>OX465090.1:41703227-42303227 GCA_949987675.1 Chymomyza fuscimana
TCTATTTTTGGCCATATTTGGCGACTGAGCTTACAATGGGGAGTATTGTTCCACATGCTTTGGGCATGGGGACTAAATTTTTCCCTTATTTGTAACTTGAAAGTGGCAAACGGCATACGGATAACCTTCTTATCCGCTAGAAGGGTAGTGGTCGTGCCGTGTCTGGCCAATTCGTCTGCTATTTCGTTGCCTGTATTATTTTGGTGTCCTGGCACCCAAATAAGGCTAATAACAAACTGCTTTGCCATCTCTTGAATAGATCTGCGGCAGTTGTTGACTGTCGTCGAGTTGGAGGATAGCGCTTGAAGCGATTTTATAGCTGCTTGGCTATCTGAGTATATGTTTATTATTATTCATTTAAGACTTTTGGTTTTTTGGTCGAGGTCCTCTGAAACACCCTATGGGAGCTAAATAATGTAACCCCGATATCAAAATAATAAAATAAACTTGTCTCCTATGGAATAATAGTGGTTCTAATCAGAAAGTTTGGTTGCTCTAGCTCTTACCATCTCTGAGATCTAGGCGTTCATACGGACGGACAGATGGACATGGGTATATCGACTTCTCTAGTCACCCCGATCATACTTTGGGTAACTTTGGGGGGTCTCCAACGTCTCCTTCTGTATGTTACATACATTTTCGGCTTGCACAAACTTACCATACGGTACCGGTACAGGGTATAAAAATTATAAGAGTTGCAATACCTGGAATAAACGCATGCTCTTGCTAGCGTAAACTTGAATACTTACTTAGAATCATATAAGAGAAGCTTTTAAGCTTTAAGAGAAATTGAATTCACATTTGATCAGAGCTGGGCAGCCCATAGCCCAAACGGGCACTTTTTGTTCGTGCATTTCGGTTTTTGTATGGCAGACCGCTCTCCATTTGCCCAGCTCTGCATTTGATATTGCTATACACGTACAGTCGTACACTCAAGGCAAACTGCCTCTCTGCGGTTGGGCTCCAAATGCAGCTCATTTAATGTACTAGTTCGAAATATTGCAAATGGCGTTTGTAGTAGTACAAGTATGTGTGTCTCAGCGCCCTCTTTGTAGTTTTTGCCATACTCCCCCATAGCTCTTCTCTTTAAAGTTTTTGCCATATATAGTTGAGTATTTAATTAAACTCACTTGTCGAGCAATTTCTAGAGATCCTATGATGAGTGTCTGTAATAGAAGTAGCGTCTGTGAACCGCCCTACCCATTGCTGCCCCTTCGTTGTTTTGCCATACCGCGTTGGGTACTAAATTCAGCTCAGGCGATGGAAAATTTCCAGAGATCCTATAACGCGACTTGTGTCTGTTGGACTTGGTAATGGGGCGACTGGCGCCTCTGTTCTTCTTGTCAACTCAAGCTGGTGTTTTAACATAAGTCATACGATGGAAATTTTTAAAGATCCTATGACCACATGAGTCGATGGTAGCCATAGACATAGACATAGACATGAGTCTAGTATAGCCATATCAAGTTGGGTACAAAAGTCAGCAAAGATCCTATAACAAATTATTTGTGTGTAGTTTGTCGCCATGTCTTTTTAGCCATGTCAATATTTTGTAGAAAAAAGAGTGTGTTGACGGCAGCGCCCCCAAACGCAGATTTTCGCAAGTCTATGCACTTTCGAGGCGCCACAAGCAGAGTTGCATGCCAAATCATACGATATTGGATAAGTAAACATTGCCAGCGAAGCTGCGGTCTTATCAAAGACTTAATACTGTTTGTTTTCATTTGCTTTTTATTTTGTCTTGATTTTTTTTTTGTGGCTTTAATTTTTTTTTTATTTTTTAGTTTTTACAACACACACACATGGTTTTTGAGTTTTTTAAATTTTTGTTGCTAGCTGCATTTAAAATAATATTTATATATATATAGTAGTTATTATGAATTTTTTTTTTAATCATTGAAATTAATTTTGTTCTGTTTTGTTTGTGCTTGCAAATTCATTTCGTTTTATTGGCATAATTTTTTAACTTTTTATTTTTTTTTTATTTTTAAATATATGCATATATTTATATAGAGTTTATGTAAGTTTGTTTTTGCTTTTTAATTTTATTTTTATAGTTAAAGTTAATTATATTAATTTAATATTAAATTTAACTTGTTTACGCATTGCTTAGCTAAAAAAAAATATTTTCTTACATTTAGTTTACAGATAAGTTTAAATACAATACATAGTTTTAAAAGTTAGTTAGCCAGGTTAGTTTTTTTGTTGTTCTTGGTATGTGTTGTATTTGTTAATTTTTTTTTTTTAGTACTATTGCTAGCGATTAAGCTTAGAAATTGGTTGAAACAACTTAAAAATTGCCAAGTTCTAAGCAAACTGAAATATATGTATCTATTTGAATCTGGTATTTTTTTTTTTAGCTCTTAGTTTTGTTATTTACTTTTGTAAGTCGCTTGTTTTAACAACCTGTTTATTATAATATGTTACAATACAATACAGTAGGCTATAAGTAATAATAATGCCACGCTAAAACCTCAATTTAGAATTTACTTAAATACTATGACTAGCTTTTTATTAAATACTAAATAAGCAAATTGCATTGCTTTGCTTGATTGTTTAAAAAAAAATATGTTTTTTTCAGACTAATATCTAGTCTCAAAAAAAAAAAAAAAAAAAATTAGTTGTGAAAAAAGCACACACCAAAATAAGGGTATTCATTAGCTCTAGGTAGCTGTTGCATTGAGCAAGTGTTGCAAACATAAGTTTTTGAACACACCTCGATATTGCATATAGTTGAAGACTTTTTGCGGCAATTTAAATAATTCTATGTTAAATATTGATAAATATTTTTATAACAATCTTCTTGGCTGCGCGCAGTGGTATATTTGGCCTATCTAGCGAAGGAAAACACAAATTTTAAATTATAAAAACTCGTTAATTTTGTATTTGCAATTTTATTATATTATCTGTATCTATATATTTTCTATAATTTTTTGTCTTAGTTCAAAATCGAAAATTTTGTTTGCAAAATTTGCAAAATACAACAGCTGCTAGAGCTAATGAATACCCTCAGTATCAACAAGTCTTATGCATTAGGCCTAAACACACACACACACACACATACTTACATACACGCACACATACAATATGCAAGAAATTCACAAATTGGAAATCTCTTTGATTTCCAACAATTTTATCTTTTCCATACACACATACACCCACACACACATGCATGCACATACACATATCCAAGTAATTACACATACATAATTAATAGATTGTATGTGCATGTTAGATATTTGAGCGCATTTAAAATGTATATTCGCATTCGCAGGCAAATACTTATGCAGAGCACTGTTCACCCCAATTGTCTTACAACGGACTCTTAACATTTGTATTCAATTATCTCTCAACTGTTTACATATTACATGAGCATAATACTTGCTCTCTATGCCTATAGTGTTCACTTTTTATTTAGTAACTACCCATATATTATGTATTAATAGTTAATTATATGCTTCATACTTAGTATATATGTATAGTTGCAGCGCTTAGTTATGGCGTTGCGCAATTTGACGCACTTGCTTTTAAAACTTCGAATATCAAAAAAGTTTATAATTTGATATTTGATTTTTTAAAAGAAGTCGTCAAAGGTTTTTGATTATGTTTGATATTGCAGCATTGGCGCCGATAAGTTCGGATGATGAGAGCTGTTCATGCGCAATGCGGATAAGCTTTTGTTATACCATTCGTCCTCCGGTGACATGCCTGTAAGTACATAATATTAAATGAAGTGTATTAGTAAATAGTCTAAGCTTATTAAAAAGAAATTTCAAAACTTAAAAGCACCCCATATGGTAAAAGTTGGTAATGTTTAGGATCTCGCAGCATTTATTGGAATTTTATCGAAGTTAATCAATTGGATTGAGGCGACAATATATTTAAATTCAATATTTTAATAAGCTTGATTTGCGATACCAACAACGCTGAAACTATCGCACAAACTGTTGCATCGATAAACGATAACATATTGTGAGCGCTTGCGATACAAAAAGCTTTGCACATCTTCAGCTGTTGATTTTGCTTTAAAAGGAGCTCAAGAGTGCAATAGTTTTCATAGTGATCCAACAATAAGAAGGTCACGCAACGAGCAGGTCCGTTATTCGTGTCTCTTCCAAAAGAGAGCGGGTTCACTTTTTGTATGGTAGCTACATGAAATAGTGGACCGATTTGGATCAAACTTCACACAAATATAAAGACTGACACTAAATTAAATTTGGTTGCGATATTCAAAAAAACAAAAAAGTTTATGTCAGTTTAATTTAGTGTCAGTCTTTATATTGGTGTAAAGTTTGATCCAAATCGGTCCACTATTTCATGTAGCTACCATACAAAAAGTGAACCCGGAGCCGCCAAACTCGCGCACTTATTTGCGTCACCTTGTAAAATTCTTTGCATCATGAGTTTTCATTTCGTTTTTGACATTCAATATATAAGTAGCTTTTCTATTTGTTTTTTTTTTTAACAATTATTTATAGTCTTAAATAGCTTTTTTGCTGTACTCTTTATGAAATAATATTGCATATAAAAGAAACATGGGACTTTTGACTATGTAACTCAAAATAGTAATCTATAGGTATATATTTATAAAAATGAAATGATGTTCAAGAATAAGTCCTAGATATAAGTGCCTCATATTCATGGGTTTTTTTTTTGTAATTTTTTCCCCTCTTATGACTCTAATACAAGGCGGCGCAAAAGAAATCACCCTATTGGAAGATGCTCTCATTTTTGTAAATGGCCGCCAATATCAAATCTGTTTTGACATTTGTGGACTAGACAGATACAGAATACAAGTGAATAAGCCATGGAGCGATACACTCCCCAAGAACGCGGAATAATTGTGTCTATTTTTTTGCGTAACAATTCGTCTGTGGTGTTGGCGCAGCGCGAATTCCGTCGCCGATTTCCCGGCCGTCCGACACCAACTGCGCAAACACTGCGCCGTTTAGCCACTAATCTTGAAGAGTATGGGACCACACGAGACGTTGCCAAGAGTGGCCGGCCCCGGAGCGCCCGTTCTGCCGAAAATATCGCCGCTGTAGCCGAGGACGTCGAAGTGAGCCCCGAAACGAAGCGATGAGGCTCATTTTCACCTCAGCGGGTACGTGAACAAGCAAAATTATCGCTTCTGGGGAACCGAAAATCCGCGAGTGATGCACGAGGAGCCATTACACCCGCTCAAAGTGACTGCGTGGTGCGCTGTTCACGCTGGAGGAGTCATCGGGCCATTTTTTTTCGAGAACGCCGCGGGTCAAACGACAACAGTGGACGGTACGCGCTATAGGGCAATGTTGACCGAGTTTTTTCTGCCCGAACTGGACGAATTAGGACTGGTGGACATGTGGTTCCAACAGGACGGAGCAACAGCACACACTGCACGAGCCACAACCGACATTCTGAAGGCCGCGTTTCCGGGTCGCTTAATTTCGCGTTTTGGCGATTTGCACTGGCCCGCCAGATCGCCCGATTTAACGGTCCCGGACTTCTTTTTATGGGGTTTTTTGAAGTCCCGTGTTTACATCAACAAGCCTGAGACCTTGGAAGCCCTCAAGGAAAATATCCGACACGAATGCGAGAATTTATCGCCCGAAACTCTCGCCGAAGTGATGGAAAATGCCATAAAACGAGCCCGTATGGCAATCAATTGTGACGGCGCCCATTTGTCCGATATCATCTTCTCAACTTAACACAATTAATTCTAAAGGTCTAAATAAACATAATCAAAAAACAGAATCGAAGTTTTTCATTTAGAAAAAAAATAAGAGCCAAACAACATCGGATGACTTCTTTTGCGCCACCTTGTATATAGGTATTCATTAATTCAATTCATTTAATAACTCAGTAGAAAAGGTAATTAATTTAGTCTGAACTTTTAGTTTAAGAAAATTAAACTCCACATGAATTACGCAATGCCTAAGATTTAGTGATTTAAGTTGAATTGAAACTGAAATTATGTTAGTGTGTTCTTTATAGACTTATGAACTATCCACTATTTTTAAACCAAATGACTCTGACTGACTATTTTGTCATGAGGATCTCTATGAATGACTGTTCGAAGGGAACAACATCTACATTTTATAGCCGAATCCGAACGGTGGTGGTGTCTTGAATTAATAGAGATTTTCTTGGGCAAATAGCGTCTTTGAGCTAGGCAAATGTACAAGTGCCTCTGCGGGCAATCGAACCACCGACCATCGGGTTACAAAGCGAGTATGCTACCACTACGCTATCGATGGCCACGATCTATATATAAATACGTCAACAAAAAAATCAGTGTGGTACCGATTGTATTCGTATGCGTGAACATATCTAGATGAAACTTACACGATGTGATAGCCACACCTAATACGGTGTGTACAATTTAAGTTTCACCTTGATACGTTGAAATCATGCAGGTGAAAACTCATACGAAACATTAAAACGTATCATAAAAGGGGGAATAGCAACGGCAGCAATATCAAACTTTGAACAACAATTCACTTGACAATATTTTAATTTTGTTGTACACATTTGTTGCAATATTTGATGGCATTAATTCTTTGTTGCAACAGTTGTTTTCAAGAATTGTTTGAAATTTTGGATAAATTGCAATTATCTATTGTTTAAATTAAGGCATTTGTGCAGTGCGAAAAAAGTGAAAAAAAATTTTTGAAAGTAAATAAAACAAAAAAAAAAATTGAAGCAGAACAGTCCCAAAGGAGCCATTGTTAACGTTCCTATTCCAGTTGCGAATCAGAGCAGCATGCAGGTTGCTGCTGTTCCAGAGTATTGTAAAGTCGGGCAGGACCGACTGTATGGGATGAACATTATGGAAAAAAAGTATTGTACAGGGTATATAGTAATCTGAATTAAATAAAGAAGATCGTGTGTTGGCGTGCGAAGCATGCAGGGGGCGGAGTCCCCTAGTTATTTATAGTTATTTTGTTATGTATTTTTTGTACCTTACTAGGTATATAAAAAATTCATAAAATTGAGGTACTTTTGTGTTTTTAAAAATTAAGACGAATTTTCCATTAATAAAACTAGAGGTGTTTTTTTGGCTCATTTTGAGACATCTTGACTAGAATATGCCCTGCACTTTCCTTAATTTTTAAGTACTTGAGAATGCCACAGCTGGCCCAGCTGTTTGGCGCTTATAATGTGGGCCTAAACTTCGAAATTCTACTCCGGGCGACAAACTTCTTCTGTGTATTTTTCGGTACCTCCAGGACCGTAGAGAGAAAATCCGGGCCCGGGGGTAAATGTACCGGCCCCGCTATTACACCTTTAGCTTGAATCACGACAGTACGATAGTAATTACACCGGGCCCCTGAGAAAAGTCCGGTTCCGGGGGAATCCCCCTTCCCCCCTCTCGACGGGCCTGGGTACCTCTAATGCTCTCAAGGACATACGAAGAAAGTTACATGTATTGGTGATGATTAGCATTTTGGCTTAAAAAATATATGCACTCTTACCTACTTTGCACAAAATTATAATATCCTTGACCCTACCCCAGTGCACAGGACATACAAAAAAAAACACATTCAAATTGATTAAATAAACAGTTATTTAGATTTGGTATTTCCGTGCAGCGGAAATTTTCATATACAGCTAAGCCAAGATTTGCCTCCTACCCATTCAGATGCTAACAACTTTACTACAACTTATTTATTTATTTATTTATATACGTACATAAATATTTTATATTAAGAAAGATTTCTTACTATTTCATGCCACTTAAAGACATTTTGCTCAACCGGAAATTCACGAATTTCACTTAGTAAACTGCCCTCTGACGGCCCCTTCCCCATCATGGACTTGGTGAATTTTTCATAATATCCGGTTAGGCGCGTCTGTACAGTCACTACTGATTATTATGCATATCCTTTGCTGTTTTTTTTTCTTTCTCTTTTTTTTATGCTTTGCAATTGGAATAACAGTTAAAGTAATTACGTTTGCATATCTTAAGATTTGTGTAACTTCAGCAAATTTTGATATCATATGCGTTTGTGATTTGTTTATCGTGATAAGCACAGCCCCGCTCAAATCAAAACATAAACAATTCCAATACAGGATGTATGGGGAGCTTTGGCGAGACATTGTTTACATTGATTGTGATTATTTGATGATTAATGCATAGCAATAACTAATCCATAGGGTACACTGAACACTTACGAAGTTATAAGTTTAGCTAAAAACCATTTAGTGTCTAAAGAGTAAGCAGCCATATAGACTATCTTAAATTAGTTTGTCACGATGTGCATTATAATCAGAACTGATGTACTACAAATTTCGTAAGGTTATATAACTAATGCTAATAGCTATTTATGAGAATTTCTGAGACTGCTACAACATACAAAATTTTGATATGTATAAAAAATTATAAAACTAAATTTAAAAATAAAGAATTAAAAAAATGCAGACAATATAATAGTTTGGCTTTGTATTAAAAAAGTGTTAGGAATTCTAACAAAAATATATAATTAAATTAAAAATTTATTGATTGTTTTTTATGTTCTGTTTCAATTTCGTTGAAATTTTATTTAAATCTAAAGCTAATAGAAAATCATTAAGAGAAGTTACTTTAAAGAGCTTATTTGCTTAAGCTCAGTCAAGCTATAACTTCTTGGCATTAAAGAGAAATTTGTCGCTTTAAGCTCTTTAGCAGAACATCTCTTCTTTTAAGCATAGGTACATACTTAGAATATCCTACTACATATGCATAAGAGCGACTCTTTTACAAATCGAGTGGATTTTATATATAAATTCTTATTTTAAAATTTTAATTTTAAAATTATTTATCAACATTGCTATATAAATAATTTAATTACACTTTATCATGAGCTGCATTAAAAATAAAAAATGGGAAAAACAAATACAAGCTTATGTACTGTACTTGAAATACAAATATATAAATAATGTTTTTCATTTATTGTTTTTATTATATCTTACATTAATAAACCTAACTATTACCATTCGCAAATTAAATCATTTACAATACTTAGTCATTTAAATTTGTTATACAGCAACCTAGTTTTAAGTCATTTGTATGAATTAATTTGTTTATTATACTATCTTTTGTTTATTACGAAATTTACTGATTATACAATAAAACTAATAAACAAAACTTTAAAAAAAAAAAAAAAATTTGTGGTATTTTTATTTAAGTAATACAGGATATTAAACTCTTTAAAACAGCAAAAATGCGTCAATCATAAATATAATTGTAATTTTTTTTTTAAATTTTTATTTTTGCGCAATAAGGAGTAAAAAATTATTTATATCAAAAAAAAAACTTTAAATAATCTTAATTGCTGAAAATTTTCATTAAGTCCCGTGCTTTTTAATATTTATTCTATAAAAGTTTATAAAAAAGTTATATATGTGTATTAGGGTGGCTAATTTTTTTCGGTATAAAGGCTCTTCAGGATTCCTCGGCTTTCGCAACATTTTGTCAATTTTCAAAAAAAAAAAACGAAAAATATAAAAAAAATGGCGTACGTTAAAGTCGGGCGCGGACGACTTTGGGATACCCTGTACCACCAAATTGCAATCAAGTCCGATATATTGCTTACAAACTCCAAAAGATATTTCTTTGCCAAATAAACGAAACACAACGAATTTTGTTCAAAATACGTTTTTTTGACCGATTGGTCCTATGGGAGCTATATGATATAGTCAACCAATTTTGATCAAATTTGGTACAGTGCTTGGGAACTCTAAAAAACTACTTAATGCCAAATTTGGTTACAATAACTTTACAAACAAACGATTCACAACGAATTTTGTACAAAAAACAAATTTTCGACCGATCGATCCTATGGGAGCTATATGATATAGTCAACCGATTTTGATCAAATTTTGGTTTAATGCTTGGGAACTCTTAAAAACTTATAAATGCCAAATTTGGTTATAATATCTTCACAAACAAACGAAACGCAACGAATTTTGTACAAAAAAGGATTTTTTGACCGATTGGTCCTATGGGAGCTATATGATATAGTCAACCGATTTTGATCAAATTTGGTACAGTGCTTGGAAACTCTAAACTCCTTAACGCCAAATTTGGTTACAATATCTTCACAAACAAACGAAACACAACGAATTTTGTACATAAAACAAATTTTCGACCGATTGGTCCTATGGGAGCTATATGATATAGTCAACTGATTTTGATAAAATTTGGTACAGTGCTGGGGGTTTCTAAAAAACTTCCGATTGCCAAATTTGGTTATGATATCTTCATAAGCAAACGAATTATCCATCTAAAACTTTTGCTTTTTTTCGAGGTCCTCTGAAACACCCCTATGGGAGCTATAAAATGTAGTCCCGATATCAAAAAAATAAAATAAACTTGTCTCCTATGGATAAATAACGGATCTTATCTGAAAGTTTGGTTGCTCTAGCTCTTACCATCTCTGAGATCTAGGCGTTCATACGGACAGACGGACAGATGGTCAGACGGACAGACGGACAGACGGACATGGGTATATCGACTTCTCTAGTCACTCTGATCATACTTTAGGTAACTTTGGGGGGTCTCCGACTTCTCCTTCTGTACGTTACATACATTTTCGGCTTGCACAAACACAATATACCCTTTGTACCATACGGTACAAATACACAAAGTTAAATATATATATTTGGGTGGCTCATTTTTTTTCGGTATAAAGGCTCTTCGCAATTCATCGATTTTCGCAACATTTTGTCAATTTTCAAAAAAAGAACAGAAAGGAAATTAAAAAAATACACAAAGGCGGCCTCTGGCGGCGCTCAAAATTAAAAATAGATGTCAAAAATGAATTCCTCGCCTCTGGCGGCGCTCAAAATTAAAAATAGATGTCAAAAATGGATTCCTCGACCCCGAAAACCTCCATATGCATATAAAAATATAACGTTTTTTGGTCTTATGAATGCAATGACTAATTCGATTTTTACATATTTTGAAAAAATCCATTTTAAAAAATTGGGCGACTTGAAATTCGTTTTAGACATATAGTTTCTTAAGCAAAGTTTCTTAGAATGAGCCATACAATCAAAATCGCCAAGAGACCCAGAACGTTTTTTTGGACCCATAAAAATTGACCCACCCTAATGTGTATATATATAAATAAATTGGGAGGAAAATGAAATAGGAAAATTCTAGTTTGGTGAAATTACAAAAAAAAAAAAAGAATTAAATGTATGCACGCCCGAACCGATGTAACATTTAGTGCTATTATTGCAATATTAAATTTAAATAAATTATTTTTCGTTGTAAGTTGTAAGTTAAGTCAATATACCTAGGCTTTTTTCTGCTTTCTTAAGTTTTAAAAGATTCAATTTTTTTAAGTAAACCAATAATATAAATATATTATGCTACAATACCATTCTTATATGAAAAAAGCTTACTTCAAACTTGTTTGGTTTTTAGCTCTAATAAATTACATAGCACTTATTATCATTAAATTAGATGTTATATAAAAATAAAAAACTAAAGCAGAAAAAGCAAAAAAATAAACTAGTTAAGCCTGCACACATAGGAAGTCCAAATCTTAAGTTTGGTTATTCCAGCTCTCATAAACTCTAAGATCTACTTTCTACATCATACAGACGGACGGGCGGACGCACAATGCTTTCGTCCTACTGATCATATTTGAGATAACTTGGTCTCCTTCTCTATGTGGCATATATTTGCACAAGCTTATCTTAAGCTAAAGGGCATAAAAAAAGTAAGTACTTTGTTTATTTCAAAATTTTGTTGATCAGTGTAATTATGAGCAATTGTCTGAGCACAAGAGCACGGCCTTCTTTAGTCTGTGACAAAAGAGCAGCAAGCCACAAGTTTGCATGCCATAAGAGAGCGCAGAGAACAAAGTGCATTTCGTCGAGTGTAAAACTCACTAATACACAGTAGCAAATTTTAAACATTCACTTAGGCACACTTATGTGAGCTGCTTGGACAATTATTAAGAGCATTTGCTTTTAAAGCTCTCTTGAAAGCCCAGCTTAAGCCAGCTAAACCTGGCTTAATTTGTTATCGCTTTCAGCGTATAAATAGCAGCCGTTAGACTTAGAAACTTCAGTCTTTATTTAAAAGTTGTGGTGAAAAGTTGTTAACCAGAAGTTATTCTGGTTTTTGTGCTTGTTGAATTAAGTGAGAAAGTTTTCTTTAATGGAAGTTTTTCAGATAAAGAGAAAAGTGAGCTCTTTAGGCTTTTTTTTGAAGCCCAGCTCAAGCTAGCTGTGATAGGCTCTGTTCGTGATCGGTTCGAGCCTATATATAACAGCAACGAGACTAGGAAGCTTTAGTTTTTATTGAAAAGTGCAAGTGAAAAGTTATATAGCGGCAGTTTTACTAATTTTGGGTTTAATTAAGCTCAACTCCTTGCCAGCATTGCCTTAAAGGCTTTCTTCAAAAGTGTTCTTGAATAAATGTTTTCTCAGATTTATTGAGTTTTCTGCTTATGTTTGGCTAAATTTGATTTAAAAAATTTTGCAAGTGTTCTAGTTATAGTTTTTAGTGAAAAAAATAAAAGTCCTTAAATGCTAATGAATGCCTTATACAGCACATACTATAACCATAAAGTGCAAAAAAAAAATGGAAAGCTTAAAACGAGTAGCTTTCAAATATAATAAAGTGACTTGGATGATCTTTACTACTATGCAAAAAGACTGTCTGGCAAGTACGCAGCTGATTTTGGATTCATTCCGTACTCAATTTAGTTGTGTTTGAAAATGAAAGCAAAAATTGTGCTTGACTAGCAATTGTAGTAACTAGTAAAGCCAACTTCAGCCTTAACTATTTTAGCCAACTTAAAAGTGCTACAACAAAAAAAGCAATCGTATTCTGGATTCTTTGCCAAAAATAATAATTTACTTGTCTACGATTTGGTAAGTAACAAAATTTTTAATATTTTTGCTTTATATTTGCAACTTACCCATCGAGTCCTGTCTCACACCAACTGAGCCCATATTCGTGCTGTGCGCCATTGAGAACGGCTGGGTCATGCCGGGATATGAGGAGGCGCCCATTTGAAACAGATCCTGCAAATGCAATTTACAAAAAATGTTTATAAATAATACACGTTTGAAGCTTGTTTAGCTTACCTGTGGATAACGATTCATGGTATTATGATGTGGATACGGCTGATAGCCACGGGATACGCTATATCCCTGTATGTTCCGCATCATGCCATTGCATGACGGGATCACAGATGGTGCTAGTGCCTTTTGCAATTGTTTCTCTTGCTTGCGATATTTGGCGCGACGATTTTGAAACCAGACCTGCAAAAATGCATACAAAATTTTAGACAAATTTTCAAGCAATTAAAATTAAAGTTAGTTTTGCCCTTAAAGCTGCTGTTGGCGCCCAAAACCCATGCTAGAAATTTCACTTTGAAAATACTTTGCAACTGTGTAAAAGGAAGCACAAGATACGAAATACCAAAAAGAAAAAAAAAAATAAGAGAAAACGGATGATAAGCAGCGCAAAAAAAAGAAGAAAAAGAAATAAAAAAAAAATATATATATATATATATACAACGTTGCTGTGCTTTGCCGGCGCGTCTTATGAGTGAAAAAATCTACAAAAATTGAAATTGAAAACAAGTTGACGATGCTGTTTGCAGGCGCGGGTGTAGCTGGATGTAACAGAAACAGAACCAGACCCAGACCCGTTCTCAGAGCCTGCTGCTGCTTAGACATTATTAAAGATGGTCCTCACGAATGCGCAGGGTTTCTGGGTAAGCGCAAGGGTAAGAGTAAGGGCTGTCTTGATGGCAAAAAGAAATTGCCAAGATGAAAGCCGCATAGACGACGACGGCCAGCACAGCGCAGAGCGGTATGAGTGTCAGCGAGGGTGGCTGGGGGTAGCTGGCGGTAGCCTCTTAATATGTATGTGGGTGTGTGTGTGTGTGTAAAAATTTCCGACATTTTGAAAGCTGTTCAGCTTGCTTTGAGTTACTTACGCGCGGGTGCTGTGGCAAGGGCAGGGTAGGACAGCGACCAACTCACAGTAATGGCGGCCCAGACAACTTCAAGCAAACGCCAGTGTAACTGTGTGTGTGTATGAGTGTGCAGTTGGTGTGTTGCTGTGTGTGTTTGTGTGTCTTACTTTCCTTGGCGCGCATCTTGCTTTTTTCTTGTATTTATTTTATCATTATTATTATCTTTGTCTATGGCTATGTGTGTGCCGTAGTGTGAGTGTGTATCGTTGTGTGTGTGCTTAAATGAAAAGTACAAGCTGGTCTCTTGATGTTGTGGGGGTGGTTAGTGCATTTGCTGGGGGTTGTTTTGTGCGCCCACTTTTTGGCTCGCGTTGTTGCTCGTTTTCATTTTGGTTGGTTGCCAGCATAAAAATGCCAGTCACTGCCTGTCTATGTGTTTGTATTTGTGTGTGGGTGTGTATCTGTGTGCGAATGGCGCTACTAAAAAATGCTCTTAAACATGAGCTGACTTTGGGGCTTGCTATATGTTGTCTGAGGGTTGGTTGCAAATGCGTCTGTCGTTCAATTTCAGTATCTATGTGTGTTTGTGTGCGGGTGGGCGGAGTAACTCAATTAAGGATCCATTTGATGGCACACACACACAGGCACAAATACACACACACACACACACACATGCTCACGCTCACGCTCACATAAACAGGAAAAAAGTTTACTATTATTTTTAACGCCTATACAAGCTGCGCTTAAAACTGTGTGCGCCTCGACCTCGTTTGTTCTCATACACTACACTGAAAAATAAATAGTATATTAAGTTTGTCTAATTTTTTTTTTTTCCTCACCAAGAAGTAAATTAGCTTTTTTTATACACAAAAACTTTTCGCTTTAAATAGGCAAGAGTATTTAAACTTCGTTAAATCACAAAACAACTTTCTATTGTACTTTTGCTAGATTTTAATTTCTAACGAGCTTTAATATATCACACACACAAACACACCGATACACACCTACACACAAATACGCACAAAACTAAACGTGCGTAATTAGATGAATGCGAATTATAACTACAAATAACCATAGCAGATATAATATTGATATACTATAAATGAATACATTCAAATAATATTTGTATACGTGTGAGTGTATTTGTTTGTGTGAATACGCAAATAGATGCGTTGCGACGGAAATATGAAAATTAAACGTATTCAAATTTAATTTACTTTCAACGTTTAATCAAATTTTGCCGCACAACATTCAACGCTGTTTTTGGTTCTGGTTTTTTCAATTCACTTCGTTTAGAGTTGGCTTTTATTTTATTTCTACCTTTTTTTTTTGTTTTGCATTTTTCTATTCTATAGATTATTTTTTTTTTGTGCCAGTGCGTTGACCTAGAAAATTTGTCACTCTGGTTACTTCAAATTGAGAACGCACATAAATATTACATGCTGTAATTTTTGTTATCTCTTCTTTTTTCTATTGCTGCTCTTTAAAATATTAAATTGTCTGTATGAAGGTATTTGGGAAGTGTAAACGATCCAAGTTTCCAGTAAAGCGCTTATAGACTAATTTAAATGTATCTCTAATGATAGGTTTTGTTTCATGTTATCTATAAGTCTTTTAGTTTTAAAGTTTTAGTCAGTTTTTTCTATTCATTTTTATTGGAAAATAATCTTCATCTTTTTTAATTCGTTTGCTTTACGATTTTAAGTTTAAGCTTAAGGCCTGTACGCAGTTCGAAATATTTCGCACGGAACGAAAAAACTTCATATAAAAAAAAAATTCCCATATTGTCATTCCGTGCGAAATATTTCGAACTGCGTACAGGCCTTTACACAGAAAAATAATACTCAAATAGCTCTATACGTTTGCGACATATAAATTTATTTATTTTTTTAATAACAGCGCCTACCTAATTAAAATAAAAGTTTTATTATTATTAATTATACCCAAATACTCAAAAGCTCAAAAAATTTAGAAATTCAAAAAAAAAATTTTTTGTTATTTTTGAAAAGTTGCTATCTCAATAAAATTGGTAAAAATCTTTTAAGGCGAGTGGGTCGCAAATAATAGTTTATTTATTTAAACAATAAGTTGAAACAAATCGATTAAGTTCTATTTAAGTTATTCGGCGTTTGCAGCCGATCCTTCACAGTGAAGATTATAAAAATTCAGTACAGTCATCGGTTCTTAATTATGCAATAGTTGAAAAGTGTGTGAAAAATAATTTAAAGCATTTCGTTGCATACAAAGGCATGGGCAAAAATAGTGAGCACTATAAAAATCGGAAAATCAGGCAATGGCGTATCTTCGTAGCCTTGGAATCAGCAATTGGCGCTGGCTGGCACAAGATAGAGCAGCTAGCGAGAAATAATTTCCGCGGCCAAAACCGATAACCGCCTTTAATGGCCAAATAGATAGAAATCCCGACTTTTAGAAATGTATCACATACTCTACATAGATAGTGCAAATTTCGCTTATTATTCAAATGAAGCTTAAATTTTAAATAGCAAAAATCATTTACGGGCAAGGTGTGGTTTCCCAAGAACGTAAAATAAATTTAGATATTTAAATCCACATGGGCCTTTACACTGTAATTTTTGCACAAGCAAAGCTTTAAGCTAAAAAGAGCTTACACATATTTTGCACCTAAAAGTACTTGTAACTCGTGCAGCCTCAAAAAATGTTCTCAAAGATATCCTTTTCTGGGAATTGTGTAGCGCTTCAAAAATTTAGGCGTAACGGCCTATACGCAGCATGAAATATTTCGCACGGAATCGCAAAACTTCATATAAAAACAAATATCCCAAATGGAATATCCCAAATGGGAATTTTTTTTTATATGGTTTTGTCATTCCGTGCGAAATTTTTTTGCATTCTGCGTAGACCCCTTAAATCGTTAAAATCTTTTGAGATAAAAGCCAATATCTAAAAATAACATGCAAGTGAAAAACTAGAGCATACGAAAACTTTATAATTCAAGTTCTTGTTTTTAGTTTTTTGAGTAACTGTAGCCTAAAAAAGATACAAAGACGGATAGGCTGATAAATGTATATATGACTACTAGGGTGGCCGCCGCTGGTATGGAGGATTTTTAAACCGTCGATATCAATAACGCCACCCCCTAAAAAGTTTCCTTTTTACCTGAATATAGCGCCTGTAAAATTTAAAAACGGTCCGAATGTATTTGATGGGTCCGGCAATAGGTCAAAGGTCATAACTTGCACTTTTCCCGTTTTTGACTGTGTTGTTCTACATAAACTTTAAAATCTTGTTACCAATCAGACAAATTATGGTTCAAAAGGTCACATATCTATCAAAACATAATTTTAAAAAAATATAGAGTCGGCCTAAATAAATTTGGTAAGCTCTAAAATTGATTAAATTGACTAGTTACATCAGTTTACAAATAAAAAAAAATGTTCGTATCCTTAACATTTTTGAATCGTTTCTGTAGTAAAATGACATGCTAAAAGCGAAAATGCAGTCAAAATTTTTTTTCATGAAACGGGCTTCGAGATATTTAAAAAAAACCATTTTTCGAAATTAAAAAAAAAAAAAAAAAAAAGTGCCTCTACTTAACAGCAAATATCTCTGGTTATACTAAACTGATTTCGATAATTTTTTTACTTGACTGAAGATAATTGAATTACCCATTGATTATATTTGGATCATGTTTTTGTCAAACTTACGATTTGGTCGCTATTTATGCATTTTTATGAAACTTTTTTATGACCTTTGACCTATTGCCGGACCCATCAAATACATTCGGATCGTTTTGAAATTTTACAGGCGCTATATGCAGGTAAAAAGGAAACTTTTTAGGGGGTGGCGTTAGTAAAATCGTGAGATGTTGCAAAAATGGCCACCCTAATGACTACATCATCTTCTTTCTTCGATCTGATCATTATACCCTGTACCTATAGGTACAAAGGGTATACTAGGTTTGTGCAATGTATGTAACGGACAGAAGGAGGCGTGGCAGACCCCAAGTCCTTTATACCAAAATGCTTATCATAACCTCGGGTAGCGATTGAGCCATGTCCGTCCGTCCGTCCGTCCGTCCGTCCGTCCGTCCGTCCGTCCGTCCGTCCGTCCGTCCGTCCGTATGAACGCCTAGATCTCAGAGACTATAAGAGCTAGAGACACGAAACTTTACCAGCTGGTGCGCATGTTTCCTAAGCAGATGAAGTTTGTTGAATCATGTCAATATCTTGCCCCGTTCCCCCGCTATAGATTTTCGCGGTTTTTAGCCACACCGTTTAATATTTTCATTTGAAATTTAACAGAGCGATGCGTTGTGGATACATGCATCTATGTATAAAAAATGAACAAAATCGGACAAATACAACAGAAGTTATAGTCAAAAATGTGCAAATTTCACCTCCCCTTGCCGATAAACTGCGTCAATATTTGACTCTACGCAATTATGGCTACAAGTGACCTAGAATCACAATTTTTGGTAAGCTCATTCATGTGGCTCTAATGAACAAATCCACATCCAAATTTTATCGATGCGGTCCCCCCACCCCCCGCAATCCATTTACCATGTTTTCTCCTACACGCCTCAACATACCAACTTGAAACTTACCCCGTATACTTTAAATAAGTTCTTTGTTGTAACATTCGAGTTTCATCAAAATGGGTAAAATTTTAGGGAACTTATAGGTATAAATATCGATTTTCACAAAAAAAAAAAAATTCCAATTGGAAAGTTCTTAGATGGAATATGCAGGAAAAATTTTTTTGACACAAAAGGTACAGGGTATTCCACTGTCGGGCACCGCCTCGACTGTACCACATTTTTTTAATATGCACATATGGTACTTTGTGACTTCTTACTCGCTTTCTTCTTTCATTGCAAAAGAATATTATCTATGCCTTACATAAAAATAAGCATAGTATATTATTTTTCTACATAAAACTATCAACTAGTTACCCACTACTAACTATTTGGGCAGGTCCATCTAGCTGTACAAAGGAGAAAAAACCTATTTTGACCAAATATAAGATTACTCATTACACGTATTTCAAATCAAAATAATTTTATACAATTGCTTAGAGGATTGTTTAGAAAGGTCCTTTGGATTTGGTTTGAATCTTAAGGCGTTCCATTAGTTTTTAAGAATGTTTAAGTCTGGGCCATCCTAATTTAGTTTAAATGCGACTTTGGGGCAATGAGGTACACTTGCATATTGGGGTTTCGCGGTTTACAGCCACTCTTAAAAGCCACTGAACAGAAATGGTGGAAGAAGAAGACCATAAATTGACCATAAGTTCTTTACACCAAGGTACTTCCATCGGTCTGTTCGTATAAACATCTAAAGCTCAGAGACTATAAGAGCTAGAGTTATGTACCAAATTTTATCTGTTGCAGCTTTCTTAATTCAGATCGCTATCTGGCCATGTTTGTACAAAGGTGAATTTCGCGGTTTACAGCCACACTAAAAAGCAGAGTTCGCAAAAACACTTTCAGAGTGTCCGAAAAAAACCGCTCTCTTACGAATACTTTGAGAGCAGCTATTGAGAAAACACACAACAATTGTGTTTTTGCTCAAAAGTGTTCGGCTCAGACCAAGACAAATTTTTTCGCTTCCTTTTTGGTTGTGTTTTTCGCGGACACTTTTGCTTAAGACTTTCGGCAAAAGTGTCTTTTGCACATGTATACGCGTGCGGTGCCGCACACAAATGTCTTGCTCAGGCCTACTCTTTCGTCTCTCACGCACATTACAAAAATAAAGACATTTTTCGCGGACACTTCGGTCATTTGCTGAGAGTTTTTTATTGAGCGATCGCTCAAAGTGTCTCGACATAAGTGTTATTGTGAGAGAGACACATTTGTTTTGCTTAGCGGAAAACACTGACCAGAACCGAAAAGCGAAACGAAAAAGTGTTCGGCTCAGTGAGAGATCGTTTTTGTTTTATTTTTTCTGTTTGTTCGTGAGCCGACCGCATTGGTTGACAGTTGGACAATTTGGGATTATAACGTTCTGTATATGGACAGCCATGTCGCATTGAGACATCCTCCACCATGGATTGTAAAAATATTCCGCTTTGTTTAGAGTCTTCAAATTTAATAAACAGTAGCATGTGAACCCAATCAATCGCAACACGTTTACTTTTCATAAAACATACGCTTATAACCTCGAATCACAGCAACTGCACTGCTTGATACACCTATTATGCTATACTACTAAAAAAATTTGCCAAAATTAATTAATAATATAATTCAAGCTTGAAGCCTCTTAAAGTAAAATCAAAATAAACAACAAAAAAAGTAAAAACAAAAAACAACAAGAACCTGGCCATTAGCAAGAAACAAGTGAATGCTAATGCCATATATGTATAAGAGTATGTGGTTGTATGAGTGTGTATCTGTGCGTGTGTGTGGCTATGAGTGTGTGCGAGTGCGCCTGCTCTCATGCACTGAAATTTTTCATATATTGAATCTGTCGTTTTTTCACAATTTTCAAAGCAGATGTGCATAGCAACCCATGAGCATAGCGACGAAAACCACCGCACACGCCCCTGGTCTGGAGGGTTCTCCAGCTCCTGGTTGAAAGCACGGGCATCAAATTTGCAATAAAATATATACACGACAAATTTGTCAACACCAGCCAAACAGCAACAACAAGCAAATTATGATATAGACTTTGTTGTTGCTGTTGTTGTTGCAGCGCTAAGTGAGTGCCAGAGTCAAGTTGTAAGCACACTGTGTGTGTGTGTGTGTGAGTGTGTATCTATGTGTGTCTCCCTCTGTGTGTATATGAGTACTCGTCAAATTACCAACAGAAAACATGAAATCATTAGGGTTGTGGCCGTCGAATACGACGATACTTTCATACAAGCCGTACGTATGGGGGGTGGGGAAGCAAACTCTATGTAAAGGGCAAATGAGACTGCGCAACTTCAAAAAAAAAAAAAAATATTTGAACATTTGCCGAAAAATATGGTTTATGTTGCGCTAATAACCTGGCATTTGCCTGTCATTTGATCGCGCACAGTTGTTCAGATTGAATACTGCCGAGCTGACTTAATCGAGTCCGCGTCCGCTCTGATGCCGCCGCTCTTGATGTGGCCAGGTCTGTTCCAATTTCGGTTGTATCGAGTCGAGCGATAAGCAGAAGGAAACATTTGTATGTGCAATTAGTGCATATCTGATGCAATAGTTTATTTATATAGCTCAATGTTATCAGCTTAGATAATAATTGATTGCTCAAGGTACGGGTTCAAAGGCTCAGTGTATTTTGGAGTGCTTTGAAAGCTACTGCTAATCACAAATTGATTGCAATTTGAGTGAATTTTTTTTCTGCCAATTCTTAAAAGTTGGCCCCACTGGTGTTTTAAGGGTAAAGAAAGCAGCTGCTGTAAATAATATGTATCGGTGAAATTTTTGATTTTTGGAGGCTCGTTCCGAATTTCGTTTTTAATTTTAAAATTTTGATTTATCTTAAAATTTGTTCCAGCTCTTATCTTAGGTACAACTACTGCCATCCCAAACAAAAAAATGTGCATTAGGGTGGCCATTTTTGCAACATCTCACGATTTTACTAACGCCACCCCCTAAAAAGTTTCCTTTTTACCTGCATATAGCGCCTGTAAAATTTCAAAACGATCCGAATGTATTTGATGGGTCCGGCAATAGGTCAAAGGTCATAAAAAAGTTTCATAAAAATGCATAAATAGCGACCAAATCGTAAGTTTGACAAAAACATGATCCAAATATAATCAATGGGTAATTCAATTATCTACAGTCGAGAAAAAAAATTATCGAAATCATTTTAGTATAACCAGAGATACTTACTGTTAAGTAAAGGCACTTTTTTTTTTTTTTAATTTCGAAAAATGTTTTTTTTTAAATATCTCGAAGCCCGTTTCATGAAAAAAAATTTTGACTGCATTTTCGCTTTTAGCATGTCATTTTACTACAGAAACGATTCAAAAATGTTAAGGATACGAACATTTTTTTTATTTGTAAACTGGTGTAATTAGTCAATTTAATCAATTTTAGAGCTTACCAAATTTATTTAGGCCGACTCTATATTTTTTTAAAATTATGTTTTGATAGATATGTGACCTTTTGAACCATAATTTGTCTGATTGGTAACAAGATTTTAAAGTTTATGTAGAACAACACAGTCAAAAACGGGAAAAGTGCAAGTTATGACCTTTGACCTATTGCCGGACCCATCAAATACATTCGGACCGTTTTTAAATTTTACAGGCGCTATATTCAGGTAAAAAGGAAACTTTTTAGGGGGTGGCGTTATTGATATCGACGGTTTAAAAATCCTCCATACCAGCGGCGGCCACCCTAATGTGCATCGGTGAGAATTTAATACTAGAGGCTATAGGCCCGTTCCGCATTTCGTTCTTGATACCAACTGGTCAAAATGACAATACTGTTTCTAAGGTCATTTCGTACAGCCAAATTAAATTTATCTTTACATTGTCCCAGGTATTATCTTTGGCATGCATTTTCAGAACTAGAGGCAACAGACCTGCTGGTTAAAATTTCAATACTGTTTCTAAAATCGTTGCAAATCTTCAATTTATCTTAAAATTTGTTCCAGCTCTTATCTTAGGTACAACTACTGCCATCCCAAAAAAAAAAAAAAAAAAAACAGCTATTGGGAATCATGTGCATCGGTGAGAATTTAATACTAGAGGCTATAGGCCCGTTCCGCATTTCGTTCTTGATACCAACTGGTCAAAATGACAATACTGTTTCTAAGGTCATTTCGTACAGCCAAATTAAATTTATCTTTACATTGTCCCAGGTATTATCTTTTCAGAACTAGAGGCAACAGGAGTGCTCTGCATTTCGTTTTTGATATCGACTGGTTAAATTTCAATACTGTTTCTAAAATCGTTGCAAACAGTCAAATTCAATTTATCTTAAAACTTGTCCCATCTATAAAAATTTATTTTTTAACTTGTCCCATCTATAAGGCAGTAAGGCCTTCCTAAACAAGAAAACAGCTGCTGTGTATCGAATGTATAGTTTGAGAATTTCACTTCTCAGTCAGTTTCGGATTTCGTTTTCGATACCAATTGATCGAGCTGAAAATACTATTTCCAAAAACAATCTAAGACGAAATGTCCATTACAACTAACACAAGAGCAAGAGACGCAAAACGTACCAAAAGAAGTGCATTACCTTTGCGATTCATGTGAATATATGACGTCAATACTCGTTGGAGAATTATGTGGCTTATAACCACACCATAAAAGACAGAAGCATACGAGGATGGTCCGATAAGTACTTAGCCTCATCGCCTGATGGCGCTACTATCGCAAGAGAAAACTATCGTGTAGTGCATTCTCGTAGGCGGCTTCAGCCAAATCGGACTCGTAGTTTTGTTTTGACAGCGTGTGGAAGCGAATCCAAAATTTTCGTTTTTCTTTTGTAGGCTGAGTACTTATTGGGCAAATCAGAATTAGAGATATAAAAATATCAACAGACAATTGAAAGAATATATATGGTAAATTTTAGAGTACCCCTTCAATTTCACTTTTTATACAGTCGAACTTTGCTAAAGGCAAAAGAATATTCGGTCGTGCTCCGAAAAAAGAAACCGCAAAATTTTATTTGAATATTTTAGTCAGATTCGTTTTGAAAACGCATTTTTGGTGATACCAACTAAAACGAACAAAATTTCTTCGTTTTGGTTTTTTGTTTTTCAGAGTACGTTCGATCATCATAGTTTGTTTTAAAGAATTCAATTTTTTAAAGTTTCTTTAAAGAAATCTGTAATTTTTCTTTAAATTACGCCTTCTAACATTTCTTTCTCAGTAAAATCTTTTACAACTTTTTGGAGTTCAAACACGTTATACATCACAGTCTCCAGAAACGCTAGAAAAAACCAATAAAGTCATCAAAGTATCAGTTCCGAAATCGTTAGCGTTTAATTCACAAAAATTTTTTGTTTTAAATTGTAGCCTTGGTTTCAAAAAATTATTCATAAAGTGCTGTAATTGCATTTCTTACTGCTCAGCAACATGCCTTCAACAAAATATGCTTTATTTTGTATTATATTATAGTATTATAGGAAAGTTCGAATTCGGAATCTTATTATTGTGTTATATGTAGCTGAAATTACCAAATTTAGCATGCAGACTTATGTGAGCCTAATAAACAAAAAAAGTTGACATTTTCTCAAAACAATATCGATGCAGCTAACCTGGATCATAAACATATTTCAACAGCTAGAATTAAAAATATAAAAAATGAAAATTTCATTTTTGAAACCTCTCAATATATAAGCTGAAATTATCAAAATTACGAATGCAGACTTATGTGAGCCTAACAAACAAAAAAAAGATAATACCCCAATCGTTAACTTAAAAATGTGGTACAGTCGAGGCGGTGCCCGACAGTGGAATACCCTGTACCTTTTGTGTCAACAAAATTTTTCCTGCATATTCCATCTAAGAACTTTCCAATTGGAATTTATTTTTTTTTGGTGCAAAACGATATTTATACCTATAAGTTCCGTAAATTTGTATCGATTTTGATGAAAATCGAAAGTTACGTCAAAGAAGCTATTTTAATTATATTGGGTAAGTTTCAAGTTGATATGTTGAGGGGTGTGGGAGAAAGCACGGTAAATCGATTGCGGGGGCTGGGGGGATTGCTTCGATAAAATTTGGATGTGGATTTATTCATTAGAGCCACATGAATCATCTTACCAAAAATTGTGATTCTAGGTCAATTGTAACCATAATTACGTAGAGTCAAATATTGACGCAGTTTATTGGCAAGGAGAGGGGAAATTTGCACATTTTTGACTATAACTTCTGTTGTATTTGTCCGATTTTGTTCATTTTTTACACATAGATGCATGTATCCACAACGCATCGCTCTGTTAAATTTTAAATGAAAATATTAAACGGTGTGGCTAAAAACCGCGAAAATCTACAGCGGGGTAACGGGGAAAGATATTGACATGATTCAACAAACTTCATCTGCTTAGGAAATATGCGCACCAGCTGGTAAAGTTCCGTGTCTCTAGCTCTTATAGTCTCCGAGATCTAGGCGTTCATACGGACGGACAGACGGACGGATGGATATGGCTCAATCGCTATCCGAGGTTATGATAAGCATTTTGGTACAAAGGACTTGGGGTCTGCCACGCCTCCTTCTGTCCGTTACATACATTGCATAAATCTAGTATACCCTTTGTACCTATAGGTACAGGGTATAAAAAGGCAAAACTTGGCGCATATAATTACTATATTTATATGCTCTACCGAAGATATAAAGGTGCAATAATTTTTTTTCTGGGCAAAATGAGGTAGAGTGGAAGCTATTCAAACGTTATTTTGTTCATACATTTTGCGTTATGTGGATTTTAAAGTGTCAGTTCTTAGAATTTCTAAGCATGAAACTGTCCTTAAGCAAAATTTTTTATCTTATGATATTAAATGCCCAAATATTTATTAAAAGTAGTCTCTAACGAAAAATGCACAGTTTATTTATGCTTCATTAAGTGGCTAATAGAGTTGTCAGCAACTATGTACTAAATACATAATGTAGATTTATTCAACGAATCAAATTAGCACTCAGTACATGGCTATTAGAGGCTTTTCGCGATAATGCTTATATGCCATGTAATTCTACACCGCAAAAGGCGACTCAAAAATTGAGATAAATTTGAACTTTTCACTTGTTCAAATGCTCATCGAGTACTGCACAGCACGTGCCACCCTCCCGTTTTGGGCTGGTCTGAATACCCCTACCCCAGTCGGCTTTGAAAATGTCGCACTGTGCACTCACTTGTTTCACAGTCATGATAAAACTATAAATTAATTATTACCGCGGCGCACTTGAAAGCGCATGGAACACATGTGTTGGTTGGTCTAGTCTGTCAGTCTGTCAGTCTGCCCGTCTGTCAGTTTGTCAGTCTATAGGTTTGTTGGTCTGGCGCTGTGTGCGAGTTTATTGCTCTATAAGAAGGGTGGCTGGAAATCGCATACCAATGGCTTTGTCGCCTGCAGTTGTCAGGAGAGCACTTTAGTGCGACACCCGAATGTGAGGCATTCGATTGGAATAATCGCATACTAATCGCAAACCGAGATCATCATCATCAGCAGCATTATTGTGGGCATTGTAGACCAGTCAGCGGGTGCATTGCCCTAAATCGCTTCAGTGGATAAAAGCAACAACTGTTGAAATATTTTTGTAAATTGTTGCCTGCTTGTGCAGAGTTGTAATAATCCTGACCAGCTACTAGCTCCAAGGCCCCCATTATACCCTCATTAAGCAGTACTCACTTGTATGCGCGCCTCGTTTAGCTTTGTCGTGCGCGCCAGCTCCTCACGACAGTAAATATCCGGATAATGCGATTTGGCGAATGCAGCTTCCAGCTCTGCTAATTGTTCCTGAAATTAAGCGGATTTTAATTAGGCTAATTTTGTGAATGGTATTTGTTTTTTTTTTTTTGTGTTTTTGTTGCTGTTTGGTATTTTTAGTACAAAATTTAAGCGCTCTGATATTTTATTTTGATACAATGTCCAGTAGGTGTAGTTTATTTTAAGGATCTAAGCTTTTGAGTACGTTGAACCATCGATGTACGGTCTGAATTTAGAAATAAATCATTTTCTTTTAAGTTACTGCGTTAAATGACCTGGGAATGATCTGAAAAGCGGGATATGTATATATTCTGACATACATATTCTGAGTAGCATTTATATATTTTTTTTTTTTTTAAATTTTACGATTTTTTTTAATTAAATCTTTTTCACAGTCAAGCATCAAGGCCTTCTTGAGTATTAAAAGCCCCAAAACCGTCCCTCTCGTTCGACCTGACGGAACATCATTACAAACCTGTTTGTATTGACGTATTTAAAATAATAATAATGTATTTTGGAAAGGCTGCACTGTGGTTCAAGAAATCTATTGCGCTACCCACTAGTTCTAGAGCTCCTCAGCAAGACCAATTCCCGACATAAACTCAATAATTTCGAATCGTTCTAGTCGGCTGACATCGTGCATCGAGATTCTATGCCCTTTTTTTTTGACGCAATTTCAAAAAACCTTCATGTGTTCGAATTTCGGATGCCAATATTACTCAGCTGTTACCCTAGTCTGCAGTGCCCCGTAAGTAACCCAGTCAGAATCCTAAGAGATTCTTCAATCAAGGAGTTGCTTGGCTTGCGTTGGGCCAGCCGTGCCAATCCAGTCTAATTCGTGACTGGATATTTCCTCTTATCTTAGCTGTTGTGTCTGCCAATAAAACAGAAAGGTTCAGGCCCTGTTTATAGCCATCGCAGTATAAAAAAAAATGTGTTACAGTCGAGGAGGTGCCCGACAGTTTAATACCCTGTACCTTTTTTCAGCAAAAATAGTATTCCTGCTTGCTAGTGCTGGAAGTAACATCGATGTTATATCGATGCATCGATGTTTTTTATTTTTTTTTCCGATCATCGATATTTTTATTTCGATTTTCGATTATCGACCAAATCCTTTTACGGACAAAATATGGGCAATCAACGGCATCCACGTCGCGGACACTTTTGGCTTTTTTAAAAAAAAAAAAACAAATATCAAAAGATCCGAAATAGTAGGGTTGACTCAATTTTGGCACTTCGACAATATTTTAATGTCGAAAACTTAGATTTAAGCTCGTGCCCGTTGAACTACTGGAAGGTAATACCTTTTAAAGTTTAGCAAGGCTGGCAAACTAGTGAGCGACAAACGGAGTTCGCTTAAATCAAAAAACGTTGACAGGATTTTATTTAATAACCATAATTAATGGATTAATGGAAAAAGTGGTTTAAGCTTTCCATTCGACAGAGGCACCCCTTCTGGACTTTGGGCAGCTGAATTCGAATTCCAAAAAACCCCGATCCAAGGCTTCTTAGATAATATCCTAACTATCTCGATTCACGGGATTTTTTGTTGGTTATCTCATAACCCATGTGTGAACGAGTTTTTTGGACTTCGGATTCGGCTAGGGATGTCTATGTCACCTGTTAAGTTTACACCACTTTTTTTTTGTGGCCTGTATTATCTTTTGCTTTTGTTGTATAACCTTTTGGATTGTTATTTATTATTGCTTTGCTTTTTTTTCTATGGAATGTAATTAATTTTGAAATGTATATTATGAAAATATAGTTATCTCTTGGTTTGTTTGTTAATTCCATTTTATTATTTGAAACCAACAGATGGCCCACTATGAATTAATTTAAGCATTCAAAAAATGGCCGCCACATGTACTTCGATGTACCGAAGTTAAAAAGTATCGAAAACATCGACGTTGGCCAGCACTACTGCATACTATATTCCTTCTACGATTTTTCCAATTAAATTTTTTTTTTTTTGTTATATTGATATCTATACCTGTAGGTTCCATAAATTTTAACCGATTTTGATGAAAATCGAACGTAAATACGTTATCTAAGTTATTTAAAGTATATGGGGTAAGTTTTAACTTTTTTTAAGTTCATCTATTGAGGGGTGTGGGAGAAAACATGGCAAATCGATTACGGGGGTGAAGCATTCGCATCGATAAAATTTGGATGTGGATTTGTTAGAGCTACATGAATCAGCTTACCAAAATTGGTGATTCTAGTTCACTTATTACCAAAATTACGTAGAGTCAAATATTGATGTAGCTTATAGGCAAGGGGCGGTGAAATTTGTACATTTTTGACTATAACTTTTGTTGTATGTAATAATAATTCAACAAACTTCATCTTCTCAGAAAATATGCGCAACAGTTGGTAAAGTTTTGTATCTCTAGCTCTTATAGTCTTCGAAATCTAGGTGCTCATACGAACAGACGGACATGGCTCAAACGCTAGCCGAGGTTATGATAAGCATTTTGGTATAAAGAACTTGGCGTCTGCCACGCCTCCTGCTGTCTGTTACATACATCGCACAAATCTATAAATATTATTTGCTATTATCTAATTATTTGTCATCACAAAGATTATAATAAATCCTATGATATAAAAACGAATATTAAGGAATTAAGAACATGGTAGTTCCGCGCCTCTTAAATGCAGAGTATCTAAAGTAGAGTATCAAAACACACAGCTCCTTTACTGGTAAAGGAAATCCCAGTGGCATGCCACAAATGCTTCTCATTTTACCTTAATTTACTACATATAAGTATAAATTAAGCAATGATTTAATAACCTACATAAATATCTACAACATTATATATGTATATATGCCAAAGCTACAGTTATATGTACATATACATACATACAGCTAACTTAAGTTTTTGTTATTGCCGCCTGCAAACTGTAAAATGCTCAAGTTTTAATCAGAAGCGTAACCTGCATGAAATCTAATTAAAATTTCTTGCTACGTTTAGTTTGCAAAGGCTTTGGCGTCATTTGGCTTTAATGGAATTGGTAGGGAATCCGAGAGGAATACTTAGGCCAAGACTTGGTTAGACATAACTGACCTGTGTGAAAGTGGTTCGATGTCTGCGTCTGGCTGGTGTTGGGCAGGATGCTGTGGTTGGGGTATGACCGGCATGTTGACTCAGCGACGATAGTCCACTTCCGGGTGATGTAACACCGGCGGAAACCGTTGACAGACCGCTGTTTGGTTCCGGTTTTAGTTTTTTAAATGCACCTTCAGCTGCAAAGACACCAAAAACAAAAAATATATATAAATATATATGTATGTATATTATATGCTTTGAAAAAGGCATAAAATTTGCATGTGCTTATACTATAAGCGAAATGTTAGTACTGGCGCAGCCTAAAAGCAGGCAACGAAATATGATTAATATGCGTAAAACGTTTAACCGCAACCGGCTGACCCGAAAATGTTGCATAATTAGCTGCGACAGGACGCACACTAACAACTATAACAAGAAACAAAAAAAAAAACAACAAAAAAAAAGATGGCTAACCGCACTGCGGCCACAAGACGTTGGCGTCAACAAACCGCCATTTTCAAAGCTGCTGTTGTTGTCGGCCATTTTGTGCGCAAAACTGGCAAAGAGCAGCTGCACGAACTCTTGGGTCACGTCGTTGTCGCGTCCAACGTATCCATGAATATGCAATATGGGATAATTTATGTAAATTTCTTGTACATTAATCGAGGTAAAATTTTGTGGCAACGTTGTAAATGTCCTGAAATTTAACAGCCGGACGAAGTGCCGTCAACAGCTAAGCTCTGTGCGTGCTCAAAAAGGCGGCAAATCACATGCAAAGGTCAAAAGACAGAGCGGCTCAAAAGTAGGAACCATCCATCATATATATACTTGTATATAACAAGGTATAACATTTTGTTGCTCAACCTGAACCAGAATCCCATTCCCATGCATAATGGCGCATAATTGGCGCGCTTAGCTCGTTAACAAAATTTTCAACTATGTATAAATTTGGTTGTCGCACTAATTAAATAACACGTAAGCTTGTAATGTTTCGACACCGGACTCGGACTCATTCCCCCCCACCAAAAAAAAAGTGTCCTTATTTATGTTAAGTAAGCAATGAGAACTTTCGTTCTTTTGGCCTACTCCGCTACCTTTAATGCAATTGACCTTGAGCTCAAGACTTTTGGTGGGCAAAGCATTTTGGTTGTGCTTGTTTTTCTTGTTGTTGTTGTTGTTGTCGCTTTTATTGCATAAGCAAACAAGGTCAAACATTACATTTCCATTTCCACTTCCACGCCCACGCCCACGCCAATGACATGCCAGACCACCTACGTTACATATAACACACGTGTCCTTTTGCACGTGTTTGTGCATGTCTATGCAGCAACTAATCCGACTTTTTTATAGCATACTTTTAAGCGTTTATATTACTAATATGATTTACAATTTAATTCAATTACAAAGCAGTTCAAATGCACTTGCAAAAAAAAACAAAACACGATAAAAAAGTATCTGACAAAATGTGCAATCATTGTTTACATATAAAACTAAGGCTGGAAATTAAATAAATTTAACAAAAAGTTGCTGTAAAGCATTCATTTTTTAGTTTTATTCCCAGGAAGATTAACTGCTTGATTTCTGACAACTTGGTTTTTATTTGTGAACTGTAGAAAAATCTGATCAGATAGTTGATTTTTATCTCGCTTAAGAAATTTCCCACACTTTTAAAGATTTTTCTGAAAAACTTGATTTTCAGTTGGTATCTCTGAAAAATTACCCAACTATTTAGCAATATTTCCTCTGATTTCTGCACAAATCCGTCGGGCAGTTAAAATGTTGATAAATTTCCCACACTTTTAAAGATTTTTCTGAAAAACTTGATTTTCATTTGGTATCTCTGGAAAAATCCGTCGGGCAGACGAAATGTTCAAAAATTTCCCAACTATTTAGCTCTATTTCCTCTGATTTCTGAACGAATCCGTCGGGCAGTTGAAATGTTGATAAATATCCTACAGTTTTAAAGATTTTTGTGAAAAACTTGATTTTCATTTGGTATCTCTGGAAAAATTCGTCGGGCAAACGAAATGTTGAAAAATTTCACAACCATTTAGCGATATTTCTTCTGATTTCTAAACAAATCCGTCGGGCAGTTGAAATGTTGATAAATTTCCCACATTTTTAAAGATTTTTGTGAAAAACTCTATTTTCATTTGGTATCTCTGGAGAAAACCGTCGGGCAGATAAAATGTTGAAAAATTTCTCAACTATTTAGCGCTATTTCCTCTGATTTCTGGACAAATACGTCGGGCAGATCAAATGTTGATAAGTTTCCCAGACTTTTAAAGATTTTTGTGAAACACTTGATTTTCAATTGGTATCTCTGAAAAATTACCCATCTATTTACCAATATTTCCTCTGATTTCTGAACAAATCCGTCGGGCAGTTGAAATGTTGATAAATATCCTACACTTTTAAAGATTTTTCTGAAAAACTTGCTTTTCATTTGGTATCTCTGGAAAAATTCGTCGGGCAAACGAAATGTTGAAAAATTTCACAACCATTTAGCGATATTTCTTCTGATTTCTAGACAAAGCCGTCGGGCAGTTGAAATGTTGATAAATTTCCCACATTTTTAAAGATTTTTGTGAAAAACTTGATTTTCATTTGATATCTCTGGAAAAATGCGTCGGCCAGAAGAAATTTTCAAAAATTTCCCAACTATTTAGCGCTATTTCTTCAGATTTCTGGACCAATCTGTTGGGCAGATCAAATGTTGATAAATTTCCCACACTTTTAAAGATTTTTGTGAAAAACTTGATTTTCAGTTGGTATCTCTGAAATATTACCCCACTTTTAAGCAATATTTCCTCTGATTTCTAGACAAATCCGTCGGGCAGTTGAAATGTTGATAAATTTCCCACATTTTTAAAGATTTTTGTTAAAAACTTGATTTTCATTTGGTATCTCTGGAAAAAACCGTCGGGCAGATAAAATGTTGAAAAATTTCTCAACTATTTAGCGCTATTTCCTCAGATTTCTGGACAAATACGTCGGGCAGATCAAATGTTGATAAATTTCCCACACTTTTAAAGATTTTTGTGAAAAACTTGATTTTCAGTTGGTATCTCTGAAAAATTACCCAACTATTTAGCAATATTTCCTCTGATTTCTGAACAAATCCGTCGGGCAGTTGAAATGTTGATAAATATCCTACACTTTTAAAGATTTTTCTGAAAAACTTGATTTTCATTTGGTATCTCTGGAAAAATTCGTCGGGCAAACGAAATGTTGAAAAATTTCACAACCATTTAGCGATATTTCTTCTGATTTCTAGACAAATCCGTCGGGCAGTTGAAATGTTGATAAATTTCCCACACTTTTAAAGATTTTTGTGAAAAACTTGATTTTCAGTTGGTATCTCTGAAAAATTACCCAACTATTTAGCAATATTTCCTCTGATTTCTGAACAAATCCGTCGGGCAGTTGAAATGTTGATAAATATACTACACTTTTAAAGATTTTTCTGAAAAACTTGATTTTCATTTGATATCTCTAGAAAAATTCGTCGGGCAAACGAAATGTTCAAAAATTTCCCAACTATTTAGCGCTATTTCCTCTGATTTCTGGACAAATATGTCGGGCAGATCAAATGTTGATAAATTTCCCAGACTTTTAAAGATTTTTGTGAAACACTTGATTTTCAATTGGTATCTCTGAAAAATTACCCATCTATTTACCAATATTTCCTCTGATTTCTGAACGAATCCGTCGGGCAGTTGAAATGTTGATAAATATCCTACACTTTTAAAGATTTTTCTGAAAAACTTGATTTTCATTTGGTATCTCTGGAAAAATTCGTCGGGCAAACGAAATGTTGAAAAATTTCACAACCATTTAGCGATATTTCTTTTGATTTCTAGACAAATCCGTCGGGCAGTTGAAATGTTGATAAATTTCCCACATTTTTAAAGATTTTTGTGAAAAACTTGATTTTCATTTGGTATCTCTGGAAAAATCCGTCGGGCAGACGAAATGTTCCAAAATTTCTCAACTATTTAGCGCTATTTCCTCTGATTTCTGGACCAATCTGTTGGGAAGTTGAAATGTTGATAAATTTCTGAACCATTTAGCGATATTTCTGACAATTTGATTTAATTTGGTAACTCTGACGAAATGTTCAAAAATTTCCCAACTATTGAGCGCTATTTCTGGCAATTTGATTTCATATGATATCTCTGGAAAAATGCGTCGGCCAGACGAAATGTTCAAAAATTTCCCAACCATTTAGCGCTATTTCTTCAGATTTCTGGACCAATCTGTTGGGAAGTTGAAATGTTGATAAATTTCTGAACCATTTAGCGATATTTCTGACAATTTGATTTAATTTGGTAACTCTGACGAAATGTTCAAAAATTTCCCAACTATTTAGCGCAATTTCCTCGGATTTCCAGAAAAAATCCGTTGGGCAGATGAAATGTTGATAAATTTTCCACACTTTAAAAGATTTTTCTGAAAAACTTAATTTTCATTTGGTATCTCTGAGAAAATCAGCCGGGCAGATGAAATGCTAATTAATTTCTCAACGATTTAGCGATATTTTCGACAATTTGGTTTCATTTGACATTTCTTGAAAAATCCCTCGTCAGACGTTTTTTTTTGCAAAATGCCTCATCTTTTGAAAATTTTAAATTTTTATTTTACCACGCTTTCGAAAATTTTCCTCAAACAACTCACCACATAAAGAAATATAGGGTGGAGTAGTTTTGAACTAGACATTTGTCAAAGAACCTTCACTTTGAACGGGTATGCTCCGAATTATGAGTGTTCAACAACGAAACCAACAGTTGGGCCACCCTATGCCTATAAAATTAACAAATTGCTAACATGTTGAAATCTAGTTAAAATTATGTGGTACACCCCGGATTTTTTAATACGGCGTTTTGATTTTACAAAGTTATGCTATTAAAAAAAATGAACCGGCTGTAGTTGGATTAACCCGGCCAACTTTTTCGAATTTACTTCCTAATTATTAAGTACCGATTTGATTACAAATATTTTATTGTTCTATGTTAGTTAATTTTAAGCTTTTAGGTGAAAAGATTTTGTTTTTAAAGCTGCCCTTAAATTGGATTAAGTTTTGCTTCTTTTAAATAGTAATAAAAAATTCTATAATTAATCAAAAAATTATCATCAAATATTTCCCATTTTAGCAGCGCTAAAAGCGAAAAGGCGTTAAAATGTAGAGGTTTTTACGCCAAACTGTCAAAATTCTTAGATTTTACCAAAATGTTTGCACTTTTATAGGTAACAAAAAAAAGGATGATCTGCTTAAATTTTGCTTAAAACTTAAACTTAATTTTTTTTTTTTTTTATAACCGCTTTCGAGATTTTTTCCTTTAAGTTTGGCAGCTAAGAGCGACGAGCAAGGTGAAAGATTCCATCAGGATCTTGCAGCTATTGAAAGCGATATGAGGGTTTTTGGGACAAAGGCATGTTGGGTGACTACTGCTAGATGCAAATTCGTGATGACGTAACTGAACGCAAACGAAAAACTTTGAGTGATATTTTTTTTTTCGATTGAGTGAAAATAGGATTTTTCACATTTTTCGTACATGGTTCCATAACAGCTACAGTTCTTACCCGATTTCGTAAAAGAATTATCATTCAGCTCAAAGCTTACAATTTTTTTTTTTTAATTTTTCTTGTTAATAAAAAGCACACTGTGAATTTTTAATTTAGAAAAACGGTTGAAAATTTCACTTTTTCCGACTTTGGTTGCTTGTGAAGTTCACTTAATCTGCACATATCGTATATCACCGTAAAGGGCATATCAATACCTTTCGATCTGTTCGATTTCTCATGTCGATACAAAACTTTGTTAACGAGATATTTACGAAAGTACCAAAAAACATGTTTTTCGAAACTATTTCGAAAATGGTTCTTAGGAAAAAATATGAATGTAATTTTCTTGTTTCTCGACCCAAAATTACCCTAAAAAACTTTTCATTTTCAAGGTTCACTCGATGACCCTAAAATTTGTTAACTAGTGTAATCGATGCAATACTGAAGGGTTCCCCCTCTAGAGCAATAGTACATTTAATCCACTGCTGCTGCAGAAAGACTTTCTTTCGTCTTTCAAAAAACATGAAATCTCCTGTCACCAAATCAAATCAGGCGTTGATTTATTTTGACGTCCTGTTTATATTGGCATACATTTTGTAGGGTCTTTTACTCTTTATCCTCTAGATATGATACAACCAATTGTTGTGCTTTGGCATTGGTTCAATCTTTGAATTTTGATAGACTTAGCAATACAATTTCGGGCTGTTTTGGTGAATTTATACTCATAATAATTCCTTCACATTTTGACTAATCTTCAGCCATCATTAGATAATCTTTTATCAATAATAGATAAAAACAATTGAAGCCTAATGAACAATGTTCTACAACAAGTTCGTGAACAAGAACAAGTTTCTTAAAGGATGATGTTTACACGTTCAATTTTCGAATCAATCACTGGCACAGTTATGGGCACAACAATAAACTTGATGCAACTTCTTGAAAAATTTGATATCTAAGATGCAGAGGCTTTCCTTGCTGTTCTCCTTGGGTTCCAAAATTGTTGTCCGTCGCAACTTTCTCTGCAAATCTTCTTAAACTTGTACCAAGGGGTTCAGAAAAAAAAAATTAAATTCGTTTTAAGCTTTAAACGAAATTTAATTCATGATTTACATCAAGATAGTCTAGTGCACAAATGGCCTTCAGATTCTTCGGACTCTTAAAGAGATTTAAACGATTTAAGTCACTTCAACAAAAACCTAATGTTGGCTAATGTTTCCAAAAACGAAGAATTTATTTAAGTTCAATACAAATAAATTTTGTATATTCACTTTCGACTCTAATGCTCAAAGGAACATATAGAATGCAGAAATTATATTCATCTATATCGAGGTAAGATAAGATCTATAAGATAAGCTAATCTAGGCAAACTATTGGCTTTACTTTCAGCTTAAACTCCGTTGGAAAATCTTATTTAATTTGCGGTATTCATAAGCTTTTGAATAGACACTAAAATGTTTGAAAAAGAAGAGAGAGAAATTTATTCAGGAATATTAATTATTAATTTTTTATCACTCACATAGGTTGGTATATTTATGTATGAAAGCTGCAAATAAAAGTATGTTTCAGAGAGAGTTCTGTATCGTAAGTTAAGTTATTCTTTAACAAAGTCGCAATTTAAATAAATTTAAGTGGCCAAAACTATAGTTCGAAAACTGCCAGCTACCTATTTTCCAAATGTATTCCAAAGTTGTTAGTTTGGCAAAATACAAATTTCTAAGTTAGAATTTCTTAAATGGACAAATATAACACAAATCAGCTTTGTTTCACATAGGAGCGCAGGATCTACCACATCAACTAAAACACTATATAGTAGCTAATATCTTCAGGGAGCCATCCCAAATGCTACAAATCTTAAAGCTACTTGAGGGGCGTTTTCCACTTTAATATCTATCATAGTCATGACCAAAACTTTCTATAATTTCAAGTTTTCAGCTGAATCGTTTTTGCTTAAACCAAAAGCAATGAGTCGCTCTCAGTTTGACCCTATTAACTTATTACATAATCCTGTTTAATTAACTGGGCTTCAAACATTTCTCTTCCCAAAGTGTTGCATTAATACGTTCTGCAGTCTAAAAATTAATCGGTCCCATAATGACACCCTTTCTAGAGCAATAAATTTTATTCACTGGTACTGCGTTTAGTTTAAACAAGATTTGTCAAGGTCCTTAAATTAGACAATCTCTAAATTTTATAAAAGATAGTATTAACAGTGGAATTTTCCTCTTTACTAAATGCAATATGAATCACACCACTATTATTCTAAGTAAAGGCCTGTACGCAGCACGCAAAAATTCCGCACGAAATGTCAAAACTTCATATAAAAAAAAATATCCCAAAAAAGCGAATTTGAATTCGAACAACGCGTAAAAGTTGTACAGACTATACTACGTACTATGAGAATGAGATTTTAAGAGCAAACTTTGGCAAATAGTTGTTAAACACTGCTTGTTTTCATTTAGAACTGTTCTGTTAATGTGTCATTTGTACTGGCTTTAACTGCTTGTTGCCATTAAGGGCTAAGCAGTTCGTGTTTACATATTAATTGGCAAATTGCGCACTGCTTAGGTCGTGTTGTTGCGTGCTATAAAAATGTTCCTTTTGTGAAAAAAAAAAAAAAACATAGTTGAGGCTAGTGTCGACGAGTTGCCGGGAACATCAACGCAACGAAGTAAACTCTGCTAGGACCACTTTGCGTCTAATTTTTTATGCGGATCTGCATTTACACGCTTGCAAGATTCAAATGACGCAACAATTGAAGCCCACGGACCATTATCAGCATCGCTTATTCGTTCAATGGCTAGGAGAACAGCCGAATGAGCCGAATTTTCGCATACGGTCCAGTAGAGCCAGCCGCGGCAGCCATTTGGGCCACATTATTTTTCATACATAAATGAGTAGTTTCAAAGTTGCAATTGATTTATACACTTGCCCGATTTTGTGGGAAAAGATACCAATTAAATGCAATTAACAAACAAACCAACAGATGGCTCACCCTATAGTTATTAATCGTAGCACCTATCTAGCAGACGTCTTACCCATATCCAAATGTTGATGCAATATATGGTATATTGCACTCCTATTCAAGAAATAAAATAAAATCTATGAATCTTTAAATAATCCATGAATTTTCTTAACATTTTCTATGCGACTCTTGAGAGAGGCTCTCTTACAACTCCAGCCAAAAATATACAGGGTAACATAAGTGGCTAAATAATATTAAGTCATAACAAAGGGGATGCCTAGTTTTGGCATAATAGAAATACTTGCTGAAACTATATATGGTATCTTTCACATTCTTTTTTACTCCCAAAAAATTAAACTTTTAAGCCAAATTCGCAGCAGTCATGTTCGTCCATAGCCCGCACGCGTCGTACCTTCGACGGATGCACTGCACGCACTGCTTGTAAGAAACCAAAAGCATCATTCAAGCAGTTGAAAACTTTAATGCTTTCTGTTACTAAATGAGACTGTTCCAAAGTTAGCGGCTACTAATGCTCCTTCAATCTGCTGTCCTTTTAAGATCTCTCGATTTCTGTACAAAATGCGCTCTAGTCAGCTGTCCGATAATTGAAAGAGTCCTTAGCGTTGAGAATAAAAGGCATTGGGTGACAGTCAAAACAATTACACTAAGCTGATTGAAATGCCCACAAATGGCTGCTAAAGGACAACAAGGTGCACAGCGAAAGTGGCAAAGAGGTGAAGTGGCAAAACAACGTACAGATAAAGGATAACAGAATAGAGACCCGAGAGCTGGGATAAGCTGCGACGCGTGTTCAAAATGTGTAAACCTAGTTGGGGGTTGTTTGAAACAAAAAAAAAAAAAAACAAAAGGGTTACCAGCTAAGTCCCTAATAGCCATTGTAATAATTGCGAATTAGGCGCTGCATCTGGTCAGTTGGCCACTTACCCGATATGGTATGATCCGAGAGACGCGAGGGCGGCGTATGTGCCGGCGTATGATGATGCGAGGATGAGTCCATGCCAGGTGTGGGTAGACCCGAATATAAAGCGCTGAAATCCTCCGGCGTGCTGCTGCACTTGCGCTGATGGTTAAGTGACGATGATGAGGATTTATCCAGCGTGGTGATGGGCGAGCGTGTATCCTGCACCGAGCTGGCCAGACTTAATAAACGATTCTCGTGTGAACTGCCAATGCCCATAAGGCGATTGTCTTGAAAGGACATGAACTTAGTGTCCTGCGCCACACCGCCATGCTGCATATTGGCATGATCCTCAAGCAGACCCTGCTGCAGACCCAGCAGTCCGCCCACCAAATTCGGACGTAACTCATCCATGGTCAGCTTGCCCTGGCCACAAGCGCCCGCTGCAGCGGCCGCCGAAAAGTTTAGCTGACGGCTAAAAATGGCCGGAAAGATATTGAACTGCTGTGAATCGGCGCTGGACTGCGGACTCAGGCCCAGACTGTGTGGTGCTACGTGTGGTATGGATGCGCTGGCAGCTGCAGCGGCTGCGTTGGCGGCTGCCGCTGCGGCAGCAGCAGCTGAAACGCCGTGTGATGAAACGCCGCCCGAGGAGCCCGGTCCGTTGCCTATAAGCAGCGTGGGCGCTACTCCGCCGTTGTTCAGCGTTAAGCCGGAGCCCACAAGTTGTTGTTGCTGTTGCTGCTGCTGCTGCTGCTGTTGCAATTGTTGTTGTTGCTGCTGTTGTTGTTGTTGTTGCACCACGTGCGCTTGTGGTGCTACGGCAGCGCCTGTTGGTACCGCTTGTGGTTGCTGCTGTTGCTGCTGGCTGGTCTGCTGTTGTTGTTGTTGCTGCGGTATGCCCGACGGTAGGAGACTGCCCGCATGCAGTTGATGAGCTGCCGCTGCGTGTGAGTGTGTGTGTGGAAGAGCGTGCGTATGCGGATGACTGTGCGCGTGGGCGTGTGTATGTGAGAGCGCTTGAGCGCCGCCGTTTGAGTTGGAGCTGGGTCCGTTGGAGTTGTTGTTGTTATTGGTGTTATTTGTTTGATTTGTTGTATTGCCGACGACACCTGCAGTAGTGCCGCCGCCGCTGCCGCCACCGCCAACACCACCACCGGAACCAGGGCCGCCGGCACAACTTTGATGTTTGAAATCCAATTTGTGGCCGGCGTAAAAACGCTGCGTATCGATATACGTTTTGAAGAAATCTATTGAATAATCCAACTGGAAGCTGTATCGCGTGCGAACGCGCTCAGTTTAAGGAAAGAAAGTAGAAAGGACGCTTTGTTTAGCCGACGGGGGCGTTTTAGCGAGCGAGTTTTTTAACGATTTTAAGAGCAACTTTTCACAAATAATTGTTAATTGTTTAATAGTTGTTTAAACGCTGTTTTGTTAAAGTGTCATTTGTTTGTAGTATGGCTTTAACTGCTTGTTGCAATTATGGGCTAAGCAGTTCGTTTTTACACATTAATTGGCAAATTGCGCACTGCTTAAGCCGTGTTGTTGCACTTCACTTTGTTGTTGCTGTTTAAAAACTTGCTTGCATGTTATTATTGCTTTAGCGACGGCTTTGCCTTATGTATATAGTATTATATATACATATGCATAATTGTTACACTGCGGAAAAAAAATGAAGCACGCACTTTCAAAAAAAAAATATAGTTATGGTGCTTGGCGTTACGTATTACGTATAGCGACCGTGTGTAGCGTTATGTCTAAGGCCGTTAAAGCGACTGTGTATTTTTTGTGGTCTGCTTGTTTATAGCGACGGCAGCCAGAACAAAAAACACAAAAAAATAACAAAAAGAATTTACACCAAAAGCCGCCAAGAAAAACGGCTTTTAATATTTTTGCTTTTGCACACACACGCTTATATACATATACATATGTATATTTGGTAAATATATAATATGCAGGCAAGCACACTCAGACTATTGTAAATTGTCGTACTGCAAGTGTTGTGTGTTGCGGCTGCTCTTGTTTGTTATTTGTTATTGTTATGTTTGTGGCGCTCTTGTTGTTTTTGTTTTTTTTGTTGTTGTTGTTGTTGTTGCTGCTGCACGCACGCACGGCGGTACGTATTCGCGGCCGATCAAACTTAAAATGATATACAATTTCAGGCAACATACAAAATTATAACGAAATTAAGGATCATGTGCGACGACAGCGTTGACGACGACAACGACAACGACGACGACAACGATGAGGACGAAACGAGACGCTGACGTCGCTGCTGCTGCTGGTGGTTGACTTGGCTTGGCTGCTGCTTGTGTGGACAATTGCGGGCTGTGCGCGAACGATTGGTGGTTAGAGTTAGTGTGTGTGTGTGTGTGTGTGCGTACTTCATACATGAGACCACGAATCGTTAGTCGTACTAATAATTTGAAAAATAATGAACATTGTGTGCGTGTGTGTGTGCCCAAAGGACATCGTTGCTGCGTCGTCGGCGTCGTCATCGTCGTCTGTTGGCAGCAGCAAAACGGCCGCCATGCTTTAGAATGTGACAAAACGACATAACCAAACAGTGCAAACTAGCGCCTGCTTACTCGCACGCCTGTGCAGCTTGCTATCTCGCTTTAACTTGCTTGCTTAATTTCGTTAGTTGCTGCGCGTTTGTTTTGCGCTTGATGAGAGCCGACATATAAATGTATGTGTGCATGTGTGTGCGTACGCCATGTTTTTCTTGATCCAATAAGGGTCGGTGCCTGCTTATTGTTGTTGTTGCTGCTGTTGTTGTCGCAGCTAGCTCGCTCGCTCCGCCGCGCGCTCCATTTCCGGCACCTGCTGCTCTGAGCCTGAGCCTGGGTCTGGACCTGTTTCTAGGCCTGAGCCTCCGTAAAAATGAAACAACATTTATTCTATTATACGTAAACTTTTCTAGCGCCGCGCGCGCGCTAGCCAAATATGTCTGACACACTTCCTTATAGAGCAGCAGCAGCACACACACAAACACACACATGACGGACAACGGCATTGCATTTGCGTCGCTGTCGGCGTCAACGTTGACATCATCATCGTCGCCGCCGCAACATTGGGGAATTCTATTTGGCGGCGGCTGAATGGCGGCTGGCGACTTTTTCGAACGTTAAGGAAATACAAAAAAAAAACAAAAAAGTAGAAGAAAACTCGATGAATTTGTTACAAAGGCAGGCTAATTTTTTATTAAAAATGCACTTGAAAGTTGCGCTGTCGCAGCGCTGCTGCAGCGGCTGGGTTAACAGAACGCGTGTCAGTGAAAGTGCGCCTGCAAATTAGTTTGAGTCTTTACAAACCAAAAAGAAATTATGCAATATATGTATACAAAAAAACTGTAGCATAACTTGTGGCACAGTTTGGCAGGCGTTGAACACTATTTTTGTTTAGACAGTATTTTGAAAGCTAAGCTTTTTCGGGCAACAGCTCAATAAGTTTAAAGACCAAGCGCAGCTTGCAATGCCTACCCAACTGTAAGCAAAGAAAAGAGAATAGCTTTCAAACTGTTGTCAAATGCTATCATTATAATTGAATTGGTTTATTTAATCAAAAAAATCACAAAACATTTCATTTATAAATAAAGCAATTGTTTAAAGTCGGATATTTCTATTATTTCACTCAACATTTTTGTTTGTTATTTTTTTCTTTTCTATAGCTACATATATATTGTTAGAAAGTTCTGCAACATTTTTGGACTCGAATAAGTTCTGAGCTATTTTTCCAACTTTCTTTACTTTGAGAGTTAAGGAAGCATTTATATAATAGGTAAAAAAAATAATAAAGAATAAAGATTATCTATACAGAAAATCTACGATAATCTTATTGTTTACTCTAGAAATTAATTTAAACACTTCTTATGTGCTCTTTTCTTAACTCTCGATTTTGTAAAAAAAAAAAACGTAACCCCATCAGAACTGTACCAAAAAATACCATCCAAACTTATTAAAACCCAAGAGCAGTTTGTCCATTAATAGATAAATATCTATTTTAAATGAGTTTCAATTTACCTAAAAGTAATATCAATATCTTAGGAGACTTGGAAATATAACATTTAAGCTATTCGCCGACAGAATTTTAAGCAGATTTCAGAAGAAAATTTAAAAAAAAACCGCCTTTGGATTTTAGGACTATTTCTTATAAAGTTTTTTACTAGATTGAAGTTATTTTATACATTGTACTTATTTTAAGTATTTTGAAAACAATTTCGAACGCTCAATTTTCTATTTGTGTGTGTGTAAAATTTTGTTGAAAATGGGTTTTATGTACATAGCAAGGGTTTTAGATATTTTATATTTTATCCTATGCCTGTTTTGGAAAAGTTTATAAATGCAGACATTCAAGGCAATGTTTATATTATATAAAATACCAAACTGAACATACACATATTTTTTTTTATTTTTATACTTTTGATGTTTTTATGAAATTGCTTATTTTTTGTGGCTAAATTATGATATATGCTAAAATATGCTTCTACTACATACCATATAGTAGTAATAACGTAAAAACTCAAATAGTTTTTAATAGGAAGTATCATTATTATTCAAAAATAGGATTCTGTTTTGGGATTCACGAGTTTTTGTCGTAAAAAAGTAAAGGAGTGCCTCTTAAATCTTTGACCAAGCTCTACAAGCAACTCGTCAAATTGAATAACAAATAGAACTGTATGTATTCGCTTTTTCTTAAGTGGAATAGCCCATGGAATGCTGTACATAAATGCATTGATTTAAATCGTTTTATATAGTCCAAACTAAAAGTTCCTTGACCTTTTTCTATGTTATCAATTCAAGCTTAATGCAAGTTAATTAAGAATTATTTAGCGCATTGTAAGCTGTTTAATTGCAATACAAACCATAAAAATTCCATGTCGCTTAAGCTTCTATGCAATATCAATACAGGCGAAAGCTATTTTCAACACGAAAATTATATATGAAAATTGTTCTGGTGTTTTACAGGAATTTTAAGAAAATTTGCGAAAACCCAAACATAAAATAATCCAACAAACGTGCCAGCCTCAATACTGTGTGCCACATGCGCCTCGAAGCGTCCAAGCGCAAGTAAAATGCCAAAAAGTATTGCTTGCTTCTAGGGGCGCCGCAGCTGAGCGACGCAGCAGCAGCAGCAGCGGCTGCAAAAATATGGCGTGCATAAAATCACATGTATAGCGGCGTGTGCGAAAAAGAGAGAACAAAAGCTAAATGGGTGGAACACACAGTTTGAGTAGCATTGAGCTAGTGCAAAACCAGCGCCGCATAAGCTGCAGTTACAGTTTGAGAGGCCACACTTTGTGCAGCTAGCTGACTCGCTTACGCATATGAGCGCATGCGGCATGGCTAGCTGACCAATCAGCGGCCAGCAGCAGAGTGTGAGCGTCAAAATGGAGTACGGCTTTAAGTTGTATGCTTTGCCGTTTTTTGGCTGTTGTTGTTGCTGTTTATTTTCTCTTTGCCGTTGTTGTTGGTGTTGTTGTTGTTGTTACTGCTGGGGTGCACAATGAATTAGTCTTCGTTAAATGTGGCAGGCTGGCTCTGCAAAAGTTGACGCAGCTCGGCATGCGGCATGCGGCAAGTATAGGTCTCTCTATAAAGCGCTTTTTGTTGCCCATTTTCTTGGGCATTTTTGCACGTGAAACTTGTAAGCGGCCCGTTGCTGCAGTTGCGCCACGCCGTATTGCTATAATGCTTAAAACAATACTTTGAACTGTAAGCCCCAAAATGTTGCTCCAAACTGAGTTCAGCTGGCGCCTTTTATGTCGACATCGTCGTAATCGTTGTCCTCGACATCGTCCTTCGTGTCGCTTAGGCGGTACAGCTCTATGACATACTCTGCGCCAGTTTTGTGTGGGTGCGTCTGCTTTGAAACAGCCTGTATACATATATTTATATATATGTACATATATAAATACGCATATATATATATGTATATGCATAGCTGGCTATATTACATTTTTCATTTTCATGCTCATCATTGTTGCCCGCTGCTGTGGTTGCTGTTGTTGTTGCAGTTGCTGGCTGCGCCATTGTTGATTATTTTTGTATAATATGAATATATTTAATTTTTTTTTATACATTTTTTGAGCCAAAATGTTTTGGGCCGGGCATTTGGCATGGCTTCGTCATGGACGAAATGATTAGAACTTTATGTTTGACAATTGCGCTATCCTTTTAAAGCTTATTTAAAGGCATAAGTAAGCCAATTATATTAAAGACACTTTTGTAAAAGAATTTAGCTATTTAATGCAGCACAGTTTTGTAGGCATTATTCTTAAAATCTGTATTTCTTCAAATGTTAAACCTATGAAGATTCTTAAGCAGATGCAGCATAGTAGTAATAGTTATAGGAATAAATTATATATAGAAAAATAAAACAATGGGACTACTGGTCTAAAGTTTTCGCACACTTAAACCGTAGTTATAAAATTTGTTTGTAACTAGAGCTTAAGATCTTATTCATCCGGGATACTTAATTAGGGTTTCCATTTCTGTCAGGTCGCTCGCACGGAGATTTTGGCGAATGTTGGACGTAGAAAGGGAGATGCGAATTTTTATAAGCAAAATTTTATTATAATGTATCTAATAAAATTAATTAATAAAATATATTCTAAGTATTTAAAATGGATTTTCCAAAAAAATTAAAGCTTGTGCTTATTTTTTTAAAGACTTAAGTTTTAAAAAAGCGTAACCCATTTGTAGCCACTGTACCTGCTTGGGTACAGAAGTTGTTTGATTTTGTAGGGTCTCGGCTCTCAATGGTTTAAGATTAAAATCGTGTATAGAAATATCTATTTCTTACTCAATACTCGACAGCAATCGGATCGATTTGTTAGTTATTAAAAAGTTTGAGCTTCAAATATTTTTATAGATTCACATAGGGAGTAAAATACGGCTGCATATATTTTTCAAAACATTTTTTTTTTGTCTGCGAAGTTGCTCAATAGCCGAAGTATTTTATATGAAAGATCTGAGATGAAGGGCCGAAGAGCTGACAACCCTATGCGGAATGAAATATCCCAAACAGAACTGCAAATCTTAGAGTTTAACGTTTCGGGTTTTAGCCCAATCGAACTACTTTGAGGTCAAGTCAATCACTGTTCTTAAAAAAAATTCTTGCTTATGCGTAAAGAGACTTGTACTTCGGATTAATCTTGACGATGTTTAAACGCAGTTTTATAAATTTTTTTTACTTACGACTATTAGTACCAGATGCGAATCTAAAATTTGGTGTTGGGGGGTTCTTCACTTCGAAGTGTATATATATCAGAGCTCGCAAAAGACTTACAACCCATTTTTCCAACTTTTGGGGGTGGCCCGGATCCGAAAAGCCCCCCGTGGATCCGCCACTGATTAGTACATAATATAAAACTGGTCGTATTCTCTTATAAGTAAAATGATTACAAAAAAAATTTATTGATTTAATTAATTTATTTTCATAAAAAATTATGCATTGGAAATATATAATGACAAGATACAAGACTTATTCATTTTTTATATAAATAAAATATAAAATAAAGTTTTCATTGAATTCAAACGCAATTTTCAAATTAATTAGCATTGGTTAAATATTGTTAGTTTTGGGAACTTTATTTTGCAAGATTTGGACTAACTTAAAGAACTCTTAAATATTGATATAATCGGCTGTGCTCTGTAAAACGAATCCGAACATTTTATACGGATTCGTTTTGAAACCGAATGTTAGGTGCTTCCAATTTCAACGAACTGAATTTTTTCGAATTTTTAATAGAATATTTTGTTGCAACTGGAATTAAAACGAATCGGCAAAATAAACTTAAAAAGTCGCATTTTATACTGAAATAATATTTTAAATATTCTTTGACTTTCTTAGATTATATTTATGCCAACTTAAAGTTGTATATTTATTGACAATTATTTTTTTTCTGACCCAATCCAAAAAATAGCATGCACAACACAAAACGAAGTTTTTTGTGTCTTGGTATGTGCACGCATCATACACGAACACATGACCGATTGCTGCGACAGGGTTGCCGCGTTACACAATAAAAATTTCCCTTGTAACAAAAATCGTTAAGTCGTGTTTAATTTCAATAAATATAGTTGCTAAATTAATATTTTTGTGTAATTTTATTTAAAAGATAAAATTATAAAGAACTAGCAATATTTTAATGAAAATGAAATGTTCACAACATATTGTAATAAAAAGTTGCAGAGCTGCGGCAACCATGTCAGCTGTTTTGTATCAAAAAAAAAAATAATTTCGTGCCAACAAAAAAGGAGAATTTATCGCAAAAATAAGCGAAATATACGAATTTATCGATAGTAAAAAGCGAAATATCGACAAAAAATTCGTTTTCCAGATTACGCAAAAACGAATCCGAATAAAATTGTTCGGTTTGGTTTTTTCGTTTAACGGAGAGTTGCAGCTTTCTGCAAAGTTTTAAATAAAATTAAATTTTTTTGTTTACATTTAAGTTTATGCAGTTATGCATACAAATAGTCCTTTAACTATCAAACTTTATTAAATTTAAAACAAGTATATAGCAAACATGCATTCATGCTTAAAATTATGTTTCCAATTTTGAAAAAAATAAAAAAAATATTAAAAACTGAAAATATGCAAGAATTTGTGTCAAAAATAGCTTTCATTAGCATTTTAATTCGTATAATTATTGTAGTTTGCCAAATGTCTTATTCAATTAAATTTCTACGCAGGTGGGAGATTCTAGGTGTGCGGAACCCCCTATTTTGTTCAAGTTTTTTACATACAGACTAAAATGATGCAACTAATTTTTATACCCTGTACCGTATGGTACAAAGGGTATATTGTGTTTGTGCGAGCCGAAAATGTATGTAACGTACAGAAGGAGAAGTCGGAGACCCCCCAAAGTTACCTAAAGTATGATCAGAGTGACTAGAGAAGTCGATATACCCATGTCCGTCTGTCCTAGGGGTGTTTCAGAGGACCTCGAAAAAAAGCAAAAGTTTTAGATGGATAATTCGTTTGTTTATGAAGATATCATAACCAAATTTGGCAATCGGAAGTTTTTTAAAACCCACAGCACTGTACCAAATTTTATCAAAATCGGTTGACTATATCATATAGGTCCCATAGGATCGATCGGTCGAAAATTTGTTTTTGTACAAAATTCGTTGTGTTTCGTTTGTTTGTGAAGATATTGTAACCAAATTTGACATTAAGAAGTTTTTTAGAGCTCCCAAGCACTGTACCAAATTTGATCAAAATCGGTTGACTATATAGCTCCCATAGGGCCAATCGGTCAAAAAAACGCTTTTTGTACAAAATTTGTTGTGTTTCGTTTGTTTGTGAAGATATTGTAACCAAATTTGGCATTCAGAAGTTTTTTAGAGATTTTCAACACTGTACCAAATTTTATCAAAATCAGTTGACTATATCATATAGCTCCCATAGGGCCAATCGGTCAAAAAAACGTTTTTTGCACAAAATTCGTTGTGTTTCGTTTGTTTGTGAAGATATTGTAACCAAATTTGGCATTCAGAAGTTTTTTAGAGATCTTCAACACTGTACCAAATTTTATCAAAATCGGTTGACTATATCATATAGCTCCCATAGGGCCGATCGGTCGAAAAAAAGTTTTTGATTACAAATTCGTCTGTTTTTGGTTGTTTATGAAGGTATCATAATCTAATTTGGCAATCAAATGTCTTTTGGTGTTCGTAAGCAATTTAACGGATTTTATTGTAAGCAGTGGTACAGGGTATCCCAAAGTCGTCCGCGCCCGACTTTAACGTACGCCATCTTTTTATATGGATCTATCTCAGAAGCTTTGCGTTGATTTGTCAGAAATCTTAAGAGCTTAAGAAATATTTCATTTAAACTTTTGGCCGATGGATTTTTGAGGTTTATAAGGAACAAGTGGGACGGTTAGAGTTAATCACGACTATGGTTTGGTAGCTTTATATCAACTTTTATTAAATATTTTTTAAAAATTGAATTAGCGGCATGGCTTTGGTTGACCAAATATACCAATAAAGTTCATACGATTTTGAAGTTTTTTGAAACAATTGTGAATTTTAATATTTACACTAAACATTAATTTATTAAATAGAAATATGTACATGTGCCGAGATAAGGATTTTGGTGACAATATCAAAAAACTGAAGAACTAGACCATAAGTCGCAACTTGTGGAAGCTCATACTGCCAAATCTGCTGGTCTTTGAGACGTGGAAAAATCGATTTCCAGCTACGTTCTGATCGTTTTGATGAGGCTTGTGGCGTCATACTGGTGTTCATCTGGTTATTACGCACAACATTTTTGCGCAGTGACTTCATATACATACACCTCTACCCAAAGTAAAGGGTTTAAAGGTGGGACAAATCTCTCAAGTATTGATATCAGAGGGGTTCAGAAAAAAGGCTTGACGAATTTTCAACTGACAAACTCACTGCATTGATTTATTAAAAATCTTTGAGAGCGTTAGATGCTTCATAAAAATAAAGATAAAATCATCTAGACTGCAATTTTGATATACTCTAAGCTGATTGAAGGCTTGCTTGTAGTTATATTATAATAGCAGGTCAGCATGATGTATATGCAGGTCTGGACAACATAAAGGATGCTCCAAACTTAATCGTTGTTATTCAATGAGCTCACAATATGCCAAAAACTTAATGCATGTGCACACAAATACACATAGAGAGCATGATATTAATTGCTTTCTAAATATAAAACATAAATAGATGCAAATAGTGCACATATATCTGGTTATACTTATGTAAGATATATGTATATATGTACGATGCATATGTGTAAGTAGTTTTGAAGTTGGAACTTTGTCAAAGTGGCAATCCAACATCATCATAAAGTAAGCTGCAGAGTGAGTTGAAGGAAGCAAGTCAGTGTACCAGTCGTTTAGAGGTACAAAACACTCATGCATATCACACACACACACACACACACACACCCATATACTCACATACACCCACACAGCCATACAAGGCTATTAAGCATCCATTTAGGATACTAATTTGTGTATCATTACAAATTGTATCTGCACACATTTGCACACACACATACACATTTGCACTCACATATGCATAAGCTGCCCTTCCAAACACATACACACTCATACTCACTCTCTCACACTAACTTAGACACAGAGCGCACATACTATATATAGAGCGAGTCAAGCAAATGGCAGCCATTGCCGTTTGCCTTTGTCGCATGTTACTCATACGCAGTGTATGCCACAAATGCAATACCAAAAGCCAAACCGACAACAACAACAACACCACATGTCGTTGTTGCTGCTTTTATTGTTGTTGCTCTACGGGTTGTTGTTGTTGTTGTTGCTGATGATGATGATGATCATCATCATAACATCAATTAGGGTTCCATCTATCTATTCAACCAACAAAGCCAGCAAAAAGCCAACCCGAAAAACAAAAACCCAAAAATGCAGACCAACAAATGGACGCCAGCAAACAACAAAAACAACAACAACAAGAGCATGAAGCATAGCCATAGCCATTGCCCACTTTTGTTCCCTTTCCCTCTTATCGCATGGTTGGCTCGTTGACTGTAAGTCGACATCTTTCAATTTCTAGAAAAATATCAACAGCAAAAAAAAAAATAAAAATGGAAATAAATGGAATAAAGGCAACAGAAAGTCAACATTGCAACTGTGAATTTAATATACTCTACAGGCATGAAAAACTGCTATCTCTCTAAACTTTTATATCTGGCTGCCTCATGAAATTTAGTTAACAGAAGCAAATATAAACTATTTATTCGGCCCGGAAAACGAATCCGAACATTTTATTCGGATTCGTTTTGAAACCGAATGTTTGGTGCTACAAATTTCACCAAAACGAATTTTTCATGTGGTTTGAAACCGAATGTTTTGTTGCAAGAGGAATAAAAACGAATCGGAAAAATAGTTTTAAAAAAGGACGAATTTTATAATGAAATAATTTTTTTAATATTCTTTGATATTCTTAGATTATATTTATGCCAACGTCAAGTTAGATATTTATTGACAATCATTTTTTTCTGACTCAACCCAAAAAATAGCATGCAGAGGCAAACCGAATTTTTTGTGTTTTGGTATGTGCACGTATCATACACGAACACATGACCGATTGCTGCGACAGGGTTGCCGCGTTAAGGAAACTATTCTATGTTTTAAATATAATTACACAAAAATTTTACTTTAGCAACAATATTTATGGAAATTAAAAACGACTTACAAGGGAAATTTTTTTTTTGTAAAGGCCCATACGCAGCATGCAAAAATTCCCTTATTTGTGATATTTTTTTTTAAATAAAGTTTTGCGATTCCGTGCGAAATATTTCGTGCTGCTTATAGGCCTTAAAGGCTTAAAATTCCGTACGAAATGCGAAAAAAAAAATCCCATTTGGGATATTTTTTTTTATATGAAGTTTTGTCATTCCGTGCGAAATATTTCGTGCTGCGTAGACACCTTTACACAAAAATTTCCCTTGTAACAAAAATAGTTTAGTCGTGTTTAATTTCAATAAATATTGTTGCTAAAGTAATATTTTTTTCAAATTTTATTTAAAAGACAGAATAATAAAGAACTAGCAATATTTTGATTGACAGCAGAATTTATGGAAAAAATAAGCAAAATATACGAACATATCGAAAATAAAAAGGGAAGTTATCGACCCAAAATTCGTTTTCCAGAGCACGCAAAAACGAATCCGAATAAAATTGTTCGGTTTGGCTGGGTAATTTTAATTGATTTTTATTTACCAAGACAGTTGAGTTCAATCGTTTGTGTTGTTGGCCCTATAATAGCCGCTCCTTAAAATTCGTTGCGTTACAAACTGCCTAATAAACTTATAGTACTTTGCTTAGACCCTATATGAAGATAAAAAGATAAAAAGACCAAAATGAAAATGCTTGGGATGCTCGAGTCATGCCTGAAATGGTAATGGTTGTTGTTTTCTTGCTTGCCTGCTCAAATGACTCCATTTTCCAAAATAGACACACACACACACACACACACGAGCACACATATACATACATTCATACATAGGCACACACACGCATATATAGACAACCTGCTTGCGGGCACAGTCAACAACCCTAGTCAGCATCCAAAAAACGTTGCGTCCCCCCAGACCGTACACAGTCAAGACTTTGGAATGGCACAAGAAAAATGTATCTCATTGATGTGGCTTTTTAACTTTTCATTATTTACCGCTAAAAGCATCTTTTAAAAATTTCAAATGGGTAGCGCACGAAACAACACGCACAGAGTTACTCAAACCCACACACACACACACACACACACACATAGATATAGACATAGACAAAGTAAGAGAAAATGGTTGACTGCGCGCAAAGTGCCCGCCGCCCGCCATTTTGCCAACGCTTTGATATCCTCTGCCTGGAATCCTCTCAACCAACTCATTTAGCTGCCATTTTTTTTTTTACCTTTTTTAGTTTTTTTTATTATTTTCTCTTCTTTTTTTTTTTTTTTCTGCTATATCATGTCTGTACTATGTCCTTTGCTATACTCGTCGTCCTTCGTTGTGCCTTGTGGCTGCTTTGCCGTTAAACATTTTCCTTTTTTTTTCTAGTCATTTTTCTTCTCTCTATTTCCTTTTTTTTTTTTTTTCTTTGCTTTGCTCATTTTTACTTTGATTGCAAAACGCACTTTTATTCCTTGTCGCGCTTAAACGCTTTTAAAGGCACTTTTTCCCCCAGATTTTGCTTTACTTTATGTCCTTGTTGCTGTTGTTGTTGGCTTGACTGACTGATAGACTGACAAACTGTTAGACTGAGCGCCTGGCAGCGTGCAACATGCGCTGTTTGTATATATATGTTTATCGGTGTGTCTGTGTCGTGTAATTTAGCCTATTAGTTTCTTGGATGCTTTTACACACACACACACACACACACACACACATATAACCAATTACAAACACTCATTCGTATATACATATATAACGTGTATGTATGTACATATAAGTACTTAGCTGCCAGCAAAACGCTATTTGCACTTGAAAGTCTTTAAGTAGTACTAAAGCTAAGCTTTACCTACATATATATTTCAACTTATTTCAAGTAGTAATATTAATTCCTATTAATATGTACTGTCTAAGAAATTTTAAATAGATTAATCTTTTAAATATAAAGGAAATCATGTACCACATTCTTATGCTAAATATTAAACAAGTTCAATATATGTATATCAAATAAAGCTCAAGTCTTGTTTTTAGATAAGGCAACTGAGATTATTTGTATCTCTAATATTCATGAGCATATGAGTAGCGACCGTATAAGAGCGATAACAAAATAAATATAAATAAAAGACAGTGGTGGGAGATATCACATTAAATCTGGCATTATTTTGAAGCTAATATACTGCCTTAATGTACACATATATAGCATGCACAACATTCAAATGGCTGCCTCGCCTTTACCGGATCTTGCAATTTTTTTTTGCTTGGTTTGATCATATAGGGTGGGCCATCTGCTGGTTTGTTTGTTAAACACGCATAAATCGGAGCATACCTAATATTTACAGCAAGGGTGTGACTCAAACGGCAAACTGAAATAATTTTTTCATTTTATTGAGTATAGGGTGGGCCATCTATTGGTTTGGTTGTTAAACACACATAATTCGGAACATACCTAGTATTTACAAAAAGAGTGCGACTCAAAAGTGAAATCGAAATAATTTTCAAATTTGATTAAGTAAATCGAATAACTTTGTACAGGGTGGGTCAACTGTTGGTTTTGTTGTTAAACACACCTCATACGGAACATACCCGTCCAAAGTGGATGCTTTTCGACATATATATATATAAGTGGTAGAGGCGTAGAGAGCGTTTTCTAACGATTTTATTAAACACAGCTTGTTTTTATTTAGAACTGCTTTGGTAAAGTGTCATTTGTTTGATGTATGGCTTTAACTGCTTGTTGCAATAATGTGCTAAGCAGTTCGTTTTTACATAGTAATTGTCAAATTGCCAAAATGTTCGTTCTGTGAAAAAAACATAGTTGAGGCCAGTGTCGACGAGTCACCGGGAACATCGACGCGCCATGCTTCGCAAGAATTACACTCTGCTAGGACCACTTTGCGTTGAATTTTGCATGCGGAACTGCATTTATACACTTAGAAGATTCAAATGACGCAACAGTTGAAGCCCACGGACCATTATCAGCGTCGCTTATTTGTTCAAAGGAAAATGAGAGTACAGCCAGATGAGTTTTCGCCAAAAAAAAAAGTTATCGAAAATTATGATGTTTGCATACGGGCCAGTAGAGCCAGCCGTGGCGGCCATTTTAGCGCTACTATTTTTCATACATAAATAAATGAGTAGTTTCAAACTTGCAGTTGGTATACATTTGCCTAATTTTATTGGAAAATATATAAAACAAATAAAACGTAATTAATTAACAAACAAACAGATGGCCCACCCTATATTTATATTCATTAATGTCGTTTGAGACATTAGAGAACAACTTTTAATAAGTGCTAAATTTCTATGTATACCACAAGTTCGAGGCATTCAAAAATTTGCAAAATTAAATCGAGACACATTTGACTGCGAACGCTAAAGTTTAGTAAAACTTTTTTGGAAAAAGATTACAAAAAAATGCTTAAAATAATAAAATAACTTATGGTTATAAAAAACAATTATTAAACGAGTTTAAATCGCCCAATCGTACACACAGAGTTAATTTAAATGCACATATGTATGTGTGCCCGAATGGGCGTTTTAAAATCGCGATAATACCATCTGATAATACAATAAATTACAAAAAAAAGATTTAGTATAAAAAACTAAAAATTTTCAAATAAGTTCTGGTTCATGGTTAAGGCCCATAAGCAATTCGAAATATTTCGCACGGAACGACAAAACTTTATATAAAAAAAAAATCCCAAATGGGATATCCCAGCCAATAAATAAAAAATTTCTCCTGAATCCGCTTACGAAATTTATTTATTTATTTATAATTTCGAGAATAATTATCGGTATCAACAAAAAACTTTCTTGAAGCGGCGTCAATCCATCATTTTTATATATTATAATGAGTGCGCAGATTTTCGTTGCCGAGAATTAATTCAGATGTAAATGATTTTCTAATAATCTGTTTAATTTTCAGCGCGGAGATCTGTCATTTATGAGCTACAAATGTTTATTAAGAATTAAAATAATTTCAATACGTTTTGATGGTTGATATTCTGTACGCGTTAATTTTGTCTTTTGTTTCAAAATAACAAATTTTCAAAAATTTGATTTAATTAATTTAAAATTGACTGTTTCAAAAATTCGCAAAAATCTTATGATTTTGATATCAATGCAAATCTTTATATGCAAGAAAAATCTAATGTATTAACAAATGCATATCAACTGTCAAAACTCATCGGGTAGAAAATTAAAATTTTTTTTTAATATCTGATTGTGAAATCGTTTTGTCAAAGTGAAGCGAAGAATTTCGTTTATTGAAGTATATCGTTATTTTTATACATTTTCTCTTTTTTTTAGTTTGAATTAAAGAAATAAAAATTAAATAAATGCTTAAAATAGAATTTATTACCCAAGTTCAGAAAAACGAGAAAATAAATCGGCAAAATGATAACTTTTTTAAAATGCGAAGGTTTTTTTTTTTTGCCTATATTCGTTGTTATAAATAGTTGTGAAAAACTTGAATCGATTTTGGAAAGTTTTTTTAATTGTAAGACATTACCGAATAAATAAAATATGGCTGTAAAAAATTATAGTTTTATTTAAAGAAACACATTTTTAATGACTATCATTAATTCACTATAAGGCTCGTAGTGCCATACCTTTATAAAACTGAAAAATGCATAAGTTAGGGTGGGGCAAATCCGACCTAGTAATTTGTTTTGAGCATGAAATGCTTATTTGACATCGGCTCAACACGTCCGATATACCAAACTCAAGCTAACGCTTTGCCGCAACTTTCTATAACTACGGATTTCTTCTGACCATTATTAATTTTTGAGATATGAACATTTTTCAAAAAAATCCAAAAAATGATGGGGTAAACCAAACCGCCTATTTTTTTTGGCTGATTTAGCAAAGATATGTACTAAATTTAATGGTTTTTCGATTATAAATCAAAAGAGCATGTTATTGTATTACAGAGCTGAATGTATTTATTAAAAATGGCGTACGTTAAAGTCGGGCGCGGACGACTTTAGGATACCCTGTACCACTGCTTGCAATCAAATCCGGTAAATTGCTTAAGAACACCAAAAGACATTTGATTGCCAAATTAGATTATGATACCTTCATAAACAACCAAAAACAGACGAATTTTTAATCAAAAACTTTTTTTTCGACCGATCTGGGAGCTATATGATATAGTCAACCGATTTTGATCAAATTTGGTACAGTGCTTGGGAACTCTAAAAAACTTCTTAATGCCAAATGTGGTTACGGTATGTTCACAAATAAACGAAACACAACGAATTTTGTACAAAACACGATTTTTTGACCGATTGGTCCTATGGGAGCTATATGATATAATCAACCGATTTTGATCAAATTTGCTACAGTGCTTGGGATCTCTAAAAAACTTCTTAATGCCAAATGTGGTTACGGTATCTTCACAAATAAACGAAACACAACGAATTTTGTACAAAACACGATTTTTTGACCGATTGGTCCTATGGGAGCTATATGATATAGTCAACCGATTTTGATCAAATTTGGTACAGTGCTTGGGAACTCTTAAAAACTGATAAATGCCAAATTTGGTTATAATATCTTTAGAAACAAACGAAACGCAACGAATTTTGTACAAAAAAAGATTTTTTGACCGATTGGTCTTATGGGAGCTATATGATATAGTCAACCGATTTTGATAAAATTTGGTACAGTGCTTGGGAACTCTTAAAAACTTATAAATGCCAAATTTGGTTATAATATCTTCACAATCAAACGAAACGCAACGAATTTTGTACAAAAAACGATTTTTTGACCGATTGGTCCTATAGGAGCTATATGATATAGTCAACCGATTTTGATCAAATTTGGTACAGTGCTTGGGAACTCTAAAAAACTCCTTAACGCCAAATTTGGTTACAATATCTTCACAAACAAACGAAACACAACGAATTTTGTACATAAAACAAATTTTCGACCGATTGGTCCTATGGGAGCTATATGATATAGTCAACCGATTTTGATAAAATTTGGTACAGTGCTGGGGGTTTCTAAAAAACTTCCGATTGCCAAATTTGGTTATGATATCTTCATAAGCAAACGAATTATCCATCTAAAACTTTTGCTTTTTTTCGAGGTCCTCTGAAACACCCCTATGGGAGCTATATAATGTAGTCCCGATATCAAAAAAATAAAATAAACTTGTCTCCTATGGATAAATAACGGATCTTATCTGAAAGTTTGGTTGCTCTAGCTCTTACCATCTCTGAGATCTAGGCGTTCATACGGACAGACGGACAGACGGACAGACGGTCAGACGGACAGACGGACAGACGGACAGACGGACAGACGGACATGGGTATATCGACTTCTCTAGTCACTCTGATCATACTTTAGGTAACTTTGGGGGGTCTCCGACTTCTCCTTCTGTACGTTACATACATTTTCGGCTTGCACAAACACAATATACCCTTTGTACCATACGGTACAGGGTATAAAAATAATCATAATATTTAGAGCATATAAATCGAAATGAAAGTTGAATGAATGTCAATAAAGGATGATTGTATGGAATAGCTAGGTAACTAATTAGAGTTACTTGAACTGTTCGAACTGAGCGTCTGGTTGGCCTCACCATTTAGTGGTCGGATTTGCCCCACTGTGTCATTTTTCAGGACGACGCGAATAAAAGAAATTATACGAAATATTCAACCAATACTATACATGCACTATATAGATCTATGTTTTTAGTATATATGCCACTTAGCTTTTTTTTTTCGATCACTTTATTTAACAAGAAAAAATAAAATTGAAAATCGTAAAAATATACTTCTTCTTCTCTCGTTTTTAAGAAGCAGTTGGAGATCGGGTTTACCCACACTGTCGGGTTTGCCCCAACTTAGCCAAATATTCACAAAAAATTAAAACAGAAAGTTTCTATGTTTAGACATATTTTGTTAAAAATAATATTGACATTTTCGCAGCCGTCATCATTTATTTTTCTATTTAGTCTGCCCGCTAGATGGCGCTAGTAAGCTTTTGTGTGGTTACAATAATATAAATATTGTTTAAATAAAATTAAAGTTTATATAGAATGAAAGTTGGCAAGTGTGGGTTGAGTGTGGGCTTTAAAAAAAAAACCCAAAAGTACATAAAAGTTAAAAAAAAGCTACAAAACTTTAAAAGCGTCTCTTTCCGTTGTGAGTGTAACGACCGCATAAAGCAGAAAAGATGTTAAATATAACGTTTAAATGATTTTAATCTTTCGATTTAATTAGCATCATTTTAAAAAATTGGATTTCATTTTACATTTTGCTATATTATTACAATACACACACACACACACACACACACAGACAAACCGTGAAACCCCCATTGAGTAATATTTATATATATATAATATAAATATGTATGCATAATACTTATATATATGCATATATATATTTATACACACAGAAACAAGCCGCGACATTACCTGGCAAGTATTCGATATAGTAGTTGTTGTTGGTTGCGTCCCAGGGCTGCGCCCATTAATTTTTCAATCATACAATTTCCCAACTCGAGCATGACGTTGGAGGGTATGGTCCGGGCGTAGCAGACATGCCGCCAGGCGACTACGGCGATTCACTGAAGCCAACAACAACAAGTACAACATGATTATCATGGACTCTCAACTAAAATCAAGTGCATGTCCCTTGATGCTAAGGATACACTCCAAAAAATCCGGCATAGCAGCAGCAGCAGCGGCAGCGTCAACGACGACGACTGCGTCGACGGCGTAAAATTGAAAAAAATGTCGCCCTGCTGTTTCCGGAAAAGTGCTCGGGGCGCACATATGTCAACTTTTTGCGGCGTTGTTGTTGTTGCACGCTCTTGTGCACGCATACTTTGTGACAAGTTTAGCGAACAACTTTTTGGACAGCGTTCCAGCAAGGACAACAACAACAGCGACAACATTGAGAACTACTCGAAGAGTGGAAAAACTTGAAATTGGAAACTTTTGAATGTCCCTCTTATCAAAATCGTATAATTTGAATGTAATTTGCAACTGCAAAAGGGCGACAGAAGGCAACAAGCAACGCGACAGTTAGAGACAGCGTGACAGAGAGTTCCCATCCGAGGGTTGGCCATGCATAAAGGGCGTACCAAGGTTTCGGATTGTGGGTGCGGGTTATTTGTAGCAGTGCGGTAAAGTCAATGAAATGACAGGTTGCTAAATGTTTAATGCCCATGGCTGTACGACTTGGGTATACGAAATGCTTTTAAGTCTTAGGCTCAAGTGAAACCTCCGCTCGGGCAACTTATATTACAAGCAAAGCTATAAGCTGGATTGGAACCAGCGGCAGTGCTGGTTTCAGCTAACTAAAGCAACAGCAGCTTCCACATTTGTTATATGTTAAACTGTATCCATAGGGACAATGGATTTAGGCAAAGTATTGAAGAGGCAGTTATAGGTATACCAGAGTTTCTTTATAGGAAAATGCCACTCAGATATCAGACCTCAGAGTTTTAACAAGAGGTACGCAGCTAAAGTGCGGAGATAGTGGAGAATTTTGCTCTTAATTGTACATATTGCTTCAGATCGTATGAAAACGTTATAGGATATAAAATTATATCACATAAGTTGCCATTGCGACCAATGTGAACCAAATCAAGAATAAAGCGCTGACATTTCCACAAAACATATAGTATTCTCACGTTCCCTATAGTCGTAAATCCAGCTTATAGTCAATGCATTATTATTATATTTTATTGTAATGCAAAATGTTGGGAAAAACTTATTTTATATACATATATCCCACTGTCGGGTCCGATTGATACATATAATCGAGGTCCTCTGAAACACCCCTATGGGAGCCATATAAAACATATAACCCCGATATCGAAAAAATAAGATAAACTTGTCTCCCGTAGGATAATAAGAGATCTTATCTGAAAGTTTGGTTGCTCTAGCTCTTACCATCCCTGAGCTCTAGGCGTTCATACGGACGGACAGACGGACAGACAGAGGGACAGACAGACAGACGGACATGGGTATATCGACTTCTCTTGTCACCCTGATCATACTTTAGGTAACTTTGGGGGGTCTCCGACGTCTCCTTCTGTATGTTACATACATTTTCGGCTTGGACAAACTTAAAACCATACGGTACAGGGTATAAAAATGTTTTTTTTGACCTATCGGTTCTATGATATAGTCAACCGATTTGGACAAAATATCGTTCAGGGCTTGGAAACTTTAAAAAACATCGTAACGATGTTTTCATAAAAAACTAATTTTGCTTTTAAAACTCTTGGTTTTTTCGAGGTGCTCTGAAATACACTTATGGAAGCTGTATAAAAAAATCAAAATGAAAAACATATAAAACTTTTGACCCGTAAGATCCGGGGTATAAAAACTACAAATTTTTGTACCCACAAAAAAATTACTCTGAACTACATATGTGACAGGAATTTGTGCCGCTGAATCCGAATCCGAGGTCCACAAAACCACTCAACCCGAGGACTCTGATATAAATTATTTTTTTAATTATTTTTTTCCCCCAAAGAATAGCACGCACAACTCAAACCGAATTTTTATATGGTTCATGTCATGCATAAAAAATGTTCATATCTTGCTTACATAGTTCATGTCTTGCATAAAAAAAATTTCCCTTGTAATAAGAATAGCATAGTCGTGAATAATTTCCCTCGAAAGGTGTAGAGCTGTGCTAACAATGAGCAAGGGAAATATGATTAGATGGTGACATGAAATACTTCGGATTTGGGAGCACGCAAAAACGAGTCCGAATCAAATTGTTCGTTTGCGTTTTCCGGAGCACGGCCGTATAAGAAAAAAGTTAAGTTTAATAGATGCGAAGAATACGGTTTAAAAAATATGTCTACGCAGAATGCAAAAAAATTTCGCAGAGAATGACAAATGGGATATCCCGTTCGGGATTTTTTTCTTAATATGGTTTTGTCATTCCGTGCGTAATTTTTTTGCATTCTGCGTATATGCCTTTACTTGAGAGTGCTTAAAGCAGCTCTTTTACGATTTTTTAAGTATAGAGCTGTTTGAAGCACTATTCAGTGAGATCTCTAATTCCGAAAAAAAAGTGAGTTTTAAAAATTTCGATTTACTTGCGGGTGCTCAAAGCAGTTTTGTACGGCTTTTAAGAATAGAACTGTTTTAGGCACTAGTAAGTGAGATCGCTACGCTAATTTATTAATTAAAACCTCATAACGCAGTTATACAAAAGTTAGGGCGTGTTCTGAAAATCTGCACTCACTTTTATTTAATATTTGATACAAACTAAAAGTGTAGGTAGGTTTTTAAAATAAGCTTATGACTTGACAACGATACAAGGCAAAAAATATTCTAATACGTACCAAAAAGTGCAAAAGATGTGGTTTAAAAATTGTGACCTACTTATGAGTTCTTAAAGCAGTTGTAATACGACTTAAAAATGTATATAACTGTTTTGAGCACTACTAAGTGGGAACGCTAAATCATCCAAAAAAAGCGAAAAACGAAAAAAAAACGCATAACATAAATTTGAAAATAATTAAAGCTTGTTTTGAAAATATGCATCCACTTTTTAGAAATATTTATAACAACACAAAAGTGTTTGTAGATTTTCAAAATAAACTTATACACTGACAGCATTATAATCTATAATATGTATAATATAAACTGGTTAATAACCTAATTTTAGAGAGGAAATACGCTTAAAGCGTCAAAAGTCTGCCGCAAACAAAGACATCAATATATCCGCTTATGTATAGCCTATGGGAAAAGTAAAATTCGACTGTTACGGATTAGCAGCAGGTACAGTGCATATTTTCACATGCTCGCACACCCCGGCCGGATTAACCCAAAAGCCCGCTGCACCCCACAATCAATTTACGCTATGCCCGCGAACAAATAGTGATGATGACAACAATTTAAAATCCATCAAGAGCACAAAAAAGGCCTCATTAAGTCAAGAGGGTGACAACAACGTTCCGTTCCATGCTGACAAAATAGGGTAGGCGTTGCAACAATCTGCCAAAGGGGGTTGGGCGTTGCACACCGTATGTCCAAAGCCCGACACGCAGTGTTCCATTCTTTGCAGCTTCAGTTCGAGTTCGAGTTCGAGTTCCAGCTCGAGAGCGACTGGGATTGGGACTGCGAGCTGCGAGCTGCGAGTGTCGAGAGTCGAAAATGTAAGCATAAGACACAATAGTAATTATTGCCTAAATAATTGCAAATGATGAAGTATAGTAGCATGGAAGCTCGAGCTCTCTTGTTGCCGCAGGGCGTGGTGGGGTGCTTGTTGATGGTGTTTTTTTTTTTTTTTTGGGCTGGTGATGAAGGGACTTGGCTGTGGGTTGTTGTTCAGCGGCGCTAAATACAAGTGCACTGCAATTCTAAACTGACCGAGAGAGAGCCTTTCAAGTTCTTGTCGCTAATTGTAGTTAAAATTTGCACGCTTTTAGTCGACTTGTAAATACACTTCTTGAGGCTTTGCTCAAGGCGCCTCTGCTAAACCAAATTGACTCACAATCTTTACCTAACACAGTGGGTCCAGATTGTCATATTTTGGCCAAAAATCTGGCATTTCCATAATAAATTTTTTAGAGTGATGAAATTTTACACGCATGTTCTTAAAAGATTGAATTTTTTTTTCTGGTAAGTTTGAGCCTTCTCAGATTTTTTTTAGACATAAATAATCCAGACCAAAATTTTGGGGAAAAATTTTCCACAATTATCCCCAACCGAACTCATCAGAGTTCGAACCCAAGGCGCTAAAAGTAAACGCATGGACTTTTATGTATTACGGGTCGGTAACAGCTCAGTGATGAGTTCCGTTACCGAAACGAGAAAAAATTAAAAAAAAAAATTTTTAAAAAAAATTAAAAAAAATTTTATTTTATTTAACTAACCTAAACTAAAAGATGAGCCTATCGAAGCGAATGCCGGCAGTGAATCACTTTAAAATACCCTTTATGCAATGGATTTATATTATAACCGGTTTCATCAAATATTTTTTTTTAATTCTTCAAATATTGGCGAATTTAAATTTAAGCAAACTATAATTCACAAGTTTTCAATGAATTTAAGACAACAATTTTTAAAATTTTTCTTAGCGAGTACTTTAAACCTCTAGGACTTAATTGTATAAACCAGCTGGCTAGTTACAGATGTGATATCTCTACTATAAAACACTCTATATTCCCAATAATTTCGACATTGCTGAGCTGATTTTGAAGAGTTTTGAAGCATTGTTCACGGTTGGTTTGGTGTTACAAAGCGAAAAACTTTCGTGAAAAAAATATTTGAATCTACTTAAATATACGTTATATTTACAAATAGAATATTTTTAGTAGGGCTTCTAGACAAAGGGGATTCAATTTTGTAATATTTGGCTATAACTCAATTTTCATAAATTTTGAACACATTGATGGGTAATAAAAAAAAATACTTTTTCCGAATACAATTTCATCTTGCTGCATAATAAAGTTTGAACTAAAGAAGACACACGCAAATGCAACAATTATAATAATCGGCCGTGCTCCGGAAAACGAATTCGAACATTATATTCGGATTTGTTTTGAAACCGAATGTTTGGTGCTCCCAATTTCACCAAACCGAATTTTTTCTGTGGTTTGAAACCGAATATTTTGTTGCAAGAGGAATTAAAACGAATCGGCAAAATAGGTTTAAAAAAGCACGAATTTTATACCGAAATAATTTTTTTTAAATATTCTTTGATATATTTATGCCAACTTCAATATTGTTGCTAAAGAAATATTTTGGTGTAATTTTTTTTAAAAGATAGAAATCATAAAGAACGTGTAAAAAATGTCTTTTGGTTAGGGTTTTTCTGTGGAACATAAAACATACGGACCAAATAATAAAAAAAAAAACCATTTATTGTATACATATTTTTTAACCTCTCCCATGCCTACGCCCATGTTATATAGTTCGTATAATTGTGATGTTAAAAATTTATTGATTTTCATAATTTTTTCAGCAGTCTTATTAGATTTTCATTTACAAAAGTGTTACAGTGTCGGATAGTCATTGTTTTGAAATATTTTTAAAAACATTTTTATTGAAAAATATTTACCCTAGGCGGGACAGAGACCGTTGCTCCAAAGCACACTTTGCCGTGATTACGAGAAGTCCAAAAACAGCTCATCTGTAACCAATTTAAAGGTCTCTGAACGAAGGATTTTAGAATTATTTTTTCGTAAATAGCAAAAATGCATTTCTTGTTTCAAAAAATTTTGGGTTTATGGCAAATCCGGCCTTTTTGTCAAATTCATTAAATTTTTCGAATTGTCGTTTTACAATCTGTAATAAAATTCATTCGAAAAAAATTGTATGCCTTCGTCCAGGTACCGACCATTGTGATTATAAAATTTTAAAATAGGGTTCTCGCCGATGATCACCATAATAGTATTTTTATAAAAACACGTTTTCCAGATCATAGCGTCCAATTTATATAGAATTGTCTTTTTCGAAGTTTAGTCCAGAATGACGATTTGATCATGACTACGAGCAATTTTTCCCTAGCATATCGCACCTAAGGTGCTCTTTCCTCACTTGTACCGAACTGATGACACGATGAGTATGCGTACCGCAGAACACCCCAATCCCTTCGAAAATCTCCAAAATGGAATAATAAGCTTCGTTGAAAGTACTAGCTAAGATTCCGATTGCTAATAGCCTCCAGATTTAGTGTTGATTTTCCATTTGTCCCACGCGTCACGCAGTTCGTTTTCGGATAAATCTTCTTCTTCTTCGACAGTTTTCGGGCTAATCGATTGCCATCTTTTTTTATACCCTGTACCGTATGGTACAAAGGGTATATTGTGTTTGTGCAAGCCGAAAATGTATGTAACGTACAGAAGGAGAAGTCGGAGACCCCCCAAAGTTACCTAAAGTATGATCAGAGTGACTAGAGAAGTCGATATACCCATGTCCGTCTGTCCGTCTGTCCGTCTGTCCGTATGAACGCCTAGATCTCAGAGATGGTAAGAGCTAGAGCAACCAAACTTTCAGATAAGATCCCTTATTAATCCATAGGAGACAAGTTTATTTTATTTTTTTGATATCGGGACTACATTATATAGCTCCAATAGGGGTGTTTCAGAGGACCTCGAAAAAAAGCAAAAGTTTTAGATGGATAATTCGTTTGCTTATGAAGATATCATCGGAAGTTTTTAGAAACCCCCAGCACTATACCAAATTTGATCAAAATCGGTTGACTATATCATATAGCTCCCATAGGACCAATCGGTCAAAAAATCGTGTTTTTTACAAAATTCGTTGTTTCGTTTATTTGTGAACATACCGTAACCACATTTGGCATTAAGAAGTTTTTCAGAGTTCTTAAGCACTATACCAAATTTGATCAAAATCAGTTGACTATATTATATAGCTCCCATAGGGCCAATCGGTCAAAAAAACGTTTTTTGCACAAAATTCGTTGTGTTTCGTTTGTTTGTGCAGATATTGTAACCAAATTTGGCATTCAGAAGTTTTTTGGAGATCTTCAACACTGTACCAAATTTTATCAAAATCGGTTGACTATATCATATAGCTCCCATAGGGCCGATCGGTCGAAAAAAAGGTTTTGATTAAAAATTCGTCTGTTTTTGGTTGTTTATGAAGGTATCATAATCAAATTTGGCAATCAAATGTCTTTTGGTGTTCTTAAGCCATTTACCGGATTTTATTGCAAGCAGTGGTACAGGGTATCCCAAAGTCGTCCGCGCCCGACTTTAACGTACGCCATCTTTTTATCTCGATTTCGATTTTTTATATCCTTTTATTTATTAGATTTTATTTGACGCTTGATTTTTTGATTTTGACGCCGTACAAACTACAGAGCTTTCAATGCCTCTGCTTCGAATGTCGATCTAAAACTATTTTGGATTTTTTTTTAAAAAAACTCAAATCAACTAGAAATCACTATAGAACTAACTCTCAAGTCACGAAAACACAATTAAAGCTGACCGAGTGCTTGAAGTTAATATCTGGATAAGCAGTTCCGACTCGAGATAACGAGAAGTTAGAGGTGGCGCGCCATAAAAAGTTCGATCTTTGAAACTATTGACCCAATTGTTATGAAAATTGGACGAACAATTTTTAAAGGACAGTACATTAAATGAAAGCAAAAAAAAAATATTAGACTTTGTCACGAAGTACGAGTACCTATGAGCCCTTGAGAACCTAGCTTAATGCTGAATAATGTATATGAGTATTGAAACGAATTGCCTGTAACTTTTTATATAATTTTCATGATTGAAAGCATATAATAAAAAATTTCAAATCATAATGAATGTACATAAAGTTATGGGCGGGAAATGCAATAAAACAAAACAAAATAATAATCATCTTTAGAATCTGATTAGATGAGGATTTAGAGGAAACATTTACACATGTGATATATGTAATATACTTAAATCAATTAAAATCGAATCAATTTAACTAATTTATTTAATAATGCATTATTTAACAAATATTCGGACTGCAACTGAGGCACTGAAAACGAAGTTTTCAAGTGAATTCGAAATGAACTGCCCGTAATTTACTGTACGGTCTTCCCAATTCAAGGCATGTAATAAAAAATACTGAATTGCGTTGAGTGTACACAAAGGTATGGGTGGAAATGCAACAAAATAAAACAACAATAAATTTTAGAAACGAGTATATATTAAATATTATCAATGGCAAGAACTTATGTGAAGCATTTATACGTTTGTCATATACTCGAATCGTTCCAATTCGATTAACTAATTGCGCCGGTGTATAATGCATTATATAATATAGCAGTATATACGGATTGTATCGAATGCAAAAGAATTTAGACCAAACTGACTTTAACTTTTTGTGCAGTTTTCGTCATTTGAAGAATGTATTCGAAAAATTTCAAATACTGATTAATGTACATAAAAGTTTAGGTTATAAATACAAAAAAAAAATAATAACATTAAACTTGATAAACTAATTGTATTTTGCGCCGTGTACGACTGAAATCGCTCAAAATCGATAAACTAATCGTTTGCGTATGTATCGGATGCGCATTTTTTGTTACATGAACTTAAAGAAAATCAAAAAAGTTTTGAAAAAATTTGAAATGAGCTGCTTGTAACTTTTTGTACGATTGTCGCGATTTGTATGTATTTGAAAATTTCCAAATCGTGATGAGGGTACATAAAGGTATGGCTGGCAAATATAGTACAAAAAATAACATAAAAATAAACCTAAGAATCTAATTAAATGCTGTTAATAATTAATTATTATAAACGTCGCGACGATGACTCAAATCGCTTAAAATCGATTAACTAATCGTTTTCGTTTGTTGCGTTATCTAACATATATGCGAACGATATTGAAACGCGTTGTGCATATAAAGTGATATAGAAAACGAAGTTTTAGAAAAAACTTAAACTAAACTGCCCGTAACTTTTTGTAAAATTTGTCATGATTTGATGTATGTATTCTAAAATGCCAAAGCGTGATGAATGTACAAAAAGGTATGGCTGGTAAAAACAACAAAAAACAATAAATCTAAGGATCTATAATTAGATGCTGTGGGATATACAAACAACGAGGATTTTCGGCACATTTTTAACATTATTATAATAAAATCGCACAAAATCGTTTAAATAAACGTTTTCGTATGATAAATAAATGATGTATATATTGAATATTTAAACGAGTGTTATATTTGACAACATCTTTTTGTGCGCTGAAGAGGACTTATTATAGATTTTGATGTTAAGGCTTCTATCAATGTACATTAAGATATTGTTAGCATCAACAAAAACTAAACCAAAAGATGACTAAAGAGAGTAAGATGATGCAGTACATTGTGATTGCTTCATTTAACTGTGGGAAATATAATATCCGAGCTACAGCCACATAGTAAAGCCTTAAATAGGCATTCAATATAATCCAAAAGCGCATATGCTCAATTCAGAAGGCAGCAAATCCCCAAATCCCTCAGAGCAGCAGTAGACCAGAAATCGCCATAGACGACACACACTGAGCTCGTCATTCCGAATGACTGCCAACACCTCGGGGTGTCGCACTAAAACGCACAGTTGTTAAACATCAATACACAGATACATACAGACGCACATGTTCACAATGGATCCGCTCGGATGTAAGGACAGGAAGCGTACTTATGGACAAACTACGTAAACCAGAATACATTCGCATAAATTTCACATATTTTGCTTTAGCTTTTTGTTTCAATTGTAATTTTTGTTGTTACCTTTTGTATACACTGTAATTAAAGTTGATACACTTCTAGAGTTGGTTTGAAAAGTCTCTGAAATGGTTTGAACTGCTGGGGCTTAGAAATCAATATAAAGCTGGAAATCTTAGAAAATTCTTGTAGGATTTGGAAGCAGATTTTAAGGCAATAGGTTTGCTTAGGTTTAGGCTTAAAAACCGATTCGACTTGGTTGGAACAACGAAAAACTCTGGTGTGTGCCGCAAATAACTTTCTAATAATGATTTAAAAGAAACATTCAGAGGAGCGAGCCGAAATCTGTAGGGATTTTTAAAGTGATTCGAGATGTAAGTCAAAACCGTATAGTAATTTTTGACATAGTATGTATATAAACATGGCGTAGTCTGTACAGCGAAAAATCGCAGAATCCTGAACCAAAAACAATCAGCGTTCTTAAATCCATTTTTTAAGCCGGCTATTCTTTAAAAGAAATTTTTGCTATATTCTGTTTCTCAATTTCACTAAAAACAAGTGGAAAGCCAAGTTAGGTCTAAAAATAAACCACTGAATATAAGATAACTTCATTTTAATATTTTTATATAATTTGATGTGCTTTTGCGTTTTATTTATAAATATATATATGGCTTGGTCTGTATAGCGAAAAAAAAAGAAGAGAATCATATTCAAATTCAGAATACGTGGGAGCGTTCTCAAATTCATTTTTTACGCTGGCTGTTCTTCATGTCGAACAGAAAATTTTGGCCTGTGCTGTTTCGCAATTTCACTAAAAATAAGTAGAAAGCTAAGTTAGCTCGGTTCTGTTTCTCTATTTCACTAAAAATAAGTGAAAATAATTAAGTTAATTTCAAGTGCTTTTTATTTCAGTAGTTAGGGTAAGTGTTAGTCCAAAATATGTTTTCCAAAATATCTTTATTTCAGCATAAACAGCGTTTAAACTTGTAGAAATTAGATTTTGAGACACTTTTCCGTTTATCTGTCTTCTAAAAAAAAAAACAAAAATTTTAAAGATTTCTACTCCAGCTTTAGTTCATCATAAGTTACCTTTATGGAGTGAATCGTCAGCATTTTTTTTTTTTTATATTTTCAAAGAAAGCTCGTATAATTTTACGAGAATAGTTGTTAGGGCCTATTTGGCATTACGAATGTAACTCTTAAATTTATAATATTATTTTTAAGAACATTAAGGCATTATACGCTTTATATTTTAAGCTTTTTAATATCATAGCTTACCTTTGATTACAGCATTGATCTTTGCTGGTTTTTTAATTAACTCGCTAAAACGTTTGGTGAGGCTCGAATGAATTTTTTTTTAAAATTTTTACCGAAAGTTGTAAAAAACCAGAACATTTTTGGTTAATTTTTAATCACAAAATTCATAATTGGACGTGCTTCGGAAAACGAAAACGAAAAAATTTTGTTCGTTTACGTTTTGCGTGCTCCCAATTACACATTTTTTGCTTTCGACAAATTCTCATACTTCGCTAACTCTTTGTTAGCAAAGCTTTACACCTTTCTTTTGAAATTAATTATTTTTGAATAATTTTTTTAGTCAAGACACGAACCATGTAGACGTATGCCAAAATATTGTTTTGAGTTGTGCATGCTATTTTTGGGATTGATTCAGAAAAAAATTATTATTAATAAATAGCTAATATGAAATTGGCTCAAATAGAATCTAAGAGTAAATTAAATATTAAAAAAATTATTTCAGTTTAAATTAGGTGCATTTTTGAACCAATTTTATCAATTCGATTTGGTTTTACTTGCAGTCGTATTCTAACCACATAAAAAATCTGGTTTTAAAACGAATCCGAATTAAATATGCCATGAAAATATTCGGATTCGTTTCCTGAGTTTAGGTCCTTACTGCAGTTTAAAATGTTTTTGAACACGCTAGGACTGAGGCTATTAAATACAAAAAAAATTCTGCAAATTCACTCAAGTTTTGTAAAACGAAAAATGGTGAAAATCGGAAGAGGCCTAAAAGAGTATTTTATAGTCGTGGTTTTTTTTTTGTTTTCATTTTTGGCATAATTTGTACTTGTTGTTTTTGTGGGGGTTGCTATCTGCAATTGCCTGGTCTATCTGCTATTTTTGCAATGTGTCGATTTGTGTTTGTAATTCGAGATGAGGACGAAACAGGAGCGGGAATAGAGTAGCACGTACTCACACACACACACACACACACACACACACACACACACACACACAATAGGAAAATTGAAAAGTGCATCAAATCGTAATAGAAGCAACAATGCACACAAGTGTACGTGAATGTGGGCGAGAGATGAAGTGTGGAGAGCGTAGCGAGGGTTGCAATGAATCGACAATAACAGTAAATAAAGATCAAATGAATTTTTGAATTATGCCACAAAATTTGAAATCAATTTGTAGGCATGTTCTGTGTGCTTGGCTAAAATTGTAAGTTGCTTATTTCGCATTTGATTAGACCCTACTTGATAAAATTTAGGGCACATTAATAGAGCCAACAAAAAAAAAAACTAAAACCGATTTCAAACCAAAGTTATTTCTTTTTGCTAGTTAGCTACATATAGCCTGGAAATGGATTTTTTTCATATATTAATCAGGGCTGCAAAATAATGAAATTATGCTGCGGTGTTTGAATCTTTGTCGTTACCTTTGCTGCAGGTTCACAAGCGGCTCCAAGTAGTTGGCATTTAGGCATACATATTTTTGCTCAAAGCATATACTGCATTACCTAATCTCTAAAATCTAAAATCAGCCCTTTACTTTAAAAAGTTGTTTAATATTTCCATTAAAATCCTTTTTTCAATATAAACAAAAAAACAATTTCGTTCCATGATTCAGCTCATTTTTATTTTAATTTTTATGGGTACGATATTTTTTAAAAACAATTCTTTAAATTATTTTGGAATACTTTTTGTTATTTATTTCTACGTGTAAATGCTCTGGCTGCTAATAACAGCTGCAAAACACAGATAGATCTCTGTACACTAAACTTCGCCTCTTCGTCGAAGGTTCCTTGGAACCAGTCTGAAACTGAGTAAGATTTCTGAAATCTATTTGTCTTTAAAATATTATACTATATGTCTGCACGGTAGCTAAGCTACTTGAACAGTCAGGAGATTCTTATTAATATAATAAGTTATTTTATTATATAATTCTTAACTTACTTATTATATAATTCATATCCCAATTTTTTTTTTTTATGAAGTTTCGTACTGCGTATAGGCCTTAAGCCGTGCAGCGGAAAATGAAAAAACCAAACCGAATTTTATTCGGATTCGTTTTCGCGTGCTCCGGAAAACGAATTTTCTTGTCGATATTTCCATTTTTTGATAAATTCAACAATATTTATTAAAAAAATGTGGTACAGTCGAGGCGGTGCCCGACAGTGGAATACCCTGTACCTTTTGTGTCAAACAAATTTTTCCTGCATATTCCATCTAAGAACTTTCCAATTGGAATTTTATTTTTTTTTGGTGCAAAACGATATTTATACCTATAAGTTCCGTAAATTTGTACCGATTTTGATGAAAATCGAAAGTTACGTCAAAGAAGCTATTTTAATTATATTGGGTAAGTTTCAAGTTGATATGTTGAGGGGTGTGGGAGAAAACACGGTAAATCGATTGCGGGGGTGGGGGGACCGCATCGATAAAATTTGGATGTGGATTTGTTCATTAGAGCAATATGAATTAGCTTACCAAAAATTGTGATTCTAGGTCACTTGTGGGCATAATTGAGTAGAGTCAAATATTGACGCAGTTTATTGGCAAGGGGAGGTGAAATTTGCACATTTTTGACTATAACTTCTGTTGTATTTGTCCGATTTTGTTCATTTTTTACACATAGATGCATGTATCCACAACTCATCGCTATGTTAAATTTCAAATGAAAATATTAAACGGTGTGGCTAAAAACCGCGAAAATCTACAGCGGGGGAACGGAAAAAGATATTGACATGATTCAACAAACTTCATCTGCTTAGGAAATATGCGCACCAGCTGGTAAAGTTTTGTGTCTCTAGCTCTTATAGTCTCTGAGATCTAGGCGTTCATACGGACGGACAGACGGACGGACGGACGGACATGGCTCAATCGCTACCCGAGGTTATGATAAGCATTTTGGTATAAAGGACTTGGGGTCTGCCACGCCTCCTTCTGTCCGTTACATACATTGCACAAATCTAGTATACCCTTTGTACCTATAGGTACAGGGTATAATTAAACACGACTTCGCTATTTTGGCTACAAGGGAAATTTTCTTTGTGTAGCGCGGGATTTAGTGATGAGCAATATTTACGTACCTGTGATTTGTCACAAGTATTTTAATGTAACGAGTCGTATCAGTGACAAGTATTTTGTCACGGCGACAAATGGTAACGAGTCGTATCAGTGACAAGTATTTTGTCACGTCGACAAAATGTAACGAGTCGTATCAGTGACGAGTATTTTGTCACCGTAACATGAGCTGTTACAAAATACGCTGCAAGTATTTTGTCGCTATTGGTATGAGAGTAAGAGTATTTTGTCACAGTCACAACCCACGGTGACAAAATACTCGTGGGTATATGAACTGATACAAAATACGCGCCAAGTATTTTCATACCAAGTTGAGAAAATACTCGTGGATGTATAAGTTCGTATGAACCGCGACAAAATATTCGTAAGTACAAGATCCTATGAACTGTTACAAAATACGCGCCAAGTATTTCCGTACCAATAGTAACAAAATATTGCAAGACTAAATACTGCAGGTAAATACTTAGCGCGAATTTTGCATTTTGTATATTATTTTATAAACGGTTACAAAATAGGTGGCTAGTATTAATGAATACAATAGTTTTGAAGTGTTTGTTGCAATGTGAAGAAGGGTCACATGCAAAGTAAGTGTCTAGTAGTTGAAGAGACAAGTGCTTTTAAAATTTTTGTGAGTAAATAATAGTGAATAATAACATGGATAAAAAGAAATGTGATATTTGGAAATTATTGAGTGTTTTAGATGATAATTTTGCCTTGCAAATATTGCAAGATGCAATTGGTACGGAAATACTTGCCGCGTATTTTGTAACAGTTAATAGGATCTTCAACAATCAATTTATCAAAACATATTCAGAGGAAGCATCCAACGTGTGAATTACCCAAAGCTGTAAGACATTAATTTTTTATAAACTATAAATTTTATAATTTTTTTGTTTTTAAAAGCATTGTAAAAATCCGCGATATTCTTTCGTAAAAATTTTATTATGTACTCGGTGTCACTGTCACGACCTTTTGTCACTGATATTTTTTTGTCACAGTCACAGTTGTCGCTGTGACTGAAAATTCACAGTATCGCTCATCACTAGCGGGAACCCTGTCGCGCTTATCGTCATGTGTTCGTGTACAATATGTGCACATACACGAACACAAAGAAAAATTCGTTTTGGCTGTGCATGATATTTTTTGGGTTGAAGACCTATGCGCAGTTCGAAATATTTCGCACGGAATGACAAAACTTCGTATAAAAAAAAATATCCCAAATGGGAGTTTTGCGAAAAAAATAATTGTCAATAAATATAATCTAAGAATATTTAAAAAATTATTTCAGTACAAAATGCGTATTTTTTTAATTTAATCGGCCTATTTTGTCGATTCGTTTTAATTATTCAGTTTCTAAGCACATGAAAAATTCGGTTTGGTGAAATTGGAAGCACCAAACATTCGGTTTCAAAACGAATCCGAATAAAATGTTCGGATGCGTTTTCCAGAGCACAGCCGATTATTTCAAACTTTTGCGTACAATTTTTAAATGGTTAAATTTCTTTATAGAAGTTCTTTAAAAATGTATTTCCTAAAACATGCGGAGCTCAGAAAAAGCCCTAAAATTGACTTTACTTAATATTGTACCAATTCACTTTAGCAAGAACAGAATCCGAAAAAGAACAGATTCGGGAGTGCGAATCTGGTACTCTACCATAAAGCAGCATGCCTATTTTTTACAAAATTTTGTGTCTTTACTTTTGTCTGAAGCCATGATGAGAAAAAGGTTTAAACGCATCTAGCACTATTTAGTGACTGTTCTGTCATTCTTAGAAACCGCCTAGAAGAAGCTGTCCCAAAATATCAAGGCCATTTGAAAAGAAGCTAATTATTTTTGTTGGTTTTAAAAGATGTCGAACTACAAGGAAGTGTATGCCTTAATTTACCAGCCTCCCAATTATCACCTTTCAACTAGGCGCTACGAGGGTCTCTCAAATGATCTCAGCATTAACCGAGCACCTTATTTTGCCTAACCTTATCTTGTAACAAATTGGACCAATTTGCGTATATTTCGTCAGAGAATATTTAACGACAGCAATAATTGGTTGAACTTTGTAACAGCATTATTAGCATTAGCAAAAATTATTTTGAGAGTTAGTTCAAATTTCATTAGTATTGTGACGTCATAAAATCTCGAATATTTCAAACGACGCTACGCTTGGACTCGCTGCTTATTGCAGTCATAATCCACGGTTTAACTACCATAAAATCTTTGTACCGTAGTTTCTTCTACTTTTTTCACTTACCATAACAATTACGCTACTGGGTTACAACCTTAGCTAGAATGTTGATCCAGGCGCTTGTAATTTATGCTTTATAAATGCATATTTTCTATTCGATCTATGTCAGGTAGGTACTTTTATGAACATAACAGCCGCACAAAACCCTATCCTATCCACGCAGCACAGTGAAAACTAATGCTAGCCCCTGTGCCCCTACAACCCCTAGAGCGATTAAGGGATTTTGCTATTGTTTGCATGACCATCAATGTGCACCCAAAGGATTCACTCGAACTGTACGAGTGCGTAATAGTAAGCCAGACAAAGGGTTACATTGGAACCCACAAAAATGGACACGTTTTGAAATACGTTTTTGAAGGTTCTGCCTCTGTGTGTGTGTGTGTGTGTGTTTGTCACCATTTTGTAGCGCATTGTCACCTCAGCATAGTTGAGCTTCACTCGCTAACTTTTTGCACGGTATAAAGGAGACGACTATTGACTGTAGGGGGAAACCGTGACGTAGACAGTGGCGACGACTGCGACGTCAGCCCATTTATTGAGACACGTGCCTGCACTTTGTAAGCCAGCAGCAACAACAACAAGAGAGCGGGCGGTGGAAGCAAAATCAAAAAGTCAAAAGAAGTCAAAAACCGTGTCACGTGTTTGTCTGCCTCAATGTTTGTGCGTGAGTGCGTGTTTGAGTGTGCTAATTTTTGGCACGCACCTTTTTTGGGCTGTTTGGCTGCCACAGAAGCTTCCTAATTTTGCACAGCAGGATAACGTTGGCCAATCTACAGGCGCCTTAACACCGCAACGCCCCCCAGCCTTTGCCCTCTGCCGCTTTCAATCAGCCCACTGTGAAAAAGCGTTCTCTAATTTTCATTGCAATTGTTTGACTGTGTGTGTGTGTGTAAGTGTGTATCTATGAGTATGATGTGCTGTGTTTGTGTGTGTGTGTGTATGTAGGTCACGCCTTGCAATATAAAATCTATGATATAAATTTATAAAACATAATCATTTTATTTGTTACCAGCCTGTGTACCCTACTTCACACATAAGCTTTATAAGTAAGTAATAAAGAGCGCAGTTTTAGAAATTTAGACTAAATTCAATAAATCATATAAGGAATACTAAAAAAAAACTACTTTTAAAAACTAATAGAACGATGTATAGGTATATATATACTTATTTATATTTATATAATGTACTTATTTATTTACATAATTAAAAAGTGTAAATTAATTCTAAATTATAAAAGTTATGTAGCCGTAGCTACATATAGGGCTTCGGCTGGTTATAAAATTTAACGGGCGATTTAACTTAAAAAATTGTTTTTTAATTTTTATTTAATTTTGACTTAACTACTGAATATTTTTGAACTACTCTTTTTTATAAAGAATTTTTTTTTCTCGCTTTTTTGTTAACAATTACTTCTGAAAAATAATCCAAAATGTGCTTAATTTTTTTATGTGTGTTCCTAAAATACATATTCTTATATAAAAATAAATTACATTTTCAAGTCGTACGCCATTGCTAGTACGCTAATTTTTAAGTATACTATTGTATACTGTATATTTAAATAAATAAAAAAAAAAAATTATGTTTTTTTTAGCTTATCCTTACATTTATAATTGTGTACATATAAACTTAATCAATTAGTTGCAGTAATTTAAAAAAAAAAATATAATTAAAAAATAAATTAACATAAATTTAAATTTAACATTTTTTTTTATCTAAAAAATCTTATTAACTGAATTAATTGCATACATATTTAGTGTTTAATAGGGAAAAAACATAAAATAAATTTTTTTAAGACATATTTTTATGTTTTTAATTTTTTTATATTTATTATGTTATATATATTATATTTCTGAAGTCTACAACTAAAAATAAATTGATTTTATATATATAGCATTTTTTATTTTAATATTATTATTTATTTTATTTTAAATTAACATAAATTTAACATTTTTTTTTATCTAATAAATTTATGATGCATAAACCAATTTTTTAACACGAAAAAAATCTTATTAACTGAATTAATTGCATACATATTTAGTGTTTAATAGGGAAAAAACATAAAATGAAATTTTTTTAAGACATATTTTTATGTTTTTAATTTTTTTATATTTATTATGTTATATATATTATATTTCTGAAGTCTATAACTAAAAACAAATTGATTTTGTCTATATATATATTTTTTTATTTTATATTTTTATATAAATTAACATAAATTTAAATTTAACATTTTTTTTTTATCTAATAAATTTTTTATGCATAAACAAATTTTTAACACGAAAAAAATCTTATTAGCTGAATTAATTGCATACATATTTAGTGTTTAATAGGGAAAAAAACAAAAAAAGTAAAATTTTTACGACAAATTTTTTTTTATTTTAACTTATGTTTTTATTTTTTTTATATTTATTATGTTATATAATATCCCAAAAAACGGATTTTTTTTTTATATGAAGTTTTGACATTTCGTGCGGAATTTTCGCATGCTGCGTATGGGCCTTAACAATAAAAATAAAAAACTTGAATTTTAAGCGTTAATATTAAAAATTAAAATTGCTTAAAAATGGTTTGCAATATATAAATTGCACAGTAATTGTATTAATGAGAAAAATATATTATTTCACTTAAATAATACTTTTTTACACCCTTCAAGCGTGTAGAATCCATAACTGGTATAAGATTTAAGATTCTTCCAATTAAAATCAATAGATTTATTGCCCGAGACTTCGTCTTAAGAATCTTATATTAAGTTAAATACTGGACATTGGCCAAATCCTTTTCTGTTTTTTTAAATTTTTGAACTTTTTTGTAAAATGTATAATCTTTAGATTTTTACAATTTATGTTTGCCCCTGATAAAGGATAGATAATTGGAAACTACTCTTTGTCCTAACTTTCACTTATCTATTCGATTTTTCAAAGATTGAGTGAATCTTAAAAAAATTAGTTTTAAACCATAAAAATTGCATAAACAGCGAAATCGCAACTTTGGCCTATCGAAAGTGAAATGGAAGTGCTAAAATCGTAAAGATATCGTGATTATAAGTTTTTGAGGGGCAATCAGCAGCAATCCAGAAAATTATTCCATACATTCAAAATTTAATATCAGTTTTTGTCTAAAGGGATCTACGCAGAATGCAAAAAAATTTCGCACGGAATGACAAAACCATATAAAAAAAAAATCCCATTTGGGATATCCCATTAGGGATTTTTTTATATGGTTTTGTCATTCCGTGCGAAATTTTTTTGCATTCTGCGCATAGGCCTTAAGCAGTGAAGACGCTTCATACAGCATGTTTAAAATTTAATTTCCTCATACAGGGAAGGCTCTGAAATATCAAAGTTTAGACCAAAAAAAATAATCGAAATTTTCGCTAAATTTAGGTAGCATATGAATAGATTTTTTTTAATTAAAGGCCTATATATCCCAAATTGGATTTTTTTTATATGAAGTTCTGCGATTCCCCGCGAAATATTTCGTGCTGCGTAGACCCCTTAACAATTAAAAAAAAAAAAGAAAACTCATAGAACAGTTTTCGAGACTAATTGCAAACTCTATTACGTTAGAGTTGCTTTGAATTTGTGCTGCAGCGGATTCCAAAGTCGACCTCAGCCCAAGTGCAAGCCGATTCATGTACCTACTTTATGGACTACCATGGCTTTTGCTTTCTTACATGCTGCTTTTTTATAATTTCTTTTTTATTGTTCAATTAACTGTTGCCTTTTTCACTGGGCATGGGCGTAGTTGTGTGGGCGTGGCAGTTCCTTATGGCCCAACATGTGAGCGCTAAGTGTTCCATTTGTTATGTAGGTATGGCATTCCTTCCAGCTGCACTCCGTAAATAAAGGCGTATGTCAGTTGATTTTTTGTTGTTGTTGTTGTTGTTGTAGGTCGGTCAGATGGTCGGTCTGTCGTTCTGGTTCTATGGCTGCCTAATTGAATATATTCATGTTGCCATACATATCTATCAACTCCTTTTTTGCACTCGGCTCGGTTGTTATTATATAAAGCTGCTCATTGTGTAAAACACGCACACAGTCACACCATTGTGTACATATGTGAGAGCATGATTTTGATTGAACAATGTGCAATATTTCTTATGATTATATTATTTTTATTACGAGCTGTTTAACAATATTATTATGTTTTTGCTCTGCCTGGTTTTCAAGAGTAAACAAAAGCTTAAATTCTAGGCTTTAAGAGTTCTTAAATAGTTATCACTGCAAACGATAGTTCGCGCTGTGATGAAATATATATGTACCTTAGGGTGGGTCAATTTTTTTCGGTATAAGGGCTCACTCGGATTTTGATTCTATGGGTAATTCTAAGCAAATTTGCCCAAGAAACTATGGGTCTAAAATGAATTTCGAGTCGCCCACTTTTTCAAAATTTTTGAAGAAAAAAAACCGAAAAAAATCAAAAACCAACACTAAAGCGCCCTCTGGTGGCACCCAAAATTAAAAATAGATGTCAAAAATGAATTCCTCGACCCCAAAAACCCCCAAATTCACATTTGGCTAGAGAAAAAATATCGATTTTTGGCCTTCTAATGAATTTCTAAGTCGATTTTTGAATATGCCGAAAAAAACCTATTTTGAAAAAGTGGGCGACTCGAAATTCATTTTAGACCCATAGTTTCTTGGGCAAATTTGCTTAGAATTATCCAAAGAATCAAAATCCGAGTGAGCCCCATAAGGTTTTTTCGGCCCCATACAAATTGACCCGCCCTAATGTACCTATATATTGCATATATATATGTTCCTTTAACTCCTATTTGGCGCATAGGGCGTCTTGACGATTCGGTAGCAAGAGATGTTTTAGGTAGGTAGGTTGCTAGCCCTCCTACCCTAGCTTGGTGATAGAATCCCTATCTGCACCTCCAAGCAGGTGTTTTGTGGTGTTTTATTTCCCACTGACCCTGCATAGTGCCGAGCATTCCCCTATCCGCCACCTGGGGACGCGTCCGATGGGAGACAGGCAACTCCACACGGAATGAAAGTACGCAAATAATAAGTATAGTATGTGGTACATATAGAAGGATTTTGGGCTCGAAAAATTCATTAAAAATATCACTCTTCCAGCTCTTTAAATGTGAAAGTGTTGGGCCTGTTAAGGCCCCCGTCATCTAAGGCAGATTAAAAAATGTTTTTCGTTTGCAACATTTTAAATACTATACATATTTGATACTGGAAAAAACTTCTGACTAAACATTTTTTTAATACGCTGTTGCTTGTTTAATAATTAATAATTGTTTAATAGTTTTAACAATTAAAACTGCTAATGTGAATAAAATATAATACGTGACATTGTTTAGACCTCCCCTCATCGATTAAGCATTTTGTGTTTATCAAATTAGGGGCCATACCCAAATTACCTGACCCTATTTTTGCAATTTTTGCGCCTGGTATTTTGTAATGAATAAGAGTTGCTAATTGTTGTATATGGTAAACGCTCAGTCCGAAACCAAAAACCCGCTCAATGACCCTATTGTGGGGTTGCGAGGTAGAAGATGATAATATTTCAAACATAGAAAAATGTGCACTTTTAGTTGAATCAAAGTTGACTTCGGATTACAACTTTGGAACCTTGAACGATTTTATGTTGTGATGATAATTTCTTGTTTTTGATGGATTTAAAAAAATATAGCTTTTTTCTGTTATGGGGTAGAAAACCTCTGTGAAATATTTTTGTCTCGAAAAAATTTTTCCTGCATATTCCTTCTAAGAACTTTCCAATTGGATTTTTTTTTTTTTGGTGGAATTCGATATTTATACCTATAAGTTCCCTAAATTATTACCGATTTTGATGAAACTCAAATATTACGTCAAAGAATTTATTTAAAGTATATGGGGTAAGTTTCAAGTTGGTATGTAGAGGGGTGTGGGAGAAAACACGGTAAATCGATTGCGGGGGATCACATCGATAAAATTTGGATGTGGATTTCCAGCTTACCAAAAATTGTGATTCTAGGTCATTTGAAACCATAATTACGAGAAGTCAAATATTGACGCAGTTTATAGGCAAGGGTGGTGAAATTTGTACATTTTTGACTATAACTTTTGCTGTATTTGTCCGATTTTGTTAATTTTTTACACACAGATGCATGTAAAAACCGCGAAACTCTACTGCGGGGGAACGTGAGAAGATATTGACCTGATTTAACAAACTTCATCTTTCCAGGAAATATGCGCACCTGCTGGTAAAGTTTCGTGTCTCTAGCTCTTATAATCTCCGAGATCTAGGCGTTCATACGGACGGACGGACATGGCTCAATCGCTACCCGAGGTTATGATAAGCATTTTGGTATAAAGGAAGGGTCTGCCACGCCTCCTTCTGTCCGTTACATACATTGCATAAATCTAGTATACCCTTTGTACCTATAGGTACAGGGTATAAAAATAAAATCTTAAAACAAGATTTTTGCATTCTTCATTTTAATTCTTAAAATTAGACCAAAAAATCTTTAAATTAGACCAAAAAATCTTGAAATAAGAAAATTAAATTAAAATTCTTGAATTAAGAAATAAAAGTCTTAAATCAAGAACATAATTCTTAAACAGACAACAAGAAAAGCTTGCGATATCTGAACGTTTTTTTAACAGTGTATGTGTTGAAATAAGTTGGACAATACAGACCCTGGATTCAGAATTAGCGACCCCAAAAACATGTAGCAAACATGATCTGACCTCCGAACCAAAAAATTCAAAACCGGATAAAATTTTCGTTGAGAACGTTTTTCCTGCGTTGTTTTTTAAACATATATATTTTTGGTCTCATTGAACCCGAATCAGAGTTCAAAATTAAGGTTTCTAGAATAACCTCCTAACTTTAACACAGATTAAAGTGTGATTTTGCAGGCTATCTCTACAGTATAAGGCTTTTTTGGCGCTCGGATACGGATTCAGCGGCTCGAAATCCATACGCGATATGACACATATAAAGTTCCCAATGCTTTCTTTATTTATATATTTTTTATTTCACTTGAGGATGGTGAAAGAAACCAGCAGGGGGCGAATCCCTCTAGTTATTATAAAAAATGGCATGCGTTAAAGTCGGGCGCGGACGACTTTGCGACACCCTGCACATGCATTGCTTAAGTACTCAAAAAAACTTGTTACGGCCAAAATTTGGTTTCAATATTCGAAAAAAACAAACCAAAAACCAACGAAGTGTGCGCCAAAAACGTTTAACGTTAATCGATTTTGATAAAACTTGATTCAGTATTTGGGAACTCTAAATAATTTCCGAATGACAAATTTGCTTTTTACTTTTTTTTGACCGTTCGGTCCTAATAGGGGCTATATGATATAGTCAACCGATTTTGATAAAATTTGGTACAGTGCTTGGAAACTTTAAGAAACAAACGAAATTAAAATAAACTTGTCTCCCAAGACATAATAAGGAAATTATTCTGAAAGTTTGTTTGGTCTAGCTCTTACCATCTCTGAGATCTAGGCTATATGATATAGTCAACCGATTTTGATGAAATTTTGTACAGTGCTTGGAAACTTTAAGAAACAAACGAAATTAAAATAAACTTGTCTCCCAAGACATAGAAGGGGAAACTAATCTGAAAGTTTGTTTGGTCTAGCTCTTACCATCTCTGAGATCTAGGCTATATGATATAGTCAACCGATTTTGATGAAATTTTGTACAGTGCTTGGAAACTTTAAGAAACAAACGAAATTAAAATAAACTTATCTCCCAAGACATAATAAGGAAACTAATCTGAAAGTTTGTTTGGTCTAGCTCTTACCATCTCTGAGATCTAGGCTATATGATATAGTCAACCGATTTTTATGAAATTTTGTACAGTGCTTGGAAACTTTAAGAAACAAACGAAATTAAAATAAACCTCTCTCCCAAGACATAGTAGGGAAACTAATCTGAAAGTTTGTTTGGTCTAGCTCTTACCATCTCTGAGATCTAGGCTATATGATATAGTCAACCGATTTTTATGAAATTTTGTACAGTGCTTGGAAACTTTAAGAAACAAACGAAATTCAAATAAACTTGTCTCCCAAGACATAATAAGGAAACTATTCTGAAAGTTTGTTTGGTCTACCTCTTACCATCTCTGAGATCTAGGCTATATGATATAGTCAACCGATTTTTATGAAATTTTGTACAGTGCTTGGAAACTTTAAGAAACAAACGAAATTAAAATAAACTTATCTCCCAAGACATAGTAGGGAAACTAATCTGAAAGTTTGTTTGGTCTAGCTCTTACCATCTCTGAGATCTAGGCTATATGATATAGTCAACCGATTTTGATGAAATTTTGTACAGCGCTTGGAAACTTTAAGAAACAAACGAAATTAAAATAAACTTATCTCCCAAGACATAATAAGGATACTATTCTGAAAGTTTGTTTGGTCTAGCTCTTACCATCTCTGAGATCTAGGCTATATGATATAGTCAACCGGTTTTTATGAAATTTTGTACAGTGCTTGGAAACTTTAAGAAACAAACGAAATTCAAATAAACTTGTCTCCCAAGACATAATAAGGAAACTATTCTGAAAGTTTGTTTGGTCTAGCTCTTACCATCTCTGAGATCTAGGCTATATGATATAGTCAACCGATTTTTATGAAATTTTGTACAGTGCTTGGAAACTTTAAGAAACAAACGAAATTCAAATAAACTTGTCTCCCAAGACATAATAAGGAAACTATTCTGAAAGTTTGTTTGGTCTAGCTCTTACCATCTCTGAGATCTAGGCTATATGATATAGTCAACCGATTTTTATGAAATTTTGTACAGTGCTTGGAAACTTTAAGAAACAAACGAAATTAAAATAAACTTATCTCCCAAGACATAGTAGGGAAACTAATCTGAAAGTTTGTTTGGTCTAGCTCTTACCATCTCTGAGATCTAGGCTATATGATATAGTCAACCGATTTTGATGAAATTTTGTACAGTGCTTGGAAACTTTAAGAAACAAGCGAAATTCAAATAAACTTGTCTCCCAAGACATAATAAGGAAACTATTCTGAAAGTTTGTTTGGTCTAGCTCTTACCATCTCTGAGATCTAGGCTATATGATATAGTCAACAGATTTTGATGAAATTTTGTACAGTGCTTGGAAACTTTAAGAAACAAACGAAATTAAAATAAACTTGTCTCCCAAGACATAGTAGGGAAACTAATCTGAAAGTTTGTTTGGTCTAGCTCTTACCATCTCTGAGATCTAGGCTATATGATATAGTCAACCGATTTTGATGAAATTTTGTACAGTGCTTGGAAACTTTAAGAAACAAGCGAAATTAAAATAAACTTATCTCCCAAGACATAATAAGGAAACTATTCTGAAAGTTTGTTTGGTCTAGCTCTTACCATCTCTGAGTTCTAGGCTATATGATATAGTCAACCGATTTTGATGAAATTTTGTACAGTGCTTGGAAACTTTAAGAAACAAACGAAATTAAAATAAACTTGTCTCCCAAGACATAGTAGGGAAACTAATCTGAAAGTTTGTTTGGTCTAGCTCTTACCATCTCTGAGATCTAGGCTATATGATATAGTCAACAGATTTTGATGAAATTTTGTACAGTGCTTGGAAACTTTAAGAAACAAACGAAATTAAAATAAACTTATCTCCCAAGACATAATAAGGAAACTATTCTGAAAGTTTGTTTGGTCTAGCTCTTACCATCTCTGAGTTCTAGGCTATATGATATAGTCAACCGATTTTGATGAAATTTTGTACAGTGCTTGGAAACTTTAAGAAACAAGCGAAATTAAAATAAACTTATCTCCCAAGACATAGTAGGGAAACTAATCTGAAAGTTTGTTTGGTCTAGCTCTTACCATCTCTGAGATCTAGGCTATATGATATAGTCAACAGATTTTGATGAAATTTTGTACAGTGCTTGGAAACTTTAAGAAACAAGCGAAATTCAAATAAACTTGTCTCCCAAGACATAATAAGGAAACTATTCTGAAAGTTTGTTTGGTCTAGCTCTTACCATCTCTGAGATCTAGGCTATATGATATAGTCAACAGATTTTGATGAAATTTTGTACAGTGCTTGGAAACTTTAAGAAACAAACGAAATTAAAATAAACTTGTCTCCCAAGACATAGTAGGGAAACTAATCTGAAAGTTTGTTTGGTCTAGCTCTTACCATCTCTGAGATCTAGGCTATATGATATAGTCAACCGATTTTGATGAAATTTTGTACAGTGCTTGGAAACTTTAAGAAACAAGCGAAATTAAAATAAACTTATCTCCCAAGACATAATAAGGAAACTATTCTGAAAGTTTGTTTGGTCTAGCTCTTACCATCTCTGAGTTCTAGGCTATATGATATAGTCAACCGATTTTGATGAAATTTTGTACAGTGCTTGGAAACTTTAAGAAACAAACGAAATTAAAATAAACTTGTCTCCCAAGACATAGTAGGGAAACTAATCTGAAAGTTTGTTTGGTCTAGCTCTTACCATCTCTGAGATCTAGGCTATATGATATAGTCAACAGATTTTGATGAAATTTTGTACAGTGCTTGGAAACTTTAAGAAACAAACGAAATTAAAATAAACTTATCTCCCAAGACATAATAAGGAAACTATTCTGAAAGTTTGTTTGGTCTAGCTCTTACCATCTCTGAGTTCTAGGCTATATGATATAGTCAACCGATTTTGATGAAATTTTGTACAGTGCTTGGAAACTTTAAGAAACAAACGAAATTAAAATAAACTTATCTCCCAAGACATAGTAGGGAAACTAATCTGAAAGTTTGTTTGGTCTAGCTCTTACCATCTCTGAGATCTAGGCTATATGATATAGTCAACAGATTTTGATGAAATTTTGTACAGTGCTTGGAAACTTTAAGAAACAAACGAAATTAAAATAAACTTGTCTCCCAAGACATAGTAGGGAAACTAATCTGAAAGTTTGTTTGGTCTAGCTCTTACCATCTCTGAGTTCTAGGCTATATGATATAGTCAACAGATTTTGATGAAATTTTGTACAGTGCTTGGAAACTTTAAGAAACAAACGAAATTAAAATAAACTTATCTCCCAAGACATAATAAGGATACTATTCTGAAAGTTTGTTTGGTCTAGCTCTTACCATCTCTGAGATCTAGGCTATATGATATAGTCAACCGATTTTTATGAAATTTTGTACAGTGCTTGGAAACTTTAAGAAACAAACGAAATTAAAATAAACTTATCTCCCAAGACATAATAAGGAAACTATTCTGAAAGTTTGTTTGGTCTAGCTCTTACCATCTCTGAGTTCTAGGCTATATGATATAGTCAACCGATTTTGATGAAATTTTGTACAGTGCTTGGAAACTTTAAGAAACAAGCGAAATTAAAATAAACTTATCTCCCAAGACATAATAAGGAAACTATTCTGAAAGTTTGTTTGGTCTAGCTCTTACCATCTCTGAGATCTAGGCTATATGATATAGTCAACCGATTTTGATGAAATTTTGTACAGTGCTTGGAAACTTTAAGAAACAAACGAAATTCAAATAAACTTATCTCCCAAGACATAATAAGGAAACTATTCTGAAAGTTTGTTTGGTCTAGCTCTTACCATCTCTGAGATCTAGGCGTTCATACAGATAGACAGACGGACGACTTGTTTAGTCAGCCTGATCATACTTTAAATAACTTCGGAGGATCTACTTTAAAATGCACAGATTGGAAACTCGTTAGCCTATCATAGTTAACTAACTGATCCAACGACACATTGCAAGTGAGTTGGAATCGCAACTCTCAATTGTTATCTTATGTACGAAAATATAACATTGAGAGTTGGGATCCAGCTTAAATGCATTGCACCAGCCTAAAGCCACCATATATTATAATAATTATAATTTCTATACCGACTGTTTAAGCCAAAGTTTTAAGCTATGAGTACTGTGTGCTTCAATTTAAGAACTCTTAAGACTCTTTGTTATTTATGTCAACAGCTTATGCTCATCAACTGATTATCAATATCAAAGTTTTCACCACATGGGTACTATATAAATCGATATCGCTTTATGTAAGATAAATTCCATAACCTGCTCGACAAGTTGTTGACAATTCGATACCAACTTAGTCTTTCAGATTATTGCATTTGTTTTACAATGACACATCAAAGGCTGCGATAGCAAATATTCAAATTTGTAACAGAGCAACCATTTATCAGTGTTGATCGATTAAAACATGCAGTCGATAAACATAAATGAAATTTAAATCCCGTAGCCGATGATCGATTATGGTTGCGATGGTTTCTTCTGTTTAAATATTCTTTCGAAAATTTGCTTTTGTTTCAAGCTTTTAAGCTATGAAAATATTTCGAAAAATTTTTAGTTTAAAATAAAAAAAAATATTAATAATAAATCATGGACACCAACAGTGACGGCGTGCAAAAAAAAAAATTGTATACAGTCGAGGCGGTGCCCGACAGTGTAATACCCTGTATCTTTTTTTTCGAAAAAATTTAATTTCTGCATAGTCCCTCCAAGAACTTGCCAATTGGAAAATTATATATTTTGGTGTAAACGATATTTATACATTCAAGTTCCGTAAGTTTTTACCGATTTTGATGAGAGTTGAAAGTTAAGTTCAAAGAAGTTTTTTAAAGTATATGGGGTAAGTTTCAAGTTCATATGTTGAGGGGTGTGGTAGAAAACACGTTAAATCGATTGCGAGGAGCGGGAGGCCGCATCGTGAATTAATGAGTAGATTCATTGCTGGTACTGCAAATTCAGGCATGATTTCAAGAGTATGTACGCAGCTATCAACTTAAAAAATACCCTATGAAAACTGCTTGATAGACTGCTTACAAGCAGTTTGCAAACTTAGCCGGAAGTAAGTAGTTTGTCAGTCCGTTTACTTAAAGGCCTTTACGCAGAATGCAAAAAAAATTTCGCACGGAGTAGCAAAACCATATAAAAAAAATCCCGAGTGGAATATCCCAAATAGGCCTTAAGGGAAAAAGTTACTTAACAGAGATCCCATTGATTTTTGAATTTATTCCACTAAATAATATTGCATAAATTTAAAATTACAAAAGCAAAAAAAAATACTAAAAATGTAAACTGATATAAACTTGTTATTAAATTGAAAGTTATACAAAATATTATATAGATTCCGCATCTTTATTTTTATTTATTCAAATTTTATTTCGTACAGTATTTCTCTGGTAGTAAAGTCTTTCGACTGGTTCTTTTAAAAACTGCCTAGCAAGATTTGGTGTAAGTGGAAGCTTTTAGCATTTCTTTCAAAACAGCAATATTTAAACCAGCTTTTTGTATACAAGTATTAAATCTTATTTTATGTGCTATGTTTAGGTTCTGGAGCCAAAAAAAAATCTTATTAACATACAGTTATTTTATTTACACGACTGTACCCTTTTCTATGCCATCTCTGGCGCTGTATAACATTTTTTTAAACATATAAAGTATTTTACTCCTATGCAAAAATTTTGAAACAATTTTATTTTTTTTTTCGACTTGGCTGTTTTAAAGTGGTTTAAAAAATAGTTTTTTTCAAAATGCAAAATTTTTGTTGTATGTGTCAATTGTTGTTTATTGTTGTTGTTGTGGTTGTTGTTGTTGTTTTTGCCACTTTCATGCGCACATTAATGAGCTGCTTGTATGCTTTTAATTTGCATACATATGTCTGTAAATGCTGAATCGATAGATAGATGGGCTTTTGATTAATTAAAATATACAGAAACGCACACAAGCGTACACTCAGACACACACACACACATACACATATATATGCAAACACACCTATAAGTATGTGCATCAGGGGCGGCACATGAAATAATATCAAGGGGTTCAAAATTTCTTTCCCAGTTTGTATAGGTTATATATTCGTTGTATTACATACATTTTTGCCATATACAATCCTATTTGTTCGAAAATTCGTGTAAAAATCGACCATATACCCTACAAGTTTCAAAACACTCTACCCAGCACAATTCAAATGGGTATAAATACCGAATAACCCAACTGCTCAAGCGGATCACCATGGAAATCGCTCAGTAAAGGATTTTTATTAAAGGCCTATACGCATTTGGGATATTCCATTCGGGGATTTTTTTGCATTCTGCGTATAGGCAAAGATTTAAATGTGTTTCAATATTTTTTAACTACGGTAAGTCTTTGCCCAATGAAAGGAATTAGCCACTTGGCATTTTTTACTCCAATTTTTCGTAAAAAGCAAGAAAAGATAAGAGAAAAAAAAACCGATTATTCAAAACTTCATATAAAAAAAAAATCCCAAAAAAGGGAATTTTTTTTTTTTATGAAGTTTTGACACTTTGTGCGAAATTTTTGCATGCTGCGTATGGGCCTTTAATATTGAAAAAAAAGTAATTCTTCGAATCGGTAATACAGGAGAGGAATCGAAATTCGGCAACATGTCCAAACTAAATGGGCCAAATGGTCACACTTGTGAAACGTAATAAGTGTGAACCGGCTGGAAGAAACTTAATATGAGTTTTAGTGTCAAAGCTTGCTATAGATTTCATTTTCTTCTTTTACAGTGGGAAAATTCTAACTTTTATATGCCCTGCACTCTCTTTAATTTCTAAAATGTTTATTCCATTTTAATGCTTTTTGAAGCATATGTTGAATTAGTTCACATAGCAATTTTGGTGACTGTACTTTACAAACATATTATATGAAAAAGGGGCTTTAATTTGATAGCTTCCGAAGATCCTAACCGATTTAAAAAAAAGAAAGCTCAACAATCTACGGGGAAAGCTTTGCTGGTGTATAGTGAAATGTGTTGCGCGGGTCATGGCAGTGGTATGCTTTTTGCTCTTAGGCAAAAGGGGTTTCTAATTCGTTAACTCTTTTCTAAAGCACTTGAAGCTTCCGAACGAATTTTAATAAAATTAGTGGGTAATGAACTAGGAAGGACTATGCGACAAATTTGCTGCCGCATACTGACTGCCCCAAGAGTGCTGCCACGTTCACTAAATCATAGTTTTTGATGGTGATGCATCCATAACCTCTGTTTGACGCAACATTAAACAAGTACAAAAGTTCTTAAATAAAACAGATCATTTGAGTGGCTCTGGACCCCCAGAGCCAGAGCCAGAGCCAGAGCCCCTTCCATTGGATCCGCCCCTAAAGCGTATGCATGGCCTGGACCAGCGTATGTTGAGCGCAATGGCCAAAAACCTTAATTGATTGTCGATAATTCATGCGAGCTTAAATTGCCAATTGCTGTCGATGTGGAGGAGTAGTCCTATATACAGACACATATCTACATATACATACATATATGCATACATGCATATGTATTATATTCTCTGTGCGGCTACGTAAGTATGTGTGCGGGTGTGTGTGTGTGTGTGGGTTTGGCAAATATGGCCGCCACCATGTATTGGAAAATTGGCTTTTGCTGTTGTATGTGTGTGTCTGGCTAGTTGTGATGAAAATGCATTCCAAATTAAAATTGGCACATTTTCCCCATGTCAATCGTTGAGCCCCAGCCCAAAGACAGCATTGGGTACGTTAAAGACCCTACGCAGTGTGAGTCAATTTAATATACCCAAGGGGTATTTCAGGTAAAATAAAAAAAAAAAAAAATACTTTTAAATGGAAATTAATTAGGCGTTAAGGTGAAAAAATACGTTTCGAAAAAAAAATATATATACCTATATATATCAAACTTTTTCAAAATATAAGCAGTTTTCTTATTTTGAGATCGCCATGACCTCACCGTTGACCTCCAGATCCACAAAGACACTAGTCGCTATAACGAGACACCTTAATAGGTTGGCAATGGGCTCCCTAATGACATTTCTATCAAAAGAATTTAAAAAAAATCGGTTTTAAAAACCTGATACAGAAAGTTTCGACGCACTGCAGCACCTTCGTAAGAAGTCCACTGACGATGATGGCCTCAACTTGGCATTCTCGCTGTCAACCGTCTCAGAAATCTACAAAAATTTCAGACCACGACTCTGAGTAACTGTCAAAAATGGTTTGTGTTTCAGATGAAGCTTACGATGCCAAATATCTAGGGGGAAATCAATAGGTTCCGCAAACCGTATATCTGTCAGCATAAATCATTTGGCTGACAATCCGCTGAACAACAGCGCCTTGATCCTTAAGTTATAGACCCAATTTTATTTTTACATCCAGCTTGCATTTTCCCTAAGTCTCATTTATTAAATTTTTAAAAGTAAATTAGTAAGACACTTAGTAGACAATTAGTATTAAAGAAAAAAAACAATGTCCTGCGTTTGATTATGGACTCATCATCCAGAAGTTAGTTCTGGCCATTTTTCTGTTAATTAGTCATTTTTTACAAAAGCATTAAGCTACCAAAGGGTCATCAATATTGAGTTTTTTTTTACAATAAAAAAAAAAACACCAAATTTCAAATGAATCGAAAAATCTTTATTATCAATAGAAAGAAGCGTGCTTGGCATTCACTTTTTAAAAATAGTCCCTTTCAAATGTTGGCCGCAACTGCGCCGTAGCTCGTCCAATTTTCGATGACGCGTTCGAGCATAATCGGCGGTATCTCGCGAATAACACGGCTAATGTTGGCCTCTAATGCTTCAATCGTAGCTGGATTATCCACAAACACTTTAGACTTCACGTAGCCCCAAAGGAAAAAGTCTATCGGTGTGATATCACACGATCTTGGTGGCCAATCCACCGGTCCGGAGCGTGAAATTAATTGTTCACCGAATTGGTTCCTCAATACGGGCTGTGTGGCAATACGGGCTGTGTGGCAAGTAGCGCCGTCTTGTTGAAACCAAATAATTCGTTATCATGGTGCGATAACGGTCGCCATTGACGGTTTCGGTCTGACCAGCGTCATCGGTGATTCCACCTGCCCATAAACTACGCGCTGGACGAAGTCTATTCGATCGAGTGTCATCCAATAATGAATATTGGGTCTCAAATTCGTTGATGGTATGGCGAATAGTGGTCTCAGTAGGTCGATTATGGCGACCATAAAATGGCCGAAGAGCGCGAAAAATATTCTTAACAGAACGCGAATTTTCGTAATATAATTGTACGATTTGTAAACGTTGTTTGGGTGTAAGTTTTTCCATGATGAAATGGCAATGAAAACGGAATAAAAAACACATGGCAACTTGACAGTACTAACGCGTGGCGAATCAAAAAAACCTTATTGAAAAAAAAACCTCAAGATTGATGACCCTTATAGATGACCCTTTTAAATAAAAAATAAATATGTATACTTTCAATTAAAATATTATTAACAATCATCTTATACATATCATCCATGGCATGGATGCAAGTGGACATAAGGACTACTGAAATAAAGCGTACAGTGGTACAGTGGGAACGGCATTGGGACATATGATATATATAGCATACTTTTAAGGGCATTAATTTTAAGGCCTATACGCAGCACGAAATATTTCGCACGGAATCGTAAAACTTCATATAAAAAAACATATACCAAATGGGACTGAATGAAATCATTCAGTACCAGCCATATATCTACGCATTCATTTGTCACTTAATTTAACACATACATGTCCTAGGCGTTCAGGCCTCAACCTTAACCGTAACAATCAGCTATGAATTCAGTGCTGATTGACTTATTTTTCTTTGCTTATTCTTTTTTTCTTTGCTTGTCTGTCAAAAGAAAGAGATAGAAATATAAATTTTATATTTGTCCTTGTTTCTCATACAAAGCCATGAGCATTCAGTTACATTTCATGCCTGAATTCAGGTCTGAATTTTTCAGGCCTGAACGACCGAACTGCAGGGTATATATAAACTATATACCAAATTGTAAAAACAATTCGCAACAAATTCGCGATAACAGAATCTGGGACTTTAAAATTTTGAATCCATAGCTCTACCAACTCAACTACCAGTATGTTTGATTTTGCCACAATTGTTTGCGGTCTACACGATGCTCACACTGTTATCTGATGATTTTTCTATAATTTTTCCGTCATTTCACTCTAAGTTCCGTCAAAGAACATTGTTCTAAAACAAAAAAGTCACTTACCATATCCAATTCGATAATTTTTTCCTATTATGCTTTTCATATTATCGTTATTTACTTTAAAAATATGTTTTTGGATTTTCATAAAAATTTCTGAAAAAAACGAAGCTCTATTAATTTTTCGAAATTGAATATAATGCTAATTTGAAAACCTAGATAAATTTAAGTATATTACTTAATAGATTAGATATTACTTAATAATATAGTTTTAATAAAAATAAACAAATGCAAACTATGTAGCATAACTATTAAAAATGTTTTTATTACAGACTTGCTTTTCCGGAAAGCCGTTCAACGGAGAAAGGTCATCACTTGTTAGTGAAGCTGAGGACGGACCCCTAGAGTATGTATATGTATATGTATATGTCGGTTAGTCGGTTTTTGTTTCATTTTTTGGAACCTACTATATTTACATTACATTAAACTTTTTTTTTGTTCTATCGCTGAATACTGTGAATAATTAAATATCTTTGCAAGTTAGGTGAGGTGTTCACCCTGTTATTTTTTTTTATTGAATTTAAAAAATAACAGGTTGTGACCTACCTGTATCTAACTATCGCTTGTACGTAGTAAATACTACAGAAATTCTAACATTTTTAACTATATCGCCATAAACGCGTTTGGATAGTGCCAAAAAAAATTCTTTTCAGCGCTTGACGAGGATGCTCCGTTGTCGAAATCGAACTCATACGAGACCTGTTGGCTGACATTTCGAGGAATGAGGGGTCTGAAGTCCTAGAACGCTTTCCCTGCTGCTGCAAGTAAATTGGAGAGCTTTCAGCCTGTTATGGTTTATAAAAGTATCAGTCTTTATTGCTCTCTAAATTTAAGTGTAGTATTTAAATGTTAAAAAACTAAATATTTTCTCTAAAACTTATCCCAAATATCTCAATGCGTTCTGTGACAGGCAGTTATTGAGGCGCCATGTTGAGCCTTTGCTTTCAATTGAAAAAAACTTGGCACCTCTTAACCGCCTCTTTCAGATCTGCGTACTTGCAACATATTTTAACCTAAAGATAAAGTGTATTACGAAAATATATATATTTTTGTGATTTTAATAAAACTCAGTCGCGGATGCAGAAAAAAATTTATAGAGTCCTAATTTCAAGCTCACTTTGGAGCAAATCGCAACCCAGATCAGTGTATTACAAATAATTCGTCACTAGACTTTTTACTTTTAATTAAAACAAATAATTTTATAATATCGTGTTAGTTTTAATTATTAGTTATCATCATGAGCTGAGTTTTGGTCCACGCAATGAAAATCGTAGAGTTAAAAATCGTTTTCATTGTCTTAGACCACAGCCCATTTCATGAGGCTATGAAACTAATCTAACAATGTCATATCCAGCAGTATTATTCCCAATATTTTTACGTTTTCAAATTTTTAAACTGTCTTTTCTAACACTAGGCGTTAAGCTGAATTCCTATGCCGATGACTTGACTAGCCCACAGTCCAAGAAGGCGTAATGCGTCAACACTCCAGGAAGACTTTGGCTCCCTTAAGAAATAAGGTTCTTAATGTAGTTATAGAATTTGGCTTCTTAAGTAAGTTAAAGGATTAGACTCTGAAACAACTCTGTGAACTTATTAAGCGAAACGAAGAGAGCCGACTACTGCTCAGCTTACGCATACGAAAAATTGCTAGAGTGTATAAAAAAATCTGAAATTGAGGACCCCAAATATTCTCGAAACAAATTTAATCTACGCAAGAGGATTGTGGAAATTTTAATTATCTGCAATCCCTTTTCACAATTCGGATAGTCCAAAAACGAAAACAACGCCAAAGATGATACACTAACGAATGGCTGGCTCGTATGATTCTAGCAGATCTATGCCGACAAGTTTATTCGCAACACTGGACATTCCAATACCACGTCTCTGTAAATGATCCTGGGTGTAACAACTCTCAAGCTCTATGACTGTTTTAACACTTGAATATCCGAGCTGCTACACTTTGGCTCTTTCATACAATACATTGCCTTTATGAAACATATCAGTCTTACAATAAAATTAATTAAAATTTTAAAAGCGACAAAATTGTCTTTTATTCAAGCACAATAACAGTTTAGAAATCGTTATTCAATTTAGAGCGGGGAATGTTGAGGATTCTTGTGTAAGTATAAGTTAGTAATGGATTACAATCAACAAACGATTCATTATGACAAAAATGAGTTTTAAATAGTATATGCATGAGTTTAAATTCTATAAGTTTTAGGGATTTAGCATTATTTTAATTCGCCATGGCGTCCTTTATGCACAGCTTTTCAATTTGCTCCGTATAGAAAGAATTAAAATTGATGCGATGCACAAGATTAACAAAAGGATCTGCGTTTTTATCTTTGGCAAGATCATTAATTTGTTTAAGGAATGATAACAGCAGACCGGTAAATTCCAGATCGAATACCTTAACTCTCTCTCCAAATGTATCCGTTTGGCTCAGCGCAGATTCGCACTATACAAAAGAAAAAAAAGATATGAAATAAGTCAATTTTATATATTTTTTGTAATACCGAATAATTAATGTTATATATTTTAAGGCATTCCCATATAAATCATAATAATAAAATAAATATATACAATAAACACAAGTAGCTATTTTTATGTCTTGTGAAATTTAAAAAATTTTTTGATTAATGAATTTCTAATAAGGGTCTATAAGTGGAACTGAATAATACTAAGAATTTAAATAATTATAGTGTAGTTATAATAATTAATAAATTGCAAATATGCGTGCTGACATGCTCTAATATATTTGGTTATAGCTGGTTAACATTACTAAAATATTCGGATATTAGGTTTGAGGTCTGTTGCATATACCATGTTTATAAAAATCTTGAGTTTTTTTTTTTTTGTATAAAGAAATAATATTATGGGAAACTATCATAAAAACTAAAAAAATTATTAGTATACTGTCACCGTAGCTCTGAAAATAGCTTCGATTCAATGCTATTTACAGAACACAGAGGCACATTAAATTTTGTACATATTTATAGCATGTATTGTATATTAGCACAGAAGCAAAACACTATATAAAAGGGTTTACATATATTGTATACCTGTTGCCGACTCGAGCAATCTTGTTCTGAATCAGAATTATCCTCATCGTTGCTATCACAGACCATTGACTTAAGCTCGGCATCGAGAAAAACACGTTGCGATCGCTGCATATGAGTTTATATGTATGGTATGCATGTTGTTGGGTATTTATAAGGTATTTTGGTTTTGGTATTTGGTTTATAAAATGGATGCAGGCAAGCGCGGACGCAAGCATGGGTAAAAGAAACAAGACACATGTACAATAGTTTTGCAATCTTAAGCTAAACTTGAGCTTATAGACATAATTTATATTAAATATAAGCGCATGTAATGTAGTTCTTACCTGTATAAAATTGCAAAATTTTAAACTAATGTTGCACAACTTAAATATTGCACGATTTAAATGAGATGAGTCGGTCAACATGCAATTCTTTAGACAGATATCCAGAAAGTCATGATGTAAGGTTAGCACTTCGTCAACATTTTCGACAGTTTTCATTCTCTCAATAAATAAATGCCAATTGGGCTCAATAATCTCAATCAGCATGTAATACTCCAAGTTTTGTATGGCATTCATCATGCGTTGCCGCAATGTAAAAGCAGATCGATACAGTTCAGCCGTTGTTGGTGAGAACTTTTTGACTATAGAATTCTCTTTCCATATTCTAGAAGGAAAATGTTAAAACAGCAAATTAAATTGCTACAAAGCTTTTATGTAAGTTGGTACACACTTGCATAACTGACGCTCAACATGCTTGCAGAAGAAGAGCTGACGGAAGAGCATTTGGTATTTGGATATGGCTATGTGATTTAGAACTAGCGAAACGGGCCACTTAACTTCATATGTAAAGGCAAAGCACTCCAAACCGCTTAGATCCAGACGATCTTGAGTCTGCCAATACTCTGCAGAAAAATATGAAATATTTATAAATTTGTTTCAAGTTAACAAAAACGACATAGAATAACTTTTTGTCAACACACTTATACATGATAATTTCTAAATAAGCTAACATGTATAGATAGAGACCTCGCAGTCACTTACCTGTCTTTTTGTTCATTATCTTGCCCATTTGTGTAACTAAATCATAGGGCAATAGCTCACAATGTAAATCATCTTTGTAGGGATCATTACGCGCTGAGGACAAACGCAATGTTAGACCCAGTAAATTCTCTAGAGCCATAGGCAATACTTCATCCACATTCTTGGACAATTCTTCCTCGCAAGCATCCATAAACTGCATAATAAAATCACCCTGATTTAACAGCAAATATCGCTTCACCGATAACAAATGCCCCATCATATCGTTCTCTGCCAGCAGCACATCAAGAAGCTTACGTGCTGCAAAATAATACGCATCATTGATGACCGGAATATGCTGTTCCGTTTCAGCATCAAAATGCAAGTCCATAAGCTGCGTTGCCATCAGCCGTTTGCCGCACTGCCTTATTACATTGAGATATTTGCCAGTGCGCAGTATTTTGTCTTTGTATTTTTCCAGAAACGAAGGTACACATTCGCTACGCACAGAGTACCTACGAAGATATACAGTAAAATTGTAAAACTATTCAGTTTTATTCTTAAATGTGAATACATACCGCTTCTCCCAGTAATCGCCTGAGTAATGCTCCGGTTTCTCTCCGGAGAGTTTGTTTTCCTTGTCCATGACCAGAAACTCATCATCGTTATCTACTATCAGGCCTTTTTGTATCCAGAGCTGCAGCATTCGCATATAAGGTGCGGCTGCCTTGCATGCCAAGTTTGCTATTATCTTTTGTGTTTCCTTGTCACCTTCTAAACATCTGACACGATAAAACAGATGTGATAGTACGCCAGCTCCTTTTAAATTTTTCTGTTAGAATGTAAGCCAAAAACAAAACATTAACAACATTCAGTATGCCATAAATAAGCTTAAGATTTACATACTGCTCGCATTTCACACAGAGCCATCCATACGTGCTCCATTACTGTTAAAGTTGGTTGCAAAAAATACACCATCTTCTGCAAGGTAAGGCGATTTTCTTTTCTTTCATTCTCCAATTGAACCAGTAACAGCTAAATGTATAAACCAAGACATAGAATTATTCGTTTTGCAAATGTTTGCTGCTTAAGCGGCAAAGCTTACATACATAGTAATCTTGTATAAGAACATCGAGCTCTGCGTTCAAAGCATTGGCAATTTGACCAAGGCGTTCAGTATCACTTATTATCTCTTGAATTCCGACAAAGTACGACGCCAATGGCATGATGACCTGCACCATTTCTGCCAATGATTTGCTTAAAGAATTTTGTGTTTGAAACTCTGTCTGGTATTTTGCCAAACCCATGACATTAGCATTATTCGGCACAGGCTCTATAATAGTGCCACGTATACCCGACAAACAATAAATGATCTCTGTAAGCACGGCCTGCTGTTGGCTTTCCACAGGTAGTGCACCAATTTCAGCCGTGGATGGATTAATGTCCACTTTATAGAATTTCCAAAGCGAATGCGTGCGATCTTCCTCGGGAAATGTACTGTCGCAATTGGTATTTGTCCATTCAGAATTATTTATAGACATGCCACTGATTTGTAAGGGCATTGGGTTTTTAATAAAACGCACAGACTTACTGCCGCTCTCACTATGTTGGTTTTCTAGTGCAGTGTCGGATACAGAGTTAAGCACACGCTCCTTTATCTAAAATCACATCAAGACCAAGACATACATATGTTAAGGCAATAAAATGTAGTTTATACAATAACTTACTACGCTTAATTTGCCGCGCGCTTGATCCTCATCGCATGATTGGCCGGCTGTGTGCTGACGTCTGAAATTACCAATGCTAGCCAGGGACATTGCTGACAAGCTACGGCTAATGCCATGATTGCTTTCAATGGAGCGTGCCGTGCGTGGCGTAGATGTGGGAATCTCTAGCGATTTGCGACGTGCCAATGTGTCGTCTTCCTCCTCCATCAGACTTAACAATTTAGATGAAGTGGTCGATGATGCAGAAGTTGTAGACGCAGTTGAGCGTGCAGACAACATAACGCTTTTTCTAGAGCTAATGCTCTCTTGGCTGATGGAACGCTTCATTTTGCTGGAGTTGGTAAAACTAAGTGCTGATGTTGCAACGTTGTCCTCACTGAAATGTCTGATAAAGACTAACAAGGCGTAGTAAGGATCCTTGCTAAGGGTAAGAAACAATGTAGGAATAAGTATTCGCAGTAACAACTCATTAGGCCCACTCACTGATCGAGTACGTGTGCAATCTCCTGAAGCACTTCAGTTTGGTTGGGTCGCTTGATGCTTATAGACCTAAGGACCTCTAGAAGCTTTGCGTTCGGACGGAGTTTTTCCGCCGTGGCACGAAATTCTCGCAAAATGCCTTCCGGTGTGTAGTTCGTTCTGCGATAAGCAAAATTCAAAATTATTCCAACTTATTTGGTTGAGCTTGTTGCAATCCTTCCGTATTTCAACAGCTGCGCGCTTTAAACAAAACCTCTCGACTTACTGAGATTCCTCTATAAGAGTGCTCAGCACAGAACGTACGGGATCAAGATAACTCATAATTCACCGTTACTATTGAGTATGTGTATATATATGTATTTATTAAACAAACGGTAAAAGAAAATAATTGCAACTAAAACAAGAACAAATTTTAGCTCTATCGTAGAATATTGAGTGTTTATTATACTCTCTTAAAATGGCAAGCGGTGCTGCCAACTCTGTTTAAAATGCGTTTGTTTTCAATTTTGTACACTAGTTTTGCACGCAGTTAAGTACTAAACGTTGCTAAAACACTTAAAATTTGGATTAAAGAAACCTTTTTATGCTTAAATTATGCAACAATTATATTAATTAAGTTGTACTTTTACCGCTTTCAACAAATTAAAACCGATAAGCCTATGATGCTGGCTATCGATAGGCTATCGTATATAAATGGAATTTTTCCAGCACTACTAGCGCATCAGCACTTTGTTGTAGGAAAACAGCTGATGTATTTTTGCAAGCCCAAGGTTTTTGCTCTGTGGGCGTTAAAGTGCAAAGCATTAAGAATTACAGCCACAATAAGCATCGAAATAATCCATCGCGACTTTAAGGTCGTACCAAATATTCCTTGCCATAGCCAAGAGTACTACGTGCAACAACAACGACAGCAACATGTTTCCCCACCTTAAAAGTCAGCGGGTGAACTTGCAATTATTGCAGGAGGCCTCGTACCGCGAACTGGTGCAACAGCTCGACTCCATTGTTGGTTCCAAGGTCATTGTCTTGGACGAGGCCATAATTGGACCGCTTGGTTTAATCACCAAGAACAAGCTATTTGTGGATAGCAACATCAAATTAATGGCTCTAGAGCCAGAAGTATGCTTTGCCAAAGACATCAACAATGTTATCTATATAATGCGTGCTCAGTTATCGCTTATGGATTATTTGGTATCGCATGTAAAAAAGCATGATCAAAAAGGACGTCAGTTTCATATTTTATTTGTGCCACGTCGTTCCTGTCTATGCGTTAAGCAACTGGAGGATAAGAGCGTGCGTAGCAGTTTTGGCCGCATAGAGGAGCTAAGCTGGAACTTTATGCCGCTGGACTCAGATGTTGTTAGCATGGAAATGCCAAATGCATTTCGTGATGTGGCCATTGATGGTGATCTTACAGCCCTTTATCAAGCGGCGATTGGTCTGGTGCAGCTGCAACGACTCTACGGGCGCATACCAAAAATCTATGGCAAGGGTGTGCATGCTCAGCGTGTCTGGGACCATGCTAAGCAACTGGTCATGGATGAAAAATCCCTGTACAATGGTGACAAAGGTGCCATAGATCAACTAATACTACTAGACCGTAGCATTGATTTGCTTACACCGCTGGCCACTCAACTAACCTACGAGGGACTAATTGATGAGTTCTACGGCATACAACAGAACAAATTGACCCTACCCGCTTCACACTTTTCGGCCACCAATGTTGCAGCCGATGGTGCAAAAGTTTCTGCACCACGCGCCGGGGAACAAGTACGTTTACAAGGCGATACCGAAGTTAAACTTATAATGTTACACTCTGGCGAAGAACTCTATGCCGAGCTGCGTAACAAGAACTTCAACGAAGTAACCAAATTGCTGGCACGTAAAGCACGTGAAATACATTCGGAGATGAAAACCTTCTCGCAGGGCAACTCTGTGGAAGAGCTTAAATCGTTTGTGGATAAATTACCGCATTTGCAGGCACAGAAGCAAGCCATGTCGGAGCATACAGCCATCGCAGGACTTATACAGTCTCTTGTTAAAGAGTACAGCTTTACCGAGGATCTGGCTGCCGAGCAGGAGTTCATGGTATGCTCGGACATTGATAAACCGAGCTCTTACATTGAGGATCAGATTGCACGCAAGGCGAATCTGCGTAATGTATTGCGTCTTATGTGCCTGCAGTGTGCAGCTGCCTCTGGATTCAAGGAAAAGGTGCTCAACTACTATAAACGTGAGCTGGCTCAAGTTTATGGTCTAGAAGTATTGCTCACCATAAGCAAATTGGAAAAAGCCGGACTCTTGCACACACAGACGGAATCCAGAGCATATGCCGTATTGCGCAAGGTCAGTGGTTCTGTATAATTGGCGTCAGAAATACAACTTTTAAAGCTTAATAGTTACATATTAAATTCCTAATGCTCAACTATGCTTTCTTACTTATAGACTCTACGCCTAACAGTCGACGATAGCGCCGAAGTGGATCCTAAGGATATTAGTTATGTGCATAGCTTTTATGCTCCATTGACGGCACGCCTAGTAGAGCTTTCGCTAAAACCCTTGGGCTGGCAATCGCTGAAGAGTCAGATCAACAATTTGCTTGGCCCCACGGTGGAGGGCTTTCAGGCTCAACTTGTTGGCATTGGCGGTCGACAAACAGGCTCAACGCCTAGTGAAGTCTCGCTGTTGCATGTGCCACGTGTAGTGCTCGTCTGCTTTATTGGTGGTTGCACCTTTGCTGAAATTGCTGCACTGCGATTCTTGGCCGCACAGGAGGATAACAATGTGGAGTTTGTTATTGCCACTACCAATATTATCAATAAGCATACATTCCTAGATAGCTTGATGGGTTCGTGAAGGCAGCGTCTTAGTCGCTTGGAGGCTCATCGCTTGTCCAGCGCATGTGGTTTGGCGCGTGGACGTAATGCATCAGGCCCCATGGAGCCATGACCAAAAATTTTCAAGAATCGCAGCCTAGCGTTTAGACAGAGCTAGAACTAAGACTAGTGCGCGATGCTTGAAATATAAACTGTGTGTATACAAATTCCAATGCTATTTTTCTATTCATTTATAATAATTATATATGTAACTGTATTCTATTATTTATATATATGTATATGTACAATATTAACTGGTTTATATAAGCTAAAGTAATTACATAAATTCATATGTATGTGCATATATGTTTATGCAGTTGAACACATCTGTCAGCCAATATAAAAACGATATACTATATAATGTTGTAGTTTATTTTTAAGACTCCATTTCTGTTCTATGTTTTAAACTTGCTTACCAAAGTTTAGGTTAAGTATTAGCTGTTTTTGGAACTATTCGCTACACAAATGCTATATGAATAGCAACAAGAGCATATACATATATTACATTAAGGGAGTATATTTGCTTTATTGTAGTTTTTCGCTGAATTTATAGAGGATTTTTGGGTAGTACAAACCGTTGTTAAATGTATTGACTGTGTTTTTGTAAATTCTTTTGGTGTCCAAGCAAACAAATTCAAAAAAACTTTGGAAACTTTACAATTACATATATATGTACATATAATACGTAATAATTAGGATTAGCTTTTTTGAACTTTACGTAATCTATAGCGTTTTGGTAACAACTATGTATAGCCAATTGTTTTGACTGTGTTTTATGGAAAATTGTATTGGTGTATATACCTTAAATCCCTAGGACATTCACATACGTACATGTAAAGTTAAATCCAGCTTTTCCAAAAAGCTACGTTAGTGTATTTTTGGGGTGTTAAGTGTTTGGACTGAGTTTTATATTTATTGTAAGATGTTTATATGCAAAGATTTACAATTCTTTTAAAAACGAATATATGTAAATTATTGGGAAATTAGTCGAACAGCCATTTTTGAAACATTATTATGCACATTTGGCAAATTCTAAGTTTTGAAATTTATAAGCTGAGCTGAAATTTTAGAACGGCTGTATATATATAAAATTTTTAAATATATTTATTTTATGAGTCATTTTCATAGAAATCTTAAGTATTTTGGTGTATGTATAGTTAGTATTTTTCAATGTTTATATTGTAAATCGTCAATGTTGAAGCTGTTGCACATCAAACAAAATCTTATATTAACTTCCTTGTACCGATTTCCACATGCACATGCCAGAATGTAATAGGCCTAGTATAAAACTAAGAACTTGGAATCTCTTTCCCCCATATATGTTATGTATTTATTAGTTATATACCATTTCTTAAATTCTAACAGAGGACCTACTGGTTTAAATGTTATAATTAAGCTAGTAATGCATCAGCATACAAATACATATTTATCGTTAACGAAACTTTTTGAAAATCAGCTGATTTAGTTTTTGAAACATAGTTTCTTGTTCGAACAGACGGACCAACAACACCTACTGTGTCCATATTACCATAACAATATGTGATCTAAAGTTCCATACTAAATATTTATAAAATTATACTATTATTCATAAACCTTAAAGTAATTATAAACTTTATACTAAGTTTTTGGGACTCCTTTTTTCAGACCTATTAATATGCCGAACGCATAAATATAGCAACTTCTGGCTAAATTTTTTATATTTTTTTTAGAAACTAACGCCTCGAAGCAACTGAATAGTGAAAGAGTGACTAGGTTTGTTAGATTGTGGCTTCCGCTCAAAACAATCATCTTTAAATATAGTCCTTGTAGGTAAATAATATTATTATTGATTTATGCAATACATGTAACAATAAAAAATAGAATGTTAGGGTAAGCAAAATGTTTCCACGTAAGCATGCGCATCAGAACGACTAGATCTCGAAAACCATAATAGATCATATGGTTGAATTGAAGTATTTGGCAGTATAGGAACTGTCACACTTTTTCTTGTTTTCAAATCAGTTCCAAACGTCAGTATAAATTAAAAACCTCTGCTGCTATAAACTGCAACTAACCATTAACAGACTGATGTGAGCTTAATAAACAAAACAATCTGGACTCTTTGTCGAAACAATCCATAAAAACGTATGCACTCATCAATCACCTGGAATAGTAAGAGGGTAAGGCCTCAAATTTTGAATAGAAAAAAAACTATAGCATGCATGCAGAAAATATCCCAAATGGGACTTTTTTTTTTGTATATGAAGTTTTGCGAAAAAAAATAAATATCTAATAAATATATATATAATACCCCATTTATGTAAACGTAGTAAGATATAAAGATAATGTTAAAAAGTGATTGGTATCAAATAAATTGTGAGCTTTATAGTCAATTTGGATATAAGACATAAGGATACATTCATAGAAGGGTTGGTCATAAAAGGTACACGTAATGCTAGTTAGTCAGTAAGCTGAAAGTCGAACTGAAATGAAAAGCAAAGCCACATTGTACTGGAATACTACTCCGTAAAGGAGCTATAAGTTGTAAAGTAACGTCTAAAGTTAAATATGATACAACGTTGATTAGCATATTATGTATGTATGTACTTGTATTACTTGGTAACATGTTCTTTATTCCATGTACTTTTTGAAGACATTGTATTTACTATATATTTTAAATGTTAAGAAACCAATAAATGTATGTACTATATATTATCAAAGAGCTAATAAAATATATTTTTTGCGTTCTACATGTGCACCGTAAAACTTTGCTTATTTTCTACGCCTACCTAACTTTTATAAATTTTAATATTGGGATGCCCTAGATAGTAAGGTAAAGAAGTTAGGAAACTTTTTACACCGTTTAAGTATTTAGATACGGTGATGATGCAAAATGAAGCGTGACGCTCCAGGGGGTGGGGGGAAGTCTGGCGAAGCGTCACGATCATATGGAAAATCTTCAAAATTATTCAAGCGACAAAGTCTACTTATTTAAGTGGCTGCGGAGCCGACAGTGTCCCGTCAAGGGGCCCGTCAGGATCCTTACGGTATTTGAACCACTTACGGTTGTAGTTAGAGAGGAGGATTTTTGACTGCTTAAGTCCTGGTATCTGTGCCCAGTGAAGCAGCCGTTTGTTTTCTTCCTTTCTTTCCTCAATAGGTCCCTTACCACGTGGTTGCCAATCCCACAGTATGGTTCAGGTCCGATTAGAGGTGTTGCTGCACCTGTTCTTGCTCATTTCCAGGGATAAAAACTTATATAAACAAACATTTCTTTGTGTTAGTGAGCAGCGCAATAATCAAGAGCGCAGAAGAGCGCAAGATCGACAATCAAGCTCAGCAGAATTTTGTACCCTATCGACGCGTGTTACATATGTAAATTAAGAGACTGCTCGCCACTGTCCTGGATATACAAGTGGGCCTTATCTCGAGAGAGGAGACGAAATGATTCACTTGAAATATATTTACAGGAAGACGAAGAGCTGTTTCCATTTGAACTGCTAAATGCCAGCTACATATATACTAATATATAATAATCTACGGTTGGCTTTTCAACTTTGAGCCCCCGTGACGCATTTCTGGTTTGGGTATTCTCAAAATTGAAGTTTCCCTAGAAATTCTCTAAATATTTTGCCAACCAGGAAGCAATGCCCCAAGGTTCACTAAGTGACCCACTTTAAATTATAATATAATATATTAATAATCTTATTATTTACTAAAAGACGAAAATATCTCTGATCCAAGCGTCTCCTTATTACTCACATTTTGGCTGATATTGACCCTTGGTCAAAAAAGTTTGCTGTCTCCTAAAAAATTTAAGTTTCACCAAAAAAAAGATGGCACACTGCATTTAAGTCCGGTATATTGCTTAAGAATTCCAAAAGACATCTGATTGCAAAATTTGGTTACGATATTCTCATAAACAAATTTGGTACAGTGCTTAGGAACTATAAAAAACTCGCGCATGCCAAATTTGGTTACAATATCTTTATAAACAAACGAATTATCCATCTAAAACTTTTGGTTTTTTTCGAGGTCCTCTGAAACACACCTATGGGAGCTATATAATGTAACTCCGATAAAAAATAAAATAAACTTGTCTCCTATGGAATAATAAGGGATCTAATCTGAAAGTTTGGTTGCTCTAGCTCTTACCATCTCTGAGATCTACGTTCATACGGACGGACAGACGGACATGGGTATATCGACTTCTCTAGTCACCCTGATCATACTTTAGGTAACTTTGGGGGGTCTCCGACGTTTCCTTCTGTATGTTACATACATTTTCGGCTTGCACAAACTTAATATACCCTTTGTACCACACGGTACAGGGTATAAAAAAAATGAGAGCCGTCCCTCGACGGCGCCGAGTATTTTCTCTTTTATATGTTAGCCATCCTTTAATGTTATTTACTATCATCTAGTCTTATTCAATAATTAAAACTCATATTGTGAATACAATATGTTTAATATCCAAACCTTGTATATTTGTCGCCTGAAAAGATGCGCTGCATCAGAATATAAGCAGAAACTTTTTTGTGCGGCCGGCCAGTTAAGAAGAAATAAAGTAAATACTTTTTTGAACTCACATATATTTGATTTCGTTTAAATATAATTTATATTTTGCATTGACACGTTTTCGTAATGATTTTTGTAGTACACTGAAATGAAAAAAAATGTCTGCTTTTGGACAATTAAGTCAAGGGCTCCTATGATATGAAAGAAGAAGATTTTTGCAACTACAGCTTTTTGACAGATTCATACATAAGTGAAGAAGAAGAACACATATACATACCTATCATTTAGCACCTAACAAACTCGAGAAGATTCTCTTTCAATAAGCCTAGGTTGCACAAAATAGTTTATATGCAAATATCCGTGAATGTTATCGCGGACTTGCTCTACAGTGGAGAGCATTTTAAAATTTGGTGTCTCTTACGCCTATGGTCTCCATCCAACATTTTCATACGTTGCGTTTAACAGGGTCAACTATATAACTTATGGCCATAAAATATAAAACCAAGCTTAGCAACTTTGGGGTTCCCGCAGCATTTTGATTTCTTCAACGTCATCAATACTACCATATTTTGGATATATGTATATAAAAACTACCACATGTTGTAATTAAAAGTGTACCAAGAAATTTAAAAAAATCTACATTTTCATTTGTCCATTTTATAAAAGAAATACAATACGTTTGTGTTTATATTTTTGTGTATTTTTTGTTGTATTTTATTTAGGTTTTATTTTATTGACGTGTATCAATTTAATTGTTATTCGTTCTTCATTTACCGTAATTGCAAAAATACAATTTATTATTAATAATTGGAAAAAAAAACATTAATTCAAGCATTAGAAAAAAAAAACAAATTTTTAAACATAAAAAATATTACATATGTATGTGTTGTGGTTCTTGTTTCTCTCTCTTGATCATAACACAGCGGCCAACAGTTCATGCCGCCTTACTCACTCGCTCGCCAGCTTGCTCTCGCTCTTGCTCACGCTTGCTTTTATATATATATTTTTTTTTTTTAATTTCAGTATTCGCATTAAGCTTTATTTTTTATTTTTTTAATAAATTTTGTTGTTTTTTTCTTTTTTTGTTATTTTGATGCTACATATGTACTAGAATAATACACATTATTAGTGTTGCTGTTGGCCTAGATTCTCATAATAATTATTGGCAGCAACTTTGACCTATCAATTGTTTGATTTGGCCTTTATAATTATTATTATTAATCATACAATTAATTAATTAATTACTAATGCCGGTTTGCTTTAATTTGCTAGCAAACACTCTTACATATGAATGTGTGTGTGTGTGTGTGTGTGTGTGTGTGTTTGAAATCAATTGACGACAACAAAAATAAACTCATAAATTTAATTATTTGTAATTAAACATTTATATAATAATATATGCATTAATTTTCTATACAATTTTTATTGTTTTGACTACGCATTTTTTGCAATTTGCATTAATTAAGTCTAAAATAGGCTTATTTTACTTTATATACTTTGCTTTTATTTCCTTTAAACAAACAAAACAAAACTAATTGATAAACAAGGTTTTTTTTTTTTTTGTATATTTTTATATTTAGTTTTTCATGCTACACTTTCCTTGCAGTTTATTAAAGTTCTTATCTTTTTTTTTTTTTGTATTTTTTTTATAATAAATTTGGCCATAAGACTTATACAGCAAATAAAAATAATTAATTCATTTAAGTTTTAAAAAAAATACACATTTTATTTTAGCGTGTCATATGTATATGAAATATAAACGAATTGCATAATTTTAACAACACCAAAAGGGGCAAAACAATTTTTACTTATTTATTTTTTAAGTTCCGCTGGCTAGCAAAAACATGCCAAGTCATGTTGGGAAGCAACAAAATTTAAAAAATTATAACTTATGTGCATAAAATGTCACTTTACAATAAAGTGAGTGCAAAAATAATTATCTCTATATATTTCGTAAAATACATAAATAATTGTGTAAATAATATTTGCATAATGACAAATAATGTATTGTAGACTTTTACTTTGAAAGTTAAACGTGGAAACCAAAGTGAAAACTTTGAACGTTAAAAAATGCGCAAAATCGAAGAACTGTTTTCCAGTTTTATGTTGCGAATTCGTTAAAAACATAAATTAATATGTATATATAATATATATATTATTTCTGTACATTTGTTTTAGCAAATGTTGGCCAAATAATAGACAATAGTTTTTTAAAACTTTCAAACGAAACCTCTTAACTAGAGTTGGGCGTTTTGCGTGTAGGCTAATATAATATGTAGGTATATTAATATCATTATTCAAAACTTACATCTTTAAATGAAAATAAACTTGCGTCACATTATTTATTGCTTTTGATAGTTTTTTTTTTTATGAAAACTATAAATTTTTGGCTTCGTAAACATGTTAGTTGCCCAACTCTAATGGGAAACGTTTAATTTTTGCGAAAACGCAAAAAAAAAGAATTTTTTAGTTTTTTTTTTCGAACGTGCTTTCAAGGCTTGAGCACATATGGCATTAGTTCAAAATATTGCATACTTGTTGCGTTTTCTTACACTTTTGAATTTATAAAGGCCGCTTAAGTAAATTATTATAATTTGGCCTAATTTAGTTGGTACATGTTTTTGCTTGCGCTTAACGCGAACGATGACGACAAAAGACGAAAACGTTCCACTTAATTAATATTACATCGTAATCAGTTTGTGGAGGCGTTTTAACAAATATTATACATACATACATATTACTACATACATACATACATACATATACATTTTGCAAAGCACGAATATGTTTGTAACAAAAAAAAAAAAAAAATTAATTAAATTATTGTATTAATTTATAAGTAATATCAATTAAGCTTAATATTTTTTGTTTTTTTTTTTGTGGTTTTATAGAAATTTTGTTGTTTGCTTTTTTGTTGTTGTGTTATTGTTGTTGTATTAGGTGTATGACATTTAGGCTTACATTTATATTTATTTGTTAAATTTAGTATTATTATTAATGTTTGATTTTTTTTTTTTTTTTCTTTTATCAAATACAAAACTATTGCAGCTTATTTTTTTTCTTTTCATGTTATTAAATTATTTTTTTTTTCAACTTCGGCTACAATAACAACGCTAGCCGCTTGTGTTTAGGGCATAGTATATGCATATGTATGTGAGTGTGTGTAGTATATTTTATTTTATTTGCAATGCATTTTTTGCTATTTTTGTAGTTGTTGTTTGTTGTTATGTCTGGCTTTACTAGTTGATTTTGTTGCTGTTGTTGTTGTGGTTGTAAAATTTCCATTAAAATTACAATAGTTCGCATTACTGTATGGTTGTTGTTGTTGTTGTTGTAGTTGCAGTTGATGTTTCTGTCTATGCTATAGCGAACCAGCCGGAAAACTTGTTGAACTATTGCTATGTGCTAAACTTATCATTGAACCAGATAGACTGCCCTCCTCATCTGGATAGGTTTCTCTTGATACCTCTGTTAGCGATAATGTGCTGTAAAAATTAAAGTTAAATAAAATAATTAGATTTTCATCTGTTTTTGTTACTTGAGAAAAAAAAAAAAGTAGTTAAATAATATCATTGAACAATTTTTAACATTAGACAGTGCACATTAAAGATTAGAATTACCTGAAACCTAATGCAATGGAATCATTGTCAAAAGCTTCCAATTCTTTAGCATGTTTTTCTTGCTTCATGCGCAAACGCTCGGCACGTTCCTGATTGAATTGCTGCAATTCAGCATCCATCTGCAAGATTTTGATGATATTTAAATAGTCACCAAGATTTCTCAGCCCTTTACTTACCTTATTTTCCAATAAGCCGCGCCGCACGCTTACGCGATTCTCCAGCTCGCGACGTTCGCGATCACGTTGCTCCTGCGCTTGCTTTTTGTTCTTGTTCTGATAGGCAGTGAGTATATCCAGTTCGTATTCCAATTGCTCATTGGTACGTTGGCACTCGATCACTTGACTTTCGTCCAGCTTATAGCTTTGACTTTGGAACATATCGGCAATGCTTTGCTCATACTGAAAGTACAAATTTTTAAGTACCATTATGTATTTTAGTTACAGTCTAAACAACACATACCTGTTCGCCCAATAGCGTCAGTTTACGATGTTTCTCTTCTTTTAATTGTTTAATAACCTCTTTCTGTTGCTCTTTTGGTGTCGTTTGCAGTATTTGCGCCTTGTAACGTTTATATTGCTTCGTTTGGGTTTTACATGTCTCCCGAAACTGTTTACGTATTAGTAATTCTTTTTGCTGGAAAATAAATATACCAGTGTTAATATCAATTTTATAGAGCGTTTCCTTTTAGATTATATATAATATAATATATCAAACCTTAAGGCTCTTGGGCTGTTGTCTTAATTCCAGCGCATGCTTACGCATTAGCTCCTTTTTAATGCGATCCATGTAGTCTTTTTGATTGTGCAACTCCGTGTCATGCAGTTTGTTAATCTGTCAACAAAAATTACATGCAATGTCTCCTCTTAATCTATTTCAGAAAATTTACGCACCTGCTCCTCGCGCAGTTGATGCACGCTCTTCTGTTGGCGATACTCCAGCTCCTGTGTCTTTTCATGATGCTTCAATAGCATAGCATGTGCTTGCTCCAGCTGTTGCTGCTTCTTGCTAAGCTCCTGTTGTGTAGAAAATGTTTTATATTGAACTCTTTTTTTTTAGAGCCCCCTAAAGGCAAACTTACATCACGCAGTAGCTGATCTTCCAACTCATGCATCATTATCATGCGTCTTCGCTTAAACTTGCGCAATTCCAGATCAATGTATTGCTTTTGGGCCTGCAGCATGCGTTGTTCTTCTTGCGCTTCATGTTGCTTTAGATTATCTTTTTGCGATTGTAGGGTTAAATCACGCTGACGCTTTGGCGTTGACTCGTCCATTGATAGCTCACGTTTCCAACGTTCCTTATTCGCTTTGTATTCCTTTTTGCGATTTAAATCAAAAGCCTTGCGATCGCCTTCCTGTTTTAATGTAATCTCTTTTTGTAGTTTCTTTTCGGACGTGGTCGTTTGTTTCGAACGTCGCTCCAAGTCCTGTTGATGCTTGGCCTGCCATAAAACAAATAGTTAAGTTACTTAGCTCAAATAAATCATTATCTTTAGTACGTAATGATCAAAATTTCATCTTTATTGATGAACAATGAACAAGTATTTTTATTTAAACCAAGTTGAGCGCAAACGCCCAGCCATTTTAATTTTGTAGAATTGATTTTATATATAAAAACACCCCGCAATCGCTAGTTATTGTTTAGTTTATGAGTCCTAAACTATAAGATGTGTAGATTGGGCATATAAACACCCGCTTAAAAAAGGCACTTACGAAATATAAAGATAACAAATATCGTACTCAAGTAACATAAATATTGTCAAGATTTTTTTAATTCAACTAATGACTTACCTCCAAACGCTCCAGATCTCTAGTGAAATTATGTAAAAGATTATCATATTCCTTGTCTAGTGCCGCCTTGTGCGTTTCCATCTCCACCTTGCATTTCTCCTCCTGCTTGAGCAGCGTCGCCTGATGCTCACGTCTCATGCGCTTGTAGCCAGACATTTGTTCGTGCATCTCCTCCTATAGATTATAGAACACGTGGCGAAATATATTTAATACATTAGTAGGCTGCATTGCGCATAAGTACATGCTTTGTGTGATTGGTTTAATTATTATTTTTTTTTTTTATATTTGTTGTGTAATTTAACTGTGTACGCGCTAGTTGCTATGTTAAAAGAAATGCAATTAACTTACAAAACTGTTGCTAGACACCAGTTCTAAGTACAAACGTGAGCGCATTTTAAAAAATTTTAACCTAAAAATGCACAAATTACAAGCAGCCAATGCGCAAGCGCGCGCCTCTTTCAATAATTTATGCTTTTATGTGTACTTTATGCTGACGGCGCTAATTAACACAATATAACAATGTAAATAAACTAAAACACAATTACAACACAATGTTGCACACAAATTTTAACTAAATTTCAACGATTTCAACATAAAAATCGCAGCGTCACTTGCACAGCATAAAAGCCAAGCTAGGTTTTAATTATGAGCGCCGTTGAGGGTTGTAATCGATTAAAATAATCAATGCACTTTCGATCAAACAGGTGTCAAATGTCAATCAATTGCGACTGTGCATAATGTGAGAGTTGGAGCAGGAGTAAAGTGTGTAATCACATTTGTAGGGAATGTAAGAAATGATTACAATAATATATTGAATTGAGACAGCTTACATTTTGGCAAACGCTATTGGCGTATTCTCATAACTATTTGTAGAAAAGTAGAAAAAGCATATTTGGTGTATATAGTTTGCAACTTTTCTTAAATTGTCGTGTGTTTATTTGTGTGTAATTAAGCAAAAAAGTGAAAAATATAGAAACAGAGAGCACAAATTAGAGTTTTCCACTGTGTGAGTGGTAACTATGAATGGGGGCGGTGGGCTGACTAAATGAGCGCAAAAGTGTAAATGCACACATCAATTGAGCGTTTTTTTTTTTTTTTGTTTTCTTTGGGAGTAAATGAGCATGAAATCTACTGCTATTAACTGTAAACAAAAGATAGTATGCTGCCTTTGCTGCAATTTGTTGTTATTTTTAACTAAAAACAAAAACATTTATTCACAACCTTTTTCCCACACATAGCTGCGCACGATCCCACATGCATACGATGATAACAATTACATACATTAATTTTTTTTTTTTTTTTTTTGTTATATATCGCACAAATTACGAGATTACACAAGGACAAAGATTTTTGCTCTCGCTATGCGCTCTTTTGCTCTCCCTCTCAACATCAGCCACGCCGTCATCAGCTGCTTCATCATGCTTGTAACCATTAGCGCAGCAGCAGCAGCAGCCGCACAGCTGCGTACAACAGAAGTTATAGCGGGCCTATTACATATAGAGCGGGAGTAAAAACAATAAACAACAAAAAAAAAAAAAAAAAAACAAAGAGCATGTAATAGAGCAAGTGTTAGAAACGTGTCTCAAAAAGCTAAAAGCAGCTGCTTGCAACAAGAGTCGCTCACACGCACATATACACGCACACAAAAGCTGATTATGCGGCAAGAGATGTCGACTCAGAGATGGATTCGGGACGGAAATCCCGCAGAATGAACAGCACGGGAATGGATTTTAAAATGAAATGGAATTCCTGTCCCTTTACCATCGACAATGTCAATGGATAATGGTAACAACCCCATGCCCTATACTTGCTGCCCTTACTACTTTATAAAGCATATCCCTAGTCTTGATGCTTGAAGCGACGCACTGATTGAAATGTAGATTTGTGATATGGATTGGCATACACTACAATAGAGAGATAGCACACAAAACGCGTCTACAACTTGGAACACGCACCTGCATGTGCTCCTTTTGCTGCTTGGTCACAATGCTGGTAGTGCGTATGGTGGCAAAATTGTTGGGTCCATGATCGTTAACTGCATTCGAAATTGCTTGCTGTGATGAGGCCGATGAGGCGGCGTAGACAGCCGCTTGTGCAGCGGGCGTAGACAAATAACGTGGCTGTATGGGCGGCATGCGATCCCCACAGACGCCCGCTGTTGCGGGAGAGCCACCACTGTTGCTACCCGTGGTGCCAGTATTTAAACCATGCGCCATAGATGCAGGTAAAGCCATAACCGGCAAAGGTGGCGCTGGTGCTGGCACTACAGAGGCCGAGTTCGTGGGCGTTACATTGTTATTCATGCTGTGCATGATATTGGGCAGCGGTGGCAAATTGCGATGACGCGAGGAATTGCGCGAAACGGCTCCAGCCGCTGCTGCTGCCTGTTGTTGCTGTGAGTTGGCACCGCTGGACCAATTGTTTAACTGCTGTTGTTGCTGATGGTGATGGTGTTGCATGGCGGCGGCCACTGCAGCGGCAGCTGCCTGTTGATGATGATGGGCTGCGATATGATGATGATTCTGTGCCGCAGCCGGTATGGAATTCGAAGAGGAGCTCTGTATGTGACATACAAATTTTATATTTTTAAATTATAAATTAATTAGTTATTATTTAATTCAATTATCTACCTGACTACTGGCCGCCGATACACCCACAGAGTGTATGGAGTGTTCCGAAGTAATACTATTACTCTTGCTACTATCGCCACCCGCATGATCGTCCTGCTGATCATCTGTGTCACCAACAGCGCTTTCCGTTTCGCAAGTGTCTACCATGAGTATCTTTTTCATTTTACGATAATTGAGGTTGTCCAGTTCACGCACAGCCGACTTTGTGCGCGCAATCAGCTCCAACAAAACTGTTTCGGAACGTGGACGCGTTACATAGGCATGGGACAACAGCTTGGCCGAGGAAGGACGCTCTGCTGGTATTTTCTTTAGACACAAGTCGACAAAATTGCAAAATGTATCCGACCAGTCGTTTTTCTACAAAAAAAAAAAACCAAATAAAAGTCGGAATAGGTTAAGTAAAGACTTGGAGATAATGGAAAACGCTAAATCAAAAATTTTGACATTTACAACTGAAACATAAACCGCAACCAAAAAAAAAAAAAAAAGAATCAACGTACACATTGCTTAATCTCATAACTTACCGGCAACGTGGGCGATTCATTTTGCGCTATATGATACAATGCGGACATGGCATTCATATTGAAATAGGGCGGCTTGCGCTCGGCCAGTTCAATGCATGTTATGCCCAATGACCAGACATCCACTTTGCCATCATATTGACCCTCGTCCATGGCGAGTATCACCTCTGGCGCCATCCAATAAGGTGTGCCGACAAAGCTATTGGCCGGACATTTAATGGCAGCACTGCCAAAATCCGCCAACTTAACTACACCATTATCGGTCAGCAGTATATTGCCAGCCTTTATGTCACGATGTATTCGGCCTAGTGTATGCAAATAGCTTAGGCCACTGAGCACGCCAAGACAAATGGCCGCAATTTCGTCCTCATGCAATGGCTTCTTGTGCACCTCAATAATGTCCGAGGCAGAGCCAACGCAATACTCCATAACCAGCCACGCCGTTGATTCGCGCAGGTAACAGCCTTTGTATTCGATGGTGTTTGGATGATTCAATTGACGTAGGAAACTGTAAGATCAAATTGTAAATAAGTTTTGTTGTAGCTTTAAATAACTATGTATTTATACTGCTTACCGTATCTCTTTGAGTATGTCCTGCCATTTCTCCTGACTCTGTTTACCTGTGTATGACATTTTCTTGATGGCCACAATCTCTTTGTTGAGATTACAGCGCGCATAGTAGACGGCACCGAATGATCCATGGCCGATTTCGCGCAAGTCTTCAAATATCTTTTCCGGATCATGTTTATTAAATAGATCGGCAATTTCCGGATCTTTAAGACTACCAGGACGTGCCGAAGGCATGGTTTTGTTTCATGTTATGAGCCCTTTATTGGGCTCTACACTCAGCGCGCGCTCTCTCTCTGCTATAACTCTAATGAGTTGCTCTGAGTAAAATAAGGAAACACAGTTTTAGTAAAATATGTAAATTTTTTTTTATAACATTTACGAAAAAGCTAGCTTGCCTGTTAGATGCAAGCAATTTAGGTGAAAAATTATTTTCGCAAATAACAAACCCGGAAAAGGGTATTTACGGCAATATATATATATGAATATATGTATATATTTTTTTTTTTAGAAACGTTATGTGCTATTTGCGGCAGGGCTGTGGCTACTGTTGGAACGCTTATCATGCTTGAATATTTCTTTAGATTTGTTTTTGCAAAGGAAAGTTATATACACAGAGTGACATGCATATCGCACTTGCGCATGCATACATACATACACATACATACATACATATAGAGCATATCCAAGTGGTGGCCTATGATAAAAGTAAAGAGTTCTGGACGTTGCTTGTTATTGTAGGCGCAGGAAACCAAAAAAAAAAAAAAAGACTTTATCAAATCGATCAAATGATTCATTTGGTAAATTCGCTTAGCCCTGGTGCAGTTTTGGGTACGGCTGAGCCAAATATACACACACACACACACACACACACCTGCCAAACACAATCATATACGCACACCCAAATCATTCAACATTCAAGAGCAGCGTCTTATCAAAAAGATATGTATGTAGTATATACTATATACTGGTATGTATTTATATTTATTGTGCGCTCTTTTGGCCAACTTTAGCACTATTTTCAGCCATTTTAGCTGGTTTTGGTCATTCGTTTTGGCCTCTTAACTGAGTTTAAAGATAATAATGGAAACACGCACACACACGCGGCATTTGAATCATTCAACTAACTTTTTGACTTGAGTTTGAGGCGTTTCGTTTGTGTCTGCTGGATATAGCCTTTTGGACGTCCAATTCCCAGAAATATTTAAGAATCATACGTTTTGGCAGCTTGCGAATTGATCTACAGCTGTGTGTGCGGCGATCGGCCTTGGCCAGCAGCTGTTGGCTAAAACAGCTTGCAGTTATAAAATTATGGCTAACGAAATTAAGCTTACAACACAGTTGTTGCCAAGAATTTGTAGTTTAAGTTTTTTTTTTCTAGTGATTTGTTTGTTTATCAATCAGGGGGCGGCGACGACAAACAAGCGCACACACTCACACACACAGTTCATAAATGCACGTGCCCTACTAGCGGCCATTCACAATGTTGCTTGCTTAAATGTACATAGTACACACAGTCAGACTAAAAATTATTCAGACACTCTTTATTGCATACTTTAACGGCTGTTATCAGCGAACTAGCAAACTAACATAATATGTATAGCGAATTTTTTACAGCGCATCGTACGAGCAATTTATTTAAAAAATAATAAATATTCGTACACTTTATGATTATGAGATTCACCTCCACTTACAAGTGCATATTATGCTGCAAATGAGAAAGAAGCTGATCTAAAGGACCAAAAATACTAACTTGCAAAGATCAAGAAAGAAGATAAGCCCTCAAACTATGTATTAGCGCATCTATCTGTTTCCATGGAAGAGTTGCTCGTTGCAAACCATTTGGCGGTGTTCGAATAACTTTTCATGTGACTATATGCACAATTCACAATAGACTTAGCGCAAAGGCAAATTCAAGTAGCGGTAATTCTCTCAATGCAGCAGCTAAAAAGGGTTGTCGCAGCAGCGACGTCAACGCCAACAGCGAATGCAGCGCGTTGCAGCGTAAATCAGGCGTTTTCTGTGTATATATATATGTTCATATGTGTACAAAAATATATATATTTTGTCAATTACTGTGTGCTAATTATTAAACTATGTATTTGTTTGCAATTTTTTTAAATGCGAAACACGCCTATTTTTTAAAAAAAAAAAGACAAGACGCACACACACACATACATATGTATGTAAATACGCCACCGCTCTGCGCTCGCTATTCGTTTGTTGTTTTGCATTTCGGTATTTTTATTTTCAAGCTTTTCTCGTCTTTTTAATTACATTTTTTATACCGTTTTTTTGCACTTTTTTTATGCTACTCTATGCCACGGCGCTGTTTAATTTTTCTTAATTTTTTTTAATTTTAGTTTATTTACTTGTCTTTTACATATTTTTTTTGGGTGCGGACAAAACACTAAAAAAAAAAAAAAAACGACAGTGGTCGTCGTCGTCATCGAGCGCGGTCACTGCACGCTGTCGCCGCTGTTGTTTTTGCTGCTTCATTAGTGACGTTGAGCTTTTTTTGTTCTTTTTTTTTGCGTTTAAAATGAGTATTATTTTTTTATGTAACTGCTCGTGTTAATTTTGCTTAAAATTTGTAGCTGTTTTTTTTATTTGTGCTATTTCATATAAATTGTTTTGCTTGCACATTACACACACACACACACACACACACAAGCGCGCACGCATACATACAGCAGTTTAGCCCACTCACACACACTTGTGTGCAACACATACAATGTATTTGTCGTATCTTGCGTGCTCTTTCTGGCAATCAGTCAACCCAGTCTATGCGGCGCACACATACATGCATACACGTGCATACGCTTGAGCGTTGTGTATATTCCGTAGTTAACAATTCGTTGTTGCCTTTAAAACATATGTTTTGCATGTAAACTAATACAATTTTTCAATAATACTCCTTATTTATTTAATTTAACTTTATGTAGCCTTAGTTCACACACAGCCATACGCACACACACACTATAAAACACTGTTTGACGCACTCACGCACACTAATGTATTGCCAGAATCAACGCACACACACACACACGTACATAGAAATGAACGCATTGAAATGAAAACGTGAAGAAGCAGCAGCAGCACACACACACACACACACACACACACACACACACACACACTAACTCACTCTTGAACCCATTAAAACGCATAAAAGTGCAAAAAAATTATATTATTGATAATTTAATTATTTTAACAGCAGCTTACTTTAATAATTTATTTAATGCTTGCTTATTCAACAACGCGCACGGCAGCCTTTTGTTTTCCTATATGTATGCATTTTTTTTCTCGTTCATGCGTTGCTTTTCTTTCACGCCACTCTGCTGTTGTTTGCTTTTGCTATGATTTGCTATGCATTACACACGCGTTGTGTTTTGCATATTTGCACACAAGCACACACAACGTATCATTTAATAAACATAAATCGAAAAATTTGCAAACAATTAATTATTTGCATATAGTTTTTCGACTTTTCTTGCGATTTTTTCCACCGAGTTGTATTAATTAAATTGTGTAAAGTAGAGTTGTGCCGTTCCGTTCCGTATAGGTTCAATTGAACGACTCTGTCAAATGAACCGAACTAGTTACGGGACTTGTACGCTCAGTAATTCATATGGTGGTTCCCCTCAGCTGTTAGTATGAACATTTGGCAACTGATTTAATATTTTATTTGAAAGCAGTTTCTTTGTATGTAAAATGTTTTTAACGATTGTGTATAAATAATATCGGCAAAATAAAATTGATTTATGAGTTTCTATTTTTCACTTTATACATTTTTAACTTTTCTTGCTTTTTTTTGCAGCTAGTTGTACTAATTAAATTGTATAGGGTTGTATCAATCTGTTTCGTAAAGGTTCATTTGAACAAGCCGTTCAATAAATTTCTTGTGCTCATTTTGTGAATTTTACAGATGATTTCTGGCATAAGTTCAATCTTTAATTGTTTGTCGCTCATAAAATTGGCAATTTAAAATTTTTTTATGCAGCGTTTTTTAAGGAATTGGTTAATAATTTGTTATGTTTAATTTCTTTTTCTTTGTACACAAGGTGCTATTGTGCTTGCAATATTGTAAGAAGACATGTCTTTTGTCTCTTTGTAACATTACTTCTATTTATATAAGAACGACCTTTTTTTTAACATACTTCTCTGTAATATATATCATATATATGTATATATAAAGTCTGCAAATTGTGCATACATCTTTTATCTAGTGAGGATTAAAACAAAACAAAGCTTAAAAAGTGAACTAACTGAAAATATTGAACAAATCTTGAAATTGAGCTAAAAAGTAGCGTTCACAGTGCCAGCACCCAGCAAGCAGCTTTCGAGTGGCATTAAAAACTGTGCATCGCAAAACAATCGAGTGCAGCAGAACAGTGTGTACACATGCTAGCATACAGCAGCCAGCTTTTCATAAGTACATAAGCAACAAAATGCTGTTTTTTTTTTTTTTTTTTTCAAATTAAACGAAATGATGTAGAAACTACGACCGTTTTACATATGCTCTATAATTGTTTGTTAAAAAAAAATGGTGTCAGCAATTTTTGAAAAAAAAAAAACGTTTTTTGTTTTATATATAGTATTGCTGCTGCGAGGTCGCGCTTGTAAATCCGCCTCTTATAAAAACCGCCCCATTATTGTCTTGCTCCTGGGCTGCACTTTTCGATGCTGCTTCATTGCCAAAATCCGCTTCCTGCTCATAATTTACCAAAAAACGTGGCGCATTCTCATTTCTGTCATTGCTGTCTTTAGCTTCGTTTTCTTCTGCATTATCCAGCTGCTGCGTCTCATTGTTTAACTCATCATTATTATCTAAGGAACTGGCATTCAGCTCATCCTCGTCGGCCACTGCTCTGCCAACCCCATAACCAGTTGGCCTAGAGTAAGTATCTGCAAAGTGTTTGAGAGAATCCAATTGTACGACAATTAGTTAAGAGTTTACGTATTTTACCAGTAGGTTGTGCGTACTGATAGAGAAGTTGCTCATCAAGCTGTTGCGGCTGCAGTGGACGTCGTGCCCTGACCTGCTGCGGCGGGCGAGCGCGTTTTGGAGCTGCTGCTGCTGCTGCTGGAATATCATAATCAAAGTCGTACTGGTAGCGTGCGGGCGCTGAGGGCTTAGCGGGCCGCGGAGCCGGACGTACGCGTCGTGGTGCCGCCGGTGCTGGCCGTGGCGCTGGTGCTGGGGTTGGCGCTGGAGCGGGAGCAGCAACAGGAACAGGAGCCGGAGCAGGCGCCTCGCCATAGTCCTCATCGTAATCAAAGGGCAAATAGCCGCCCGAATAATAGTCATAGGGTCGCCAGGCGCCGCCATAATGAGGTCTACGACGCCGCGGCGGCGTCGGTGGTGGTGGCGGTGGCTCTGCAGTGGTGGTAGTCGTTGTTGTTGTAGCTGGACGTCTTGTGGTCTTGGCGTTGGCAATGAGACGTGTGGCATTCGCCTTGGCGCTAGAAAACTGTGCGCTCTTTAGCAGCACACTGCGCAGCAGCGCACCAAAATCAATGGTAACAGTGCCACGTTTATCACGTTCGAACTCCGTACCGGAGTCCTCTATAGCCAGACGTTGACCAAACGCGCCAACAATCAGCAGCAGCATCACTAGACAATGCAGTTGCAGCATCCTTTTGGTATCCTTGTTGTAGTTCGCCAGTGCGCTCGTCGTACTGCTCTATAAGGCGTTCCAATCAGAACTGCCAGCGCTTAAACTGGCTTGACTCGAGCACACATGCGCAACCAGGCCAGGCCACATCACACCACGCCTGGGCGTCATGGATTAAGTGCCAAAACTGTAACAAGTTAGACGGGTTAGGTGCTTATCAACGGGTTCTCCGTGCAGCTACAATTACTTTTGCACTACTTTTTGTCGGTTTGTGCCGCTGCCGCTGCTGCTGTTCAACTTGACTAATGGGTCGTTAAGTCAGACAAACTAAGACAAACTAAGGCAAACTAAGCCAAACTCGTACCAAGAGTAAGCATTTCGATATGCATATAGAGTTGGAGAGCCAATGCATTTCAAACTGCAGCCTACAGTGGGCATGACAATTTGACATACCAGTCAGAACTAATCGTACTCTCAAGGCCAAACAAAAACCAACTCAAGTTTTTAATTTGGCAAGCATGCCGCACACCAGGAAAAGCTAGCAGATAATTAAGTGATACTATTGTAAGAAAATGATTTTACGATTTCAAAACTCAAAAATCCAGGGCTGCAATAGTCAGAAAATGTCTTGACAGCTTCATTCGAGCGTGTGAGTAAATTTCCCAAGCAAGAAAATTATATAAACTGCATCTTCAAAAAAAATTTCAAAAACTATATTTTTCAACGTTTTTATATAAGGCCCATACGCAGCATGCAAAAATTCCGCACGATATGTCAAAACTTCATATAAAAAAAATTCCCTTTTTTGGGATATATGTCAAAACTTAATTTAAAAATAAATATCCCAAAAAAGAGAATTTTTTTGAAGTATGGCCCTTTACCATGAACAAAATTTTAGAATAGAGATTTGATAGCTTTACAGATCTCTCAGTTAAGAGAGATTAGAAATTTCAAATCCATTTATCTGCATTCGAGGCCTGAACGACAATGGTCCTTTAGTATGAAAATGCGACAAAAAATTTGTTTCACACTTTTTAATTGTTTTTTTTTTTAATTTTTTTTAAACCAATTCGTATACTTAACTTTATCAGTGTTTTTCTTGAGTATTTTTTGTAAATGTCGCATTTCAACTGGATTTATTATTACAGTTAAATTTCCCTAAACCGTAACGAATTTCCTTAAAGTTCACTACCACTATCCTACTCCCGTGTAAGCTTACTTTAGCAAAGTCTGACTATAGTAGAATTATTATTAGCATGTATTCTTTAGGGGGATAATAATAAGCTTTTCAGGTTTTCGGCTCATATTTTGGATAGATTCTTAAAAACTCACTTCATATTGACAATTGTAAAGCTATTACAGAGGGCCACAAAAAAAAGTACCTACTATATATGAATTTTGAGCCGCTGTCCATAAAAAGCATAAAAAAAATAAAATCCATATAGGTAGCCCGGTCTCGTGTTAAGTTCACAACACTATTTTATTTTCGTAGGCCTGAATTATATTTAGAATTAATATTAATGTCGAAACGATTTTGAAACATAGCTTAAAACGAATAACTTTATTTATTTTTACCTACCGATAACACTAGTTTACAAATTTGAGGGTCATCGAGTGAACCTTCGTAAAAAAGTGTTTTTTAGGGTAATTTGGGGTCGAGTAACACGAAAATGCCAACCTTTTTTTTTCTTAAGCACCGTTTTCGAGATATTTTCGAAAAACATGTTTTTGGGCACTTATTTCAGTTATTCATCCATATCTCGTGAACAAAAAAAATCAATACCTTTCGATCTAATTGTCTTTCTTGTCGATACAAAATTTTGTTCACGAGATATTGAACACTTTTTTACGAAGGTTCATTTTTCGTGTAAACTAGTGTAATTTAAGCTTACGGTGGTCCACATTCTTTAACAACCTTTAATCTTCAAGATATTAAATAATAAGCTGTTTTGTGTTCTGTGTTTATTAAAAATCCTTATGTGTCTTCTAAAAGACAGAATGTAGAATTCAATTCATACCGTAATAGAGTTTTAAAATGGTTTACAACCTATTATATTTCATCAAAATTCTGGGCATGTTTTGCTTTTTACTTCTACCAAGATGTAGGGAAAGTGAAATTTCCTTACCTAATCCGTTACTTACTTTTACCAAGATTAAGTAAATTAATTGAACTAGTTCAAGGTCAAGCGAATTCAAATAAACTAATAGTTACATATTCCACCAAATTTCGTTAAAAAAAATTAAACCGAAACAGGCTCATATGAGTTTAACGCATAGATTTATTTCATCCTAAATTTGAAGAATGGCCGGATTATTTGCGATATTGTTGAGATCCTGTGGAAACCTCACAACAAATACAACAACGTTGTGTCAAGCTTTAGTCAGAAGTAGAACATCTCTTGCCTTCGAAGAATCTCAAGGCTAGAACTAAACTATATAATTAAGTTTGCTTCGCGATTTGTACTAGTCGTGGAGCCAGGCCCGTCGCAAGAAAAGTACGGGCACGGGGGCGACTATCGACGGGTCCCTTCTACTTCCTGTACAATTTGAATGTTTAATACTTTTTTAGATCTTCGTGCCCGGGGGCATCCTCTCGAAACCACTTTTTTCCCGAACAATTTGAATGTTTAATACTTTTTTAAATCTATCGGCCCGGGGGCATCACTTCGTCACCGCTCCTGTTGACAGGTCTACATGGAGCTGTAAGGATAGCAATATAAATTCCTTAATTCGTAGTGCAGTCTTTCCCAATAACATTATCAGCTAAGGGTTTACAAAATTAAAAAAAAATATAATATTATACATAGTACTTTTAAGTTACTAACAAAAAAAAGTAGTTATCAAATTTTATTAGAAAATCCCGAAATAATTTTTATTTTTCAATTTTTATAGTATAAATTGATAGTACAAATTATTTTAATTATAAAAAAATATAAAAATTATTTGGAAATTTGTATGCATTAAGGCCTATACGCAGTTCGAAATATTTCGCACAGAATGACAAAGCTTCATATAAAAAAAAATTCACAAATGGGATTATCCCTAATGGGATTTTTTTTATATGAAGTTTTGTCATAGGCCTTTAGAATTTAATTTAGACAGCTTTTGAAGCAATGTGCATAGTATAATGGTTGGCATTATGTGATCTACCTAATACTTTTCCAACGAGCCTTATGTTCTTGAATAAGCAATAATTATGATCGTAAAAAATAAAATTACATTTCTAATTTGTTTAAATTTAATTTTGTGTTTGGAATAAAATGTGATAGATCATTTTTGTTATTTGATAATTAATTATTCGGTCGTGCTCCGGAAAACGAAAAAAAGCAAAACGAACAATTTTATTTGGATTCCTTTATCCGATTTTTTTGCTGTCGCCATCTACACATATTTCCCTTGCTCATTGTTAGCACAGCTTTACAGCTTTCGAGGGAAATTATCCACAACTATACTCCTTGTATCACAAGGGAAATTTTTTTTATATGCAAGACATGGATCATATAAAAATTTGATTTGAGTTGTGCATGCTATTTTTTGGATTGATTTATCAAAAAATAATTTGAAATATTTATCAATATTTATTTAACTTGAAATTAACGTAAATAGAATCTAAGAATTTCAAAAAATATTTTTAAAATAATTTTCACTTTTCAACCTATTTTGCCAATTCGTTGTAATTCCTGCTGCAAAAAACATTCGGTTTCAAACCACATAAAAAAATAAGTTTTGGTGAAGTTGAGAGCACCAAACATTCGGTTTCAAAACGAAACCGAATAAAATGTTCGATGATTTCAAAACTTTTTTTTTGTTGTTTATGTATTAATTGGTTTATGGCATGTTTATTTTTAAGGCCCAAATTCCCTTTTTTGAGATATCTTCATATAAAAAAAAAATTCCCTTTTTTGGGATATTTTTTTTTATACAAAGTTTTGACATTTCATGCGGAGTTTTTGCATGCTGCGTATTGCCCTTAAATTTGACAATTATAATCGTTACGATAACAGCATACGAGTACTTTTACCATATATTTTTTGTCAGTTTTCTTTTATATCCAGAAAAGCGCCTCACTGTCCCACTGTGCGTTAAACAATTTTCTAGATCTTGTAGTAATTACAGTCGCTGTCAGCTTGATCTCATAATAATCATATGAATTTTTAATGTTTGGTTTGTTGTATCATACAAAATTATTTCGATTTTCATGTTATATGCTTATGTATTAGATTTTGAGGCGTAATTAAAAGCATTTACTTTTATTTCTGCGGTAGTAAGTATTACTAGCTTAATTTTGTATGAATTGGTAGATATAAAAACTAGTCATGATGTGTGACTTACTTTAATTTGGTATCAAATTTGACGGCTCTATGCTGTCATTAGATAATATATGTAGTACACGTAATTGCACAAATAAAGATAATGTTATTTCCAATAAGAATAGTGTAAGATTAAAATTATCGTGTCTAACAATAACGTAGTCTTTATTGTAGCTAACAATCTTGCAATCGAAACAAATCATAGTTTTCATAAAAACGGCATAAAAACAAATTAATCAGCTCTGTAGTTGTTAAAAAAAAAAAATATACTCGTACTGTTTATAGACTAGGCATGATTATGACACAGATACTCGTAGGTGTATTCAAAAACTAACAATAGTATAGCGCCACCTGGACCCAGACGCATTACTTTGGGCACTAGACCTTTGTAGAGCGCACGGAAGCCTTCCTCACGATACACCAGACCCATAGAACGGAACGTGCCCTTGTACTTGATCTCGCCCTGCACCGGCTGTGGACCCTGTATGCGCGACTTGGCCACATCGAAGGGTATATTGACAAAGCAGGCTAACGTGCCGGCCGTAAAGCCAATGGCCACCTTACGCAGGAATTCCCAGGTATTGTCTTTAACCGGCGGTATCGCATTCTTCATGCTGTGATAGAAACCAAAGTAGACCATGTTGAAGACCCCGTTGCGTCCAATTGTAGCCGTCACACCCTTGTTCAGACCATTAAAGCCAAAGCCATTGCGTCGCACAATATCGCTTGCCACTTGGTAGGTGCTTAACATTTTCTTTTGCCGATCCGCCTGCTGTGCCACTTTGACAACCTCAAATGGATTGACAGCAATGGCCTCCAGTGTGCCCGCGGTCAGGCCAGCCAGAGAGTAGGTCAATGGTGTAGGCTCTGGGGAACCAAACTGAAATATGGGTTTCGTCTGTTCGAATACTAGAAACTTGATGGCACGCTTAGGTGTTTCAGCCAGAATGGGCGGCAGTATGCCCTTCCAGAATGCCTTGAGCCCCTCTTGTGCGTACATCTTGCCGAAACAGTCAAATACGCCATTGTAGTGCACCTGGTGAGGGGAATAGTAAAATAAATAGTGGATCTTTAGTTGCTTTGTCTTATACTACATTACTATTATTACATCAGTGATAAATGTTCAAGCAAAATGCCATGTTTAAAAGTAAAGAAAAACTTGTCCAGCAAGTTTAGTCTAGCTCGTGGAAAGTGAAAATTGATTAGTAAGCCAAAGAAATAAACCAAAATAGAATGTTAATATGATGTCAGTTTTCCAAGAAAGTTTTCCCAACAATTTTAGCATCAAGCATTAAGGTTTCTTCAAATAACACCAAATATATTAACCCATAGAAACCGAAAGTAAGGAGTACATAATGTATTGTACCATATATATTAAAATTGCTTTTAATTTGAATCAGTCGAGGCAATGCCTGACCTCGGATTACCCTGATTACCATTATAAAATGGAAGGCTTGTTCTTAGCAAAAAATGTATTACACACGTTGAAATAATCTAGGTATAAGACACTTGACTCTTGGAGTTACTTGGGCCTAGGAAGTGGTCGTCGGGCCGCCGGGCCAATGAAAATGAAAAAATGGCCGGGCTTAAAGCAATATTTTATCAATGAAGGAGAAGATGAAGTTGACAAAACGATTTGGACCTTTGTGAAAGATCAAGAGAATGAACTGAACGACGAACTTAACGAAAATTTAACGTTTCCAGAAAGTATAAAAAATCTGGAAAAAGGAACAGTGATGAGTACACACATTCACAGTGTAATGACTGAATTGAGAGATGGGTTGCAAACCAAAATGGATGACAAGTACTTTGGATCTAAAGCACTGATGGGCAAAACGCATACCAACAAACATTTCGTTGTGTGAGTAAACAGCGCAGTAAGCAAGAACCGCAATTAAGCAAAAACGAGCGAGAGATTTCACACACTTTGACCGTACATGAGCCGACTGCGCTGCGGCAGATTTTGGTGCAATAGCCTCGCGAGTTATGTAAATTGAGAGACTGCCCCCCACTGATCTAAAGTCAAGAAAAGTCTAACTCATTTGACACAGCATCAACGATCGAAATTTGAGGGAGAGGCATTATTAGTTTACCATCGAGAAATGGGATGGGATTTGGGAAAATGGTACGATTTTGAAAAATTTGCATGTCAACACTTTTCAGTGTTGAACCTTGAAGACGAAATAGTAGACCGAAAACTATTTCTTCGAGCGGCTGAAGCGGTTGATCTTGATGTTGACGAAGACGCTCTTTACGACGAAATACTTTCTTTGGCGAAGATTATCCCCAAAATCAAACAAATTGACCTCCCTGTCGATATAAAATGGGTAAAAATTTTCGAAAGTTCAGTGATGAAGAATGTTTGGTATATGAGTTGCGAAGAATTTGCTCTTTTTCTTCTTCGAAAAGCGATGACAAATGAAAAATACATGTGGAAAAAAAAACCAACTATGTGTTCATGTATGTTATTCATTTTGTAAAAATTTCCCGCTTTCCACGGATACAAAAAATAAAACAGAGGGCTGCGCCACCTACGAGCTTCGTACGCCTCCCCTTGACCCGACTTCGCTGCGATTGTGCCTAGTATTACAATTTATCCTCGTTTTCTTACTTGCATTGAGGTAGGAAATTCTGCGCTTTTTTGTATATATTTTTATTTTTTTATTTATTTTTTTTTTTAAATTTTATAGGTACTCATACAATCTTTGACACACCATTTTCTCCACTTGGAGCTGGGGCTGTAATATTAAAATCCAAAAAAATTTTTTTTTTTATTGTAATACCTAAATAGCGCTAATGTGGCGAGTTCAATTACATCTATGATGATCTTTCAATTATAATCTTTCCATAGTGCTCACCTACACCATAAAACAAAAGTCCATGCTAGATTTCAGCTCATCACAGTGATTAACCATATACCTGTACTAGATCTATCGATTTCGGATACTCTATCCTTTAAATTGCTAAAAAAAATTTACTTCGTGTACCCTGTACCCATTAGGGACATATTAAACTTATGCAATGTATGAAACAAGCAAAAAAAAAGTTATTTTCCAAAATATTTGTCATAACCTCGGGATACGATTGAATCATGTTTGTGCGTACGTATGTTTCTATGAACACCTATGTCTCAGCAACCATTAAAGCTAGAGACACTAAATTTGAGCAAAAGATGCAAATTTTTTGAGTGTTGTAAGGGACAAACTGTCCTTTGTGGAAACAATCAGAGTCATGTTTCCAGTTTCAAAGATATTCAGCGTGAATCAAATGTTTCCATGGTATAGAAAACACTTCCTAAATTTAATACCTGCGCCAAAATCTACTTCAGTGAGTTTTATTATAAACATATTCTCAAAAGCTCGTCTACCGAGTGTATTAAAAGACACTGGAAATAATTTATTACATTGAAATGCGTGCATTGTGCTCAATAATTTTACGCTTGAGCTAATTGAATGCTTTGTTTTTGTTGTTGCTCTGCGCATTTTGTAGCTATTTTTAAGAAATATATACAAATATCACAAATTATACATATATGTATACAACTTTTTGCATCGAGCACTATATATCTATTAACTTTTGAAAACTAAAGTGTATATAAGACTTTGATTTTTGCAGTCTACTACGCTGTGCTCAGATTTCGGTTCATATAGTAAGTTTGAACTTTAGTTTTAAGTTCCTAAAAAGTTGTAGAGTTTTGCTGATAGAAGTCTGGGATTTTATGTTTTATGACGTAATCAGGCCTGTTGCTATTTTGACTTGATCGATCGAAATTGCTATATGAAGTATAAGAGCATAAATTTGCCTTCAAACGTGTTTGATATCCGGAACAGGACTGAGCATTAAAAAAATTAGAGGTGCCCAACAAAACTTTAGATGGTGCACCCTACAAAATTAATCTATGTCCATCTGTTTGTCCGTTTGTCCCCATGTCCGTCTGTCTCTCTGTCCGACTGTCTCTCTGTCCGACTGTTTGTCTGTCCGTCTGCCTGTACGTATGTCTGTACGTATGTCTGTCTTTCTGTCCATTTACCTCTTCGTCTATCCTTTTATCTGTTTGTCTGTCCATTCTCTGGTTTCCAACCACCAAGACGGTTAGGTGTATGCAATTTTAATGAAATCTGCTTCCTTCTACTCTAGTTCAGTTGTCGGTACGGCCCTAGCTCACATATACACATATTAGTAGAGGCAGCGACGTCGACACACGTACAGTATACGTACACGTCGCATGCATTTGTGTGCGCAGCAAGAGACACGATGCCGATGCGTGTGTCGAAGCGTTGTGACGTCACTGCGCCACTCACACAAACGCAAGCTAAAATGTGAGCGTACTACGTGCCGAACACTGCTCTAGTTCTTTACTTGTCTCGGTCGTGTTTTAATATAACCAATGACCTATCCCTAATATAGTTTGTTAGTTTTAGACCATGTTTTCAAGGTACGATCTTAAAACTCAACGCAAACCTAAATACATTTGCCCTAGAAGCTTTACCAAAAACCATCTATTTGTATATCTGTGGTATATCCCAAACTTTACCGAGCCACTTGTTTAAAATGAATAAATAATTTTATTATATCGTTAAAAATTTCAACTTATTTAAAACTTGGATTGGCTGCTTGCCATATTTTCATTATATTTTTATTGGTTAAGTATTTTTATACTCTGTATTTTAAAGTACAAAAAGTATATAGTATTATTTTTTGCAAGTCGAAAATATGTTTAAAACGAATCAAAAGGGGTCGGAAACCCACGAAGTTCCCATGAGTATGAATCATTCTGTCTCTACGAATGAATGCCTAGATTTCAAAGATGATAAGAGCTACATCATCTTAACTTTGGATTTAGACTCCTTATTATCTCACGTGAATCTTTTTTTTTTTTTTTTTTAATTTTCGATATCGGCGTTTATTTATTTAAAGAAAATAAAAAACTTAACTAATAGTATAAAACTATATCTAGAGGGAAGGAGAGCCATAGCTACTTCGGCTGAGATATCGGCGTTATATTATAAGAACGCATTATATATATAGCACATGACAAAAAAAAAATTTGAATTTCTAATTCGGACGAGTTCCGAAGTACTCTACCAAATTTGATCCAAATTGATTTTCTCAATCATATAGCCCCATAGAACCTATAAGTCAAACAAATTTTCGGGTTTCGTTTGTTTATAAAGATTTTGTAACCTTTGGCATTCGAAAGTTTTTTAGAGTTTTCACTGTAGTGAACATGCATGTAGTATTCAAAGTCTTCAGGTGCGAACGCCTAACCGAATTTTTTTAATTTCTTTAAAACTTTGACTATGATCTATAAAGCACTGTAGTCTGTAGTCTTTGAGTACTTAATAAGATTGAATTTGAGGCCACGAAATTTTTTGCTGGCTTCAGCTTATACGGCAAAACGTACCAATCCGGTTTTTGTATTTCCAAGCTATGTTGTACTTCAATTTTAGCCAAAAGATACTGTAATATGCTAGCTAAGTATACAATATATCAAAACTATGGACCACATGAGCTAAATAGGTATAGCTTAATGCTTCTGACAAGGCTTAACACAACGATAACGATAACTGCAAGATTAGATAAACCTTTGCTGAAGCTGTTTATTGCAGCGCTGCTAAAAGTATCTGACGGATAAAGTATATTCAGCTGGTTTGTGAATATAATCTAAACAATTTTCTATTGGCATATTATAGCACGCAAAAAAAAAAGAAAAATTAATTAAATATATAATTATTTGACAGACAGAATCAAGCAACGCGCTGATATCAATTTATACAACGTCGACAGCGACAGCGACAGCGACAGCGACATCGGCGTCGACGTCGAAGTCTGCGTCAACGCATGTCTGATTTGGATGTAGCTGATAACGTCGTAGACATAGAGATATTGTGCCGGGTATTATGTGCCACACCCGTTCGTCTTGGGCTCATCAAAATACAAACACGAGCCCATAAATTTCTCAAGCATAAGATTGTTTGTGGTACTGTCTGTGTATCAGCTGTTGGACAACGCTAGCTGCGCAGTCGCCAGTATTAATTGACCTTGGCATGCCCTTACCCAAACTCTGCTATCCAAGCAACACGTCCAATTGAGCAAACAAACCTCAAAGATACTTTCTGCGCTTAAAGCTAAGGATACAATTTAAACAAAGTTCTAAGTTTTATCAAATGCAAACCTCAGAGTTTCAATTAAGCATAAATAAAACTTCGATTTTGACATTGTATAGATAAAAGCTTTGCCATAAAAGCTAAACCAAACAGCTGATATGGTTACTAGCTTTTTTTTGTTGTTTAATCTCAGCCCAGTTAGTTGCTGCACTTACCCCGCTGTTGGGCACTTTTGGCTTGGCCTGCAGTTGCATGCGTGTTTTGACCACGTCCAGCGGCTGCATAATGCAAACCTCTAGAAAACCGGCCGAACCGCCAGCCATTACCTGAAAGGCGGCTCGTCTAAACGGTGAGATCTCAGTGGCAGTAGTTTGTTGTTGGGCCATGTTTGCTCTAGACGGCTTTACAAATAATAACTAATACCGCGTTTTTTGTGCTTTAACTTGCATTTAAATTGAACTTAACTTAAACCGCAAATTTTTGGTTTCTTTTTTTTATTTAACTAATTTATTTAAATGTCGCTTTGAATTACAATTTGCAGTAATGTTGGCCAAGCAGGAAACACTATCTAATAGATGCTTAAATGTAGCGCAAATGAACACACAAAAAAAAAATATAACAACAAAAAAATACGATAAACAATAACAATAGAATTGATTTTTTTTGCCGCCTCACGCTTTGAGCGCAAAATTCGCACTGAAATCGAAAACGAAAATTGAAATTCAACGCGACGTCACCTCGTACAATGGGCGCAATGCTGCAAATACTGCTTAAAAAATATTTTTGTTTATTTAACATTTTATGCGGGATTGGTTTTGAAAACGAATTTTGTAAGTGGGTTTAAAACGAATGTTTTGTTGCAACGAATTGGCAAAATAGTTGGAAAAATGTACGCATTTTAAATTGAAATAATTTTTTAAATACTTTTTGATATTTTTAGGTTCTATTTATGTTATTTTCAAGTTAAATTGTTATTGATAAATATTTTTAATTATTTTTTTTTATTTTTTTTCTAAATCAACCCAAAAGATGGCATGCCCAGCTCAAACCGAATTTTTCTATGGCCCTTGTCCTGCATAAACAAAAAAATTCCCTTGTGATCGTAATAGTATTATTATTATTATTATTAATGAGTGTAAAGATGTACTGCGACCCAAATGGATCTATTGTACACCATTCACGGCTCAGAGCTTTCACAAAAGTCCAATGGCCTGCATATGTTCCACTATTTTGATAGAAATAGTATAGTCCTGGATAATTTCCCTCGAAAGGCGCAAAGCTGTGCTAACAATGAGCAAGGGAAATATGTGTAGATGGCGACAGCAAAAAATTCGTATTTGGGATCACGCAAAAACAAATCCGAATAGAACTGTTCGTTTTGTTTTGTTTTTTTCGTTTTCCGGAGCACGAAATCGTAAAGATTTCTTATTTAAACGTCTCAACGTATTTTTCCCGAGTATATTTAGTGTTTAATGTATTCCAGTTCTTTAACTAGTTTTTTTGTGTTACCTTGTTAAAAATATGTCGCAATGTGTTTGTATTCTAGGTCTTAGTCTTATACAAGAAGACAGTGCATAAATAAACGTGATATGAAGAAATTTTGAAAGTACTATATAAGTTGGATTTTTATTACGCTTGGCAAATTTCCTTTTGAAAAAATAAAAAAAAAGTTATTTAATTGTTTATTTAATTGTAGATCGGCATTATGCCGATTCTTCAAAATAGGACAAAGTTCTTTTCTATTTTTTATTTACAAAAAAACTAACAAAATTTTTTAAAAATATTATAAATTCATATTTTTTTTATTTGATACTAAAAAAATACTAAGCTAAAAATTACAATTTCTTATACCCTTTACGCATAGAGCCAAAAGTCGTTTATATCCAGTGTCGGATCCACCGGAGGCTTTCGGGTCCGGACCTCCCCCCCCCAAAATTTGGAAAAATGGGTTGACAGTCTTTTGCAAGCTCTGATATATATACACTACGAAGTAAAGAGCGCCATCCTAAGACCAAATCCTGGATCCGCACCTGTTTATGCCAAAACACTTATCATAAACTCTGGTAGCAATTCCGCCATGCCCGTCCGTATAAAAACGTATATTTCGGAGACAAAAAGAGCTAGAGGCCCTTGTACAGATCAAGTTTGTTAAATTAAGTCGATATCTTGCCTTGTTTTCCGGTAAAAGAATTTCTCGCTTTATTTTGTTCATGCTGTTCAAACTTGTCACAGATATGCTTTGTACTTATGGGTGACCTTTTCAAAAATATATTACATTGTTTAATTTAAGCACTTCGCTAACCAGCGAACTAACCGCATCACAAATGATAACACAAAAAACTTTGTTATATTATAGAACGATACAAATTTTTACAACTCTCAAAGAGAATTTAATTTATTAATTCGCTTAACTCGTTTCATATTTAAAAATCAATATAAATAAATAATTTCTAGCAATTTAATTTTAAATTGACAAAATTTTAAGTGCAAATAACACAGTTTTTCCCACCGTGCGTCGTTCTACGGCAGAGAGCATTCAAGTTGTTGTCAAAGCTTTCGCTCTGTGGCAAACCGAGAGCCGCACAAAAACGTCGATAACGACAACACCAACAACAACAAATTGGCAGCGCGTGCTGGAAGAACTTTTTTTTTTCAAACGTAGACTTTTTGTTTTGAGATTCAAAGATCGCAAAAACCGAAGCTTTTAGTCGCTTAAAAGTCTGCAATATTTCGAAGCAGCCAAAAAGCTCAAGGTTACTACAAAAAAAAAACTAGCTTCTTTGTATGCTCAGTATTGAATAGAGGGACTAGATAGTATTCCGATGAAAGTTTTTATAATCTCTTCCCAAAGTGTAAGAAATATGTTAATATGATCAGGTAGGTAATAAAAAAAAAACCTCAGTGTACTTTGGGTACAAAGCTGCTTAAAAATGTTGGGTGTTACGTCTTAAAGAATAAGAGTAAGACCGCACAACCTATATACCAAAATGATGCGGAAGTCAAAAGAAATCGATTCCGTACGCACGTCTGTTCGAATTTCCTGTTTCTCGGGAACAAGACGTACTGTGGTCTAGGTTTTTTTTTTTGATACCGAAAGGGGCAAAGAGGGCGCCCTAATTGAGCTTTTCGGTTTACTCCCATAGTATTGAAGTTTCGAACAGACCTATCTATTTATTTTCTGAGTAACCGTGTGTGGGAATTTTATTTAAATCAGTTGGGAGTTTCGTGAGTTATAGGAAGAAAATATCAAAATCACACTTCTTTTACCAAGAAATCTAACCAAATAACAGGTTTTTGCAAAAACTACTGACACCAAAATTGGTACGTTGACTCATTTACACTTAAAGGCCCATACGCAACAGGCAAAAATTTGGCGCAAAATGTCAAAACTTCATATAAAAAAAAAAAATCCCAAAAAAGGGAATTTTGTTTTTGTATGAAGTTTTGACAAAAAAGGGAATTTTGTTTTTGTATGAAGTTTTGACATTTTGTGCGAAATTTTTGCACGCTGCGTATGGGCCTTAAATATAAAAATTATTTTTACCTTGTGTAGATACCACCTCCAGCAGGAGACAGGGCCGCCTAGAATAAACAAAAAAATAAATATTCGTTCTAAAGCTCCCTAAAAAAATTATATACAAATATATCTGTAAAAAAGATACAATCGTCGAAATTGCTATTTTTTTTTATAAGTGAGGATTTTCTTTATGCTAGACTTCTAAATTGAACCTACAATCAATTTTGTAATTAATATCAAAACATTTGCCTAACTTAGTATATGCTTATAGCAGATAATTACAACTTCACACCTATTGAATAGAAAGCAATGATATCCATTAGATGGCTTATCTCTCTATCCATTAGCTGACTTATGTCCAAAATCCCAATGTCAGAATTTAAATGGGAGAAAAGAGCCCACAACAAAAGAGACAAACAAATCGATTGACATTATTTTTGGGTTTTCCATCAATGTAATAACGATGACAACTCCAAGGGTCAGAGTTAAGTTGTATCTTTTTGACATTTACGATACTTACTTGACTGCCTACGACTATGACGATGTTTAGAGTATTTGTATCTTGATTAGTTTATTGTTCATAGTGCGTTGTATGCGGTGCATCAATCAGTAAAATTCAAGAGCCCACAATCAAAGCCCAGGCCAACAAACAATATGAGAGATGATGCCTGGGGCAAGTCGTCATCGGCCATGTATGGGTGTATCTGTGAGATAGATTGAGGACAACTTTCATTTACATAAAATGCATTCTAAAACAAATTGACAGAACAAATTGTTGGTGTCAAAAATGCTTAGCATGCATAGGAATGACATTTGAAATGTATGATTTACAAACTTGGATTTCGTGGGCCTTTCTTTATACCCTGAACTCAAAGCGTTAGAGGTATTTTAGAATTAAGTTAAGTGTGTAACAGGCAGATGTGGCGTATTAGCTTAGATCTGCTGTCTATATGAATAAACTAGATCTGCGAGCACATAAGAGTTAATAACTGCTCCCATTTGGACTCAAAATTTCACGATTTTCAGTTAAGCTGCTCAATCTTTGATTCGGAATTTTATCAGCAAAAACTTGAAGTCAAAAATTTTCTAAACAAGCTATGAGCCGCGGTTTAGCGGGTGAACCATTTGATAATTTCAAGTGACCCACTTGAGATTCGAAAAAACCCAATACTGTTTTTAAAATAACACGGACGAAAGAAAAATTTTTTATACAATTTTATTCGATTTAGCATGGTTAAAAAAACTTATTTGATTGAAATTTAAAAAACTATATCTTTATTAGCCTAATCTTTTAGAAAGGGTCTAGCTGGATAAGGTACTGGAAACTTCCCCCAGCGATGTTTGAAAACTAATGATGCAGTTCGATGCATATGGCAAAATAAAAACTGTACGCAAAATTTCAGTTTTAAAACTTAACGTGTTGCGTCTTAATTTAAAAAAACGTGGTTTTCGTTTTTATTTAATTGTGTCTAAATTACTGAAAATTTTTGAACCAGTTTTTTTTTCTAATCTAAGTTGGCAATAGGGCTATTTAAAAAAATATATTTAATTTTTTTTTAACCAACACATTTTCTTAAAAAAAAAATATGAAATTTTCTTATTTTTTTAAGTATGTTCCTTAAATATGCCAATCAACATTTTTTTGAAACACGTGTTTTTATACGATCTTTGTTTGGTGTGAATATGAATCAAAGCGATTGGGGGAAACAATGTTAAAAAAAAAAAAAAAACGAAAATTTTTTAATGTTTTTTTAAAAAAATGTATGAAAAAAATTTTTTTTTTTGTCAAAAGATGCCAATAGTTATAATCAATTTTTGTAATATTTTATAGAATACATACTTCTTGTTTTTATGATGAAAAAAACTGATTTATTTTGTAGGTAAATATAAAAATATTAACATTGCTCAAGAAAAGATTTTTTAATAATATTTTTTTTTTTTTTTTGATTTTGAGCCGCGTCTAAAAATGTTTGCCGACCCCTGGTTAGGGTATAGCAATATTCCGTAATCGAGAATTTGAATAAACTTCGTCAATACTTGGAATATATTTTTAACTATGCTAAAATTTATGAAGGGATTCAAGTTATAATATAAAATTTTTACAAAAGTATTATAAGATTTGGATTAAAAAAGAAGAGTTTTTGACAGAGGTCAAAGTGGGTTTTCAAGACTTTTTTTTAATTTTAACTAATTACACTCGTAACTGAAGTCATTTTTTTATTCGTAACTTATAAATTATTATATCGTACTTAAATTTGGTGTGTTACATCATGTGAGCCTAATAAACAAAACGAAATTGACTTTTTTCGCGACAAACCTTCCAAAGACTTAACCAGTTAATTGTACTATGGAGCTATGGGTGTCCAAAAAAAAAAAAAAAATTTCATATTGGAAACTGCTTGTAAGACTGCATTAAGAGCAGAACGCGAAAGAAACTTCAATCTCGAAACAGGTAGTTAGCAACCCGTTCAGTATTCCAGCAACCGAAGCAGTTCTTAAAAATAAATGAATTAAAAAATTAATTATCGGAATCATGAAAAGCTTCCATGCCTTAGATTATAACTTTTTTTTGCGAATAGAATTAAAGAGTATCCCACTGTCGATTGCCGCCTGGACTGTAGCACATTTATCTTTTAGCTGTTTGTGAGTAAGTTTGTCTGTCAGTGAGCATCTTATGATTGTCCAAATATTTCTGACTGCTAATTATAGGCACGAGTTTGCGTGACTGATATTTGCTGTGGAATTTATGATATTGACTTTATGAGTAAACCAAGCTGCATGCAGCTTGAGAACCTAAAAACTTGCAAGCTTATTCATAAATTCCAAAGAAGTTGCAGTTCCTATAAATGGGGCTATCACGCTGACTATTTAGGGCAAATTTAAAACGCATTAGTAACCATTAAAATCGAATAATCCTAATCAAAACAATATGATTTGTAATCTCAATTTAATTATTGTAAAACGTACACGCAAGTTTTTTCAAAGAAAAGCTGCCAAATAATCAAATATGTAATTCAAATAACAATAGCATAGAATTAAGAAACTCTTTCTGAAACGAATCTCATAAAACCGCAGCAACAATTTTCAATTTTTCACAATGAACTGCAACAGTTTTTGATCTAAGAAAATTATTTTCGTTTTTTTTTTTTTCTCGTTTTTATATACACTATAGCCATTGGTTTAGGGGCATGCTAGGTTTGTGCAGGCAAAAGCAGAAAATTCCTTATATCAAAATTTTTATCAATAACCCGTCAACCACAAAATTTCATCAAAAATATTTGAAAGAATTTCGCGACCATAAAAAACCATCCTTTCGAAATTTGGCAGGTATAGGTATTGTATTAAGATTGCATGAATCTGAGAATGACGTATAGTCGTACCTATCAATCAATCAGTATTAAAAGTATTGGTATTGACAATGATTGCTTCTAGGCTTGTTAAGAATAAGGATCATAAAAAATCAATTGAAAGTATTGGCGGGTCCAATCGCTTCTAAGCTTGCTGAGGGTATGGATTGTCAAAAATCAATTCACGGCTACCAATTCGAGTTCTTTCTGTTCACAATAAGCGTTTAAAGAGAGTATTCTGCAATGGAGTTTTTCTGACAGACTCTAGAATCCTGAAAAGGCAAAAATAAAAAAACGCTTTTGCGCTCCTGCCTGGAGGAGTCCCCAGTCAGGCAAAAGTCCTCGCATCACCTCTCAATTGTTTATTTGTGGCCGACAATTCTGTGCTTGGACACAATATGAGCGTCATCCCGGAGAAGATGTTTCTCGCTGCTTACGCTAAGGATGCCTGCTTTGTACCTATACTTAAATACTGAGTGAGTGTAAAGCCTCCTCAGGATTCATTCATATCTCTACGATTTTGAGAATTGGTCCAGAAGAAGCAAATCTGCCAACATATGCTACCCATTAAGGGCTCGCGATTTTTTATCAACGACCAGCCAATGCTGCAGACGTCAGCCAAGCAATACTTTGGACCCGTGGCACCGCAGGTAATTCATCCAAACTTCGGCGTTATGCTACTGTTAATGGGTTCGACTGCACTGGTTAAATAAATAAATGAATAAATGTGGCAACCTTTCTTTGGACCGAAAACGGATACCTGAAGATCATGGCGCCTACCTGAAGATATGGTATTCAGAATTGAGGTACCGCAGTAAAGGGTACTCCGCCATCGTCACTCTAATTTATTTTTCTTTTTCTATGATAGATCATAGCCCATCGTCACAGCTTTTAATAAATACTTGTGTGAATTGGACCCAGGAAGAAGAGTAAAGAAAAAAGTAAAGTATTTCAACCATAATACCAAGAATACCCTATTTTCAAGATGATGAAGAATTCTAACATATATAAAAATTCTGTTAGAATTTGGTTGCATAAAAAAATTGTATAGATACTTAAAAAAAGATATCAAGAAAGCTTCGAAATATATGAGCTAAAATGGGTAGCCAAAAAATTCGTTATGTAGACTCATGTGAGCCCTATAAAAAACGAATGATTGATATTTTCACAAAACGTGACGCTACGCCGCTAATCAACTGCCTTCATGTAACAATGCAAAATTTTTCTCAATTAATCAAATTATTTTTTTTTTGGGTAAAAGTGGGTTGCAGGGTATCCCACCGTCGGGGAACCGCCCCGACTGATTCACGTTGTTTTTTGTTTTGTAATTAGGTTTTGTTTTACAAGCGTTATAACAAAAATAACAACCATAACAACAACTAACAACAAACGCAAAGATAGCGCCGATTGATTGATCAAAATTTTTATATAAACACATAAATCATTTTTCCATTTTCCATTTTCCTTAGCGCTTCACTGCCCCACAACGGCATATTTGGGCTAACTGGTTGGGGGGTAGGGTCATACCACATATATTGTATATAGGGTTCTAGACAAAGTGAGAACTCACGACGGACCGCCCGTGGCCGTCCAATTGTCTGTCAAAGGCTATTAACCCCATTTGCCGTTCCACTTGTTCCACTCACAATGTTGTCCATCTTTCACAGCCATGAAATGGAAAAACAAGTTTGCCCAAAAACGCCGAAAAAAAAAAAAAATTGTTTTTCCAAACATAACGAAATATTATGGAAGCGTAGCGCAAAACGTAAAACAAAAGTATTGTAACATTGAGCACACTTTGATATTCAAAAGCCTCTTGCCGCATGCAACTTGCAACTTCTAATTCCAGCTTCAAGATTCTCCAACTCGATGGCATGTTTTGATCGTTCAACTCAAGCGCAACGCTGAGAGACAAGAGCTCTAACATTTAATAAAAAAAAACCAGGGTATAAATAAAAAGCCAATCCCGAAATGAATAAGAACCACGTTAATAGAGCAGAGCAACTCAGTTAGAGTGTTTTGATTAATGTCAGTTTTGACAGCTGCCCAGGCGCTGCGATGCGCCTCCATCAAAATGTGGTGGCCATTGTTACCATTGTGGCATTACTCTAATCATCATCATTATTACCACCAGCAGCTGTCCAAGTCAATTCTCAAGTCCCATCAAGCGTCATATCCAAAGGCTTTTAAGAGCCCGTGACAAACACTCAATCAAATTCTTGGACTGCAACTTCCGCTTAGCTTCAATCTCGAATTGTTTTGGAGTTTCTTTTGAACGCGTTGAATTTGAGTGAGATCCTATCAATTAGTATAATGATACTTTGGAGTGTTTTTGGTAGCATATGCTACAAGACATGCGGTTGGCTTACGGGGAGCAGTTTGTAGCAAAAAAGATTCTGGAGACAAGTTTTGAAGAAACTCCTCTCATGGAGACCGAGCTGAAGAGCCTGCGGCGCAGCTTTTATTCCTTCTTCCATGTTGATGCAGCGTATTGCTGGGTGAGATGTACGCGGTTCGTCAAGCGGTAGGACTGATAAACATCCTTGACAGCCAAACGGCTATTAGGACTCTTTCATCGCACACATAGCCCTAAAGCTTATTCATCTGCTCTCATCTACCTGGTGAAGAAGGACGAAGCAATGTGCTAGGAACGGATCTGCACTACCAGTTGGTCTAAAAAGTCCGCTTCAAGATGTCATAACTAAAATGAAATAAGGGAAACAGTCGGAACCAAGGCAGAACGAGAAAGGGACACTGCATCCCGTTGTACCATTCCCCGAGCACTCTGGCCAAGGTATTATACAAAGCAAACATTCGATCTACTCAAATTTCACAAGAACATGACCAGGATGGTCAGCATTGCATCATAGGACTAATGGTTGAGAGGTTACATGTTATCCATCACGACTTCTGCCGTAGCTGCGGGGATGAATGGAGATAGGAAGCATAGAATAACTGTTATGCAACTGTCCTGCACTTCTTCATGTCTGAAAAAACTCTCCTTTAAAGATCTGGGCTTTCTGGCAAATCTGCCCAAAGCGCACCTGACTCCATTTATCGAATCATCAGGATGGTTCAGCAAGGAGTGAGATTAATGCGGTATAGCAGCACCCAAGAATCCAACTTACTTAGCTCCGCTGCCTCTCCCTCACCATCATTCTTTTTACTCCCTCGGTCTCTCGGTGATCTCGGCTTATACAGTTGCAGGTCTATATGCAACTCATAAGACTTTTATATTACGTTGGGTTGATAAAAAACAAATTGGTCCCACCAAAAACCCATAATTTAACCAATTACTTGTATGCCATCTACGTCATTAAGTGCTCTGATTTGTGTAGACTATAAACGGCTAAAAAAATAATTGTAAGATCTCTTGCAAAGATTACCAATTCAGAGCCCAAGCATGACCTACTACTATTTACTTTGTATGTAGTTGTTGGTTGGTTGTTTTTCTTTTTTTTTTTTTAACCGGTTCACCCAGTGAACTTTATGACCCGCTGAGAACCAGTGTTGCCCATGGTCAAATGTGCGATTTTCAAGGGCCACGGCAAATGAAAGTAAGTTAGGCGAGAACCCAACAGAACTAACGCCGAGAACTTGCGCCCAGTTCTGGGCCACTGTCTATAAAGAGATTCGCTAACAATGCGACAGTTTATTTGCCCAAGTGAAGTTCATGTGAATGGACGCTTCATTTTTTATGGTTTGGCTGGGTCTGCTTCAGTTGTGGAAATTTGCGCCGGCGCAATACACACTGGACAGCAAGCGACCGCTGTGGATACTTGAGGATCAGCTGTTGAAACGTGAACGCGAGCGACGACAGGAGGCGGATTTAATGGAGTACATGAGCACAACACGAGCAAGCGCCAGAGAGGCGCGCACCATGGAGCCCGCGGCCATTACTTTTCTTGTGCGTCAGTCAACACAGCAGCAGTCCACCACGTTGCGTCCCTCAACCAAGCCATATATAAAACGTGGCCTTGTTCTGCCCAGTCGTCTTAAGTTGCCGCAGCGTTATGTGCAGCAGCGTAGCTTTGCATATCCACCCTGGCGACGTCGTCGCCAATTCCAGGCATTGCCCATATTTGATAATGCTCCTGGTGATAATGCGCTACCTGCAGGCACCAGTTATCCGTTTTTTGTCTACAACAGCACCAAAGGTGAACAATTGGTCAATACTATGCTGAGCACGCGGCGTTATCCCATGCAGGAGCCCGTACCCGGCCAAGTGCTCTATCCGCCATCCACGCCCATGTTTCGACCCAAGCCAGTTGTGGAACGTTTTCGCTTGCCGGGTCACACGGAGCTGCTCAACCTAACACTCATACCATTCTATGCACATGAAGCAATCACTGCACTGCCAACAACCACAACTACAGCTGAGTTATCCACAACCAAGTCCTATGCATCGCCAAAATCACGTTCCAAGCGCAAACGTAAAATGGCCAAGCTTTATAGCGCCTATCATTCACCACAGGAGGTGCAATGGCAGCCAGTGCTGCCAGCTAGTCACAAGCTCACCAAAGCGCCGGATAATCATCGACACTTGGAGCTGGAAATGCCATTAAGCACGGAAGAGCAACTACTGGAGGAAGACACAGATTTAACAGCATCTTTGGAGCGCGAACAGCAGCAGGAACAAGCTAAGCAGAGCTCCCGCAGCAGTTCAATGCCTGCTTTTCAAATTTTCTATATGGATGATAGTTTGGAACGACCTGAAACGGCAGCACAGGCGGAGATATCGATCAGTACCACAGTGGCTCCAGCTGCCGCCGGTCAGCGTCAAAGTTCACGTTATGCTCTGAAACGACAATACTATGCATTCCCAGTCTATACACTTGGTAAACTTCTTAACTCTCCTGCCCTGAGCAGCAGCAGCGGGACAGCAAAAAGTGATCAGGCTCTGGAGTCTGCTGAAAAGAGCAGCAACACTTGGTTTATACTAAATTCACGGTAAGCACGGGGGGTTTCACTTCGAAGTGGGTATAAATCAGAGCTCGCAAAAAACTGTCAACCCATTTTTTCCAACTTTTGAAGAGGGGTGCGGACCCCAAAAACCCCTTCCCCCGTGGGTCCGCCACTGGGCATATTAAATTTGTGCAAAAGTTTGCCTGAAACTTGGAGACTATACGAACTAGCTTAACCAAACTTGAGATTTTATGCCAGATCAAGTTTACTTTTTTTTCGTCCGCCACACCCCCCCTTTTACGCCAAAATAATTTCATAGTTTCATTTGAATTTTAAAGTAACAGCTTAAAAGTTTGTATGGGTAAAAGTAAGAAAATCTTTTGTTTAGGATCATTGATATTGCAAAATAGTGTTCTGGAGGTGGGTGTTCAAATTTTGGAATTTTCTATTGCTGTAAAACAAACTCTTGATACATTAAAATTATTTTCTACTTTTTAGTTCGGTTTGCTATTAAAGCGTGTTTTTTTAGTTTTTTTAAACTATAATTTTTTGTATATATTGTGTGTTGTGCCCAAAAATAATTTGAAAGTTAACATATTCTTTAATGAATATAGTCACAAATTACAGTACTCCCTGAAATGTTTTTCTGGATGCGCTTCTGAAAAAAATGTTTGGGATTTATTATTTATGGGATATAATTTGATATTCTTATACATTGGTGGGTGGTGCCAGCAATACCTAGTGAAGGTAGAATTTTCGATTGCATCCAATTATCATTGTTTAGGACTCAGTGTGAACTCAGTATTATATACATTACGTATTTTTTATAATTCTTTCTTAATTTATAAAAATTTTTCAGTTATAAAGGACCACATGGAAGAGCAGATGCAGCTGGCAAGACCAAATACTACACATCTAAATATATACAGAATTCCGTAGAGACCGGAACCTGAAGCATTTAAGGCAAATTTCCAATAAAGCCAATAATATAATAAAAAATTACAACTATTGTTTTTTTTTTAATTGAGGCAACTCGTAAATTAGATAGTTTTTGTGTTTCAAGAATCTAGATCCTCGTGAGTTAGATTTTTTTTGTTTCAAAATAAACGAAACTTAGTCAAATGCGTTTTGGATGTTAAATCTAAAACTGATCAAAGAATCTTTGTTGGACCCAATAACGAGTTATACACGAATATATTTTTAATCTTTTTTGTAAGTGTCAAAAAGTAACTTGGATGAAGTCCTATCGACAATTGTCTATGGCGTGTTTTTTTTTATTTTCACAAACTTAAAGATGGCGTACGTTAAAGTCGGGCGCGGACGAATTTGGGATACCCTGTACCACTAATAGCAATTAAGTCCGATATAATGCTTAAGCACTCTAAAAGACAATTGATTGCCAAATTTGGGTACGATATGTATCTTCACAAACAAACGAAACACAACGAATTTTGTGCAAAAAACGATTTTTTGACCGATCTGTCCTATGGGAGCTATATGATAAAGTCAACCGATTTTGATAAAATTTGGTACAGTGACTGGGAACTCTCTTTTGAGTGCCAAATTTGGTTACAATATCTTCATAAACAAACGAATTATTTATCTAAAACTTTTGGGGTTTTTCGAGGTCCTCTGAAACACCGCTATGGGAGCTATATAATATATCCCCGATATCAAAAATATAAAATAAACTTGACTCCCCTGACATAATAACGCATCTAATTTGAAAATTTGGCTGCTCTAGCTCATACCATCTCTGAGATCTAGGCAGACGGACATGGGTATATCGACTTCTTTAGTCACCCCAATCATAATTTGGGTAACTCCGACGTCTCCTTTTGTATGTTACATACATTTTCGGCTTGCACAAACTTAATATACCCTTTGTACCATACGGTACAGGGTATACAAATTTGAAACTAAAACTTAATATGGTCAAGCCGGTTATCCACAAAATAGTGTTCTGAGCATTCTTTCTAGCTTTCTGACTATGACCCATGGGATCGGCCAGGAAAAACGTTTTTGGGGAAAAATTCGACTGTTTTTTTTTTTTTGTTTAAGAAAATATCGTAACCTTTGGCAAATAAAATAGCTTTTGGAGTTCTTAAGGAATATACCGAAATTAATTGCAATGTGGTGGTATAGGGTATCCTAAAGTCGTCCGGTTCGATTTATAGGTAGAAATAAAATTTTTTCGAAATCTGCCTTTATAATATTGTATATTTTTCAAAATCATCGTTACACAATAAAAATCAGGGATCGCGAAATAGAATTATGGGAATAAAAAAAAATCAAAATCAAGCAACAATATATCATCAGAGTTTTTTCAAAAAAAGTATACATTTTTATTTTTAATTTATAGTAAAAAATAAAATTTTCTGTACATAATAATCAAATAAGTAAAAAAAATCGGTTTATCGATGTATACGACTTACCACGTTCCCTAAGCGCACTCCTTTCATTCCAAATATTTTCATGCATACGTTTTTTATAAGAGAACTTTGGATCCGTAAGGCATCGAAATGTCTACAGGCCTTAAGATATTTAGTCAGATATTTTTTGTATTTTCACATGAACAGGCTACATTATAATCGGTGTATCGGCCAAATTGTTTATTTATTATTTATATAAAGGGCATACTAGATTGTGTGTAACGTACAGAAGGAGGCGTGGCAGTCCTTTATACCAAAATGCTTATCATAACCGCGGATTTCCAATTGGAAAATTTTCAGAATGTATTTTTTCGAGAAAAATGGGTATACACTATCGGATACCGACGTAGTGAAACATTTTAAAAATTCGAAGATATAATGCAAATATATAGCATTGTGCTAAGAATTATAAAAATTTTCCTTTTTTTTTTTGTGGAAACTATGCCAGAGCCCCTGTAGAATGCCCACAGAGCTCCAGGGCTACGCACAGCACTCCAGTAAAAATGCTGCTCCAGACGATGAGTGAATCATGCCCATTAATGTCATTCTGTGCTGCCATTGTCAGCACCTTACAACAAAAGTATTAGTATCTTTCAAGTCATAAAAATGAACATAAATTCCTATAGTTAGACTAGCCTGTTGTCTATTGCGTATCATAGAAAGTTGTCATAAAAGATCTGGACTTAGATGAGCTCCCCCCCACTTAGCTTATGTCGCAGTTGTTTTAGTTTAATATAATGCCAGATACTTTGGCCAATATCAAAAGTCTTTGATGCTTTGCAAAAATGCACTGCTACTGTTTAGGTTTTAAACCAAAACATTAGTGCCACACAGCTTGACCCAAATTCCAGTTGCCCCCAAGTTGAAGAGTTGAAATGCCATAAGATTTTATGAGCACATTCTCAAAATGTGTTAAAAAGCAAAAATCAAACAATAATATACGGCGAGAAAAAGTCATCAACAGTTTTTTTTTTTGTTTTTTATGGCCAATTCATTGCCAACGCCCAGAAAGTGCGGCTCTTCTTTTTGGACTAAAAGAAGAGCGCAACAATGCTATACTTAGAAGATGCGTTGCTGCATCCATCCATCCATCCAACCAACCAGCACCAAGCATCTATTCAACGATCCAAACATTTCGTGTGCCCGTCATTCATTCAATCATTTAGTCAATGATGTGGCTTTCTATTCTTAGCAAGGCTTGTGCTCATTATTATTATTGATTTCCCAGCTTATATTTTTGCTCTTGCTCTTACGACTTTTTTTTTATATTTTTATTTTCTTCAGATTTTTCCAAGCCTGCAATTAATTTTCTCGTTGTTCTATCCAAAACAAAAAAATACCTAAAACAAAAACAAAAACAAAACCAAACGAAACTACGTAGACCCAAAGAATGAGCCCCAACGATGGAAACACGCGTGCTCTCTTGCGGCTTTTATGCTTTGACGCACATTGCTGTGGGGCAGACAATTGATCGGCCCGGCACATACAGCTGCCACACACGTCCCCAGCTGCCCAGCTGCCCAGGTCGCTTGTCCAGTTGTCCAAGCGTTGCGCCGCAAGCGGCCCTTGGTGTTTGGTATAAAAGCTTTGGCTCTAAATGTTTTTGGCTTTAGAATAAATGCAGCAGCGCATGCGTGCGGAGCTTTTGAGAACGCGCCAGCTTAAAGTTTTTTTTTTCCCAAACTTCTTAACTTCGAAAGTGAAAAACTTTAAAGGATAACAGTTATACAAAGGACAACGAAATTTTTTCTAATCAAGTGCAGTGTAGTGCTTTAAGCTGTTGACAGTGCTGCAAAATGTTGCAATATATTGTGGTATGTGTTTAAAGATGTTGCCTATCTTGAACTTGAACAAAAACAGTGTTTAAAAAAAAAAAAAAAAAAAAAAAAAAACACCATACCATAAATGCTGTGATATAAATTTCTTAAATTAAAGAAATGAGTAATTGTGGCTTGGATTATGTTTTTTAATTTTCTCTTCAAAAATCTTCTTGAACTTTTAGAGATTCAAACCAAATCTCGAAAAGCTTGAAAAAATTATATTTTCACTGGTCATTCCCAACAATGGCACTTAATTCTTTAATTTCGTCAAGATTTACATCATTCTTGTTATATAATATATTTGATAAATTTTCGCTATAATTCAGTATGAGACGATTAAATTTCTTACCAAAAAGCAGTGTATTTAGAAAAAAAAACTTGGAATATAGAGAAGTTCGTTGTAGAGACATTCGTTATAGAGAAGTTCGACTGTATTTATATTTAAAAATAATTATTCGCGCTTAAAAAAAAACAACCTAATGGGACGAAGTTTTTTACATTAAAAACAAACTGAATCATTTTTCTAAAAATTTACAAAATAAATATAAATTTAGATCATTCGGATCGCTGTTCGATAGTGGAATATAGTACATACATTTTCCTGAAAAAAGAGTTAAAATTTTCATGGAAAATGGGTCGGTAGTAGGATGAAATTTTATTGGAATGAGTCTACATAGTCTATATGGTGGATCTGGCTACAGAAAGTGTAAGCTAGTGGAAGTTCCTAGAGGGTCTATGTTACGGCTATAACGTATTTATTTTAAAGTTTTTAACCGATCTTAGTAATAAGGTTCACAAGTGTGAGGAACATGGTCAGATATATGCCGAATACTTTATTATTATTATTATGGCTTTTATTTTAAAAAGCATAATTGTTGCTATTTCTGATAATAACCTTGACGCTATGGGTACAGCGATGGTATCTGAGGGCTTAAAATCTATTCCTTCAAATAGTACTCCGGCATACTTAAGCCCAGTTTTCTAAAATTTCAACACGAAAGGCATGTCTTTATCGATTTGACGTCCTGAGTCACATGATTTCTATTTCATAAGGTAGAAAATGCTTCCATCTTATAGCTTTTTAAATTTGAGGGAATTTTTGGAAATAGTTTTTTATGAAAAAATTAGTTTTCAGCGCTTTCGAACAGTAGAATAAAAGCATCAGTTCTTTTCAAAATTCTGCAAAAATCATTTTCAAAATTCGTTTGGAAAATGTGTGATTTGGAGCTTTTTAAGAATCGGTAAGCACTTGAAAGTGTGTGCTCATATATTTTATAAAATTTTCATAGACATAGTTCATGGTAATAAAGTATGGCCAAGACTGGGCTAGATGAGTTAACTCCTATGTTCAGAATATTTTCAGCTTCGGTTTTATTAAAAAACGCTTGGATCTTAAAATTTCTAGAAATTGCAAAGTAAAAGTGTTTCTATAATAAAACATTTTTAAAATTTTTTTAAAATACCAACTGCCAGGACTATCGGCCCAATTGCAAAAACAAGATGTTCATATAATATTCATTTTCCAGCTCATTGGCGTTTTAGGCACACTACAGACACACGCCTTTTGGTGGCCTACGACAACTACGTAAGTAATATGCCCTAATCCTCTCTGGACACGTGATCTTAACCTATTTTTAACAGCGAAGCACCCAGCACCGTGCTACAGCAGATCCCGCTCACCTATTTCCGCACCTACACGTATCAACCACTTACGGGTAATCCCTTTAGTTTTCCGCTCTTTGGCTTTGGCGCGGCTCAAACTCCACTCTTGTCCAGTCCACGCTATAATCCCTATGCAGTAACAAGTTATGCAGCCGCTCGACGTCACGATACGGGCTCCAAGACAGGTGTTACACCGCCAGCGCCCAGCAGCAGTCCAATCAGCAGCAGCAGTACTACAACCACTCCAGCACCCACAACAACAACAACGCCGAGTACTACCACTACAACAACAACAACAACAACGCCGACTCCAACCACAACTACAAGCACGGAGTCACAAGTGCCGCCGCGTTACTCCTATCAATCGGAGTATCCCACCTATAATCGACGCGTTAACAATCTCTACAACGCACGTCCACAGTATCCGTATCCAGATTACTTCAACTACCAGCCACAGGCAACGCTTACGGATAAAAGTGGCGCACGCATACAGTTTGTGCCCTGCATGTGTCCGGTTAGTGTATCCGGCATGACACAAGGCAGCGGCATAGGCTCCAGACCAGCTGTAAGTATTAGCAGTAGTGGTAGCACTGTGGACACTGTGCCCTCAGAGAATAGACTTGTAAACTTGCAAGCACGTAACATGGATGATGATGAAGAAGATGAAGAGGACAGCAGTGATGATGAGCATGATGATGAGGAACAGCAAGCTGCTGCTGAGTTGGGCTACTCCACACCGCCTGCTGCCTTAAGCAGTAGTACAACAAGGGTGAAGCTTTTTATAGAGGCGCATCCGGAAACCACACCCATCGTTGAGGCAAACAGTCTGCTCTAGTTGCAATATGCCAGAACCATTTTAGTATTAATAAAGTCTAGACTGATTTGTGTAACTCCTTTTGGTGCTTAGCGTTGAGATATTCGCTGAATTCCAAGGACAGTTTCGTAATTTCGGTATATATGTATTTTTTTTATATTTTTTTTTTTTTCGAAGACAGCGTAATAAATTTAATTTATTTTGTATTTAAAAATATTGCTAAATAACAAATGTGCAAAAAGCAATAATAATTTAAAAGGATTTTTTTTGAATATAAACAACACTGTAAGGAACACTTCGCCAGCAAGCGAGAGTGATTTGGTATGAGCTATGAACTGCTCGATTTACCCAACTATTTATTGTTGGTACAATAAAAATATTAATCAATTTTGGCTGTAGTTTTTTTTTTTTTTGTTGTAAAAACCTTGAAAGATGATATCTGATATCTACAGCCAAAATATAAAGCCGAAACCGAACAGCTGCTGTACTGAACCGTCTGCTCCTCTTAGATGCTGAAGACGACATTAGGTACGAAAAAATGTTTGTGGCGTGGGTGGGTTAAGGAGGAGCTCAATCCACGGATAGAAGTAAAGCAAATTTGTTTAGAGCAAGTTGTTTGTCTTCGGGTAACAGCTGAACTGAAGTAGCATAATTCGTATAGCAAATTCGCATGAAAAATTGCAATTTTTAACCTATTTCGGGAAATATGTCATAATAATTTTTTTACCCTATAGCCATTGCGTCAAGGGTGTATTAGATTTGTACAACATTTGTAACATACAGAAGGGGGCGTGGCCATAAGCCATAAGTTTCTTATACCAAAATTCTTATCATAACGTCGGGTAGCGATTAAGCCATGTCCGTCTGTCTGTCTGGCATTACTTCAGTCTGCTAGTCCCGTCCCTATGAATACCTGTAACTCAGAAATCATAAAACTCTGGAGACATCAAATTTTGCCAAAAGACCTTCATTCACCTTCTTCATAACGTTAGCCGAATTATGTCTTCATCTTGGACAGCTCCCCCGTGGCAGAGTATGCCTCAAAAATTATTAATATCCGATGAGAATTTTAAAGGCTGTAAATCAAGTTCGTGTATACGCACTAAAAAAAAATAAAACTGTCAACCTATTTTTCCAACTTTTTTTGGGAGGGGTTCCGGACCCGAAAACTCCCCCGTGGTTCCGCCACTGCTGTCAATGCTACAATTTTGGACCCCCTTGCGCGCAAGCTGCACCCAATTCGGTATGTAGACGCAAGTGAGCCCAATAAACAAGTAAACGTTCACCTTTTACATACCTCTATAGTCCTTAATGTACCAGTAAAAATCGCGTGGGTGCAGGATATACCGGATACCGCCACAACTGACTGACATTTTCTTTTTGGTCTGCTGTAACCAGTACATTACGCTGTGGAAGACCTTGTAAAGAGTGTTCTTCATTTTAAAAAATCGTAGCATACCTTGAGGATCTGTCACTTGATACCAAATTTGGTGACTCCATCTCCTATGTGACAATATATATGTACTTAGTCGAGATTTGATGCAGTTAATATGGAAAGGGGTGAAACTAGTATTTTTTTTTATATACTGTACCCATTAGGTCATGGGTATACTAGCTTTTGTGCAACGGGCAGAAGGAGACGTGGCAGAACATAAGTCCTTTATAGCAAAATACTTATCATGGCGTTGGGTGGCAATTGAGCTAAGTTCATCTTTCCGTCCATATGAACACTTAGCTTTCAAAGCCAGCAGATGCGCATAATCCGCCTTGAGTTAAATTTTGTTGAATTAAGATGATATCTTACCCTGTGTCCCCGTAGAAGAATTTCGCGCCATCTTGTTAAATATTTTAACTTAAAACTTGGCTGAAATATCAAATTTGCTTGTTTTGTTGGCATTGGGTACCAACTTTATCATCCATTCTTTTTTTTTTTAGCTACTCTTATGGATACCTTTGGCGAAAGTCCAAGGAACGTTTTAATTCTTGCAATCAAAATCGAATCATAAAAAGTATACTTATCCGTAACATGGTGCTAGTGTGCTCAATCACCCTCTCTTAGGTACCGGAGCACTCAGCTGTCCCTTGTAACGAGGAGGCGTATGAGTGTACCAGGAACGGTTCATAAAAAGACCCTCACAGGACGTCGTATTGCAAATTAGGGGGACGGCCAGAGCTCAGGCGGAAAGAGAATCAGACACTGCGTCCGGTTGTCGCGCTCTGGCCACGGTAAAATCCAACTCCTGAACTCCTGCGTTTTCACAGAAAACGTACCAGGTTGGTGGTAGGAGTTGTAACGGATGAACGTCACCCATCACGACTTCTGCCGCAGCTGCGGAAATAAGGAGGAGACAGAAAGCATCCAACATCTGATATGTAATTGCGCGGCGCTTCTTAGAAAACGAACCCATTCGAAGATCTGGGTAGTCTGTCGGATGTGCCTATAGCGGATCTGGCCACTTTTTTCGAATCCTCAAAATGGTTCTGCAAGGAAAGGGACTTAGCTGACTAGGAATGCCCACCAGTTTTTGACCCTCGAAATATCCCTCCTCTACCCCCTCCACCCTTCCCCCTTTTTCATACTTCTTTCTTCTTTTCCACAATTAGGCAACACAATGGAGCTCATGGTCTCTGGGTGAACTCAATTATCGTTTGAGCAATCTAATCAACCTAACCTACTTTAACTTGTTTAACCGATTTCGTTCATATTTGGGACACAAATACGTATTACCATGAAACATATCTCTGTCAAGCTTAAAAAAATACTAACCAATATAGCGGAAAACCACAAAATTCGCTGAAGGGCAGGGGTGCAGATGTTGACGCAATTCGACAAACTTCAGCTGAAGCAATACTAAAAAGCTCATCTTAGGTGCTTACAGGGACGGATTGACGGAGGCGAATGGCTCAACAGCAGACTTACTACCTTGATCAAAAATTTTTCGAAATCAGCACCGTGTGGCGCTCTCAGTCACCCGATTTGAAGTCTCTTTTTTTCTTAATGCCAGATTGACATTTTATTGTTATGCCAGCGCTTGATGCAATCCTCGAAACATTTTTTAGAATCAGTTTGCGGTATGGCCATCAGAGCCATCTTCGCTTTTTCCATGACCTCATCTCGGGTGCTGTAAAGCGTTCCACGGAGCGAATAGGGAAAAATCGCAGGGAGCCAAATCAGGTGAATTCGGGGGTTTTTGGATGGTATTCGTTCCGCTTTTAGCCAAATGGTCACCGATAGCGATGACATTTTTTTTAAAATTGTAAACAATCGAAAACAAGAGAAGAAGAAAAAAAAAAAAAGAGACATCAAATCGGGTGACTAAGAGCGCCAGACGGTGATGATTCCGGTAAATTTTTGATCAAGGTAGTATGTCCTATAGCCTTTTTTTCGAAAAAAAAAAAAAATACTTCCATTATAAAAAAAATTACAACTTGGCGGGAAGTAGACGAAGTAATTGCCCTGGTTTGAATTCCTCGCTGAACCTGGCTAGTCGGCAGCGTGCACAATATCCATCTGAACTAAATGCTAATAGCAATATGTAAATCATGTCCAGTCGTTGACTAGGCTGCCATTGCTGCTGGTCAACTGACCAGAGAACAAAAGAAGCCATCATGATAAGCGGCTTACAAACAATTATATATTGAGGTCAATCAAAGTCATGCAAACGGTTTGGCTTAACAATAGATGGTTTCATGTGCACATTAGGAGCTACATTATCAGGAATATTTAATGAACGTGCAACATTTTGGTATGGTTAAAAAAAAAGTTAAGGCCTTATTCAGTATTGGGCGTATAGTGTTGGAATTATGTTGCTGCAACGATGCCAGCACGTTTGATGACTAAGAAGCGTTTAGTGGAAACCTTGGTCATCTTTCGGCGCAGTCTTATCTATCAGACAAAGGAGTTCTTTCAAAATTCCACACTACATGGCGTGCGTTATATAGCGGAGACAGGTCGTCCAATTGGTGAAAAGTTTATGTGGTTTTGTTTTACATCGATTGGTTTGGTGACGGCACTGGTCATTATTATGAGTCTGTGGGAGAAGTTTCAAACGAATCCTACCATCACAGGCTTGGATACGGATTTTCATAATCAAAATGTGGTTTTTCCCACCACGGTGGTATGTCCGGAGGCAGCATTTGATCATGAAAAGTCATACGATGTTGTGTACAAGACTTTGGCGTAAGTTTAATTTAAACCCAGTTAGCTACTGCTGCCAAACCGAGTAATTTATTTGCAGCAACTACGATGATGGCAAAGCTTTGCTTTTTACACCGTTCCTGGACCTGCTTACGTCACTAAATTTTGATAATATCAAAGATGCTGAAATGCTTTCGGAGCCCATACCCGTGGAACAGCTACAGGAACGTACCATAAGACAGTGGGCCTTTCAGGCACATATCAGCTGTGAGAGCACCTTGGTTTCTTGCAAGTATCGCGATGAAGAAATCAAATGTTGCGCACATTTTGATCCCATCTATACAGAGCATGGCTTTTGCTATGCTTTTAATAGTCGCTTCAAGTCTCAGGATGATAAGGAGTAAGCTAAGTTTGGCATTTTGTACCCTGCATCCATTTTCAAATTTGTATACTCAGCTATCGAAGGAACATGTTCGACTGTCCGCACTTTCGTATGAACACCTTGAATTTTGGAAACCATACGAGCCAAAGATACAAAATGTTACCAAAATCTTGTTATCTGTCCGACACCGTTTCCTCGTTGGGGAATTTTGCTATATTGCAAAGATACAGGCAATAAGGCTTTAAGCTCAGATCGTCTTTCTCTTTGTAAAACTTTTTCAATACTTATATTAGCCAGGGTCACCAACTGTATGTAGACTCATATGATCCTAAAAAACAAAAAATGACGAAAATGGTTGCAGGGTATCCCACTGTCGTGCACCATTCCTATAGACTAATTTTATTTTCCCCCAAAAACAGTGTCAAGACCAGCGCTCCTCATGATCTCTATGAAACGGATAAAAAATGGGCGCTTTTCTTTGTGCCCAATGGCACGTCACGCGTAAGTTATAGCAGTTCCTCATAATTTGTTGCATCCATTACAATATTAAGTTATTGCAGATTTTTATTTTCTCCAATGAGGAATACTTTGGTTCCGATTTCAACGCACAAATCGATTGGTCCGAGAGTCAGCTGGTGGAAGTGCGCATTTCGAAGAAGAATACATATACCACAGATGATGCACGTCAATTGTCCATTGGACAGCGAAAGTGCATCTTCAGCGATGAGGTCAAGCTAAGCTACTTTCCCGATGCCTATACCTTTTCGTCCTGCATGAAGCAATGCCGCATGAGCAAGGCCATTAAACTGTGCAAGTGTAATCCACCTTTCTATAAGCCCATCTGTTAGTGGAGTTCCACTACATCCAAAGATCATTTCTCTAGTAATTGCGCTTTGTTCACAGCTAATGTACCCATGTGCACGGTCAAGGACTTTGGTTGTCTCAACGAGTACAAAGTAAACATTACCAATATTAAGGATTGCATGCAATGTGAGCTGAGCTGCTCCAAAACAGTTTTCAATATTGATAAGCTTATAAAAATGTTAGTTTATAAGTCTGACCAGCCTGTCTATGTATGTTTCTTATGCAGTTTTATAGTCTAGATCGTCCTGAGAATCCTGGCGTGCTGGTGGAGTTTCTTACCTGGCCTATTATACGCTACAAACGTGAAGTGCTCTTTGGCTGGGTGGATTTGCTAGTGTCCTTTGGTGGCATTGCCAGCTTGTTTTTGGGCTTCTCGCTGCTGTCCGGCGTGGAGATTATCTATTACTTCACGCTACGTGCCTGCTGCATGGTCTACAAGAATCGGGTAAAGTCCTGCTTGGCCAAAAGTTAAACCTTGCTCTATGTCTTTTATACTGTCTTACAGCAAGAGTTGTACGAGATCGAGCAGCGCATACGCCATGAGCCTCCACCCGTCATAGATTTGCAGTTTAAGCTCAAATCCCATGCCCAGCCAATGCTTTTGGCACCCACGACGCCTGTGCTGCAAGTGAAACCTGCTCCAGTTAATCTGGAACTTAAGCATGCCTTTGCCAGACAGCGCAAAAACGATAAGGTACGTAATCTTATACGCGCTCTAAGCAATCTTTCAAAATTCTCTGAAGCATTTTAAACAATAGGAGTACATGAACTATTCCAAAGGCTTGTACAGATCCACGAAAATTTTGCCTACAGCAAATGCTAAAAGGCAATTTGATCCTGCCCAATATTTACCCTGATTTAAAAGAAGTTGCAGTACATTACTTAGCCTTAAAATAAATTATTTGGTAAAATAATAATATTATTATACAAGTCGTTGCGTATAATATCCATATATACCATGTGTGTACTTTAGATGTGTGCGCCATTAATAAAAGTTTACATAGTTTTTGGTTTGAATTTTTTATGGTACTGAGTTGTGGGCTTTTTTGATAAAAAATTTTACTTACCCAACAGTTTGGGCGAAAATATGTGAAGCAGTCCACTTTTTTGGTCGACCCTTCGATTTTGATGATTTTTACATAAGGCCAAAATGGGATTTTTTTTTTATATAGTTTTGTCATTCAGTGCGAAAAATTAAAAAAAAAAATTTCAAAAAATTTCAAAAAAAATCTAAAAAAAATAAAAAATTTTAAATTCAATATTTCATCTATTAGGGGAAGGGCTTGTAAGTTGGGACACATCTATTTTTATTTTTGTACATTGCTATGTTATTTATACTAATTTGAATTGTTTTTAGTGCATTTTTCTGCCATTTTCGGATATATTTTTTCAATATTTTCCATAAAAATTCATTTTGAGCATGGTGACCAAGAAAAACCGATCAAAACAACCACAAATTTGACTTCTCTGGAAAGTAAAGTTTTTCTTGTTTTTTTAAATTCAATTTAATGCTCAGTTAAATTTAAAATCAATAAATTTTCATAAATTTTTGCAATCATGCGTTTTTATTTCAGTTTTCTCAAATTTTTAGCGATTTTTGCAGGTATCCCAACTTACAAGGTCGTTTTCAAGCTCTTTTGATAATTGTCTGTAAAATGCTTATTTTTCTAAATTTCAAATGATTTGCTTATTGTGGACTATAGCTCTTGCGTTTCTCTTTCCAATGGTATATTTACATTGATGCCTATGTGTATTCAATGTCGAGATATAGCCAAAAAAGCGATGGTGTCCCAATGTAATATATGTATGTAAATATTATCAAAATCGAAGAGGTTGTAACGACCTCCGGTTCGTCCGGAACAACGGCTGGGATGGCTCAGCTATGCCCAGGGTAAATGTCACAACATAATTTATATTTGCTGAAACTTTCGATATTTTAAACAAAACACAATTAAGTTTTAGATATATATTATCCGCCTATTTGCGGTCTATTATCAAAGTACACTTAAGTCGAGCCCGCACTGTTTACTGCCCTTTTACGACGATACGCTCACCCAGACGTTAATCCTGGTGATGGCAATACTTGGCGTGGCTCGTTCACGGAACGTACATAAGGTGCGCGAAATAAGTAAGTGGTACACTTTCTTTAGGGCCTGTTAAAGCTTTTCTATACATCCTATGATGTCCAACTTTCACTTATTTTTCAAAGCTTTCTTTAGCCTAACATTGATCAAGAACTTAATGCTCTGTGAGCTTTTATGTCCCGTTACTTTTGTTAAAAGCTTCAACACATTGGCTTGTAGAGCGAAATAAGTAAGTGGTACAGTTTAGTTTTTGCGGCAACAAACACGTGTTGCAGTGATACGCATAATTTAAATTGCGTAGTTAGCAGTTTTTTTCGTTAATTTATTAATAACAAATAAGTTTTGAAGAAATTTAAAAAAAAAAAATTGTTTCTTAAAGCGTTATATTATAAAAATGTCTCGAAACCACTTTCTTAACGATGAGGAGCGGATAACAATATCCGTGTACAATGAAATGGGTATGTCCGTACGTAAAATTGCTCGTAAAATACAAAGGAGCAACACTACTATACAAAAGTTTCTAAATGATCCCGAAAATCATGGACGGAATGGTCGTTCTGGTCGTCCGCCCCTAGTAGACAATCGTGATAAAAGGAGAATAAAAAATCTGGCGATCAAGGACAACAAAAGTTCATCCCAAATTTGTTCAGCATTGGATCTTCCTATTTCAAAGAGACGTGTGCAACAAATTTTGAAGGCCAATGAATTCGACTCATATGAAAAAAAACTTCGGAAATGTCAGCTTCTTCCACGCCATAAGGCAGCACGTTTGCATTTTGCTGAGATGCACAAATTTTGGGACATAGAGTGGCAAAATATCATTTTTAGTGACGAAAAAAAATTTAATCTTGATGGTCCTGATAGTTACTTGTATTATTATCGTGACATAAGAACAGAAAAATAAGTAAAGGTATCTCGGAATTTTCAAGGAGGGTCACTGATGGTATGGGCTGCTTTTGGCTTTGTTGAAAAGAGTCCAATATGCTTTGTGACCAGTAAAATGAACTCTAAGGACTATATTAATCTACTAGACGATGTTCTTATAGAATTTGGTGAGCAAAATTTTGGTGACTCCTGTTTTTTTCAACGCGTCAATCCATGTTTCCCATGAGACCAAAGAGTTTTTTAACACTCGAAACATACCAATATTGTCGTGGCCAGCAAAAAGTCCGGATCTTAATCCGATTGAAAACCTTTGGGGCATACTTTCCCAAGGGGTGTACAGAAATGGGAGGCAATTTGAATGGGCCAAGACAGACAAATCCCTGCTTCAAAATTTAATAAACTCAATGCCAAACCGGATTTTAAAAGTCCTTAATAACAAAGGAGGCCATATTTAATAGTTTTTGTGACACAATTTTCAATTTATGTTAAGTTATTTTAAGTAAAAGCATAAAACATTGAAGTGTACCACTTACTTATTTCGCTCTGAAGGATTTTTATTTAATTTTTATAAATTCCTTTAAAATTTTTTTTTTTTATGTTATTTGTTTTGTTAAGAAGTTTAAATAAAAAATTAATTTGAACATAAATAATTTATTTCTACTTGGCTACAAAACAAAATAAGGTGTACCACTTACTTATTTCGCGCACCTTATATACTCCGACGCGGTCGCTCCCGGTGCGCTACTAATTTAATAAATCCTTATATTCGTCCTTTGCGACAATTCTATATTTTGTTACACGAAACGCCTTTAAATATGCGGCACTGACTGTAATATTTTCTCATAAGTTGCACTCACTCACTATGACTCTCTCAGACTGTCCCAATTTGGCTGTCGATCCGCCTTATTCCCGCCCAAATTAATACTATCACATCCTAAGCGGCACTCTGCTTATCTGACTATGTATCCCAATTGTTAAGAACGAGCTCGCTGTACCTAACACTATCCCTATCACCTACTCTCCACTTACAACTATGCACTTATACATTTCCCTACTCACTAATACTAAATAATAACTAGCGCGCCAATCTAAAGGCCGCTATACTTTATCTAGTATTGGTGAGAGTAAGCGCGCTTTCACCGCTACTCTCACCAAGCAACTACTTAGTGCCCTATTGCCAAATTAGGAACAATGTTGTGAGGCGGCAAATTGCCTCCTCACAAGGTCAACCAAAAAAGTTATCCGCCTACTTATCGTCGCCCATTTACAAGTTTTTGTAACATGGTCACCTCTTGGAAATGCCTTCCTCTAGTAAAGGGTCTAGCCAATAAGGTACCAACGATTATTAAAAACTAATAATGCAATGATAAAATAATAAATTATTAAATTATGTGTTTTCAGATTTTATATATTTTAAATATTAAAAAATTACCATTGGTCAACAAAGTAATTTTTACTAATTTTGACTAATAGGCAACACAAAAAAAAAATTATATAGAAATAGAGCCTAAATCCTGTTGACCCTAGACCTGTCCTTGGAGCACTGACTGCCACAGATAAATTTCAAATTTTATTATTTTTTTCATACAAAATACACTACGGGGCACTGAGTGCCCAAGGACGGGTCAGATGAAGGACAGGTCTAGGGTTAAGTAGGGCGACCAGCTTAATATCTTCAAATATTGTCCGTCTATCTACATCTTACTTAAAAAAATTGTGATATAACTTAGTATTACTTCTTATTCTTACATAAATAATGACGACCACAATTACTCTTTTTTTTATTAAAGACATTTGCATTTTATTTGTAAGTCCAAGCCAAGTATTCAAAAATTTCAAAAATAGGCATGATGTTACTAAAGGCCCCTACGCAGACACGAAAAATAAACAAAATTTCATATAAAAAAAACGCTCACAAACGTTTGGTCACAAACTGTTCTCGCAGGTGGTATGTAGACCAGTGTTGCTTGTTTTTTTGTTTTTTGATGCCAGTAGTAAACCGCACTCAGTAAAAACAGCTGTTCGGTTTTGCCGCCATAAACAAAATTTATGTGCAGCTAGTTATCTTGTACGCGAAATTTATGGCTGGTCGACAAAATCGTTTCGGATGGTTGGGAAAGGATGAGAAAATAGCTATAATAATAAAATAATGAATTTGTAACATTAATGTGCGTTTAAATACGTCTATGCAATTCGCCCACACTCAGCTCTCCGCATTAAATATAAGGTCACCCAAACACTCCGCTTTTTCCTGTGTATTGCCTCCTCTCGTCGCTTTTTTTCCTCATCCAACAATTCAATTGCAATGCATGTCATTATTATAGCATTGTTTATACAAAAAAGCATAAGTAATAAGCGTTGACGATAATTCATGTTTCTATGTTTTACTTCGCGCCTTTTGAAAATTAGCTATTTGTAAACAAAAATCAGCTGATTATCGATAATAATTCCGATAAAATGCACATTTTGTTACTAGAGACACACTATTCCTTTCGTGACCAAAATAAGTCTGTCTTTTTGCTAGGTAGCTGTTTTCGTGTCTGCGTAGGGGCCTTAAATAAATATTCATGTCACTAGTACGAGACTAGTAAAGTCAAGACTTCAAAAAAAAAACTCGTCCGCTTTTTATTATGTGTAAAATTTGGAAATTTTCTTACCACTTGTTGTCAATCTATTGAAAAGATGATAGTAATTACTTTACTTTGCTTTGAAATTTTTAAGTTCAACTTCAAAAAATAAGTGCTAAGTATAAAATAAAAAAAAAAAAATATATAAATAAATGCAAGATATGGCAACTTTGCTTTTTATGCCGCTGCGTTATTGTTCTTATAGAGGGCGCTTAAGTGCGCTACAAACTGCTGACAACTGCTTTGAACTGCTTTAAAACGCAATTTGAAATACTTAAAAAAATTAATCGCTAGAATGCGCTGCGGCTGCTTAAAATAAAAAAGAAAAACTAGAGGGCGCAAAGAAAGCCAGCTTAGGTCATGTCTTGTAAATTGAACGCTAGAGAGCGCTGCAACTGGCGAAATGCTTTTTGAATTATAGAGGGCACTATTTTTGGCATGCTGTGTGGTGGGTGAGCTGCACTAACTAGGTGGCGCATAGTTGGTAATTGGTAATAATGTGTAAGCTGCTTAGTAACTAAGCTTAACCGTTTCAGGTTTTAACAGCAAAGCACTGGGCCTAACTTACAAACTAAGCGCTAGAGTGCGCTGCAACTGCTTGAAATAAAACTTCAAATTATGTGACTAGATGGCGCTGCAAAGCTGCTGCAGTATTGCCTTAAATAAACCAAAAGAAGAAAACTTTTATTTTATTTGTTCGGAATACATTATATTCGTGTTTATTGAATTTGATTTCTCTGTTCAGTTTTACATGCTATATAAACTATTCATTATAATTATTATTTATATATATATATATATATAATTTTTCATATATATTTTCGAAATATTTGCATAATAATTTACCGCAAACTTTTGAAAAAAAAAAAAAGATTAAATTTATAAATAAATGCAATGCACTTTCCAACAAAAAAAAAAGTAAATAAGTACAGAATTAAAAAACAATTTTTGTCAAATAGAAAATGCAAATTTTTTTTTTTTTTAAATCAACATTTCTTATAATGCTGTTGTATAATATTTGCTCGTTTATTTTTTTATTTTGCAGTTTTTACAAGAATGCTACCCAAAAAAAAAAAATTGACTTAAATGTTATATATGCAATATTTTGTTTTTATTTGCGCTTAATTATAAAAAATGATTCGACTTGAATTATGCCAAATGTTTTAAGTGCTTATGTTTAGGCCACTATTTTTTTTTTTTAAGTTTTTATTTTATATATTTTTGATATTTTTGCTGTTTTACTTGTATTTTTTTGTTGTTTTGGTTTTTTGTTTTTTTTTATAATTATTTTTTTAATAAGGGGCACTGTAGTATGTTTTGCTAATTTATTATTTCTGTTAATTTGATAATTTTTGTGCTGCTTGTTTTTTGGGCGGATTTTAAACTGAAAATCGGTGCTGTTTTTGTTGTTGTTGTTTTGCTTTTGTTTTTATGCTGAACTTAGTAGACTTTTTGTTTTTTATTTTTTAATATATTTTTGTTTTTTGTTTTGTTAATGTGTGCCTTGGTTCAACAGTTTAGTTACTTATGTTTTAAGTATTTATTTATATAGAGCATATGCTGCATATATAGTTTTATTTTTATTTATTTATTTATTTTAGCATTAAGTATGCCTATATTTTAACATAAAACTTGATATGGTCTGTTATGTTTTCAAGATGTTAATAATAATATGATTTTTAAGTTTTTTAATCAATATTTTTTGTTGCTAAAATGTTGCTTACCATTTTGTCTATTTTATGTACAGCAGCTCACTTAGTATTTAGCAAAAAGTTAAAAAAAAATTAAAAATTAAGATATCTTTTTTTTTGGCAAAGTCTTACATAAATCGGAGAGTTTGGGACTAATGGGTTGTATGTGCGTGTGTGTGTGTGTGTGTGTGTGTGTGTGTGTGTGTGTGTGTGTGTGTGTCTTGGAATGTCATATCACCATGAGCTTAAAGTCATACATATTTATTTGTTGCTTTTTTTATTTGCAATATTTACGTAATGTTTAAAAAAATTATTATTTTTTGTATTCAAAAATGTTGTTTTTGTTAGTATAAAAATTCAAGAATATTGTTTCTGCCTTGTGTATGTAGTTTTGGAAGGATAATTACTTATTTTAATTTGCTTTTTTATTTATTTTTTTTTTATTATAAATTTAATGCTTCTTTTTTTATGTACAGCTTTATTTTGATTTCAATTTACTTGCCATAAACATTTATATATATATATGTATATATATATTTTATTTATATTAATTATTTATTTAAAAGTACATAATTACGTATGTATGTTTGTTTCATTTTTTTTTTTATTTTTTATTTTATTTTTACGCTGCGGCTTGCTATAAATTGCATAAGTTACTTAAATGCTATGCAAAAAATTTCAATGCCTATGTCACTAAGTGTGTGTGTGTGTGTGTGTTATTTTTTTTTAAATTTAAATTTAATTTTTTTAATGTTAATATTATTAAATTTGTATAATTTTACTTGGCTAGCACCGCATATTTTTAATATAACTATATATATAAATACGTTTTGTATATAGATTTATATATATGTATGTATATATGCATATATGTATTATGTACTTAAATATGTACGAAATTGTTGCCTTCAATTTTTTTTTTATATATAAAATTTCAAATGCAACCAAAGCCTAAATAGGGCGTGTTTCCAACTTCTTTTATTTTTTTTTTTGGAACGCTCCCTAATTTCGCCTTTGTGTGTGTGTGTGTGTATGTATATGGTTTATAGACAAGTTGCGAGTACTTTAGTTCCTCTGCGGCATTTTTCGCTAGGGAAAAGAGAGAAAGAGAACTCATAATATCGAAATTGGGAATTTCGTTTGGTTAAAAATAAAAAAAGTGTTTTGGGCATTTTTTTTTTTTTTTTTGTTTAAGAAAACAATTTTTATTTGATAAAGTTTCATTCATGTTCATGTATTATGTATAGGTTTTATAATAATTACAATAATAATAATAATAATAAAAAAAAAATTGCGCGTAATAATTACAATACAATATTTGTCAAAAAAAAAAATGCACTTAAAAAAAGACAACTAAAACTAAATGTTGCGGCCATTTATTTTTCTTGGTAACTTTTTTTTTTTAAACATATTGATTTTTAGTATTATGTTTTATATATATTGAATATATGCATATGTTTTTTTTTTTTTGTTTATTTATTTATATTATATATTTTATAATTATTTTTTAGCTAAAGCGTATGAAAATGCAAAGTATTTAACATGTTAACTTTAAAAGAAACTAAATATATTTCATAAAAAGAAATTAAATTAAAAATAAATGTTTAACAAACTTGCTGTCAGCGGCAAATTTTTTTTTAAATATGTTTTTAAATATTTATAATATAATTATTTGTTTTTTTTTCGTTTTTTTTTTTTAATCGTTTGAAGACGCAAATTGTATTTTTTTAGGTATTGAAATGTGTTTGGTATATGTTTTTGTATTTAATTTAAATTTTATTTTGTTTTTTTTTTTTTTTTATATAATAATAACGCGGCAAATTTTGAGCCTATGCAAAAATGTTTGACGTTTTTTTTTTTTTGTTTTTATTTTTTTGTGGGAGTTTTGCTCTAGCTTAAAGTTTAGCCTAAGAAAAAAAATTGTGTTTTAAATATTAAAATGTTTTGTTGCTTTTTGTTTTTTATGTATAGGAAAACAGTGTTTTTTTTTTTTTTTTTTATTTTATGTTTAGATTTTCAACTTAAATGCTAGGCAAAAAAATTGGCTTGCTTATACAATAATCATTTATGTTTAATTTATATTTATATTAAAGTTGTATTTTTGTGTTTTTAATTTTTTTGTTTTTGTAATTTCTTTAGTACGATATGCGGTTTGTTGTTTAAATTATTTCACTTTCATTTTTAAAGTTATACAAAAAAATTTATGCTATTTATTTTGTATATGCAAATTTAAAGTACTGTTACGTTAGCTTGATAAACTTTAATTATTTATTTATATTTATATATATAATAATAATAATTTAGTGCATTTCTTGCATTTATTTTGCTATATTGTTTACAATGTGTGTGTGTGTGTGTGTGTGTGTGTGTTTTGTTTTTTGTTTATTATATTATAATAAAAATTTTTTTAATATGCGTTTATCAATTGTTTTAATGTAAATTTAAAATTTACAAAATTTATTGTTATAGCTTGTTTCAAATGGTGATAAAAAAAAATATATAATGAATTGTTGTTCTGCTTGCACATTAATTTTTAATTTTTTGCTTTTGGCATACTCATTTTTTAACTATCTTTTACTTTGGATTTGTTTTTTTTTTTATTTTATATTTTTTTTGTTGTAGCATAACTTTAAATTCTTTTTGTTTAATTTGTGTGCATGTGTGAGTGTTTTTTTTTTTTTTAATGTTTATTGAGATCAAAAGATAGTTAAAACTTTGACATTTGTTCGTTTTGTGTGCAAAATTAAATAAAAAAAAAAAACACGCGTCTGCCCTGCTTCAAATACTATTTACAAAACAGCTTAAAGTTTATTTAAAATATTTATAGTTGTATTTTTAGATTTAATGTATATACACTTAACAATGAAAAAAAAACTACCGCCTTTGCTTACAGTCTTCAAGTAGTAAAAATAAAAAAAAAAAATTGTATTTATATATATAAGTATGTATGTATATGTATATAAAAGTTAATTTCCTGCATTTAACTTTTGTTTTTCTTTTCTAAGCATTTCTTGCCAAGTTGCTAAAGTTTCTGTTATTTTTAATACTTTTGCTGCTTACACATCTTCTACTTCTAAACTCATAGCATCTCTAAACTTTTAGCTACAACTATTAAAACTTCAATCTTAAACAAATAAAAAAAAAAAATATGTATTAGTATTATTATTATTTCGCTCTAAACTTTTTTTGGTGTACACTTTTGCGCCAAAAATTCGCATTGTTTTTTTTATTTTTAAATTATTTTTTTTTAATGCATATGTCGTTTTTAATTTTTATAGTATATTTTTTTTTTTTTAGATTACAAACTACTTAAAAAAAAATTGTAGTGTGTTCGCGTTCAGCTTGCCAAACCTAATCACATGCATATCTGTAACCTTCTCTCTTACTTTTCCTCTTATACTCTTAACTGCTGCATTGCACTCGCTCTCTGCTTGCTGCTCGCTGCTCGCTCTTTAAAAGTTCCAGGCCGCTGCTGGCGCAGGCGCTGCGCTCGCTGTCTGCTGCTGCGCTGGCGCACAGCTCTCTTCCAGTTCGGCTGGATTGGCTGAGGCTTCATTGCTGCTCAGACGACGCACGCGCACCAGACGCAGCTTGTCCTCGTTGATCACCTTGAGTTTCTTCTCTTCCGCTGTTGCGGCATCATTGGCGCCGCACTCATTGTTCAACTCTTCCTCCTCATCGTCTTCCTCCTGCTTGATGTGCACCTCGGGCTCCATGAAGCTCTGATCCATGTCCAAGTGCGCATGCTCATGCTCACCGCTATCGCTGTTTGCCGCCTCACTGCCAGCGCCCGTTGACTTGCCCTCCGCCTCATCGCGTCCATAATCCGAGGGCTGCATAACGCAGACGCCATTGATAATGCGCTCGCTGTCCGCAGCAGCTGCTGCAGCCGCCGCTGCTGCTGCGGCTACGGCTACGGCAGCTGCTCCACTGGGCGTGCCAGCGCCCGCAGGATTAACCCATTGCGGCGCCGCGGGCTTGCGACGTGAGCTGCGCACGGCATTGCTCATATAGGCAGCAGCTGAGGCTAGTGCGGATTTTTGCATGGCCTTCTCATAGTCCGAGTTCAGGTTGGAGGATTTATCATCATCCAGTGACTCATTGTCGCTCATATGATGCGCGCTGGCATCCATGTCCAGCTCATCTTGGTAGTCATCGGTGCGTTCACGCTTTAGCGTAGACATGGACAGGTCCAGGCCGCTCATTTGCTCTTTGAAAGCCCGATTTAAGGCCTGCAGCTCGTTCTCGCCGGCAGCGCCAGCTGCAGCTGCCGCAGCAGCAGCAGCGGCACCCGCGGCCGCTGCAGCACCGGGCATGCCCGCCAAGCTGCGTCCCAGCAGCGCTGCGGCTGCAAAGTAAGGTGGGTAAGGTAGAGGCGCACCACTTAGGCCCATGCGCTCCTTGTGCAGCTCGACCAAACGCTGCTGCAGCAGTATGCGAAACTGGACGGGATCAAAGGGCGTGGCATTGGTATTCTCGCGGCTGGGTATGGGATTATCAATGCCCGGCTGACCATGTGGCACCTGCTGCTTTAAGCGCATGCGATGATTGTGAAACCAGTTGGTTATGGTGCGTGTGGCCAGGCCCAGCTCATTGGCCAAAAACTCTATGGTACCCACATTTGGATAAGGATCCAAGGCAAAAGCCAGACGCAAAGCTTCTTTTTGCTCCTCTGAGAAGAGCACACGCTGTTTCTTATTTGGCGGCGCGCCGCCAACCGAAGAGCCCACTGAACCGGGTCCCGGACTGCTGGTGTAGAAATCGTTGGTGTCATTGCTCGACGTATCCGAGCTGTTGTCCTGCTGATTTGGACCCGTTGAGCGTCGTCGCTTGCTGGCCTCCCGGCGCTCGTTCTTAATCACTTGCAGTCGCTCCACATTATTGGCGTCACTCAACCAGAGCTGCATGCGTATGAATGGCTCGCGTCCTTTGATGGAGAGCATATGCCAGGGCTTTGGCTTGCTCAGCAGCTCAGACACTGAGCCCTGCGATAGGCCCAACACAGCCTCGCCGAATATCTTCTGGCCTATGTTATTGGCCAGCAGCGCCTCCTTGATCTTGGTGGTAATGTCGTGTGTATCCAAATCCTGCGTCAGCGCAGCCATCTCATAGACGGTGGGCGACATGTGCTGATGCAAGCTGCGCATAGCATTGGGTGCATGAGCGCCATGCACTGGCATCATCATGGGCTTCTTGTCGGGGCCGGAGATTGCTGCCGCACTTACAGGCGTCACAGGCGCTCCAGGAGCACCCACGCCGCCACTTGCGCTGCTACCGCCCGTGGCTGCTGGCAAGCTTATAGCGTGCTGTGGCGGCAATCCTGGCGAGGTAAGCAGCATATTTTGATGATGCAGTCCAGCGGCTGCTGCAGCGGCGGCAGCTTGCGCAGCGGCATGTTGCTGGTGTTGGCTTTGTTGCTGTGCTGCAGCGGCGGCAGCTTGTTGCTGCTGCATCGCCGCAGACATGGCAGCTGCGGCCTGCATTTGTTGCATGATGTGTTGCGCCTGAGCAGGCTCCTGTAGTTTCAGCTCGTTCATCATCTTTTGCATGGGCAGAGCCGCTTGCATTTTGTTGGCCAAACCTTGTGGTATCTGTGGACTGCCGCTGTAGCTGCCCGTGCGCATAAGCTTCTCGGGCGCAATCTTGTACTGGCTGGCCACCAGCTTGTGCACGGCATTCTCATCCTCCAGGAACATCTTCATGCGTATAAAGGGCTCACGACCCTTTTGGGTGAGCATATGCCAGGGCTTGGGTCGTGCCAGCAAATCGGATACTGATCCCTGTGACAGACCCAGCACAGATTCACCAAAGAGACGCTGCGAAATGCTATACTGGGACAATGCTTCCTTGACGCGACGCACAATATCCTCGGTATTAAGATTGTTGAACATATCAAACTGCTGCTGGGTGATGGGCGGCAGCACCGCCTTGGTGGGCCGCTGTGGCGTCGAATGATGTGGCGTTACTGGTGGTTGTGTGATCAAAGAGTTTGTTATGGAAGCCATGCGCTGCAAAGGACTCGCGGTGGCTGCAAACTCATCGCCCTGGCTTAAAGCCGGCGGCAGTATGGAGTTACTCAATGGACTGGGCGCTGCCGAATTGCTGGTATGCTGTGCCGAGGCATTGCTGCTGGGTGGTGCCGGCGGAGCAGGAGTGCCACCACCAGCTGTACCTACACTAGCGCCACTCTCTGATTTGCAGCCATGCAAACCAAAGCCGGAGCTGCTTCTGTTGCTACCTGGCGCAGCTGCTGCGCCTGCACTATGACGCTCCCGATCCAGACTGCGTTCATCATCACGTTCGCCATCCTTGGAGCTCTGAGAGTGATCGAGTGAGCCACGTTGACCATTCACTTTGATATCCTTGAGCATGTCTTTGCCGCTGGCTAGCGAGAGATCCTGTGCGCCATTGAGCACCTGTTGCTGTAGTGCCATAAGGCTGGAGAAATTTGGAAAACTGGCGGCCTGATGCTGTTGTTGTTGTTGCTGCTGTTGCTGCTGCTGCTGCAACTTGGCAATCTCACGCTCAAAGGCATGACGCATGTTCTCATCGGCGGCCATGGCGGCGGGGAATGCATTGGCGGCACTGGGCATGCCTGCGGCGCCACCAAAGAACGGTGACAGCAGGAAGCTGCAAGCACAAAAAAAAAGAAGAAGACAAAGATAGTGAGAAGCTGTGAATAAAGCTTAGCAACAGAACGGTCTGACAGATGCAATTGAAGCAGAGATCTTTAGGAGTAGAAACTATATTTTATGCCAACAACTCTTACCTAGGAAAAGCGGCCTCTCTGGGCGTACGCGCCATTATCTCCTGATACAGACGCGCCATCTTATCCTGTGCCAGATCCTCATGCCGCAAACGCTGCTGCTGCTCACGCTGCTCGCGTTGCTGCTGCTCCCGCTGCTGTTGCTGAGCTACCGCCTCACGTTGCTCACGCTGCTGCTCACGCTGTGCATGCTCCTGCTTCAGCTGATCTACCTTGAAGAACGGCGAGGTGCAGGTCTGCGGCGGCGACTTGCTGTCCTCATTACTATGCGTATCATCGCCATGAGCGGAGGCGCGTCGGTGGTGCTCCTGCACGGCATTGCTCTTCATCAGTGACGAGGCCTCGCTGAGTATATGTGCAATACGATCCTCAGACATGGAATCATCGCCACCGCCGCGTCCAGCATATTGTGGCAGGCCAGAGTCTGTAAGCGAAACAAGTAGAAAACATTGAGTTTAGCCGACTTGGTCATAAACTGAAGACCCATTAAACGTTGTAAAATTTAAAGCGCGTTTGGCTTGTCTCTTGGCTTTATTTTTATATATATACATACATATATATTTTGTATGCCCATTGATACCAGTTTTAACCCGGCTGCTCCAATTAAGCCATAAAACGTTCAAAATGCTAAAGCAGCAGAAGATGATGCACAAATTTGTGGCCATAAAATGAGCAATTCTTTTGGCTTCAAATCATAAAAACTGCCGCCTGCTCTTTACGCTCTATAGACATATGGCAGCAGTTGTTGTTTTTTTTTTTTTTTTGCATCTACTGTACAGCGAATTCCATTGACGCACCCCGTACCCTTTGCTAGCCTGTCCCCCAGCTCAATTATAACACCATTTGATTTTCAATCAACAAACAAAAACAAAATTGAGAATTCAAAACAAAAAAAGAAAATTCTGGCGCCGCCGTCCTAACCACAAACAAAGCTTTCCGAACATGCACTTCAAAAACATCAATGAATGTAGAAAAAAAAAAAAAATATTACAAAAATTAAAAAATAAAAATCTGCAGTGGAATCTATGCGGCATACAACAAAGTTGGAATACTCTTGAAAGATTTGAGCTTTCGTTATAATAATAATTTTTGGCTTTTGTTTTTTAACCAATCCATTGTTTTAACAAATTCCTCTTCGTCTAAAAATAAAAAATTTCAAAAAGTTCCAAATTTCACCCGCGGAAAAATCTTTCTATGACAGTTCAAAGATGCTACAAAATTAAAGAAAGCCGTATTTTCCAAGTATAAAAAAGTACAAAAACGAGTAGTTTTTAAATTAGAAGGAACCAGTTGTTTTTTAGTCAAAAAAAAGTGGCTAAAAGAACTAAGTGAACACTTAATGTTTATAAATTTCGGAAATAGGAAAAAGTAACTCAAGGCACATATGTATATTTGCTAGGTTCGTTATGAACAGTGTGTGTTAAATATCAAAGAACAGGGATAAGGAAACATTCGCTGCTGAGTGAAAAGATCAAAGAACTAAGCAAAGATTCTAAATGAACTATAGCTCGTAAGTTTTAATACTCTGTATGTGAAAGTGCAAGGAACTAGTCTAAGGAACTAAAGTAGAAATAAGGAACTAGGCTAAGATTCTAAATGAACCATAGCTCGTAAGTTTTAGTTCTCTGTATGTGAAAGTTCAATGAACTAGTCTAAGGAACTAAAGGCACTAGCAGAGCTTCTTAGTGAACAGAAACTAAAAGCACATTTAGTTCACATGTTATACAAGTAGAAATAAGGAACTAGGCTAAGACTCTAAATGAACCATAGCTCGTAAGTTTTAGTACTCTGTATGTGAAAGTGCAAGGAACTAGTCTAAGGAACTAAAGGCACTAGCATGAGCTTCTTAGTGAAAATAAACTAAAAGAACGTTTAGTTCACAAGTTATACAAGTAGAAATAAGGAACTAGGCTAAGACTCTAAATCAGCGGTGGGCACTTAGACGGCACGCGTGCCAAAGAGCTTTCACACGTACGAGAAAAGAGCTTTTTACCGGAAAAGCTCGTCTCGTACGTGTGAGCTAGTTTTACAACGGAACGCAAAGCAGAGCCGCATGGCAAGACACAAAAGAATAAACCTCGATGATATTGTCGAATTTAATGACAACTATGACAAAAACAAAAAATTATTTGTCCATTTTACCTCGGTTTTTGCGAAAGCTCTTTTTTGTTTACGCACACAGGCACGCAAAATTGCATTAGTAGTTTTGCCCACCGCTGCTCTAAATGAACTATAGCTCGTAAGTTTTAGTACTCTGTATGTAAAAGTTCAAAGAACTAGCCTTAGGAACTAAAGGCACTAGCATGAGCTTCTTAGTGATAATAAACTAAAAAAACATTTAGTTCACAAGTTATACATGTAGAAATAAGGAACTAGGCTAAGACTCTAAATGAACTATAGCTCGTAAGTTTTAGTACTCTGTATGTGAAAGTTCAAAGAACTAGCCTTAGGAACTAAAGGCACTAGCATGAGCTTCATAGTGAACAGAAACTAAAAGAGCGTTTAGTTCAGAAGTTATAGAACTTGTTTGTTTGTAAAAGCTTAACGAATTAGGTTTTTTTAGGAACTAACGAAACAATGACAACCAAGTGAAACAATTCATTCGATTATTAATGGTCAAGGAAAACAGAGTGAACTTTTTTCCCCGCAAGCAACTGAACGCATATGATCCTTTGTGAGAGCATTTGATTCTCAGTGTGGAGCAGTTTGGCCTGACCAGGACTGGAACTGCTCAAATAGTTCGATGCAAGCGTCGCGCTAATTTGGCACGCGCCAAAAGCAAAATCCTTTGGGTTGAGTTTGAGCTTTTTGGTGCGGATAGGGAGTTTTGATGGATGCAAAAGCTCATCGAAGCGTTCAGAGCATGTAGCATGCAATGTTGTTGTTGTTGTTGTTGTTGGCTGGTTGGTTGGCTGAATAAACGAAATGAATAAATGAATTCAATTGCAATTGAAAAAGCACATGAAAAAAGAAATGTTTGTTTGTTTTTTTTTTTTGTTTTTGCGCAAAATTCAATTGAAAATTTTTTGTGAACTCTCTTTGAATTTCAATTCGTTTATTTTTGCATTCGTCATCCTTTGGCGCTGTTAAATGTCGCTATGCAAAAAATTTCGAAAAAATATAAAAGAAAGTGAAATGGGTTCAAAAAAATCGACTGCTAAATTGCAAAATAATCACACAAGTGGTTTTTGGTGCCTGGGTGCCTGTACTGAACGTGAACGTGGACGTGGTGGACACACTGGCTATAGAATTTGCTGTGTGCATGTCCTGCGGCATGTTTTTGTGGCCAACAAACATCAATCAGCACGTGCAAAGTGTGGCCAGCACGAAATAACTGAAAATCGCTTTACAATTGCCAAGCATAATCGATGGGCCCAAAGGAGCAAACACTTTGTGTATCCGAAAAAAAGAAGACAATGACAAGCAAACAACTACAACAACGAGTGCCTTGGCAACGCCAAGCGGAAACGGAAATCAACACATGAATGACAAATGTTTGAGCGCCCCTAAACAGAGCAACAAAACTCCATTTTGTGCACGAATCATTGAAGCAAGAGATTTGGTGAATTGAATTGAAAAGTGAAACCATTCAAAAAACCAAAAAACACAATAAGCCCAATAAAGCAAAATCAAGCAAAAGATAGACAAAAGCGATAAAAGGCTAACTACAATAGAGATCGTGGCATGTGGAGTTAGCTGCGACCCAGTCACAGTCAACCACATCCTGTGGCCAGCTGGGAAGTTACTCATAACTGCCAGCGCACACTTTAACCAGGTTGATGATTTTTGCAATATTTTCTAGATATGTTTTTTTTTTTTGCTGTCGCTTCATTTGGGGATTACAAAGTGTTTTTGTGTTATAAAGTCGAAGATGACATTGATGACACCTGGACGAGCTCATACTCTCGCTCTGGCCTTGCCATAGCCATGCCAGACTCAGACTCAGACTCAGACAGCTTAAGCGGTCTTTAGCCCTGAACTGGCCAAGCTCTGGGTCATGCAGTGTACAAACATATATGTAGCTAACATAACCTCAAAGGTGAAAAATGAAATTCGTAAAAAAAAAAACCGAAACATTCAAAAAATGTGTGCAGAGGGGCTTAAGCTTTAAGCATTAAACTGTTTGGAAAACTGAAAAATTTGATAGAAAATTAAAGAGAAAAAATTATTGGGATTTTTATTGGCAGAATTAAAGAGTTTGATGGGAAAATGGGATTTCAGCTATATTCTACCTAAAGAATCATAAATATTTATGCCACATAATAAACTTTCAACTAATCTTTGTGAAATTTTTGCAATTGTTTTTGATTTAAAGCACGTTTCAATGTAAGCAGCTCACGTGATGCCCAGACAACAGCGAGACGAACCCATTCAGTCACAGAACCCAGTCGAACCCAAACTTTCAAATATTTTATACTAAGTTATATAGAGCTATATAGATAAAGCTATACATAGCTATATATATATGTATGTCGTTAACGTTGGCCACTTTTTGTCTGCGTTTTTTGTAAATTTTTTATTTGTTGACTTGCCATTTGTATATTTCTGTTATATTTTTTTTTTTTTGTATTTTTTGAGTTTGTAATTTATTAGAGAGGAACATGTTGACCAAATTGTCATTCAAAAGGATTTGCGTTCGTTTGGCGCTGTGGCCGTGTCTCGGCTCCGGCTCCGGCTCGTTGTTATAATAAAAATATAGATATGAGCTAGTATCATTTGGTATTTGTATATTTATATGCCACAAAGAGCTCCTTCGACGGATTTTCGTCTAGCATTTGCTTGATGAATATTTGCCTTTATAACAAATCAGACAGAAAACTCCTCTCGGCCTGCCACACACAGCTTTCACCTTCTATTTTTGTCTATATAATTTTTTATTTAAAACAAAAAAAAATTCCCTTTTTTTTATGAGTTTTTCTAATACAATAAATATTTGCCAGCAACAAATACACAAATATGTAATAATACTTCAACATGTCGCGCCAGTTTTATTGTTGGCATTGAAGGATCTGCTTGGTAACGGGGTAACGCATAATGGGTAACGGTAATGTGCTAGCTGTACTAGTAACGGCTAACGGTACAGCTAACGGCACGCATTGAACGGTTTTTGTTTTTGCTTTTGGTATGGATTGCATTGCAATTGGCACACGCACGCAATTTGCATTAATTGCAAGAAAAATTTTCTAATTAAAATGCCAGTCAGTGAAGAGAATTGACTGTCAGTTGTTGTTGTTGTTTTTGAAATACCCTATAGACAAGGCGTTAAAAGAGTATACTAAGTTAGAACAAAGACAGCAGAAAACGATTAAGAACAACTGAAGTTCAGAATAGAATGATTAGAGCAATAGGATAACAAGTGTTTCTTCTGGTAGCTGCGTCTTTTGCTCTAGTTCTGCACTTTATTAATATTGGTTTACTTTTCTTCCCATAGCTTATTAGAGAAGAATGTGGACTACAAAAGAAGACGTCAATCTGTCAGTCTTGACGTAGCAAATAAGGTTCGTCTTTTGCTCTAGCTCTTCAAATTAATGATATTGGATCAACTTACTTCCAATAGATTTTTGCAGCAAAACGCTCATATTTTTAAAACCAAAATAACGCAGGTTTCCCTTTTCGTATTCAATATAAAAATGATCATTTCATCTTTTGTAGAGTCCATCATCTCTTTAAAGAATAGTTGAAAACTGAACAAATCTTAATTTCCGACTATCCGTCAAGCTAGGAGAATGAAATTTTGTGAAAATTTGTTGATATCGGACTTTTGTAGAGTCCATCATCTCTTAAAAGATGATTTGAAAAGTAAACAAGAAAGACAAATCTATCCTTCAAGCTAGGAGAATGAAATTATGTGAGAATTTGTTGACTGTATCGTATCGTACTTTTGTAGAGTCCATCATCTCTTAAAAGAAGGTTTCAAAATTAAACAAAAAAGACAAGTCTATCTATCCTTCAAGCTAGGAGAATGAAATTTTGTGAGAATGTTGACTGTATCGTATCGTACTTTTGTAGAGTCCATCATCTCTTAAAAGAAGAGTTGCAAATTTAATAAAATAGACATGTCTTTAATTTTCGTCTATACTTCAAGCTAGGAGAATGAAATTTTGTGAGAATTTGTTGCCTGTATCGTGTCGTACTTTTATAGAGTCCATCATCTCTTAAAAGAACATTTGAAAATTAAACAAAAAAGACAAGTCTATCCTTCAAGCTAGGCGAATGAAATTTTTTGAGAATTTCATCATCTCCTTAAAGAAAATGTGAAAATTAAACAAAAAAGACATCTTTAAATATTCGTCTATCCTTTAAGCTAGGAGAATGAAATTTTTTGAGAATTTGTTGATATCTGAATTTTGTACAGTCCATCATCTCTTTAAAGAAGATTTGAAAATAAACAAAAAAGACATGTCTCTAATGTTCGTCTATCCCTAAAGCTAGGAGAATGAAATTTTGTGAGCATCTGCTGATTGCCGTAGAGGTATTCTTTTATGTTTTCATGTTATAATAGGGATACTATACGGCCAAACAGTATCCCAAATTTTATCTTGTAGAAGGTTAAAAGTGAAGCTAAACTGAGGTACGCTTTAAAATGCATCAAAGTCAGCTGAAAACTATGAATTTCAAGTTGGCTGTAGTGTATTTAATAGTCCAATTGTGCCGACCGCAAGCGGCTTGCTTGCTTTTGTTGTTGTTGTTGTCTCTTGTCTGTCATTTGTATGTATTAGTAAAAGTGTCAATTAAAAAACGGCAGCAGGGCAACAAACAGCAGACGCAACAACAAAATGTCTGCCAGGCATTATGACACCTAAATGTATGCTATATATAGACGTGTGTGTTTGAATGAGTGTGAGTGAGTGTGTGTGTATGAATGAATGTGACTGAATGAGTGTGCGTGAGTGCTTCTTCTAGGTGAACTGGGTGCAAACGTAGCATGCCAATTGAAGAGGCGTGCCCCGCCCCCTCATATATACACCTATAAAATACTCTTAAGCAAATATTCAATTTCTCAATTTGAATTTGAATTCGAATTTCCACTGCAAATGAACTCAAAGGGGGCAAAGAGAATGAGGCAGCAAATCGGTGTGCAACAAAGACAGCAAGTGCTTGCAACTTGATTGGTTTGCATTTTTTTTGTGACTTGCAATTAACTTAACAATCAAAAAAAAAAAGGAATAACAATAATAATAATAAAAACCAGCAAATTATGTCTAAAAGATTTTTTTTGACTTTTGCAGCTGCTTTGAAAGTTTGTCTTGCGTTTTAATTTGCGTTGCCCTATGATATTTTTTTTTTTTGGTTATTAAACAAGTTAGGGTAATAAAGGGCATATTAGGTTTGTGCAAATGTTTGTGACAGGCAGAAGGATGAGAGCTGAAGAGCTGAGCTAGTGTGAAACAAAATTGGCATAGACACTCTGCTGTTGGATAAGTTTGTTTTAAAGTGAGAAAATTGCCAACTTTAAGAACTAGCGGGTTTGAGATACTCAATCTTAACCAGATGGAGTGCCCAGAAGTCACATATTTGTAAGATCAGCCGTATCAGCAAAATGCATACCTCAGCTTTTATAGTAATTATTGTCGAAGTTGGGTATGCCAGACTACAATTTCATTTCTGTTTGTAGATTTTTTTTGTTTTGTGTTTTTGTCGAAGTTCATTACAAAGTAATTAGCTGCCTTATATGCAAAATAAAAGCATGACGAAATTAAAAAATAAAAGCATAAAAATAAAATTGAAGTCAACACCGCGACATGTGCGCAACATTTTGCGGCAAATGTCGAAGACAAAGTTTTTGTGCATTGCCAAAGGGTTTGGGGGCAAAAGCGGACTATAAAGTGCGCTGCTTTACATAGTATCATATAGTATGCATGTATATAGTTATATATGTACTTGGCTTGAAGGCGCCTTTTATGTGGCCCTATGTACATTTGCACATACATATATGATTAAATTTAATAGTTACTTTAATGCAGCAGACATTAAATTTAAAAGCAAATTTTATGTTTAATATTTTGCTGTTACTTTAAAGCTGGGTCATTGTATTTTTTTTTGCATTATTATATTAAGGCAAAATAAAAGAAAACATATTTAGTCTAGACAAATTTTATTTTTTTTGCATATAAGTACAAATTGTTAATAAGCTGGCACATTTATATCGCTGAAAATAAGTGAAACGGTCGGAACTTCTACGACTTTTAAAAGTGGCAGATCATTTTTGAATTTTAAAATTAAAAACTAAAAATGATGAAAAATTAAAAAAAAAAAAATCTGAAAAATAAATACAATTTACAACATTTTTTTTTTTTTGAGTTTAATATTTTATCTATCATGGGAAAAAAAAATCGCGTCAATATCTTTATTTGTTTAGAAGCTATGGCTTGTCAAAGAATAGTCTAAAAACGAAAAACACAATTTTCAGTTATCGATAAATCGATAAATAATCGCGTCAATATCTTTATTTGTTTAGAAGCTATGGCTTGTCAAAGAATAGTCTAAAAACGAAAAACACAATTTTTAGTTATCGATAACTCGATAAATAATCGGAAGTTTGCAATAAAATTTGACGTGCTTATTATTGGCTAGTAGCTCTAACAAATCTGTAAAAATCATCAAAATCGGAAAAGGTCGGGGGAAAAATTGTTCGTTTCACTTATTTTTACCAATATATTTTCTATTTATAAAAACTGCATTTTTTTGTTAAAGACTTTAGAAAGCTATTTAAATTAATTTCGTTATGCTTTAAAAGTAGAAAAACTTAAATGCCATAATTTAAATTTAAATAAACATATTTTACGGCACACAATAAAAATGCATAATTAGACAATTGAGTTTTTATTATTATATGAAGGTACATTCGCCAATAACTTTTAATTAAAAAATTAATAAATCTTGAAAAATCTCTAAAATAAATTTTTTAAGTTAGTGAAAAAAAATTAATGACATTTTTACTAAAATAAGCTGTAGACTAAATCCATTTCGTATTTTTTTATTTAATTGCTTAATAACTTATAATGTACTATGGGCACATTTAAAGTGTTTCAAGCATAAAAAAAAAAAAATATTTTGCAAATGCGAAAAATTATTTTGAAAGTCAATTAATTAGTTACATAATTGCTTGCTTGCTAAATTAATTAAAAAAAGCAACCACAATATAACTTGCTTAATTTTGTTCAATTTAGTGCTTTTCAAAAAAAAAAAACACAGAAATTTTGACTCAATTTATGGCGGCCTGTATAAGCGTAGGCGTTTGTATCTAAAATTTTTGTCAAAAATATATTTCAGTTGCAGCAAATGTATGTGCTAAGCTTTTTTTTAAAGTCTGTTAATTTATGCACAAAAATATTGACTTATGAACCACAGTGCAATCTATTCCACAGATATGCATTAGTTAATCATTTTCTATTAAGCATAGTCTTCAAAACACCTACGTTAAAACAAAATTTATTTGCCAATTTCATTTGAACATAATAAAATTGAGTAAAAATATACCAACAAAAAAAATATATATATGTATATAGTTGGATTTAAAAGACATTTTTTCCGCAGCTTTATGCTAATTTATGCATATTGTTTTGAATGCGAACCGTCCGTGGCCACACTTATGCGCCTCTCAATGAAAAATTTTAATGGCTGCGACGCATAAATAAATATATATACATATGCATACCTACAAATACACATATAAATACCATACAACGAAAAACACAAAACAAAAAAAAATTATAATAATATCATAAATATGGGGCCAAAAATCGTATAAAGCGCAAAAATTGATATGGCTCGCTGCCACTTAGTCAGCGTCTATTGTATCTGTGCAAGTGTGCGTGTGTGTGTGTGTGTGTGTGTGTATTTGTATCTATGTGAGTGAATTCGCTTTATGGCTTGTGACAAATTTTGTTGTCGTTGTGGTTGTTGTTGCTATTTGTGCAGCAGAGAAAACAAAAGTGCCAAGCAGCGTTTGGAATGCTTTTGTCTTTTGTCTACACTGCCTGCTTGTGTGCGCCGTGTGCTCAGCTATTTTTAACACAGATACACACACACACACAGTCAGCCATCCACCTAGCAAAGACAAGTTGGTGCCCCGCTTGCTTTTGGCTAAAACAAATAGAAAACGTCTGCTAAAATTATGTGTTAATATGCTAGTATTATTAGCTGGCTATAACCGACACGCTACTCCCGCCATCCACCCCGCACTTACTCAGAACGGGCTAATACACTCTGCTGGCGTCTACGCAGCGACTCCTCTCATTTTGCAAGTATTTGGCAATACGACGACGACCAGTCAGCCAAGTTAGTTCAAATATTTGCCATTACGTATACGTCGCGTGCGACAACTTGACTTATGCAAGTCTAGGCAAAATACAAAAAAAAAGTTTAAGAGTTGCCAACGCTAAGCGCTTAACTTATGCTTAAGCTTTTTAAATCATTTTAAAGTTTAAGTTTTAGCCAAATGTGGCACAGTGGCTTAAGCGTTAATGAACTAGGCAACATAAATGAATTAATACTCAAAGTAACTGGGCTGCTTCTACCAAGTATCGGCAAATTGCCAAAAAATCGTGTTTAGAAAAATCACTTGGGAAAGTTTTGGTAGAAAAGTATAAAGTAGCGTAAGTCTTTTTTAAAACCTAAGCAGCTTTATAAAGAATTTATCAATAACAATATGACCTAAATAGCGAAAAATATCTGGATATCTTAAATAATACCAAATAAGTATGAAAATGAGACACATTGAAGCCAAGCGTTGCCTTAAAAGTTCAGAGCCGAGATTTACTATGGCTATGCATTAAACGTATAAAGCTAAGTATATTGTTTTAAAAAATAATATTTTTGGCGAAAAAAAATTAGCTTATATTAAAATGCACAACAAAATTTACTAAAAGAATTTAGCTTAAAGGAAACCATTTTGTAAAAGAATATTTTTATACCCTGTACCTATAGGTACAAAGGGTATACTAGATTTGTGCAATGTATGTAACGGACAGAAGGAGGCGTGGCAGACCCCAAGTCCTTTATACCAAAATGCTTATCATAACCTCGGGTAGCGATTGAGCCATGTCCGTCCGTCCGTCTGTCCGTCCGTATGAACGCCTAGATCTCGGAGACTACGCAATTATGGCTACAAGTGACCTAGAATCACAAGCTCATTCATGTGGCTCTAATGAACAAATCCACAGCCAAATTTTATCGATGCGGTCCCCTCACCCCCCGCAATCGATTTACCGTGTTTTCTCCCACACCCCTTAACATATCAACTTGAAACTTACCCAATATAATTAAAATAGCTTCTTTGACGTAACTTTCGATTTTCATCAAAATCGGTACAAATTTACGGAACTTATAGGTATAAATATCGTTTTGCACCAAAAAAAAAATAAATTCCAATTGGAAAGTTCTTAGATGGAATATGCAGGAAAAATTTTTTTGACACAAAAGGTACAGGGTATTCCACAGTCGGGCACCGCCTCGACTGTACCACATTTTTAATCTAAAGAAAATAAAAAATAGTCTTTATAGAAAATCCTAGAAAAATCTATAATTTGAAAGCAGGCGCGGATCCAGGACTTGGTTTTTCACTTCGACGTGTATATATATCAGAGGTCGCAAAAAAATGTCAATTCATTTTTCCAACTTCGTACCTGAAAACCCCCGTGGATCCGCCACTGTTTGGAAGGCATACGAAAATGAACTAAATGCATTGAGCTAAAAGGAAACATTTTTAAAAATAATATCTCTAAACGAAAAAAAATGCCTTTATGAAACTCGGATGAACACAAAAAGCAGAAAAAATATAAGACTTTCCTAAACTAAATTAAGTTTCTTCGATTTTATTTATGAAGAAATTCTAGACCTAGATGCTCAAGTTATGAAAAAAAAAATATAATAAATAAAATGTTATGAGCCCTTATTATAAGTGGTAAAAAAAACCGAGTAGTCTTCAGATCGCTATACTATACTCTTCCCTAGCACTATGGCCCACAAATTTTTTTTTGTTTTATAAATTGTTGCACATTGTCGCCTGTGCTATAAGCTGCATACCACTGTGCAGAGTACGCCGCTTAATATGCAACATTTGTCGTTAAATGTTTAAAAAATAAAAAAACAAACACACACACACAAAATACCAAAAAAAAAAAGAAGAAAAAATTAAACAAACTTTTGCTGACGTAGCCCATTGCATTTGTAAGCCCCCTTAGTAGAGCATACCCCTTTCAGCCATGTTAACTGCCTGCAGCTCAGCTCTGCGCTACCTCGCCCTATCTCTCTTGTTACCCCACCTCATGCCATTTATCGGTCTATGCCACAAAGACGACGACTTCAAACGTTGCACGTCAACGTTTTGCATGCCTCGTTGAAGGCAGCAGTTGCATTATGTTGTTGTTGTCGTTGTTGTTTACATTTAATTCTACTTCATGTTGTGTGTTGTTTTTTCTTCTTCTTCTGCTGCTGCTGTTGCTTTTTTTCTTTTTTTTTTTTTCTATTTTTTTCACAGACCAATTGTCACGGCAGTCGCGCCAACAGCCCAACCCAGTCAGACCCACTCCGTTGGGCCATATAACGCGCTTTAAACAATTACAATTCAAAAATCATTGACGCGCTGTGAAGCAGGCCCGGGTCCGGGTTAACTTTTGCCGGGCGCGCACAATGACTTCAAAGTAGATGGCAGTGCGGAACCGGGCAAACAAAAAAAATATATACATATACTATATACTATATATATATATATATATAAATAAAAATAACTAAACAAAAATAAAATAAATAAATTATTTGCTTTATGCCATGTTGTTGTGTAAGTCACTCGCTCACTCATTCAAGCACTCACTCACTCGTTTACTCATTTACTCACTCACTCACCCGCTCACTCGCTCACACAAACACACACACACACACACTCACTCACTCTCTGTCAGTTCAATTGACTTCAAACTGTGTGAAAAGTTGACGCAGTTTTGTTTGCTTGGCCCCTTGCACTATGCTATAATTTTTTGTTGACCCTTTTTTTTTGTGTGTGTGTGTATGTGTGTTTTTTTTTTGCTGCTGCTCTTAACTTGGCTTTAACTCTAGTTGTTGTTGAACTTGTTGTTGTTGTTGTTGCTGTGCGGGTGCACAAAAATTTCTGGCATGCAGACAAAGACGCCAACAAGCAGCTTTAGAAGAAGCATCAGCATCAGCAGCAGCGGGAAAAAAGGGCTGACAAAGTTAAGAGCTCCGTTTTCGGGGTGTGGGTTCATTGAGGCTGGTCAACCGAGGAATTTGTCTTGTTGTTGTTGCTGCTGCTCTTTCAACTTTGTGTCGTTATTTTATAAAGTAGCAAAGCAAAGTACACAAAAAAAAAAAAAAAAAACAACAAAAAACCAAAAGGAAAGAGTTAATTTTGTATGGCATACTTGCAGGCGCGCACACACATACATACACATGGAGTTATGACAGTATTTGCTTATAATTAGCCATACACATACATACACGCATATATAGGCATATAGACAAGTACATGCGTCTGTCTAGCTACTCAATCAGTGAAAACGAAAAGAATAAATACTATATATACAAACTATATGCGAGGGCAGCTTGATAAGTCAAAAGGTTGGAATATTTATGCATTCTATATTTTTTTAAATTCGAATTAATAAAAATTTATAGAATTTGAAAATTCTACTTCAACATATTTTTCAGAAACTGAAAAAGAGTCAATAACTGTTCTAATTATTTTTAAGCTAAAAGGTGACACACTAACTAATCAAACTGCCCTCGCGTGGACAACAACGTTGGCCAAGTGGTTTTAGCTGGGCCCGCTCTATAAACATTTAGTTTAGCTGCCATGAGTAATCGTCATAAATTAATTGTCAACATTTGCATGCACTTAGACACACACACACACACACACACACACTCTCTCTCTCATACTTGCTCACGCATACTCACGCACACACATACACACACTCACACAGACATGTGCAAGGCAAACAAAGCAAAGCAAAGGCAAAAACTTTGATTAACTTGCAAGTCATTCTATGCATGCGTGTGTGTGTGTGTGTATGCAGCTGTATCTGTATGTGTATGTGTTGGTTTTGCGTGTCTGCGCCTAAAAGCGTGCTGCACATTGTTAACAATGCAATGTGCAATATGCTGCACAGTGGGCCATTGAGTTTGTTGCCAAAGAGTTGTGGGTGGCACTTAAAAAATACTTTTGCATTGACATATTTGTTTTTATAACTTGTTTGTTGCTGTCGTCGTGGTTCTTGTTGTTGTTGTTATTGTTACATTTAAATTGATGACTAATAAAGGGAAATTTTTATACGCTGTACTTGCAAAATCAATAAATTGTTTAAGCACCTAGACAACAACAACAACAATTAATACAATAGCACCAAGCAACTTAATATATGCAAATTTTATGGTTGCCATAACGCATTTATCGTTTATTGACTTTTGCGTTTATCGGTTGTCGACTCTTACGATCGATAAACAGATTTTGTTTCTTTAAGTTTTTTTTTGTTTTCTTGTTTTATAGCAGCTTAACTCCATAATTCTTATAATTGCTAGCCTTTAAACTTTTTTTAGATAAGAATATTTTTTTTTTATTCTCAAAATTTTGACTATTGTTCCTATATCGTCTCCATTTTTAGGTTTCGAGTCATCGTTATTTATATTTGCTTTCTGCTCTTTTTTTATATTTTAAATAAATACTAAATACTAAGTTGTTTTTTTTTTTTTTATCGTTAGGCTTAAGTTTTGTTGGTTAATGGCTTAAAATGTTTAACTATCTTCATCTATTTGGTCAACCAGCTCTTTGCTTATTTATTTTATTTAAATTCTTTATGAGCTTTGTATTTCTACCTAAACTTTCTTTTATTATGCTCAGCTTGAAATGAGATAATTTCAGCTTATCCATCTTCATCTATATTATATTTCAGCTACTTATTAATCTTAGCTCGCATCATCTTCTTTTTATGCTAAGACTAACGTTTTCATCTCGAGTCAATTTAAAGTCAGCCAGTTCAAAGTATTTATCACTGTTCATAATCGTCGTTAATAGTTGGGCACTATTTAAATTCGTTCATCATCATCTGCTGCTTTCTAACGTTTTCATCTCAAACCAAGTTAACGCATCTAAATTTGATCATCATCATCTATAATCATTGTAAATTGTAATCATTTATCATCATCTTTTATTTAAACTACTACTCTCAACTAATGTCATCTTCTATGTCTGCTTTCTAAGCATACTTCAAGTTATCGTTTCTTCTAAAGGACTAAATTGTTTTATGAAGACTGGCAATAATGCACTTTAATAGATATTTTTGTATTTCTACAAATTTGTAGCTTAACAAAGCTCAGCTGTCTAACGCTTTCATCTTAGCAAAAGCACCTATTCTATTATTACCTATATGCACATATCTTTTTATCGATTAACTTTATTTAGCTCGAGTCATTGCATTTTTTTAATGTGTGCAGTTAAAAAAACACGGAGCGGAGTAGAAGCGTCTTCTGTTCATTTGCTTACGCAGCAATTCTTATACATTTTCACGCCTAATGTGCAAATTTGCCAAAATTTATGGCGACAAGCAAATGGTCGCATGAAATGTAATGTTCACTTTTCCATACCAACCATACCGCCTGCTCACTTTGCCGCCCCGCAAGCCACCAACAACAAAACGCGAGAACGTCCATTCACGAGTACGTCCGCCTTGTCGCAGCGTTGTTTGTTGGCACGTTGATTATACGCAAAAATCAAAAATAATTAAAATTTCACAATTTAATGTTTTGGCCGCAAGCCAAATGAAATAATAAAAAACAAATGGCAAAAAGACAACAACGCTCAAACTGAGCCAAAAGCTATAGACGCTGTCTGTGCAGTGCATGCCAGCATTTTTTTCTACATTTTTTTTTTTTTTTTTTAATATTTATTTATTTTTTTTTCAGTGTACGCTGTCTGTGTCTACGGCTTGCTTCAATTTTTGCTCAAGTTGAAGTGTGGGTTAAAGCACTGCATTTGTTTTTACGCCCTGTCAGTTTATAGCTCATAGCAGTCAGCTTTAGTTCGTGTCTAGCTGTGAGTGAAGTGCGGCAACAGAGCACGCTTAAAAGTGTCAAACTTTTAGAAGGTAAGCGCGTTCAGTTTACTCTATACTGTCTACACGCTGATAAGCTCATGTGTTTCATTCCGCCTGTTCCCACATATCAGTAAAGCTAACTATTTTTTATTTATACATAGCTATTAGTAAAAGAATAAAAAACAAAAAAAATGGCGCAGCGTACTCACCTTTCTTGGGTATTAGCGATTTTAGCAGCATAACCGCATTATCATCACAGGCCCAGGCATGCATCTTGCGATAGCTGTCACGTCCCTTCTCGGTTAGCTTATCCCAGGGCTTCGGCTTGCTTAACAGCTCCGATACAGTGCCCTGCGACAGGCCCAGTATGTACTTGGCAAACAAACGCTGTCCAATGTTATGCACGGACAGGAGTTCTCGCACACGACGCGATATATGCAGCGTATCCAGCGCCTGATTGGCATACTTATCCATATTGTAACGCAACATTTCCTGCAGCTTGGCCTCCATGGGATCGCCCTTCGGTATTAGCGACTCACCCAAACGTCCGGCCATCGAAGCGCCCGGTGGCAGCTGCAGCTCAGAATCGGCAAAACGATAATGTGCGCGCTGTTCTTGTCCAGCGGCCGCAGCGGCGGCAAACTGAAACGCTGGCAATCCTGGCAAGAAACCGGGCGCACCCAAGGCCGCTGCGGCATGAGCATGCTGCGCATGTGCAGCCATGGCCGCTGCAGCAGCAGCTGCATTTGCATTGGGCGTTAAGCTATTGTTGTTATCCTCGGCCACGGCATTGGCTGCAGCATTGGCGGCGGCAGCGGCTTGTAGCAAGGATTTACTGCCATTTAGCTGGGAGGCAATGCTGGCCGCCAGTTGTGCAGCGGCGGCGCCACCGGCAGATGCATTGGACGTGCTGTTGGCGCTGGAGCTGTTCGAGCCATCGTGCAAATGATGTGCATGATGACCGCCCAGGCCATGTCCATGATGATGATGCTGGTGATGGTTGAGTGCCAGAGCGCCGGCGGCAGCTTTGTGCTCTAAATCGGTATTGGACTGGCTGGAGTTATTATGATTCTGCAGACCCTGCTGCTGCTGCTGTTGATGTGGAAGATGCGGCTGCTGCTGCCCTTGCAGATGCGGCGGGAGTGCTGCTGGCGCTGGCTGCTGATGATGCGGCTGATGTAGTGGATTACCATCTGGTCGCAGCGGTAAAGGAATTTTGGAATTGGAACAAGAGTTGGTGGCGGAGGAGGAGGAGGAGGGAGTAGAAGAAGAAGCATGTGAGAAAGTTGAGTTAACCAATTGACTAAGCAGCGCTGTGGACGAGGGTCCATGTTGCTGTTGTTGATAGTGTTGTTGTTGTTGTTGCTGAGCGGCATAGTGGCTCATGGGGGGTGGTGGTGGCGGCGGTGGAGGTGGCAGCAGCTGAACGGCTGGCTGTGGTTGTTGTTGTTGTTGCTGTGGCAAATTGGCATTTTGATAAATTGTTGGCGTTTTGCTCGCTGCTGTTGCTGCGCTGGCTTCAAAGCCGCGTCGCCAATAGCTGTTGACCAGCTGCTCTTCCAGCGTTAGCGGCTTTTCGAGCTCAGCATCTTCTAGCTCATCATCTTCATCATCATCTTCGATTTCAATTTTTGTTGGCATGTTTGGCAATGGACTACTGCTAGCTGGCGTGCTCATCAGCTGTTTATCAGCTGCTGCTGCGGCTGCTGTAACTGTTTCATTCTCAGGCGTTGCGCTGTGCTTGCTTGCAGCTGTGTCAGCTGTTAGATCAGCTGTTGTTGCTGCTGCTGCTGTTGCGGCGTCGCCGTCATCGTTTGCTGCTACTGCTGCTGCTTGCGGCATTTCTGCGGAAACAACAAAAAATTTTGCTTTTTGTTGTTGTTGGTCTTGATTTTTATTTTTTTTTTGTTTAATCATAAATTTGTTTGATTCAACAACATCCACGCAACAAAACGCCAAAAATTAATCAAAACTTGTATAGTATATTGTTTTATTTTGGAAAATCGTTTTTCGATAGTTAAAATTTGTTTTTTTTTTGCACTATATTCAATTTCGCGTTGTTTTTGCCAATTTGCTTTGCTTTTTTATTTGCTTGTACAACAAAACAACAAAGTTAAGAGCTGATGAGTGTGTTTGTGTATATGTGTGTGTGTGTGTGTGTGTGTGTAGTTGTGTGTAAGTAGATAGATAATTAAAGAGCAACAGCCTTTGAACAGCCAAGAGTAAGAGAGTTAGCAAAAGAGTTGAAAGAGTGTCGTTTGATTTGTTTATGTACTGTTTGCTTTTGTATTTGATATCGATAAACAACATGCAACAACTCAAAGTGTTTAAAACAACAACAACAACAACAACAACAAGAACAAGAACAACAAAGTGTAGAAGAACCATAATATGTGGCGCTTATTGACTTTTCAAAATGCAAATACTCAATGTAAACGCTGCAACGGTGCCAGCTGTCAGTCTTTATTTTTTTTGTATAAATTTTTATTTATACCTATTGACAGTCATAAAAACTGGCGCCGCTTGAGTCCAACTGCCGATAAGAGCGCCCATAAGATCCGTTCCTTGTAAAGCCGGCACCGCCAGCACATTTACAAAGCATTCCAACCTATATGCATATAAACTTTATATCTAAGTAGTAACTCACCTTTGGCCGACGCTTCACTGGCTCCATTTTTGAGCGCCTCAGCGGCCAGTGCCTTGGTGCGTTCTATCAATAAAGCCTGGAATTTGTTCGGATCATTGGCGCAGGCGGCAGCTGCCGCAGCAGCCGCTGCAGCGGCTATGGCCGACTGTGGACTGAGCACGTTCAGATCCAATGGACTGCTGTGGTAATGAAACAAGGGAACGTTTTGGCAATGCAATGAAACAATGTACAGTCACTTACTGTTGCTCCTTTTTGATTTTCAACTCGTCAGTTTCCATTGTGCTGTTGGCATGCAACATATCGGCAGCCTCGGTTGACAGCTGCTCTGCCTCCTCAGCCTCCTCATCGACCGCATCATCATCTTCCACATTTGTGCTGTGCTGCTGCTCATCTGTGGCAGGCAATCGCTCAGACAATTTGGTAACAACTGCCAAATCATTGATAGCCTCATGTGTGACATCGACAACGTTGTTGTTGTCGTTGTTGTTGCTGCAGTTGTTGTTGTTATTTATGGCAGCTGCAACAGTTGTGGCCGCCAAGGCGGTAGCCTCAGCCAGTGCCTCATTTATTTGTTGCTTATCCAAACGCGCCTCGAGACGCATTATGTGCTGGCGCTTAACCTCTATGTGCTTCTCAAGGCGTTGGATGTGTATTAGATGAGTTTGTTCTGCTGCACGCAGGCGTTGCAACTCCTCCAAAAGTGTTTTAATCTGCAAATAGAAAAGAGAGCGTGTGAGAGTCGAAAATTTGACAGATGATATAAAGAAGATGCAATTAGCAGCTTAATGATTACCATTTGATCAAAAAATGCTAAGATAACAATTTAAGCATAAGATGATGCAACCAAATATGTTCTATCAACTATCATCTTTAACTAACATAAGAAGCTTTGCTATATTACGTCATCAGCTGTTGCCTCTCAGCAACAACCAAGACTGAAGACTGGCTGCAATCTTTGCAACCTTATTAGCATTTATTGTTGTTGTATGCGCTGTGGTTTTTAACGTGTGTGTGTGTGTGTGTGTGGCAGCAGGTCTATGGAGAACATTGGATGGGCTTGGGGGGGTCTACAGCAACTTTTGCAACTGGAGGCACAAAAACTTTTTAGTTGCATATTGTGCGGTTGTCGTTGTTATTATTGTTGCTTTTTTGTAATTGTACACATCAATAATTAAACAACAACAAAAGCAACAACAATGCGCTTATGTGCGAGCGCGAGTGTGTGTGTGCGTGTGTGAAAGTTCGAGAGTTATAAAATAATTTTTAATAAAATTAACAATGTGGGCAGAGGCAGCGACGTTGACGATGCCGCTGATTGCGAGCAATGGCTGGATGTCAGCCCCCGGCAATGTCAGCTTTTGCCAGGTAAAGCTACTGCCAAACCAATCTGCCAGAGAATGCGGAGCGTTCGAGTTTTGGGAACTTTGTTTGTTTGATGAAAATATGATAATTGGCAAATTTGACAAGGGAATTTTTCTTAAGTGCGGCAACGTTGTCTGCATGTGTGTGCGAGCGAGTGTGGGAGTGTGTGCGCACACACACACCCTCAGAAAGTTGACAAGATAAAGTTTTTGGCAGCGCCGTACGGTATGCAACCAAATTTTTTAATGACAATGACGGCAAAGCGCGTCTGACTGACAGGTGTGCCGGTGTTTGTGCGTGTGTGTGAGAGAGTGTGCGTATGTGAGTGTGTGTATTTCTTATTATGTGATTAAAATTAATTTTATGGCGCGGTTTTTAATTGACGCCAAACAGACAGAATTTGAAGAAAGTTGCCACAGCTGGCAGACAAATACATACGAACGGAAGCTATTACATACTGGTACGATGCGGCAGATGATGTAAAATGGAACAATTTTTGCAAGATCAGCGCTGTGCTGGAACAAATGAAAACGAAACAGCAAGTAGAGATGTTGAAGAAAGCAACATGCTGAAAGATGATGGCATTAAAAAGCAAGCACCAAAGTAATGCTATTAGGAGAGAAGAGTGATCTAGTGAAGAGATGTTGAGCAGGCTTAAAGATGATGCAGTAAGAAGGCGTTAGGGCCATGAACTAGTGCAAAAAAAATAGGCTTAAAGATGATGCCAGTTTGTAAGAGTAAAGCTATGACGTTGCATAGGTAGGCGGGCGCAAAGATGATGACATGAGTTAGTGAAAAGAATGCACAAGGGCGCTAGTGCAAACCAATATGCTGAAAGATGATGGCATTAAAAAGCAGGCACCAAAGTGATGCTATAAGGAGAGAAGAGTGATCTAGTGAAGAGATGTTGAGCAGGTTTAAAGATGATGCAGTAAGAAGGCGTTAGGGCCATGAAATAGTGCAAAAAAATAGGCTTAAAGATGATGCCAGTTTGTAAGAGTAAAGCGGGCGCAAAGATGATGCCATGAATTAGTGAAAAGAATGCACAAAGGCGACCCACTTTAAAAAGATTACAAACAGGCGCTAGTGCAAAGCAGCTGGCTAAAAGATGATGACGTTTGGAAGAAACATTGCCATGATCTAGTGCAGAGAATCAAAAAAACTAATGTGTTGTATCGCTTGACTGTACGCACAATCATCGAACAGACAACAAATTACGCTATGCAAATCACTTTGTCATGCATTTAGGCATTTATTTCTTTCAGTCAGACAGTCAGTCCGTCCGTCAGTCAACCGAGCTTCAACAACTAATCAACATAATTCTAACTACAATTTTGCGTGTCATTTTGTTATTTGTGGCAAAATATATGCATATACGGCAAGTTGAAAAGTCATAAACTATAATTTCACATGCAAGTTGATTGGAAAATTAATTGACAGAAATATGCCAAAATAAAAAGAAACATATATGTTCAGTATATGGCGCATATTTTATCAATAAAGTGGAACGCGGCTTGATTATCATTATTGGCTATAAACAATCAGGCCAACACACAAACATACTTAATTGACATTAAAAACGCATAAACAACAACATATGGCTATAGGCAAAAGTAAAGCAGTTAGCAGACATGTCATGCCAAAAAATGCTAAGCAGTCTTTGGCAGTAAGAAAAAAGCGGGCCAAAACCTGAAAGACACAAGTTTTTAGGCAGTCAGCCAGTTAATTCTATTATCAATCAAAAGGCAGACAAACAAAAAACCCCAGCACTTTGTCGGTGGAAAGGGTTAAGAGCATGCGTGTTCGATTTTTCATTAGCATATGTGTGTGTGTGTGCTTAGTAAGGGTTGGGGCGGTTGCAAGCATCTAAAACTCTTTTCAACCCTGTCAAAAACGTAACGAAAGTAGAAAAAAAAAAAAAACAAAAAAAACTTGAGACATGACAAGACGTTAAGAACGACGACTCAAATTAATTGCATAAAAATGGCAAGAGAGGGTTAATACCATATATTGGGGGCTTGCTGTGTGCACCTTGCCAACTAATTGCTGAATGCTGGCAAACTCAATTGAGCCACCCTTTATAAGTCTATATCTGTATGCGTGTATGTGTGTGTCTATGAGTGTTTGCCAAAGAAGACGTAAAACAAAAAAGTTTAAAAATTTGTTTTGTTAAATAAACGCAATTAGCGTGCAGAAGAATGTGCTGAAAACCAGAGTTGGGGGCTGTGTCTCTTCTATTTGTCGAGTGTGTGTGTGTGTGTGTGTGGGTGTGTTCTGTCTAAGTGCCCAAAGGGTGGCAATTTATAAAACGAGCCACATGAGGCAGACAGCAAGATCAAATAATAATAAAAATAAATAAAAAAAATCAAAACATACAGCTGACAGTCTAATCGTTGCCTTTTGGCTACAACTGTACCAAGTTTCAACAGAATATCAGCTGTTCCAGTTTCCGCTGGACTAATATTTTTGCAAAATACCGCCTAACGAATTGTATATTTTTTTAGCATTATTAGTTTGTTAACTATCTTTTTTCGTATCAAAACGTCATCAACTTATTTGATTCTTCAAAGATGTTGTAAATTCATGACATTTGTAGTCGAAGACCCCAGTAGCTAGTGCTCACTAAATTAACATTAAGTTTAGTATTCCATACTAGATCTAATTAGTTAAAATCAATTTACTTAAGCTTTAAAGCAAGAGTTTAATAAAGACAACTTTTCAAAGATGACTCAAATTTGTAAGTTAAAAATTTAGATTTGTCATCATCTAAGATGATACAAATTTATGGCAAATTTAAGTAGCCATCGATCAATACAATAGCTTTGCACTTTACTTAAGCTTTAAAAAAATAATTTTAAATAGACAGACTTTAAAGACATTATCATTATCTCATTACTTAAACATAGTGTTTTTCAAAGATGACGTAATTTTGTTTGTAAAAAATTTAGATTTGTTATCATCTTCTTTGATGCTTTTTAGCTGATATTTTATGGTTTTAAGTTGCCATCGATCAATACAATAGCTTTGCACTTTACTTAAGCTTTAATACAAGAATTTAATGTAGATCATTATCTCATTTTTAAACAATTTTAGTTATACTTTCAAGATTTAAGTTAAAAAATAGAGATGATCAACGAGGACTCTAAAAATATATTTTCTTTATTCTTTATTTGTATTAAGTGCAATTTGGAAGAAACAAAATAGAGATGATCAGTCAAGTTCGGAAATCTCATACCGATTTTAGACTGATTCTAGTTTACGCTGTTGCCGCAATCTTCTCAAGATATTGTTACAAATATAAAATCACCAAGTTTTTCTTGGCAATGGCAAGACTTTAAAAGTGTTTGCACTCCAAGCCAACACGTCTCTTCTAGCTGCCCATTCTTTTTTTTTAAGTGTACACGTGTATTGACTAGCTACGGCTGTCTTTCAGTGTAAAGATTTTACAATCTAATCAAACACTTTACAATTATTTGTTTCAAAAAAAAAAAAAAAAAAAAAAAAATAACTATAGCATGCTTTTAAGCAGTTAAGCTTAATTAGAATTTCAGTTGGCATGAAGTTTGGCAACAGCGTCGAGAAACTTTAAGAAAATTTTCAACAGACTTTTGGTGTTTGCCCGCCCAACTTGTTAGGTAAATATTATAGATGACTTGATTTTTGCGCATATTTATAGAGAGTGTGTGTTGTTGCCAAACACACACACACACATACAGAGTGAGACACAGACAGTAAGAAAGAGCGCAGGAGTGGGAGTGGAAGAGAGAGAGAGATACCACTGCGGGGGGTTTGGTGCACTTCAAACTGTCATTTAGATTTTTGTGTGCCATTTTATTTGTTGGTTGTGTTGCCATACGAAGAAATATTAAAACGATAAATCAACTTTTGGATTTTCGACAGCGCAACCAAAATCATTTTCAACCCTTAGACAAACTTTGTGCCGGGTGTGGGGTGTGGGGCAGCCTCTGAAGCTGTGGGCGCTATGTTGAAAAGCACACAACCAAACCGAATCATACATAGTTCAGCTCAAAAACTGGACGGGGCGTTATGTGCAAAGCAACTACACGAATCAAACAAAACTACAAACTGTGAGAAGGGAATAGGGACACAAGGGACACAGTGCTGGGCGTTTGTATTGACTGTAAAATTATGAAATTTACATTTTTCCTATGATTTTTAACAGGCCACAATGAATGTTGTCCGAAAAGTTGGAGCAGTGTTGCAGTGCGCTGTGCAGAACTTTTTTCCCTTTTTGCAATATATGCTAAACAAAGTTTAGTGCACTAAATAAAGCTAGCTATGTGTATATGTATATAATATATGTGTGTATATAGATGTTGACGAAAATTGATTGCAAGTTGCATATGCTTTGGCTTAAAGCTGCCTACTTTTAGGCCTTAGACTAATCAGTCTATAGACCGCATTTTAATATCAAATTGTTTAAAATGTTAATATTCATAAATGACATGGTACTTTATGCTATACCTACTATTAGCTATAACTTTATATGTAAATATAATATATTATATGCATATATTGTACATAACAACCCCCGTTATGCTTGGTTTGTTGCGGCGGCTGTCAAAATTGTAAAAAGTTGCGTAAGTTATGCAAAATAAAATAGACACGCATACTCGCAGATACACAAGCACACACACACACACACACACACACACACACATAGATACACATTAGCATAGAGGCAAAAGCAAACGATTTGTAATTAACAAAATTGCCAGGCAGCGGCAGCGACGCCGACTGCGACTGCAAATATAGTCAGTGCCAAACAATTGACAAAGCAGTCGATACAAACACACACACATGCTGTTGACAACAACAACAACAATAGCAAAAGCTAAAGACAACAACAGCAACAACAATTACAACAAACACTCGAAGGCAAAAGACGCTGAAGTGTACGACAAAGACTTGCAAAATGTTGGCTTACTACAAGTGGCAGCTGGTTTGGGCCTTGCCATAAAACGCCAAAAGGTATTAAGCCAGCGTGCACTGAGCGAAAAAATCTTCAAGAAAGTTTAGGTTTTTTTGGTTAATAATAATAATAATTTTAAACAAAAAAATTAAACAAAATTTAGAAAGAAGAAAAAATTTAACAATTTAAAAATATCTAAAAATTGGTCAAATAAACAAAATTCAAGTTTACAATTAAAAAAAATATTTGTAAATATTAAAAGTTAAAAAAAAATAAAAAATTTAGTAGAAAGGTTTTTTGTAGGCTTTTATGGTTCCCGATTTAAATTGATCCATGTAATAAAGAATAAAATTCATCAAACAGAAATAGATATGAGGAACAAAAAAATAAAATAAACAAATATGACAATTTAAAAAAAAAATATCTATAAATTGATCAAATAAACAAAATTTAAAAAATAAAAATATTAAGTTTATAATGAAAAAAATATTTGTAAATACTAAAAGTTAAAAAAAATTAATTAAAAATAAAAAAATCGAATAGAAAGTTTAGAGTTTTTTGTAGGCTTTTTGGTTCCCGATTTAAATTGATCCATGTAATAAAGAATGAAATTCATAAAACAGAAATAGATATGAGGAACAAAAAAATATAAAAAAAAATAAATAATTAAACCAATATGACATTTAAAAAAAAAAAAATCTATAAATTGAAAAAATAAAAAATTTAAGTTTATAATGAAAAAAATATTTGTAAATACTAAAAGTTAAAAAAAATTAATTAAAAATAAAAAAATCTAATAGAAAGTTTAGTGTTTTTGTAGACTTTTTTGTTTCCCGATTTAAATTGATACATGAAACGCAAATAGATATGAAAAACAAAAAAACATAAAAAATTGAAAAATGTAACAATTTAAAATTTTAAAAATATCTAAAAATTGATCAAATAAACAAAATTTAAATAATAAAAAATGTAAATTTTTAAAAAATATAAATTTATAAAAAATTTGTAAATACTAAAAGTTAAAAACAAAAATTAAAAATACTGACATTGTAAAAAGAAATTTTTGATACTGAACGGCTTAAAAAAAATTTCTAACCAAAATTTTATGCAAACAGCTTGTTTAAATATAATTAAAAAAATTTTGTTGTGTTTTAACAGACTTCTATGACAAATTTTCGCTCAGTGCATTTGAGCAAGTGTGTGTGTGTGTGTGTGTGTGTGTGTGTGATTGCTACATTCATATGTGCATGCAAAAAAAGGGTTTAATCAGCGCCGGCAACAAAAACATCTCAGAGCAGCAGAAAAAGAGACTTCTCACACATACACACTGCCACAGAGCAACCAATACACAAATACAAATTAACAATAAGCAATCAAAGACCCACACACACACACATATGCATAGTTTATGCGTCTGTGTAAGGCAGCACGCCGCTCTTGGGCGCTGCTTTGGCTCGGCTCTTGGCTTGGTTTTTATATTTTTGTGTAGCAGCCTTTTAGGCCGTCAGCTGCCAATGCCAAAGCAACCGTCAAAGGAATTAAAATTCATTCGGGCAGAAAAATTTTAAAATATATATATATTTATATACATATATATATATACATATATAGAGAGATAGCTATGGAGTGGCAGAGACATGATGCTGGCTGACTGACGGCGGGCCTTATAAAAGGGGTAACTTGTAAGCAGCGTCGTTTTTTTTTGTTTTGTTGTTGTTTTGGGGTTGGGCCTTAGCTCGAGTTCTGGGCTTAGAGCATCCTTTGCCGATTGCGTGTGTTGTTAATTTCAAAAAAGCCAAAAGACAAATGAGTAAAAGGCAGCAGCAACATGCTCGTAGTCTCTATGTCCTTGTCAACGTGTGCTACCATAATTTTCGTTTTCTTTTTTTTTTTTTTTTTTTTTTTTTTTTGCTGTGCTTCTTTCGACTTGTCATTGATTTTTGATTGTTTCAAGTGTTGCCAGCAAAGGGAAATAAATGTATGTACCTATGCCTTTAAAGTGCGAGTTGGCAGCCCCCAAAAGCATTGTTGGCCAAGTGCACCCCAGAGCTTTGAGAGCGTTTGTTACATTTTTGTTCTAGCTTGTTATTGTTGCATTTGCTGCAAGAGAGAGCATAACTAGAGTCCCAAGTGTAACTATAGTAGAGTTTAAGTTGAATTTTAACGTTTAGCAATACTGGAAAATCAAATTGTAAACAATGCTGCATTACTTCTTATTGGCCATAAAATGAAGTTTATATCTTTGCACATACTTAAAGCTGCAGTGTAACTTAAGATGTAGCTTCAGAATGAAGCTGTGAGGATTCCAGATTGATGTTGTGTTGCTATGTCTCAGCTTGAATATGATATTTATTTTAAGTTTTAAAACAAGTTGGTACAAAATTCAAGCTAATTTTGATTGGTATTGTCAATAGACGTGCACACAAAATTTTTGCGTCTGACAATTTACACAGAAATTCAAATCAAGGCATAAATCAAAAATATTAAACAAGTTGAAAGGATTGACTTGGCAGTATGGCTGGCAATAGGCGGTTGGGGCTGCTGCCAAGACAGTCAAACAGTCAAACAGTCACTCAGTCAGTCAGTCATTCATTTACGCACACACACACACACACACAAACACACATACACGCATAACGGTACAGTTATTGAATTGATTTGGGCGCCTTCCAACACTGTTCGAGCTTTGTGTCTTTGTGCCGCTGCGGCTGCGGCTGCTACTCCTACTACCACCTCTGCTTGTTGTTCTTGTATTTTTTGGATTATAAAGTTTTGTAATTAAAATTTGACAGCTTTACAATTCCCAGTCAAGCAATGGCACTCACTACCATACCTACCAGCCCCCCCTCTGCTTTCCCCACAAAAGTCAACCCTTTTTTCGCGCCATCAAAAATTTTCTTATTAGAATTTTACAATTTTCGATTTATGTTTCGATTTTATTGTCTACAACAATTTCTGTGTGCCGCGTTTTGTTTTGAATTGAGTTGAATTTGAGTAAAATTTGAGATAAATTGAAATTGGCATGGGTTTGGTTGGGGCTTGGGGGATGCTCTATGGAGTTGGGTTTTTGACTAAGTGTACGCTTGGTTGGCTGCCTTGTGGCGTCTTTTGTGCCCGAGCATTAACAGATAAATGAACAGGCCTCAATGAAATGTTGTTGTTGCTGCTGTTGCTAGCACGCTTAACCCTAGGCAGGCCAAGCTCTCTGTTATTAACCCCAGTGCAGTGCTGCGTACTAATATAGCTTTTGATGGCTTTCTTAAGCTACTTTTGTTGTAGTTTATTTAGTTAGTTGTTTATTCTAGTCTATATCTTGTTTTGGGTTCAAGTTTTTCTTAGAAATTTTGCATTCAGTTGTCGGCCATTTCGTAAAGCAATTTCTAGACATTCCTATTTAGATTTCTTAAAAAATGTATTCAAAATTTAATCGTTCCAAAACAAGACAGACTCCTAAAGCTCTTGCAAATTTTTCAACTTTTATGCAAATTTTTTTATTTTTTTTTTTTGGTAATATGATCATACATAAGGCTTATGATGTTGTTGTAGATGTCTTTAAACGGCTTTATATTTAAATATTTTTTCTTAAAGGCATTTTTGCTTTTTTTTAAAAGAGATTATCACTAGCGATGTCAAAAACTTGCATTTTACAATGTTTGAAAGCTGGGTGCTATCTTTTAAGCAGCACTTAACCCTAGTTGGACCCCAAACTTATTCGCCATATATATTTTTGTTTTAATGCCAACAATTTCCATTTGACAATGTTTGAAAACTGGTTGCTAACTTTTAAGCAGCATTTAACCCTAGTTGAACCATAAACTTATTCGGCATATTTTTTTTTTTTAATAGAATTATATTTTTTTTTTTAGATGCATAAAATTTAATTCGACAAATTTTTTATTTTATTTTTGCAAAATAAGCACATTATATTTAAGTCTTAGAATGCATCTGGCTTGTTGTTAGATATATTTTTTGGGCTTAACCCTTGTGTAGCCATATTTTTTTAATGCCATTTGCGCTTGTTTATTTCTAAATGCTTAACCCATGTTGGCCTCAAATTTTGCTTTGTTTTTAAAGCTTAACTTATTTACTATAGCTTTATAGCTGTATATTAAACCCTTAAGCTTAATTTTTTTTTTTTTTTGCAGCCCTTTTGTTTGCTGTATATGCTCTACAATATGTTGCACACTTAACCCATCAAGTTAAACTTTTTATATCAATCAAAGCATTTCCTACAACTGCTGTCTCACTCTTACGCGCATTTTTTTACCACTCCAGCTGTCTCTATCATCTTTACTGCTAACTTTGAGCGAACCGGTTCGCATGTTTTGTTTCTAATTCGTTAAACTTTTGCTTAATAATTGTCTGTCTGCTACAGCCCGTTGACTAAAATGCTTGACTTTTATTCATATTTTTAGCCAACCCAAACTTGACTATATAAATATGTATGGAAAATGCTAAAAAAAAAAAAAAAAAAAATTGTTGGGCTAACCCTTGCCAGACCCAGACACATGCGATAAGCACTCAGAGCTACAACGACGCTGGCCACGACGACGACGACGAAGTCGACCCAAAAGTACCCCCCAAAAAAACACATATGTGTGCATGGGTATGGGTTTAGAACGTAGCCGGGGTCTGGGTCTGGGTCTGGCAGTCACATGTCTAATCCTTTTGCTTATTGATATGATATCTGCACGCAGCACCGCGCAACCCATAGACCAGTTCCTGAGCTGCCACTCATCAACGCTCCAAATTGTACCTACCAAAAAGGAAGCCCACATAAAAAAAGGTTATGCCAGCGATTTTTATTTTATATATATTGAGATATGCACACCAAAAATATTATATATATATACACACACATACAATATATAAACCAGTAACCGCATTGAAGTTGGGGGTCTTGAGTTGCGCTTTCATAATCAAAAAACGTTAAAATCATAGTCTAGACAATAATTTATGAGCATGGCGTTGCTTTGTTTTGTTTTGTTTCATATTCATTTTCATCTCACTTTTTTTTTTATGTTTTTTTTTTTTGCCTGGGTTAGAGTCTACAATATAGCCCAAACTCATACCAATATTTTCAACAAATACAAAATGCCAATCAACATCTCTAGCAAATATTCGTAAGCAACTCAGCTCAGCTCAACTCAACTCAGCTCTGTTCTGCTCTGCTCTGCTCTTGGCCAGACTCTTCACTTGCTGTCATTGTATGGCATTTTGAACACTATGCTATAAAAATATGAATATGATGAAGCTGTGCTTTCCAACTCCACCCAAAGACAACAACAAAAACCAACATGGAACAACAATTTTTGGCAGAAATTTGCAGCTGCTGAGCTAAAAATCGAAAAGAGCACAACACCTTGATATCTCTTTCGGCACAAAACGTCAAATAACGTTAAGGACTTGCCCGCACACATACACACACACACACACACACAGCTGGCAAATGGACAGTGCTGCAGACATATCTAAAGGGGGCCAAAAACAGGCAATAGCTCAGACTCCAGTGCTTTTAAAGTACAGTGAATGCTCTATAGTAGGCATATTAGAAAATATGTACAACAAAATAAGGGCAACAAAAATAATAATAACATAAAAAATTTACTATTTTCAAAATATGCCTAATAACAAAATTCTAAATCGAGTCGTAGCCCACTTTTGCTAGTACTCTAGTTTTCATAAAGTAATAAAAAAACCAAATGCTTAAAAATCGTAATTTTTTTCTGGGCAGTAATACAAAAATGCAGAAGTGCTCGACTAACAATGATGCGGTAATGCCATGTCCGTCTTAGAACATTTAGGCAACTTTACAACAAAATAATTGAATTTATACAAAAAAATAAGCATTAAATAAAACCAAAAAAAAAAAACACACTCATTAATATTAACGCGTTTAACAACACACATTTTTGGGCAGAAGTGCCCGACTTAGGCAGATGAGCTTTAAATTCAAAAATATTTTGCAAAAAATTCTTAATTTGCTAAAAAAAAAACAACATATTTTCATTAATTTTGACACGCAAAAATTCAGAAATTAAAAATTGCTTTGAAATTAAAACCTTCAGATATATTTAGCACTTAATATAAGAGAATAAAAAGGAGCGTCAGATGGAAGGCTCTTGTAGCGGCCCTAAGCTACAAAAAGGAGTAACAAAGGGGGGGGAAAAAAAAATAATAAGTACTTAATCCAAATATAATCGCAGCTTTCGAGCGTCTACTGTACTTGCTGACTGGCTTATGCTCATGGCCTATGGTTAACCATCTCCAGAGTTGCCATCCTGCCAACCTGCTGGCGATCGGGTTGCGTTCGCGTCACTTTGGCCACTCGTTGGCATTTTCTAATGGTTTCAACTTCCTTCCTCTTGCAGTTATGTTGTCCTCTTTGTATATATAAAACTCTCTTTACTTGTTGTTTTTTTTGTTTTTTTTATTGCCTTGCCACAAAGGGCATAATCAGCGCCCGGCATGTGTGTGTGTAGACACACGAGCAAAGAAGCAAAAAAAAGAACAAAAAAAAAATATTGCCACACAAATATGAAATTGTATTTTTGTTTGCATGAAATTTTTTATTTTTATTTTTAAATTCTTATTGTTTTTTAGGTTTTTTTTTTTTTTTGGCACAGCCTTGAGTTGTGGGCCATGCGCATGGGTTTAAGCAGGTGTCTTGCAAAAGGCAGTAAGTGCAAGAGAGATAGTGTGCTTGGAGAGGCAGCGGAGTGAGCGAGAGGCTATAGAGTGGCAGTGTTAGCAAGAGAGACAGCCACTTAAAGTCAGGCAAAAGCAAACGAACTCTGGCGGCGCACGTGTCGTATGCGTAATATGCGGTTTGCGCTGCTGCTGCTGCTGGCAATAATATGATCATGATCATGATCACGAGCATGATGATGAGCAAGCTAATGACAACAATGGCAATGATGACATTGTTAGCTTATGAGCAGTGAAGTTGCAGTTCAGGGGTTGGGGTGGGGGGCGGTGTTGCAGAAATTACAGCCCATCATAAATCAGAGCAGCTGCAAGACGCTGCCAAACAAATAAACAAACAAACAGACGGACGGACAGACCATACAAGTAAATAAAGATTGCAAAACGATTAAACGACTGTCTTGCATTGAATATTTGCATAATTTTATTTAATTTCTTTGTGGTATGTGTCTTTATTGATTTTGGTTTTAAAGACGCCGCCGTTTTTCAACTACTACAAAGTAAAATGCCGGCAACTATGTATTGTAGTTGCCGAAAGCAGCCAACAAGAGACTGAGCGGAGTTAGTGTGTAGCTTTCAGGCCGTGTTGTTGCCTATAATTTGATTTCGACCATCAAGTTCTTCTAATTGAATTTGCTGCAGGCGTCTGTGCATCGATTAACTGAAGCAGAACTCTATACCAATTTGGTTTTGCTCAATTTGATGACAATTTCATTTCTATTAACGAAAAGTAAAATGCCAATTGCTTCAAGACTGTGCAGACACTATGGCCAAAAGCTGCTGGGGATGCAGGGGTGATGCATAAAAAATGCTAAGCAATGTTTAGCAAAGGCGCCGCAAAGCTTGCCCAAGTAGAAAATAAAAAGCGCAGCTTATTTTAATTGCCTAGCTGGTTGGTTGCTTGCTTGCTTGATTGAGGGCCAGTCACAGTGGGCCAGGTGGCATGTGCGCTGACAAAAATTGTGCATGGGCAGTTTAATGATGTGCTCTTAAATTATGGAATGTAAACGTTTTTTGGTGCTTGAACAAGCTTTTAATAAAAACTTTTGGCATTATGTTGAAGCATTTAGTATTAAGCTTTAATTGTCTTCTAAAAGAATACGTTTCTTATTAGTTGAAAGATGTGGTATAGCCAAAAATTGGTATACATTTAAAAGAGCGCTTAAAAAGTTCGAGTTTACACAATTTTAATAAAAAATTTTTTTTAATCCAACATTGATAAAAACTATTTGTTAAATAAGTTAAGAGCTCTAGAATAACCAAAAATGTTTGTATATTCCATACCAGGCCTAATACATTTGGATTATACAAAACTTATTGTGGAAAATTGTAATCTGACGTTATGCAAATGAAGTTGAACTTATGAAGAAGTACATTTTGTTGCCTGCTTTAACGATGGCGCCCATAGTAACTGGACGTCGTTTGGTGAGAGAGACCCACGGCAATTATTTTGACGACAACGCGTAATTTGCGTTAAGAGTTGGAGCTGCTGATGATGACAACAACGTCGATGATGACAATAATGATGAAGTTGCTCTGATGACGATGACGATGACAACGTCGCGGTTTTTACAGCCAGGGGTAAGTCTGTCGCGTTGGTCGTATGCCTCAAAATTGAAGTGACAGCCTAGCAAACTAATTAAAGCCAAGGCGGCGGCGGCGGCGGCGGCCAAGTCAAGCAAGTTCAAGGAAATCGAAAGCAAAGGGCAAGGCGCTGGATAGGGCAGGCACGCAGTAGAGCCCCCACAATTGTTGGCCAAAATGTAAGATTTTTATGCTTAGCCTTTTTTTAATTGTCCACAAAATTTGATGGAAGCGGAAGCACTGCTTGCCTGGTCTGCGCTTGATGCTCTTGGGTACTTTTTTTTTTTGATGCTTAAATGCAGATTTGGCGTCAATAATAATTATTTTTTCTAATTTTATGGCCAGCCACAATTTGGGCTGTATTTAACGAGTTCCAACTAATTGCAACGTTTAATTATAAATCAATTGTTTGAAGTAATTGGAATTTTTTTTTTGTACGTACTTCCTGAGTTTATAAGCACGTTGTGTTCGTTTTTTTTTCTACTTTATTTGCTTATCTTATCAGGCATGAAAATGCTGCAAACAAAAAAAAACTAAGTAATAAAGCATGAAAGAAAGCACAAACAAAAAAAGCTTAAAAGCAATCACATACGCTTATCATTATCATTAGTCTTAAGCATTTTCGAGTCTCACACGTAGTCGACGACAGAGTTGGACGTTGCCATAGGTGGGGCAGGGGGCAAAAAACACAAACTGAGTAATTTGCAATAAAAAACGACAACTACAAAAACAAATACATACTAAGTGTGTACTCTGCTTGCCACAAGCGCGCAGGTTGCATGAGCTATAGCAGCATTACGAAAGTTGCATTAAAGTATTTATCGAATTTCGATATACATAGCAAATTTGTATAAGTGCTGGCGATAAATTTTAGATAATGGATTTTATATTCGAGATTTGCGGCTTTATAGTGTTGCACTTTTTTGAGCTGCGCTTGCATTTAAGTGTATCTTAACTTCGTCGCTTTGCACAAGCTAGCACTTAATGTGATTTTTTTTTTTTTTTGCCATATGCTGAGCAATAAATTAAAATGCATATTTAATTAATTGAATAACTAATGCTGCAAGTTGCTTAGTTTAATAGACAAAATGAATGATTTGCAAGATTTGCCGTGGGAGCGTTGCAACATGTGGCAGTCAACAAGGCGCAAGCAGCAGCAGGCGCCAATTTAATGCTAGATTAATAAATTCAATTTGATTTATTGACAGCTAGCTAGTAAGCATATACATAGTAAATATATATAGTTATACATATGTGTGTGTGTGCTAATTGAAATGTTAAATTTCCGTTCATGCTTGTAATTGAGTTGAGTGGAAAGTTGGCATCAGCTTTTAGACAAATTGCACGACAAGCAGCTAAAAATCGAAATTGACAATTTAAAGCACATACACACACACACACACACAGATATACACGCTCACACACATGCATTTGGCAACGTCTGCCAAGGCGCCAAAATTGATGAAGACAAGTTTTGGCCAACATATGAAAATTTTTCATAGTGTAGCAAGCAGGCAGACAACACCCACCCAACATCCAGCATGTTGATGAAGTGGCCAAGATATTTGTTAGCCATAAATCAGTTGGCCAATTTCGAACTCTTGCATATTACTCATACAGCCTAATTGCAATTGCTGTTGGCCTTTTTAAGCCTGTCAAAATTCTAATGACTTTTAATTAGCAATGAGCTACACCCACAACGGACGCGTGTATGTGTGTGTGGAAATTGATATTTATTGATCGTTAGAAAAATTTATAAACTTTACTTACGATAAAATATTTTGAATTTTGTTGGCTTACCTGCAAGTAGAGAAGAAAAACAAAAACATTAGTTATTAATTATTATTATTTTTATCAATGTATAAAAATTATATATACAAAAAATTCCAAATACGAAATAGTAATTAGTTCCAATATAAACTTTGTTAGTGATGAGCAAAATAGAATAGTTAAAAAGTAATCATAAAAAGTGATTACTTATCGAAATACTATTTTGTACGATAGGCACTGGCTATAAGCCTATATAAGCAGCTCTGCGCAGCATTGGAATTTAGTCTTATTTTGCAATTCGACATTTCAAGTTATTTTTTGTAGTTTTTTCAATTTTTAATATTATTTAATAATATTTTGTGGGTTGTAATTATTTACAGTAACATTGTTTTTCCAATAATTTATTATATTATCTACTTTTCTGTTGTTTATTGCTATTAATTGCAAACATTTTTCTTTTGACTTTTAGTACATTTTTTTACTCATAAATCAAGCTAATAGAGCTGAAACGCTTTAAGCCAAATAGTACAGCAGCTAAGTAGGGTTATTATGCTTTAAAAATTAAAACTTAGCAATAGTAAAACATAAATTAAAAAATTAGCTCTTTAATCGAAGCACTAAGTTCAATTGTAGCGGCTTGTAAGCCTATTCTAATATTTTGCTCTTTGCATTTGGCATTCAAAAAAGAAATAGCTTAAAAAAATTATTTATTTATTTTTTTTTAAATTAATATGTGATTTTAAAAAAGTTATAGTAGCAAATATTGTGATATTTATGAGTTAGTTGTCATTTGAATGCTACAATCAAAATCAAAAGCAATTGTTCAATGTAAAAAAAAAAAAAAGAAACTGAATTAGCACACACGCTACAACAACTACAACATCAACAACTAGTACACGAAAATAAGGAAATAATCAATTTAAAAAAATCAAAATCGCCATTTGCCATAACTACAACAACAACAACAACAAACGAACATTGTAGGCTGCCCAGCAATCAACAATCAGTCAATGTAGCTGACAACAACAACAACAACAAAAGTAGCAACAACAACAAACACGTCGCACAAACTATTGCCCACTCGCTTAAACTGCAGCTGTGCGAGAGAGCTAGACTAAATCAACGGCAATTGTGCGGTCGAGAGAGCTGATCAAAATCCATATGCGATAAATAAATTGAATTTATCCGCAATTGGTCGAACATACAAAGCAGCGTGTGTGTGAGTGAGTGAGTGAGTCTGTGTGTGTGCGTGTGTGCGAGTGTGTGTGAGTGAATACGCGCGCATGACAATGACTGTTTTTCACTTTAATCAGCAGTGACAACAAATACAAATAGTACGAGGGCAGCTTGATCAGTTCAGGCAATTTAATTATAGTAACAACTTGTGTGCTGAATAAATATTCTTATAAAAATTAAATTAAAAATGATTTTTTAAATGCATATAAGTTAGTAAAAAATAAAAATGTATTTATTAGTCTACTATAGATTACTATCGATGCCCTATGTTCACTTTGACCATTTTTGCTTAAGTTATTGTTCTAACTTCTAGCGAAATAAAGGACATATGTATATATATATATAGATTATTATTATTATGATTAAAAAATTTAAGCATTTTTTCGTCAAGCTGAAATATACTCAACTTTAAGCGGCTGTAGCAACTAGATTATTTAAGTTTTTTGCGACTTTTCGCAAACGTGCACCAAAATAGATGCCTCACAACACAATCTACACCAAAAATTTATACAATCCAATACAATGTAAGCGTGCAGCAAAGAAGGCCAAGCAGCGTTTGTCAGTCAACAAGATCATGGGAAAGCACGCAATATCATTTACACAAATTAAAATTAAAAAAGGCTTATTAAAAAACAAGTGCATATTTAATTGAAAGCTTTTGTGAAGCGAAGAAAAAATAGGTCATGGCGAACATTTTTTTTTGGGAGGCACGCAATGTGACCTACAATAGATTAAAACATTAAAAGTGTGTAATAATCAACTACGATTTTTGTAGAGCTGTTTTGGAGCATGCGACGTGTCCAATGCACAAATTCATTAAAAGAGCTACGAGCCAGCAGTAAGAGGAGTTTTCAAACAATTTAAGCATCAAAACCATTTTTTTAAAAGCATAACAATTTGCATACACTGCATACTAAATATAACAAGCAATAATATAATTTTTAACAGTGTAAAATATCTTTTACTCACAAAGCTACTGACTTAGCAAACGGCCCTCGCACAACTCAGCCAGCTACAAATGCGATAACGACTGAAGCAGCAGCAGCGACGCCGACTGCGACATCAGCACTGACTGACAGCAGCAACAACTTAAATCATTGCAGTTTGTTCCAACTAAGTTCTGTGTGTGTGTGTGTGTGTGTGTGTGTGTGCGATTTGTGGCTGATTGATTTGAATTGAATAATTGCAATTGTATAATGTGCGTGTGTGTGTGTGTTGTGTGTGTGCATGCAAAGTTTTATACTTAAACACACACGCACACACATACTCAGACATTTGAATTGAAGCTAATCAAATGTTTCGTCAACTTGAGAAAAAACAAATAAAAAAGCAAATAACTTCAAGCTCAAATGCTGCAGCCAATCAATAAACTGCATATTGACAATAATTGCACTTTGATTGGCTCAAAGCTAGCAGCAACATAGTGGCTTAGCAACATTGTTGCCAACAGTCGGCTACATGTTGTTAGTGCAGTAGAAAGTGTGCAATATGCAATTGGCAACAAAATGTAAAATATATGTTAAAATTAATTTTGACAATTTAAGTAACTTAATATTATTTTTATTCTTATTTATTTTTTGCATACATATATATTTGTATAAAAATTATATTTAAAACTTTTGTACTAAGCCCACTAGAAAAAAATTTTTTTACACAATTTCATTCGCTTTGGCACGTTTAAAAAAAGCTGTTTAAAATTTTAAAGAAAAATATATTTATTAACTAAATCTTTTAGAAATTAAGTTAAGAAATTTTCCTTTCTAATTTATTTTCATAGCAGCTTAAGGATTTACCTTATATCTTTTTTTACACGTTTTTTTCTAGAACGTATCTATCGTGTAAAAAGGAGAGAAAATAGATTTGATTTTTTTATCCTGCATGGGTTCCTTACAAATAGGTGGGCTACTGCGACGATCTTTTGCACCTTAGAGCTTTTATAGATACTTTAAAAAGAAAATTTAAGATAAAAGCATTTAGCGATTTTTGGCACAATCCACAATGCTCAATTTTACAAAGAAAATTTAAATTGCAAGTAGGTTATTTAGAAAATCTCTTCAGTTGGTTTTTGAATTTTTTTCCACAATCCTAATACTATCATTGTACATTTTTTGAAGTCATAAAATATTATAATTAAGTAGAATCTGTAGACCTAAACTTACTATATTAGAATTTACGTAAACTGTAAATATTTTAAATTAAAACCGTGAAATAAATTGAAGTGCAAAAAAATTTAAATTTTGAAATTGCAAATTAAAAAATTTTACGAAGTAGTTGTGTAAGTGTGTACAAAGTTTTACAAAAATTTGTTTTGGAATTTTTTAGACAAAATATTTGCAAGTTAAAAAGATTCCACAAATTGACGCCTTTACCCCATCATCCCATTGCACCCCTTTCTTATTTTCATTTAGCTTTCTTCTTTTTCTAATATTTTAATTTAGCAAAAATAAATTCTTCTCTATTTTATAAAAAAATTATTTTGAGCTGATCGTTGTTCGTTATGTGTAGTATAGCCGCTAGATGGCGCTAGAAAATTATTTTTGCTAAGTGTTGCATATTTGTGTTGTTCGATCACAAATTATATAAAATTTTTTTTTTTTTTTGTTAAATGTTTATTTTTTTATTGGCAATCAACCGATACAAATTAGGTTATAATCCAATATTGATGAAAAATTATTCGCTACACATATAAATATAATTTAAACATAATTCAAAATAATATTCTATATAATAAAAATTTTTTAAAAAAATCTGTGAGCTAGTGAGCAGGCTGCAAAGCCCCCTACACTTTATGAGCTTCTAAGCGTATTTGTTAAGATAAGCGCTTAATCTAGCGCTAGATCTGTAGCTTATTAATTTAGTTGCTACTTAAAAGCGCTATATATACCTATGCTTAATACATATATATAAAAGTATGTACATGGCTATACTACAGACATATTAGCCAGCAAGTTGCTGAAGACAGCGTGGCAACACTTTTTTGATTTTTGTACTCAAAATGTTGCAGACAGTGTTGCTTAGCTTTTTTTTTTTATGCTAAGCCTTTGTTTACTTACATGCTCAGCTTACCCCTATTTGTGGCAACATTTAGCCGCTTGTGGCTGCAGTTGTTTGGTTTTTTTTTTTTATATATTATAAAAAAAAAAAAACAAGTTTTCGATTTTAGAATAATTTTGAAGCTGTGTTTCGCGTTAAGCTTGAACTTTTGCTTTGATTGGAAAAAATTCTACTAAAGCGCTAATCGTCAATATTATATTTGCTGCCGAAGCCGAATACAACAAAAAAAAGCAATCAAATTTTTGTGCACACTTTGTTGTTAATTATTATTAATATTAATATAAATCTAATAAAAAAAAACGCGACACACGCACGCACACACACACAAAAAAGCGAACCAAATAATTTTATTATTTCATTATTTATACAATTCAATTTGTTGTTGGCGTATTTAATCAAATTTTGTGAATTTTTTGTCAAGTTATTGTTGTGTTTGTTGTATTGATTGCTTTGACATTGTATTTGTTGTAGTTGTGTGTGTGTGTGTGTGTGTGTGTGTGCTGGAGCTTGGCTGCCGATTAGCCAACGATTATAGCTACTTCCCAGCCCGTATCGATAATGTTTGCACAGTTGTTGTGCCAAACTTTGTCGCCAACAAGAATTTAATTTTAGCTACAATGGATCGTTCTTTTATAGTATTACTAGGTATTGTATATTTAATTGTGGCAGCTATTTTAAAAATACTTTGCATATTGCCAAAAGCAAACAAACTTCAATGAAAGCTAATAAATATAAATATAAATATAAAAATAATAGGATGGGGGGACACACTTGAAATATTTTAGGAAGTAACTCTCTTGTGATATTGGGCCAAGTGGAATGATGTTGTCTAAGATGTTGTCTGGGGGAATTACCCGCTATTTAAAGCTCAAGAAACGCTGGGCAAATACATAATAATAATAATAATAATAATAATATACGACGACAATTGAACAGTTTTAAGTGTGTGCCCAAATAAAATTGAGGCCGACAAACGCGCTCAATTTCTAATTTCATACATATGTATTTTTAAATTAGCGCTATAAAAAGATATTTATAGATACCGAGCGTACTATATATACCCAGCATATGAAAAACCATTCATCAACATGAGCAATACGATATATCTAATTTTGATAGCTCATCATACATTGAAAATAATTATTGACTGACTGATTGACGCACTGACTGACTGACTGCATTGACCCTTGGAGAGTGCATGAGTTCTCTGGAACTTGGGATTCTGTTATATCGTGCAGTCACGCGATGATAAGCACAAATCGAATTTGAAAAAAATATTTATAAAAATAAAAACATATAGTATCTGTATATAAGTAAATATAGACAGAAAGACAAAAGCAAAAACAAATGCTCAAATTATAATGATTATCTATTGGAAATTTTTATGCTGGTCAAGTGACAGCTCATGTGGGTTGTTCATACGTACATACATATACATATGTACATACATTAGTTATACATATAGTACTAGTTGAGCTGAGTATGACGTAGTTGTTGTAGTGAGAGTGCTAGCTCTCAAACTAATCAAATGCAGTTTTAATGATTGGATTGCCAAGTGACCACTTGAGAGGGCAAGGGAAGTTGTCTAAACAGGAAATAACGACTTTTCACAAGTTCTGTCTGTGTGTGTGTGTGTGTGTGTGTGTGTGTGTGCGTCTGTGTGCATAGAGAGTTTTAAATGTATTTAGCATTTATAAGCAAATTTGCGCAAACTTTGCGCTTTAACTTTGTCTTGATGTCTTGAAATTTTCTGCGTTAGTGGCGTCACCTATGTTTAAGCTAGACCATATATGTAAGTTTCAAGGCTCAGTTTGAGCCAAGCCATGTTACTGAGTGTGCTAGCTGGAATGAGTGAATCAGCAACTTATCAAGCTACCCTCGTCTTCACAAATTAGCATAAAATGTTAATCACTTCAAAGCACTTCCGTTACGATTTAGTTGAGTTCAATTTTTTGGTCACGTATATATAACGCATTTATATTGAAATCATAATTAGTATTATTTTTTATTTTTTTTTTTTTTTGTATGAATTTCTCTTTTTTTTTTATCACGCCTCGACAAAAAATTAAAAACAAACAATGAAAAAATATGCATAAAAATACATAATAGCAGCATTTGTTTTTTTTTTTTGTTCGGTTACTCGGCTAATATGTGAAAATATTTAACCACAAAAGTATGCATGTGTATCATATTGTATATAGATATATGTACATATGTACATATGTATGACAGATAGTGTGTGTTTGCAACTGCGGCTGGTTTTGTGGCAACGCGTTTTTTATCGCTTGTAATTTGCTGCCCAATGTTTATCGAATTTAACATATTTATTTTATGTATTGTATATACATATATACTAAACTAAAAATTTCACTATGGAATCTATATTTTGATTGTTTTTTAGTTGCATTATTGTTTTTTTTTTTGTTCGCTTAGCTGCTGCGGTTAGTTGATTGTTTATGTGTTTTTTTAACAACAAAAAATTAAAAAAAAAAAACAAAAAAAAACTAGATAAAATATTTATTAAGCAAAACAATTGGTGTTAAAAAAATAGTTGAAAACTGTTTGACAGCTGGCTCAGCAAGTTGGCAGCGCTTTAAGTCTAGGCTTTTTTTTAATTTTATCTATTTTTATATTTTTAATAATAATAATATGTCAGTTGAAACCATTTATATTAAATTAGCAGCTACATCAAATTTTCTTTTTCAAAAACCCATTTTCTTGAGTTTTTCACGCCGATTAACTTTCAAAGCGACTCTGCGTTGCACTATGACTTTTTGGAACAGACTGTACCTTCAAGATAATATATTTACAATCCACTGCCAAACTTAACTTAATTTAAGTAATAACCTATTTTTTTGCATTCATTTAAAAACAAAAAACGCGCGCGTTTTGTTAGCGTTTTCATTTGCCATCACCGACTTTGACAACATGTTGCAGCATGCAGCTTGCAACATGCTACGCTGACATACCAGCTGCTCTTGCACTATTTTTAGGCTACTTTCCATGATGCACTTTGCCAGTAGAGGCAGCTTGTCTATAAAACTGAAAAGTCACTTCTGCGAAAAAATAAACACGCCTCGTTGGCCAAGACAAACAACAACTGAACCAAAAACAACAACAACTAGACGAGTAGACATAGCCAGGCTAACAACAAACAACTGTTGTAATTCCATTAAACATAATTTTTGTATTTTTGCAAAACTGTCGATCATTTTTTATACACTGCATACACAAAGGTTAAGGGCTACATGAAAATGGTGTCAAAAAAAAAAAAATTTCGTCTGAGGTCCGTGACGTCAAATATCAGCATGCTAGCTGAAGAGAGCAAGAACCCTAGAAATTAAGCTTTTCTGGCAGTGGCTTGGATTGGAATAAGCTTTTAATACGAAATACAAACCAAAACCAACTAGGTAGAAATTAGAACGAACTTCCAACTGTGTAAAGTCTTTCTCAGTTAAGTGTGTTGTGCCGCCAAAGCTTTCCAAGATATGATAAAGAGCTAAACCACATTGAGTGGCTGTGAAATTCCAAATAAGTACAGAACTATTTTGGAAGATACATTACTAAGCAACAACGAAGAGAAGAGAAAGAGATCTAGACGAACCGAACCGCGGCCTTAGAGACAATAAAGAAAAACTCGATTTCCAGACAATCTACTAAGTGTCTTAAAAACTGGCTTTCTTACAAAGGAACTCTTCTACGTGTAGCAAGAAGAATCCTACTTAAAGATGGGCATATAATCTCAATGCTCGAAGTACCCTTTTAGAAGCTTTCCAGATAATTCGGTTTATTTCAGTATATAGTCCCATTAGATATGCCCTAGGGTCACAATATTAACCAACAGAAGGCAACTTTTTTAGCATATCTCTCCTCTTGTCACATCTATTATTATCCATTACATTTAAATTATTTTAGAACTTCACAAGTTATCCAGCTTGCAGTGTATATTATAGTCGGCTTTTGCCATCCCACATATTGTACTGTAGTTGTTTATTTTGTTAGCCAAGTGAGAGCGCCAGACATCATTCGAAAAATATTGTCGCATATTTATGAACATGTGTAACAGATAAATCTGCATGCCACAGCGCCACAACAGCGGGGCAGGGCTCTAAAGTTCTAGGGGTCTAGAGCGTTGTCGTCCAAGGGTGAAGGGTGAAGAGAGAGCACACAGTCTGTAGTAAGCATAACATAAGTGATTTAGTTGTCAGCCAAGTGCATTTGCTGGCATTTATCACAACACTCTCTCTTACACGATTTTTCTGCCAGTGTACGTGGGTGCCGCCGGCAGTAATCAAACTAATGAGCAGTCAAAATATAAAAAAAATTGCAATATTACAAAAAAAAAATATATATATATATATATATCAAGCCCATCAAGTTGAGTGCGCATTTTGTATATTGAAAAAATGAATTGAAAATAAAATAGGTAAAGAAAAGGCGTACTTTGAGCTAACGAAGCGAGAATACTCTAAGTTACTTAGCACTGAAGTTGGAAGCTATTAAGCTAAACGTTTTATCTTGAACTTTTAATAAATCCCAAATAACGCATTGATTGCTGATTTTTTGTAGGCTATCTTTAAAAGAGGGCCTAATTTTTGCTTTAGAACTCTGTTATATTTTTTAGAGATTTTTAAAAGAGCGCCTCCTAATGTTTAATCAAGAGCCTATGCTGGCAAATTCCACTATTCGGTGAGAACCCCTAAAGTTACAAATTATTTATTCATGAACCTGCGCTGACGTCACGCAGCATTCAATAGCAACACCATAGCAAGTCATACCATACCATATACGGCAGACACTCTCCGTAAGAGCATAAAAACGATTGATAGCAAAGCGTAATGCATATTTAGCATGGGGGCTGATCATTTTACCACAATGTAGCTGCATTTATTGCAAAAATAGCTTTTAATGGATTTCGAATAAGATGTGCAAAAAAAAAAAAAAACAAAGACAATGCCACAAATGCGCATATTGAGCGGTATATGGGGCTTAAACCAGGAAGAGCAAGAACCGGGTAGCACCAACACTCACTGCCAAGTGAAGTGATAAAAACATTAAAGAAATGCCAGCAGGTAGTTGAGGGATGACGTTTTATAACACCTAGGGGTTGCTAATGGCGGTTAAAAGATGCTACATGCAAAAATCAAGATGTGTTGCAGTCTGCACTTAATGGCAAATGATAATGATTGACGCTGCAGTGCAGCAGCAAGTGCCAAGTGCTAAGGTGTTGCCATGGGTCTTTCAACAAAAGCCAAGAAAGAAACACGCAGCTATACTGATGACGTAGAGGGTTGCGCAGTGGTCTGACAATAAGCAATCATTCAATGTAAACACAAAACGCCAGCCAAAGTAAGCGAAGCTGCTGTGTTTGCATTAGAGAAATTAGAAAACAGCTGCTGGATGGGTTCTCCAAAAGGGTTAGGTTGGCGGCAAAATCTGCGGGTTGCGAGGTGCAGCAAATTTAAGAAGTTAAGCTTTATGAGCTTAAGCTGCAGGCATAAAGAGCTGTGCTAAAGGGTTGAGCGTTTGAGCGTTTGAGAGTGCAGCAGCATACAAAGCAGTGCAAGCAGTGTGAGAGCATAAGACTAAAATGACTCAAGCTTACGTGTGCGTACAGTACCAACAAAAACTACTAAAATGCACTTGAGTCTATTCTTAAGTGCCTTAATGCATTGACAAACTTCACAGCGTCACCCCAGCTCAATGAAATGTAAAGCCGTTAAGATTAGACAAAACTTGGCTGCCCAGCCGCAAAACAAAAAAAAACAACAAAAAATTCCAAAAATTCAACGGCAAAGGAGTGAAAACCCGGCCAACCGCAGACGCCGTCAAGCAAGCAGTGGGAGAGCATGCGTCTGCCGTATGGCTGACCGTCGTACGCACAATTGAGAAAACACTTATACAAATAAACAAAACAAGACCTCGCCCCTCGGTCCGTGCGCCCACACTTTTGCATACTTTTCTTGTAATTTTCTAGCCAAACACAGTGAAAACAAAACAAAGAAGCAGCAAAAAAAAAAAAAAACGCAAACCCACGAATGAACAGAACAGAAAATAAAAATAAAAGGCAAACAAATGAGCGTACCCGGCAAAAAATATCAGGACTTTTGACTTTTTCTTTACACGCAGCAGACAAACGCCGTGTCTATAAGAAAGCCCAGCTAGAAAAAAAAAAAAAAATATGCCAGGGATTTACTCTATGCAAATAACGGGGCAGTCAAAAAAAAAAAAAGTATCCCAAAAAAAGGCACAGAAAGGAAAAAAAGTTAAAGCGAAACTTTTCACAGCACTTTTTGACTCTGGGGCTCACTTTGGGGGTTCGCTCAGTTGACTGTCGACTTGGTTGGAGTGTAAAGTGATATCATTAAAATATTGACAAGACAATTTTTACGCCTACAATTTGTTGACTGCCTTTGTTTACATTCTTGTTGGCATGACAGAGGGCTAGGGCTGAGGGGCTGGAAGGTGGACAACTTGATTGCGGATATTGTTTAAAATTGTATGAATAGCAAATTCTATAAGAGAGCAGTGTGGTCTATGATATGACAGACACTTAATAAGCTGAGCATGGCTCACCATATTCTCTCATGCTCTCTGGCAACACTTTTTTTGTGTTCAACACCTCTCATTTGTATTTGCTGTATGACTAGCGATCTCTCTCTTTGGCATGATGCACTGCAGCTTTATAAAGCTCTCATTCTAATATTACACTGCGCTCTTGCTGCTCAGCTCTCTTACATATTACGTAAACTCCATATATACCCATCCTTATTGTAAATATATAGCACAACTTTATGCACTTACCTCTTTATCTTTGGCAGCTAATAAAACAGCTTGATTGTTGTTATTGTTGTTGTTGCTGGTATTTCGCTTCTTGCGCTTCTCAGTATTATTATTGTTGTTGTTAGTATTATTGTTGGTACAATCATCATCCTCAGCACTGGCCACATGTTGCTCATTATCATTATTATCACGCAGTGCAACATGTTGCGGCACATTCTTGCTGTTGCTGTTCTTTCGACTACAACTATTATTGCTATCCGTATTATGATTATTGATTATTGCTAAAGCTTCAGCATTAACTGCAACATTGTCCAGCTCCTGCTGCTGCTGCTGCTGCTGCTCGAGCTGTTGCTCTTGCTGCCTCGCTGGCGTCTGTTCAATATCCATGGCCCGCTGCTCATTAAGCTCCTCCTCAGTTATGCTATCAGTTCTGGTTCTAATCTGAGTATTAGCTGCAGCAGCTGTATTAGAGCCAGCTTCATCTTCATCAACATCATCATCATCATCCTCATCAACATCATCATCATCATCATGCTGCACAGCCTGCTGCTCATCGAGCAACTCTTCATCATCGTCTTCATCGTTATCGGCATGCGCCATATTCGATTGCATCGATACATCTTCCTCATCATCTTCTTCATCATCTTCAGCAACATTGTTGCTATTGTTGTTCTGATTGTTGTTATTATTGCTACTGCTGCTGCTGCTGCTATTCACTATAGCTGTTTGTTCAGCAGCATTTTGGCTACTATTTTGTTGTTGTGTGCTTACTGTGCTGCCAGCAGCATTTGAGGACTGCACAGCAGCGCCACCTGTTGGCGAATGCATGGGCGATTGCTGTTGTTGTTGTTGTTGTGCAGCCGCTGCAGCTGCAGCCGCCGCAGCAGCAGCAGCCGCCGCTTCCATCATCATTTGTTGTGCGTGATTGAAGAAGAGCTTCGGATTAAGGCAGGCCGCAGCGGCACCGTTTACACTCACCTCGTTCTGCAGGCTGCTCTGCAACTGCTGCTGCTGCTCGGCGCTGAGCAATGGCGGCGATGGTGAGGGTGTATTGGTTGCAAGCAGATTACCACCGTTCTGGTGCAACGTGATTGCGGCTGCAACGCTATTAAGCAATTTACGCTCGCTCTCGCTTTCGTTGACTGTACTCTCTCCTGCTGCTGAGTCTTCCAAGCACTCAATGCTTGCTGTTGTTGTTCCTGCTGCTGCTGCTGTGTTGTTGTTGTCGTTGCTATTACTGCTAGGCGTGCTCGTAGAGAGTTGCTCCTTTAATGTATTCACTTCCTTTTCGGCTAGAGTAGCGCGCTAGAAGAAAGTTAGAGAGTAAGAAAAGCAATTAAGATAAAAGTTTATCTCTAAGTTGAGTAACTAAAGCTTTTATTCGATCACATAATGAAATAATTGAAAAATCGCTTTGTTTGGACAGCACGACTACTTGGGTATTAGCCATGAAAAGTTAATCAATTTTTCAATTTCAATTAATTATAAATTGTCATCGATTATTAGGTTTGTATTTAGTAAGCACATCGTTATCGTTTGGCAGCAGATAGCAATAAAAGCTTTTCAAATTAAGTTGAGTTTAGAAGCTGTCAAAGTTACTAATGAAAAAATTTAAGTCGCAAGTTTTTGAAGATTTGATTATCATCTCAAAGCAAAAAGCATACGTTAACTCATGATGATGATGTGATCCAAACCTTCCCCCCACTAAATGTCGTAATTTTTTTGTAAATTTGAAAAATGTTGCACATGTTGCGCCAAAAATCACACTATGCATGATATTGGAACCTGGCCTCCGTTTGCTGGCGTGATTGTCTTGAGATATTTGCGCTTTCGTGATTGCTTTGTTCGTGACAGCTCCAACTTGTCACGCGCATAACTCTAGCTTGCACTTTTGCGACTTGTGTGTGGTGTCATTTCCGCACAACAAACAAACACACACACACACATGGCATGCTGTCAGTGGCATATGTTGTTGCCAACAACTTTGCATTTGTAACAAATATCAACACAACTTCAGCCCTCCCGCCGTAGAACAACACTTTTGCCACTATCGACCCTCATTAATTTTACTTTTAAAGTCATTACGGGTTAAATTTAGCCAAATTAATACGTTGCAAAACTTTGGCCAGCAACAGCCACAAAAAAGGCTTACTAAAAAACCAGAACAAAAACAAAACCAAAAAAAAAAAAATTACAACCTGGCCGTCTGCGACGCCTGGTCGCATTAGCAACCAGACCCGGGCACTCAGACCCAAACCCGTATCCGGGCGGGCAACTGGCCAAGCTATATACCACTACAATAACAATAACAACAACAACAACAACAACAAAAACTAAACAGCCAGCCGACAAATTTATAGTTTATCGTACGTATCGATAAGCCAACTTGAATTTTAGTGCTATTAGTGTTGACCTTAGACTACACGACGGGCGGAGCGGGAGTGGCTGGGCAGAGAAGTTGCCAGACTTGCAACATTATGACTTGAGGCAGGGGTCTGCCCCAGTGTGGCCGTATATTTGTTGTTGCACTAAATAAAATGAAATGAAATAAAATAAAACCAACGGCAAAATCAAAAGTCGAATGAGAAATTAAAACAAAAACAAAGCAGCATGTAATGGGCAAAAGTGAAGGAAGAAAAAGAAGAAGCAGCAACAGCAGCAGCAGCAGCAGCAACAGAAGAAGCAGCGACAAAAAGGTTACAAAAATATGCGGTGCAAACTTTTTTGCCAAATTAGTCTGCAGTCTAAGAGCTCTACGGTTTGCGAGGGGGGGGAGGTGTGGATTCGGTTAGGAGCTGCTGGGAGCTGTAGAACTTGCCTTTGGGCTTAGCTTTTCGTCGGCTAGTGAATAACGTTAAAACGACTTTTACGGCTTTTTGGCTTCGATTTCATGTTGATTTCAGTTGGCCCCTACCCCTACCCCTAGCCCTACAACCAGCCACCCATCCGCCTCCCCCCTGCTGCTGCTGCTACAGCTTATGCCGATTTACAGTTTTGTGAAATTTTATTTGTATAAATACCGGAAGCAAATGGGCGGCAAGATAAGTGTGGCAAGCATTGGTCGATTGCAGCGTGGGCCAAGGGCGCAAGAGGGCGTGCCTTAGAAGTTGGGCGTTGCAGGCAATAAAGAACTTTGGAAATTAGTCGATAGACGTCGACGACGCTGGCTCTGGCTCTGGGTTTTTAGTTCTTAGGCAGGCAGTTTTACTTATTGTTGTAGTTTTTGTTGTTTTTGTGTATATTTGGCAAGTTTTTCTTCATATCGATGAGAGACCAGAACCCAAACGACGTTGTTGGCTGTGCCCAAAAGTTAAGCAGGAAGTCGTTACAACTACTACAACGTAGCTGAGGCAATGACTTGCAATGCAGTTGTTGTTGTATGGCAGGCATATTTGATAGACACAACTGTTTTGGATGCCTTTGGTTTGTTGGCTACAGAGACGGGCTCTATAAATTATATGCCAAGTGTTAGATTTGCCAAAGACACACAGATACACACAGACACACACACACACACACACACACACACACATGCCATATACATTTGTATAGTTGCTTTGTTTTGTGATTCCTGCCTTGGTTTTTATTTTTTTCACTGTGTATTTTTCTTTGCTTTTGTATCGTATATGAATGGGCCCTCTAGTCATATATTTGTCAACATCAACAACAGCGCAGCAACAAACCCCCCTGCACCTCAATACCACCCACGCCCCCCGCCTGCCCCACAAACAAAGCATAATGCATAGATATATATTTATGATATTTAAAAGCTCTTAAGTACAAACAACAGACAAGGCACTGGCACAGCCGCAAGTTAAGGCAGGGTAGCGCATCAAGTTGTGGCAAGAGCAGGCAGGGCAGCGTGTAGCTCTATCAAAAAGGAAGCTGCAGTTTTGTCGTCATCGTCGCAGGGACTTTAAATGCCAGACAACTGGCGGCTCGTCAACATCATCATCATAATCATCAACAGCGTCGTCATTGCCATCGTTTTTATAAAATACACTTGCGTTAGGCATATTGGTTTTCGCAGTCACTTTGTGGCAGGCATGGTATGCTACCTCTAAAGGATAGCCTTAGCATGTTAGTTTTTTGCTACACTGGGCCAAATGTTCAACCATGAGCTTTACCTTTTGTCAATATTTCAAATAGTAGCTTAGGCTTATCGATCGAAAAAATTCTTCCCTTTTTAGAGTGGACCTAATGTTCAAACACGAGCTGTCTTTATATTTAATAAACGTTGTTCCATTGGTTCCAGCTTGGTTACTTAAAAAAATTCCAGCTACCGAAATTTTCTGTCTATATAGTATTTTATGATAAATAGTTGGGGCCTAATGTTCAATCATGAGATGTCTAGCTTTAGGGTTTGTCGAAATCTTGAAATTTTGTATGCATTCTTCTTTTCAAACAAAATTCTATTACTTTTACGATTTACGTTTTAAAAATCACTTTTTTTATGTGATTTAACTTAGCCATAAGAATCAACGATAAACATCAAAAGTTTGAATAGCTAAAATAATCTGTTGACTATAGTGCACAAAGAAACGCTCTTAGACATGCCACAAGGGCATTTAGACTTTGGTAAACCGAAGTTAGCTTTTCTTTCTGGTTGTTGTGTCTTCTGCCAGTTGTGTTGTTGTTGCCACGCTGTGATTTTTCATGCTGACTGTCTGCGGCTGTTGCTATTGTTGTAGTTGTTGTTGTAGCTCTTGTTGTTTTTGCGGCATGAGCTGCTTAAGCTTGCAAATTGTTTTCATAATACGCCAATGCCGCCAAGTTCTTTTTTCAGGCACTGGCCCCCTCTCTCTCTCTCTCTCTCTCTATAGAACATATCTTGTCTGGCTTTGTTTCACTTGCCAGAAAATCGATTGTCTTTGTGATCAACAATGACTGTCAAACTGTAGCCAATGGTCAGCACTCATACGCACACACACACACACACAGCCACAAATAGTTTTTGTCTTGAGCCCAGCAAAATTCGCGTCGCACTTGTTGAAATGCAATCCCCGTGAGAGCCAAGACACTTGTTGGGTTTGTTGCCCACACCAACAACAACTACAAATACAACTAAAAAGAGCCTGAAAAGAAAGTATCTTTAGTAGTTCGTACTACTGTGTGTGTGTGTGTGTGAAATTTGGCAACGTGGCCATAAAGCTCTCTAGCGTCTATGTCTGTTCTTTTTTTTTTTTTTTGAAGAAAATCAATTAAGGCGCGCTTGAAATGAAACTGAAATAAAACTGAATGGTTTTTGAAGCAGTCTTCATAGCCATTGCTCAGTTGTATGGCGTTTTTTGGTATTTTATTTTTATTTTTTTTTTTTTGCACTGGCCCAGTTCGCCTGGACTGGCTTAGCAGTTGCCAAACCAAATGAGTTAATTAACTAAAATGCGGGTGGCTTTGCCTTTTTTTGAGCTTCCCTCGAACTCGACCTCTTATACAAATACTACAACTTCAATGCCACTTCAATGGCCAGCCTCACATACTGTGTACGTACGTGTGTGTGTGTGTGTGTGTGTGTGTGGTCAGCTTATAGCAAAAGGTTTTAGTATTGAGCACCCTTTTTTTTGGGAATTTTTTTTTCGGACCATTTCATTTAATATTTTTATGCATGTGTGTGTGTGTGCCTGGCCACTTCAAAGAAGCTCCAAAAAAAAAAAAAAAAAAAAAACTCCGCGCCAAAAATGTTAAGTGAAATGTTAACAGCGGGCCAATATGATGTGCCGCTGTGCTGTTAACATTTCTATTAGACAAAATGATGAGGATAACCACTCTTCCATAAGGACATACATAGACACAACACTCTCACATATCCATAGAAGGTAACTCAACTCACTTCTTGCACATCAATGGCTTTTAGTTGAAGTTGCAATTAAATTTGAAAATTTTATTTTTTTGCAAAAGAGTTAGTTAAAATAAGTGTGGAGGTTATTGCAGCTTTTAAATCAGCTTTATAAGATATGTTGCTGTTATAGAAAATAAGGTTAAATAAATTTAAAATTTAATACCATGTGTATGAACATTTTTTTTTTCGTATGCTGACCAAGCCAATTAGAAGAAGTTCTTTTGCCTGTTGTGCTAAAAATCCATTGGCATTTCTAAAATCCTTTGAAAGTATTTTTAATAAAGCAACGCTTTACTATAGAATTTAAATAGAAGAAATTTTTGACACATTATTGCAATGTGCTGAAGCTCGGGAATCTAAAGCACCCTGATGAAAACTTTTTTGTTTGGTATTTTTGCAGTTTATCTGTAAGTTATTCTAAATATTCTTGACAATTGCCGAACATAGTGAAAAATTATATATTTATACGTTAAGGAGGTTTTTTTTTTTTTTATCGATTTTTTATCTTCGATCTAATTTCAAAAAGGAATGTATTTTTTTGGTATTTATATTTGATTCTATTTTTAACTTTTAAATGCAACTAACAGTTAAGTGGTTTTATTTAGTATTTAGTGCGTTTAAATACGATTATAAGAAATTTTTGACACATTATGGCAATGTGCTGAAACGCGGAAAATATTTCTGGGCCTAAATGTAAAGCAACATGATGATAACTTTTTGGTTTGGTATTTTTGCAGTCTATTTGTAAGTTATTATATCGAACATAGTGAAAAATTATGCATTTATACATTAAGGCCGCCTTTTTATCGATCTAATTAAAATTAGTATTTTTTTTTTTTGGATTAAATTTTAAAAGTAAAGTATGTTAATTTAGTATTTTTTAAACGTTTCATATTCAGCATTTACTTATTCGATAATAATCTATTTAACAGAAAAGTAATTTGAGAAAATACCACCATCTATAAAATAGTATCTAGGTATTTTTTTTAGTATTTTCAAAAGTTTTCATTTAAAATTTTGAACTTTTGCTATTTTTTAGTATTTTGCTAATTTCTGTGGTATTTCTTTATATCTTGCTATGTACTTAGCTTGTAGAAAGAAGGTTGATATTTAGTTGGCAATTACCTTTTTAAAAAAGATACATTAGAAAACAACTAGTTTTAAAAAATATCTTGGTAGATTTTTAGTATTTAAAAATTTTTTTCATTTTAAGGGGTCTACGCAGAATGCAAAAAAATTTCGCACGGAATGACAAAACCATATAAAAAAATCCCATTTGGGATATCCCATTAGGAATTTTTTTTTTTATATGGTTTTGTCATTCCGTGCGTAATTTTTTTGCATTCTGCGTATAGGCTTTTACAATTTAAACTTTTACATTTTTTTGCAATTTGTTTTGAATTTCTTCATATTTTACTATGTCAGTAGCTTGTAGATAAATAGTTAGAAGATAAAAACGACAACTTGATTTAATTTAAGTTGAAAAATTTAAGTAACTTTCCTATAAACATTGTAGCTTTAGCAACTAATCCACAAGCTGTGCCAATTTGTTTGCTGTAGCATTTGTGGCAACTATGTGCTTATTATATAGTAGCAAAAAAAAAATACATAATCTCTACTTAAGATTTGCCGCTTTTATATGCTCATACTTAAAGCAGCGTACAATAACAACAAAGTGCATGAAGTGCTGCCAAGTTTTGAATGTAGCTCGTGTGCCGGTCACATGTCAAAAATTCAAAAAAAAAAAATAAAAAAATACCAACAAACTGCCCCTGGCATTGAAAAATTTCCAGCATATACATATGTGTGTGTGTGTGTGTGTATTATATAGCAGGCAATATATTGTATATTATATATGAATAAGAATAAAATTTTGCATGTGGCATTGTCTCAAGCTGTTTCTGAAGTGAGTCGAACTGGAAGGCTTGATGACGACAACAACCACAAACAACAAGCGGCAAGCAGCTGTCGTTGCATAAAGAGAGTGAGAGCGCGATTTGCTAGAGAGAGAGAGAGAGAGTGAGAGCGGAAATGCTGGCGGGGGGGTGGCAGCACTTTTTGTAATTAGTACGAAAGCAATGTTATGAATTGCGCTTGAAGAACAACTCGAGTGCGAGAGTGCGAGAGTTGTTCTTCTCGTTGTTATTGCTCCAGTTGTTGTTGTTGTTGTTGTCGTTGGGTTGTTGCTGTTCCAGATCCCTCAAGGGGTCTGTCAAGGCTGGATCTGAGTCGACGTTGCATTGTGCGGTCACACAATAAATCAAAGCAAATCAATGCGACGTCATGACAGAAGTAGAAGCAGCAGCAGCAGTGGCAGCCGCACTGGCGTGGGTTGACTGAACGTATGGGTTAGGGGTTTGATTTGTTGGGGTTTGCAGGGCACAACAGCTCCTTTGATTTAGAGGCGATGCTGGCATTGGGTTGACATTTGGCTCAAGTCGCATGGAAAAAGCAGCTGAGCTTTAGCCAATGCTACTTAAAACGCCTACAAGCCATGACAAGAGGCCTATTTCCATGTATATGTGTGTGTGTGTGTGCTCACAATTACACACACATTAAACAGCAGCAAAAGAAGCTGAAACAGAAGTCAAAGCGGAAGCGACAGCCAGTAAAGACTTGTAAAAAAGTTTCAAAGTTGTGTAACGAGAGCAAGTAGAAGGGGGGGTGTTTTTTTCTATGAGTATGCATATGTATGTGAGATAATAGAGAATACAAGACTGCAGCATAACAGTAGGCGCAGCAACAGAGGAGGAAAGAGAGTGAGGTAGAAAGAGACGAGAAGAATTCGAATATATAGCACATATGGGTAGCTTGCCATGTAAAAGACTATATAGCATTTACAGTTACGTTTAAATGTTTAAAGATATACAGATTAAATTGAGAATTTAAGCAAATTGAAGCGAAAGACGCAGATAAGTTTAAAAAAAAAAAGTTTCGTAGAATGCTATAAGGTGAGCTTTCAGCAGACAACGAAAGATGACGCAAATAAAGGCAAAAAAATTACAGATTTTAGATAAAGTTTAATTTGAGTATTAAAAAGAAAATGAACGAGCTAAGTGGCTAGAATAATACAAAGTGAACTTACAAAAGATAAAGCAAGATGACAAAAATAAAGGCATAACCTGTCAAAGGTAGCGCAAAAAATAAAAAAAAGAGTGCAAAGTAAAAAGAAATGTGAAGAAAGCTCAGTAAAACGGACTTTATGGATATGAAATGGAATGAAATCGAAATGATTTAAAGTTTTGGCTTACCGTAGAGAATATATATATTAGATAAAAATAATTGTAAATATGAAGACTGAAAAGAAAAACGCGATTAGCACTACTGCATGTTGTGACAAATTAAGGCACAATATGTGAAGCGTTCAAAAAACAAAAGATGACGGCAAAGAGTTAACAAGTATGAAGAAACTAAAATTATTTAGAAGAGAGTAAGCTTGAAGCTTATGCGTTAAGCTCAGCTCAGCTTCAATGCAAAAGACAAAAGAATTAGTGCTCTTGAGTTTTTTATTATTCCTTTACAAAGCAAGAAATTAATTAGAATTTTTGAAATTTAATCGAAATACCAAGTGGGCACTAGGATAACTAGCCCAGCTTTTCTAAACGAATGCAATGAAGAAGATAATACAACAGAAGACTCATACAATTAGATTTGTTCGACAAAACAAAAGCACAGCGGCTCTGTTCTCTGTTTCGTCTGGAAGCCAGCTTGGAAGAGTACTAAACAAAAATGCTTATATGAGATATGCCATAATACGTTGCTGCTTAAATGCTTACTGCAGTTTTGCCAAAACACAGATACAGCCTTATAAGTATGTGTGTATTATATTTTGGACATGCCTTTGCATTTGCTTTACAATTTCAAACATCATTAGCAACGCACACATACAAACATATATATATATATATATACATATACTTATATAAATAAAGTAGGTTTGCGGGGGCAGCGCAGTGCAAATATTCAAAGCATACAGCTTACTAAAATACACACACATGTAGAAACATGCACACACACACACACAAACACGAACAAGTCATATCCCTTTTTGCTAATTATTTATTTAAATATTAAACAAAAATACCCACAGAAAAAAGGGATCTGAAAAACTGCAACAAAACAACGACAAAAAAAAAAAAAAATGGAGTATAAAATAAAAAGCAGAGAGTGAAAAGAGTGGCATTAAATACACACACACACACACACACACATACACACTAAAGACGAAAATGAGGTATTGATGTAGCTGTGCTGTAGTCAGTTTTTGAGAGAAGGGGGAGGGCGTAAGGTAGTCGTTGGTGCTGGGGGGTCCATCATTGGGGAACTGCTGCTGTCTGTTGGCAAAGAAAAAACCAAACAAAAAAAAAAAGAAGCAGCAACGAAAACACAACAACGACCGGCTAAAGAAAAAGGTGTGTGCGAATGAGATGGCCATAGAGATGTTACTACACATGCATATGCAAATACAAACATGACTGTACATGAGCGCTGAAGGACCTTGCTACAGTCAGTCAAGTCTGTCGGAGCAGCAGAGTCGATGAGTGAGAGTGAGCTTGTTGTGCCGCTCTCTGTCTGTATGCTAACTAATATTTTCTAATTTAAAATTCTGTTTCTTTTTTATTGCCTGCCAGGCGACACCCCCGCATACGCACACATACACAGATATACACACACATATGTAAATTTATAAATTTCTATTTACTTATCAAAAATCAGGCAGCGCAGGCAGAAAGAACTCAGGGCATTGAAAAAACAAAGAGTTGGTATTTATTATTACCTCCCGTACCAAAAATGAGTCAAGCAGCGTTAGAAAGCGGAAGGGCGGGGGGGACAGTGTAATACGAAGCGAGTTGCGAGCAGAGCGCTGCAGAGCGGTGCGGAAGTTAAGAGTTGAAAACTGCGTGCACGCCCAAATGTATGCTATACAAAATATAAATTAGCTTTGATATGCGAAGCTGCTGGCTGCCAAAGCGCAGGGGCGGGGTACAGCAGGGGCAGATGAGTTGTAAAAAAGGATTATATACACGCGTGCGCCATGTGTGTGAGTGTGTCTGCATGTGTGTGTGTGTGTGTGAAAAGATGCTGAAAAAAGGATTAATGCGCGCGCCAAAGAAGGCAGCATAAGAGACAGCGGCATGGGCGTGTGCGTGGGGTTGTGTGTGGGGTAAGGGTACTTGGATGCGCCCAGCTAAAGGCGCTTGTATGTGTATGTAGGCAGGGGTAGGCGTACTACTATATGCTTCGATTTTTAATGCGTCATATGACAAGCTTCAGGGTACTGGGTAATTGTGTATCCTTATGGGCTGCAGACGGCAAGATTGGTGCGGCTAGCAAGGGGGGGGGTTTGGGGCTGCTGAAGTGTCAAAGAAAAATGTGCGGCATTTTGTAACTGAAAGATACAGTTACACAGCTGCGCATATAGGATACAACATACGACAAAGTCTAATTGCGTTTGGAGGGGGGGAGGTGGGAGGAGTGGGTAAGGCTTTTTGACAGGAAATTAGGCGTAGAACTGTCATAAATTACAAAAAGCAAACAAAATAGAAATGTTTAAGCAGAACGACAGGCTTTCAAAAAAAAAAAAAAAAGAGGATCAGTGGGAGAATGAAGCGGTAGTGAGAGAGGGAAAGAGTGAGCGAGAGACTGTGCGATCCAAGGAACTTATAAACAACAATTCGTGTAAGCTTGCCAAGCAGCGCATCATAGTGCCAGCAAAGAGAGCGAGCTACAAATTTGCTGCCTTTCGAGTTTAACCCTAAAAATTGCTAAGCCATATGAACCCCCAACGCTCATTATCAACACTAAGCTGGGAGCAGCAGCATTTTGCCAAACGCCCAAAAGTAATAATAATTTTTTGGCTTATCCTTATTATTACATAACGTATGCATACCTTTTTATTTATTTTTTTTTTTTTTTTTTTTGGTTGCCCCATCCCTAACCCTAACTGACCAATCGTACATCAAAAATTAACGTACAGCACATGTGACCCTTTTTTTTTTTGTGGAGTGTGTGTATGTGAGTGTGTGTGGTCGCATTGTGCGCCATTGTTCTGGGCAGCAAAGCAGTGCTCTGCCCCCCCCGCCCACTCACTAACCCGGCCTTGGTCACTTTGTTGGTAGGCCTTTTTGGGCAACATTTTTTAAAAAAGTAAATAATTAAGCATTACACTGACCAAATATGTAGCACACACACACACATACACAAGTCACAGACAAACACAAATAAATATAACTCATATGGGTTGGTAGAGCGGTGGTGGGGATGTTTTTTGTGAGGGGGGCTAAGGGCTTGGTCAGGCCATACAAATAATGATTAGTAGTCCCTTTTTTGTATGTGTATGTGTGTGTGTTGGCTTTTACTTTGTTTTCTATGTGTGTGAGTGTGTGTAATTTTTGACATTTTTATGCGGGCCTCAAAAAACAAAGCGTAAAACCCACACAAAAAAAAAAAGAGCTCCTGCTTTATGTTTGTATGCGTTTTGATATCAGGGTTGTGTGTGTGTGTGTGTGGTCTGACCAAATGCTCGTTACATAAAATTTGACATTTTAAAATCTAACAGAAATTAATGATTTCTATTTAGATTGAGGCCGGACCGACATTTTACAAAAATTTTACAACAAAGCACAAAAAATAAGTTGTGGTACAGTTGTGTACAAAACACACACGTATGCAAATAGAGTCAAGTTAATGAGTAAAGCCAAGTGAGCATTATAAGCTGATTATAAGCTGGCTTTTGTTCGACGGCCTCAAATAGCAGAGTTATATTTTTATAGCCTAGCTGCAGGCGCTGTCTCAGAAGATAGCAGAAGTCGAAAATAACATTACGTATACGCAAAAAAGTGTATTATCTAACTAGAGCCAAAAACAAATACATGCACAACTTAATATGCTTACTTTTAATTACTACAGCTAGTTAGATTAAAATTTTTGCTTTGTATAAGAAACTTTGGCATTAATATTAATTAGATTTATAAATGTTTGAGTGGCGCCATCTAGCGTGCACACAACAGAGACAGGCAGCGGGCAGACACAGTGGGACAAAATCAATATCAACTCAGTCCCAGCAGCAGCAGCAGCAGCAACAGTCAAATCTTTAATTAAGCCGAAAATTAAGCAATTTATTATTTTTGCTTGTAAAGCTGGCCGTAACGAAGAACCAACGTTGCCAACGACGTCTAGAGAAACATTTTACAATTTCAATCAAAATTTCCAATCAATGTCAATTCATTATGCTCAAGAACGAGCTGAAAAACCTTGGTAACGTCAAGTAGCAAAAACCTGGGCAAAAGGCAACTAGCCGGTTTGAGGCGTAGCTTGTGTATGAGGTTTGGCAACCCTGCAGCGAAACGCAAAACTCAACTGGCATTTTTAATGAAAGCAACTCACAAAGTTGCCTGTCAAGTTTGCCTAATCAAAATCGACAACATTTTATAGTTTGCTAGAGAGAGCGGCAGAGAGAGAGTGTGAGCGAAAGCAAGGCGTAGGTTAGGAAGATTTTCGAGACAAGCACGTTTGGGCAAAACTAGGGCGTCAGTGGGTTAAGTTTTTGCGGGTGGCTTTGGCAAGCGAGTGTGTGACAAACAAATATTTGAAAACGTAAATCAGAAATCTTTCACTTTCATTTGGCAATCCTTTTGTAACTGTTAAGGTGTATGGTGGTTGTACTATGGCGGCGGGGTTAGCTAGGGAGTGGTATAAGAAGCTTTTGCCCTAGCCTTGTCACTGCCGTTGGGGGTAGCAAAATCGAAAAACATTTCGTGTATTAAAACCGAAACGAATTAATTTAATTAATTACAATCATGTCTTATTAGAGACAAAACGAAACGTATGAGCACGACAAAGAACCCAGTTACCGGGTATCAGAAGACGCAAACGACGAAGACGTAGACGAAGACGAAGATGTTGTCGTAGCTATTTTTGGGGCTAAGGGCTAAGGGCTAAGGGGTTTGCGTATTTCGGTGTTATAAAATGAAAGACAGTTTTGTTGCCAAAGAGTTGTGTTGTGCTGCTGTTGCTGCTTTTGTTTCAAGTGTTCTATAGGGTTGGGGTTTTCGGGATTTCTTCGAGGGTGGTGTGGGTTTGCTGTGCTGTCAGGGGGTTGCTGCTGCTGCTGCTGCTGGCTTGTCTCTTCGATGTGTAATAGCGCAAATTTTATGCTCACATCATTTATAAATGCCTGATTTGTTATTTACAAAACGAGACAACTTGCGGCATTTTCAATGGATGAGTCCCAGGGAGCTGCAAGTTTCATAGTCTTTGGGTGCCACACACACACACACACACACACACATACAAACAATACAAATTGGGTTTTTGGCATGTGTGTGTGTGTGTGTGTGTGTGTGCTGCCACTTAATTTGAATTTGAGTAATTGGCAGCAAGTCGCTTGGGCGTTGCCGCATTTAAATTTAACATAGATCTTTCTACCTCGTCTTAACTTTCAACGATTGACTTGAACACACATGACGCATAATTAATATTTTTGCTTTTATATACCAAAACTAAGGCAATGCACATAAATTACTTAAGCTTACACTTTGTTGCCGCTTTTTGTTGTTCTTCAATGATTTCAGCGAAAACAAAAAAAAATTAGCAAAATAAAAAAAAACCGCGCATTATTTATTATTATTATTAGGCTCACACATACACATTCAAACACACTCATATATATATAAATCGCATTGCCGACTGTCACTAAACGGCTCATCTAACTGCAATGCTTCATAGAAATTTTTACTTTGCTTTTGGGCCCAACGTGGGGCGCTGTAAAGAGTTTTCTGCTGGCTGGCTGCGATTTGCAACTTATTTTTACAACAACAATGAATACAAACACACACACGCGCACAGCTAGACACATAGACATTTGGACAGTTCTACAGTCAGACAAACAGACAGCAAATCACAAAATGAAAATCGAAAAAAGTGCATGGCTATATACATATGCACTGAGCGAAAAATCCTAGTTAGACAAAAAGCAAAGCAAGCATTTAAAAATTCAACTTGCTTGCTACATCAATTATATTGTAGTACATTATTATATATTTCCATTAAACGAATTTGTAAAGAAAATATAACAAAAATAATTTAGATGATTTCTTTTCTTAGCTTTTAAGTCGAAAATTTATTTTCAATTCTTACAGTCCGCTCTCGGAATGCGTTCATTTTTATATAAAAGCCTCTTAGACAAAACACATTGTAGAATTTCTTATAAACGTACTTAAGCTTCGAAATCATTTAAATGAATCCTATTTACAAAAACAATCAAGGTTGTTAGGTTTGCAGCCAAATGTTTACTTGCGTTCATAACAAAACAAATTTAAAATCAAATCTTAAATCAATTAATTTTTGTATTTAATATGAAAAAAAAAACTTATTTCAGTCTCCCAAAAAAACACCTTATTGAACTGTTAAAAGCTTAACAATCGCTATATTTACAAAAAAAAAAAATATACTTAAGCTTTGATAAAATGTAATAATTTAAATACTGAGCAAAAAGTACGCAATTAGCTCTCCGTATGTGTTCCTTTTATATAATAAAAAAAAAACTTTCTAAAAACACTTTATAGATTTGACTTAAGCTTAATTTCTGCTGAATTTTATAAAAAAAAAATTTGCTGTCGGAGTTGCTATACTTTTCAGCAAAAACCTCTTAAAAAAACACCTCATAGAATTGACTCATGCTTAAAAACCGCTAGACTTTATATAAAAAACAAAAACAGAATACTGATGGCTGTTGGCTGTTGAAACTGAAAACTTAACAAAAGTATGCTCTTTAAAAAACACTCTATAAAATTGCTTATTTAATTAAGTTACGATTTTGTTTAAAAAAAAAAACTAGACCAAGCAAAAAACCTTGACGACTGTACGAAAGAATACAGTCAGCTGTTCAAAAAAATACCAAACCACTTAAAAAATCACCTTATTACACGCCATATTGACTTAAGCTACAATATTGCTGCAATTTTTCAAAACTGACTGCTTTTTATTGCCAGTGTAGCAGTTGTGCATATATACATTTAATGTGCCATATATATATATATATGTATATATATGTATAACTATAAGGCAGCAAAAGTTTACACTCCAACAGACGACGACATCGTCGAGCCAATGACAGAACCGATCCCCTACTCTGTAAAATCCTCCCGAATCATAGATAGAGCCACGCGTTGCCCCTTTATGCCGACCATAAAAATAGGCAAATAATTATTTAAGAATTTCTTGATTAATTGGCACTGTTGCTGCCGTCGCCATTGCTCTTGTGTTTGTTGTTGTTGTTGTTGTTCTGATTGCTGTTGTTTTTGTTTTAGATATATTGTTGTTGTTGTTGCTAGCTGGCGACTGGGACGACCAAACACTTCATTGCATTTTCAATTGTTTGCCGCTATGCATTTTTGCCAATAATTTACATAAATGGCAGCCAATGTTGTGCATGCATATTTTGGCACAACAACCGCAACAACAACAATAACAAATGCAACAACTAAAACAACTAAAACAACACCAACAACTATAGACAGACATTATAACAAGATTGTTGCATACAGACAAAATAACTTGAAGCGTCCATGCAATTTATCAGTCACAGTCAAATTGGTCCGAGCAACAAAATGTTGCAGCAAACATGACAGTTAACAGTGTGCTGTTAAGAGACTGTTAGAGGGTAGTGTGTGTGTGTGTGCGTGCGTATGTGTGTGTGTGTGGTGCAGGGTGTGAGAGCGCCAGCGGGGTAGCATGATTTCAAGATTGATGGCAAGTCATTTGACAAGGCAAGTTTATTGGACTTTGCCTCATTCTGACTTCTATACAATGTAAGTAGCTTCATATAAGCAGGCTGTATCTGTATACCATAGAGATATATGTGCATTAGTTATTTCAGATATAAAAAGTTTTGATATATGTGGAATTATATTTTAGACGGCATAATGTCAGAATTGGCACAATAAAGCTGAACGCGAGCAAGTTGAATGCATTGTAGATATAAACTTCGAGGCATCGATTATTAGAGTTTCCATGGAGCAGTAGAAATGTTACAGTGCTGTAAGTATTGAAGTACATCAGAAACCCAGACTATTCCCTAAAACTAAAACACTAGAGCCATAAAGATATCTAAGAGAATTCGGAGCTCAGAATACTCCCTCTTCAACTTATATCTTCTAGTTCTAGATCTAGTTTGAAGAACTTAAATTTCTTCTTATGAAGCCACCTCTAATGTTTGACAAAGTCGGCTCTTTGTTCATATCTTGCAGCTTAAATATAGCTTTAAGATTTAGTTGCTTCTTTTAAAAGATTCCTTAATTTTGCTCCTAGTATACATGCAACTGTTATCGATTACTACTATTTAGTGCTTTTCAACACTAAACTACTAAACTTTGGGCGCTGCTTCACATTGTAGCTAACCTCTTGCTCTCTTTAGCCGTTCCCTGTTACTCTCTTCATGCTCTGTCTGTCTATGCACCAATTAGCATATTTTATATCAATTCTTGTCATATATTCCACACCTTGCCAACGTTTTTGCCTAGTTTCACGTACTCCCCGCCCCTCGCTCCATGCTGCCCTAGTGCACAATGCGCTACCGCTCTCACCCCTTTTTGTCGTTATGGCACTTCAACAATTGACAAAGCACAAAGCCAGCACAAAGACCTGCAAAATGTATCTGTGTGCGTGTGTGTGTATCTGTGTGTGAGCGCGTTTATTTTTATATATGAATTTTAGTTTGGGCCTTTTTTGCAAGGCAACCGCAGATTCATCTTTTGCTCTGCTCTACGCTCCTTACTCTCACTCTCACTCTCGCATTTGCTCGCTCTAGCTCGCACTCTGTCACTTTGGCATAAATAACTCGTCGCTGCGTTTCGCTCGGTCTGTCTGTCAATGTATCTGTATCTGTGCTTGGCTGTATCTGTGTGTGTATGTGTGTCTGTCTGCATGCATGCATTATTTCATTAAAGTATTACAATATTAATTCGATTTTCACTAATTGACAAGAAGAAGAAGCAGCAGCAGCAGCGGCAGGGCACAGGCAGCAGACGCAGTCACTCGCACTTTGTCTGCCACATGACAACAACTACAACAGATACAACATCTACAACAACAAACACGCTGTTGTTGCTGCTGCTGCTGCTGCTGATGACGATGATGACGACTCTTGGGCTGTTGGCCTGTCGTACCAAAAAAAAAAAAAAACAAAAAAAATAATATATCTGAAATTCTGAAAAAAAAAGTGAATATTTGCTTTTGTTCTTAGACTTTTGCGATACTGTTGTTGTTGTTGTTGTTGCAGTTGCTCTGGCATTTGGTTGAGGTTTCTTTGCATCTTATACATAGCTGACATTTGTCATCAATGCAAAAACGCAACGCATAAATAAGTTTGGTATTTGTATTAATCGTGGGCAGCCAGACTCAAATTATGCCTTATTTTTGTCACTTTTCATGATATTTTCTTTGTTTTTGTTGTATGTATCTTTCTGGTATTCAAACTATTTTAGATGATTTTCGTAGGCAGCATGAATTAAACAGATACTAAAAATTCAATGTAGCAATCAATGAAAGTTTTAAATGAAAAAATGTGGTATTAAGTATCAAAGCTACAATTAATAAATATTTATCAGTTTTTAGGCTGGACCCAAAATAAAATTTTGAGCTTTAGAAAAATTGTGTTTTTTTTTTAACTGATTTACGACAAACTTTGGCTTGGGCTCAGATTTAGGAAGCAGACAAAGAATTTGTACTCTACAAAATATAAAAGCTTCAAAAAAAGTCACATTTAATATTTTACTCAATTATTTTATTATTTTTATTATTTTAAAAATATGAAAATAATTTTTTTTATTAATTTTTGCCAGCGCTCATAAGGACTTAAATTTGAAATTTATTGATATTTTTCATCAAATTAAAAAAACTTTTGTGTTTTGGCCTAAAAATATAAATTTTGCTATAATAGTTAAATATTCATTTTTATTTAAAAATTACGAAATAACTCTTATTTTTAAATTTTTGAATAAAAATTAATAAATAAATTGAAAATAAAATTTATATTTATTAAAAAAAAATTTATAATTCAAATAATTAATTAATAATTTCCATTTTTTTGTTAAAAATTATATTTAAAATTATTTGTTAATTTTTATTAATAAATTAAAAAAAAACAACTTATTTTTATAAATCAAAATTGATAATTCAAATAAATAACTCTTATTTTCAAAATCTTTAATAAAAATTTATATTTAAAATTATTTCTAAATTTATTTAATTAATTCAAAATTAAAGTTACTTTGATACAAAAAATTCAATAATAGTTAAATATTCATTTTTATTTAAAAATCACGAAATAAATAAGATTTTCAATTTTGAATAAATTTTTTGTAAATTCTTATTAAATAAATTGAAAATAAAATTATTATTTTTTTAAAAGTAATATATAAAATTATTTGTAAATTTTTTTAATAATCTCAAAAAATAAAACTTATTTTTATAAATCAAAGTTAATAATTGAAATAAAAAACTTTTATTTTTTAATTTCTTAATAAAAATTGATATTTAAAATTATTTTATTAAGTTATTTTTATAAAAAAAAATACAATTAAAATTAATTCTTAATATTTATTCGAAAAATTGAAAATTTTTTATTTGTTGCCAGAATTTAAATATCTTTTGAAACAAGATGCGCATAACAATAATTGAAACATTTATATATCTTTTCATCCGATAAATCATAATTTTGGAAGGATTACTTTAAATAATTTTTACTGAAATTTTAAAATAAAAAAACATAAATAAATAATTTAAAATTACTAAAAATAAATTCGTCTTTAAGCCTGTGTATACAAAAATGTATATAAATTTCTGACAGTTTATAAAGAACAAATTTTTCGGTTTTTCAATCTCATTCTTTTTACGTGAGATCCTAATGTTAATAATTGATGACGGTTTTCTGACCAAGAGGACTATTATGCTTGGAGAAAGTATCTAAAAATAAATATCTTAAGAAAATTTAAACTAAAACGACTGCATTTAAAGAAACTCAATGAAATCTTTGTTTGTATTATGACAAAATTTCCAATTTTTGGTTCTCAATAAGCTTGGAATAGGAGGGGAATTAAGCACTTATATTAACTATGATATCATATCACTTCCTTTACATTGCTTTAGGTTTTAAGCATTTTCAGCTCTAGCAATTTTCTTTTAAAAACTTTAATTCAACATTTTGAACGCTTTTCACAAAAAACTGCTGCAGGCCTTAAAGCTGCAAGTTGCTTAAAGCGTTCAGCGCAGTTGACCTCAATTGTTAAATTTTTTGCTTTTTTTGTTGGCAACAACATGGCCTACATTGTTTAAGCCGCTTAAAGCGCCTTAAAACGCGCGCTCTTTTGCCTATTTATACAAACAACAAAACACAGATACATAGATTTATGTGCGAGTGTGCATGTGTGTGTGCAAAATTTACATATACGCACAAGCTAAGCCAAAACATTTGTCATAATAGAACGCGTAGTTCTTGTTGCATACAAAGCGGCGCAAAAACACATACAAACACACATACACATATGAGTGTGTGTATAAAAACAGCGGGATTTGAAAAATATGCAAGCTACAAACACATAGATACACACACACATACACACACAAACAAAAAAAAAACGCAAACAACGAAAATTCGCGCGACTTTTGGACTGCCAAAGCTTGTGAGCGTAACAGTTAGAGAGCGCGCCGCGTGAGAGACAGAGCGAGGGGCATGTGTTTGTCTATGTTTGTGTGTGTATCTGTGTGCTTTTAGTGTAAATGTTGCGGCTTTCATTTTGTGCGTAGTGACGACAAACTGTTGCTGCTGCTGCTGCGGTGCCGCTGTCGCTGCTGAGGCATTTGCGTTGGCATGTTTGGCATTTTGGTCGCCGGCATCGCAATACTGCGTCATTGTAGTCCTCATCATCATCATCATCATCGCCATCATCATTGTTGTCGTTGTTGTTGCTGGCTGACCCCAAAGTACAAATCAATTGCATGTGTATATGCGGTGCGTTCGTCTGCCGCCAGCTGCCACTTGCCGGCCAGTGAGTGTATCATGCAACATACTACACTGCCGCACACACACACACATACACACATACACACTTACCCACCCACTACCACTTGGTCAATGGCAGTCAACAGCAACAGCCACCATATTCACATTGGCTTTGGCTACGGCCTTGCCTCTGAAATTGTGTCAATTGCACGGGTCCAACCCACTGTCTATGCTACACCCCACCCCCCTCCCCAACTGACACATCAGCCCCTTTGTCAACAACATGCGTAATTCGCGCAAAAATTTACACGCATTTACGCGCTGCCCGCAGTAGCAAGATTAAGTGCCACACAACCTCCCCCCCCACACACACAACTAAAGCTCCCAGCTTTGTTGCCACTCTCTCCCAGCAACCCGTTCCAAAAAACTTAAAACACAGCAACTGTGCGGCTTTGAGTGCATTTGATTTTCAATGTCAACTTGTATACAAACTTGGCAGCATGAGGCTGCCCACATGGTAGCTATGCCTGCAACTGCCACAGTTATATGACTTGACTTTATATACTTGTTGTATATACTACTACATACCATAACATTTGCGGTATTAGGCTGTTAGTTTATAAATGCGGTCAACTCATGGCCTATCAACAACACTGTTGCACCCCAGAGTAACAGCCCACAAACAATAGCATCCTGCTCTTAAATAAAAAGTTCCTGAGTTCATCTATAGCTGGCATCTATAAAAGTTGGTCAGGAGCTTCCAAAGCTGTTGGTTTTACTAAAACTTAGTGTCACACTGTTTTATGCCGCGTTCACTCTGCAGCACAGCTGTTTGCATGAAATGTGTACGACCCCCCAAAGTCTTGTAGAAAAAAAAACAATTTCGTCAAATGTTTCTTTATATGAACCAGTTCTTTTGCATTATTTATCTTTGACAATATTAGAATCCCAGAGATTTTCTTTTTCTATTCACAAAAGTCGTTTGAGAACTTCTAAAGTCACATGTGAAATTTGGAACTCTTTTAGAATATTGGTTCACAAATTCATTATAAGCAGATCAGAAAGAAGCGTTCTTTACAGGCAAGTTCAAGCTGCTTGCGAAAAAGCTACACATGTAAATATTTGCTTCCAGAGCCCAGCAAAAGTCTCACACCATTTATAGCCAAGCCTTTCTACGTAAACCATACTAGTTCCTACTAGTTCCCTTTCACCAGTTGCTTTTGTTTTTTAGGTTTTGTCATAATTGTTTTTTATTTCAACTATCTCTGAATGTAATTATTTGAGTGCCTGTCACTATGTCTGGTTTTAACGCACTATGACCTTCAATTTGGCATCTCAAAATGAATATGGTCTGTCTTTAATAGCAAGAATCAAAATCGATGCTCCCACGCATTGAAGATGATCGAAAGAAAACAAAGCAAACGGCAAACGAGCGCTTAATTTAATTTCCTCTACAAAAAAAAAAAAACACACACACATGGAATATAGAGATATCCATATGGTACAATGTGAAATTCGATCGAAAGAATTATGCCGAAATGAACCGAAAGCAACAACAACAACAACAACAACAACAATAGCAGAAACGACAATAAAGCAATCGAGTAAACGAATCAGTCAAAGCTGCCAGCAGGCATTGAGCTTTTTTTTTGTTTTTTGGATTTTTATTATTATAATTTTTTTTTTTTTTTTTGCATATCGGACGAGCCACGAACGGCAACAGGAAATCCATGTTTATGTTTAAATTAATAATAATAAAAATAATATAAAAATAAAATATAAACTGTTCAACAAGTTTGCTGCTTAAGAAATTTGGAAATTTTTGTCGTTTAATTTTGGTAGTGTATTTGGCAATGGGATATATTGGCTGTGTCAATAAGCTTGCATAGCTATTAAGGTAGTTAAGCGTTAAGTTTTAAAACTTTCTTGATCTATGTATGGAGATCTAAGGCGGTTTTTGAACTAAGCTTATGCGAGAGCGGCTTTAAAAGTAGGCAGTGAGCGGCTTATGCTCAGAGAGTAAGTTTTAGTGAGCTGTGAGAACGGCTTTTAGCTCTTTAGATGAGCAGTTTACTTGAGAACCAGCTCATATGAGCTATTTTACGAAATCGCGTAATTGTGCTAAGATCTTGCCTAGCAAGCTATTTATATTCTTAAAAAAATATTTTTGTAAACAATTTTTTACTTTAGAACCAGCTCATGTGAGCGATTTTAAGAAATTGCATTTGAAGCATAGGTATACTAAGATTTAATATTATACTATGTACAAAATATTTTTATAGCAATTTTTACTTGAGAACTAGTTCATATGAGCCATTTTAGGAGACCGCATTTGAAACATTGGTGAACTAAGATTTCAAAATGTGCTCAAATGTGCAATTTAACGACATCAATTTTTGAGCATAAGATTTTGAGTCAAGAGGATTTTTGTAAAATATTTTTAATCAAAAGTGTATTAAACAAAGTTTTTGTTGAAACAACAAAGTTATGCGCTAAAAAAAACTTTTGTTAAGTAAATTCCCACGGAAAGAGCATATTGAAAGTTCGTTATAAGGAAATCGTAAGAGTTGTAGTGAACTTGTCAGAAATATGCGTAATATGGAAAAATATGTTATTAAAAATATTTATTAATGCATATTTATTCCAAAGTCAAGGCTTGAACTAGTAAAAAAAATTAAGGAACTTAAATTTTGTATGGCTCAGATACATTAAGAGGAAGGGATTACATAGAATAAAACTGAAAACGTTTTGTTTTTAGCAAAAAATTCGCTTAAAAGAGATTTTTGGCACACTGTTAGTAGTTTTTGCCAAAAAAAAAAAAACGAGTTTATGAAGGGCATTCAGACTTTGCTCAGACAATTTTTATTTATGCTTATATACATATATTCTTTTATTTTGGCGGATTTTCATTTGGCGTATCAATGAAATGAAATGAAATTGAAATGTAAGCAACAAAGCGAGTCTGGATGGATGCTGAGGGCTCTCTGAGGCATAAACATGCGTCAAAGTGAACGTCGGCAGCGACGCCAGCAGCGGCGGCAATATTATGCGGGGCGAATGCGCGCTTTAATACAATAAATTATATTATGGCTCTTCCTGTTTGCCTGATAAACACTACAACAACTACAACAACAACAACAACAGTAATAATAATAATAATAAGAGCAACAAAAGCATAAAATATTGAATTGAACCGTCGTGCAGACATCGGTTTCAGGCTGTGTGCACTCCCTACTCTCAAAACTCTGGAACTCTGTAGCTAGCTATCTTTGTTGCGCTTGAAGCCAATGTTAAAGATGATGATGTTGAAGTTGCAGATGATGATGATGATGTTGTTGTTGGTGGTGGTGATGCTGCTGCTGATGCTGATGCCGTCGTCAACGTCAATGCTGTTGTCGTTGCAAAGATCTTACGCGCCTGATTTGTGCAAGCCAAAACGGCAAATAATTGAAATTTGCATATAATGAAAGCCTGACTGGATCACAGTTTAAGCCAACAACTGGCTTGCAACGCGGGCGTTAAATGTGCATGCAGCGCCAAGGATTTTTTTTTTTTTTTCTTTTTTAACCCACATGGAACTAAAGCACAGTAGCTGCAATCAGGCTGCAGTCTGAAGTTTTTTAGTCCTGAGTCTTCTACCTACAGACAATTTGTTGTTCGTACGGCTGGAAACCCTTTACGGTTTAGTACTTGGCTCTATTGTGACTGTGCCACATAAATTACATTTAAGGCGACGCGCGACGTGCGACAATTGTCGCCAGGTGAGTTAGTTGGAGCTCTGGGCAGAAGACTTGGCTTCGTTTATAAGGCTGTTTTTTTTGTTTTCATTCATTCATTCACAAAAAAATGTTACAACAGCAGCGCAGCCTTGAAAATTGTGGCAGAGCTTTAAGAAATATGCTCAGAGAGAAAAAAAAAACTTAAATAGGCGTTGTGATCATAATGATAATGAGCTTGTTGATGTTCATTATGATGTTGACGCTGCGCGCCTACTTTGTGTGGGCGTTTTTGGTGCCGCATATTGTTGTAGGGATTGTTGTTGTTGTTGCTGTTGTTGCTGTTGTTGCTGTTGTTGCTGCTAATGGCAGGCAGACGAGACAAGTTTTGACATATTTTTTTGTGCTGTTAGTGTGTGTGTGTGTGTGTTTGTGTGGCGCATTGATGAGGACAACGACAGGCACAGGCACAGGCCACAGTAACAGAGCCAGTACCAGTACCAGTACCAGACCCAGTCCCTGTTCCAGTCCCTGTTCCAGACATTGGTTGTCAACCGAGTGTTGCACATGAATGAAACGCAAATGAATGAATGTGGCAAAGGCAAAGCCAAAGCCAAAGGCATTTCATATGCACATGTCTGTAACTTTGTCACAGCAGTTATCATCATTATATATTATATAGTAGTAGTTGCGTTACATGAATGCCTCATAAATGTACATAAATATATAGCTATATATGTACATATATGTACATAGAGTATGAGCATCATTAATGTTGCTTGAATGTTGCCTTAAATTGGAGCAACACAACGCGTGTCTGGCGCCTAAATAAAATACTACTCGAAAATTTAAGTCAAAAACTTACACAATAAATTTTTTAAATACTAGTTCATTCAAGGTAGCGTCAATTACCTGTAAGTACAAAAATATTTCAAATTTATTAGAATTGATAAAAAAATATTTTTTAGTTTGATTTTATGTATTAAAAGATTTCTATGTGAAAAATTAGAAGCTAGAAACTTTCTGCAATATGAAAAAATACTGCAAAAATTCGTAAATTATAGCTAAGTATATAAGATGGAATATTTTTAAAAAATTTTTATATTTTATTGAAAAAAAAATAATCTAGCTCTTCAAATTATTATATCTTTTTTTTTCATTTATGCTCAAAAATTAAATAAAAATTGTATCGTGTCAATGAAAAGAATATTTTGCATCACTTTTAATTTAAGTTTTTAATACAAAAAAATGTAAGCCAAAAAGTAACTTATGGCTACAAGTCTAGATTGGGTTAGATAGGCTCCAAACACACCCCGAGACCGTGTGAAATATTTTGTTGATGATTAGAAAAGGATATAGAAGAAACAATGAAGTAGGGTACCTGGAGGGTAGGTGGATAAGTGGAATAGATAGCTACAAAATTGATTGGTATAATAAAAAAAAATTTATAAGCAATACAGAATGCATCGTAACGCGGGCTGATCTAAATTCTAGAAAATTTTTTTAGTAAAAAAAAAAAAAAATATTTCCGATTTTATAAGCAATACAGAATGCATCGTAAAGCGGGCTCATCTGAATTATGGAAAATCTTTGGGCACAATTTTAAAAAAAATTGTAAAGCGGGCTCATCTGAATTATAGAAAATTTTGTGCACAATTTTAAAATAATTCTAAAAATTTTTGTACAAAAAAAAATACTTCCGATTTTATAAGCAATACAGAATGCATCGTAAAGCGGGCTGATCTAAATACTAGAAAATTTTTTGATTCTAAGAAAATTTTGCGAGAATTGAAAAATTTCAGCTGAATACAATGAGTGCAATATTTTAAAAGATTTCTAAAATTTTAGTACAAAAAAAAAAAATATTTCCGATTTTATAAGCAATACAGAATGCATCGTAAAGCGGGCTGATCTAAATTCTAGAAAATTTTTTGACTCTACGAAATTTTGCGAGAATTGCAAAATTTCAGCTGAATACAATGAGTGCAATATTTTAAAAGATTTCCAAAATTTTAGTAAAAAAAAAAATATTTCAGATTTTATAAACAATACAGAATGCATCTTAAAGCGGGCTGATCTAAATTCTAGAAAATTTTTTGACTCTACGAAATTTTGCGAGAATTGCAAAATTTCAGCTGAATACAATGAGTGCAATATTTTAAAAGATTTCCAAAATTTTAGTAAAAAAAAAAAAAAAAATTTCGAATTTTTATATAATATTCTTATTTTAAAGAAAGAATTTTTTTTAAGCCTTTAAGCTTTATCTGGAACTAAATATACTATATGGACCGATGCGGTTTTCACAAAACCTTAATGAGATTCCATGAATTTCCCTAAAGTTTACTTTTTAATAGCCTAAGCAATTACCTTAGCGAGTTAACAACACTCTATAGAAACATGTAGAAAATCAAATAAGCTTTAAATACAAAAAAAATACCATAAAAAAATAATTTTTCCATATTCAACAATTTTTGGAAATTTTTTTAAAAATTCTTTGTGAGACTTTGAATTAAGTGCTGCTATCGATGAAAATTATTCTAAGTATACGAAGCAGCGTTCTGCTTAGGGTTTGCGACCATCCGTCTGGGGATTTAGCTAAAATTGACCAAACCCGCAAAAGATTTCAAGACTATAATTTTAGAACTCAAAGTGCATCATCAATATCATTTGCTGTATCTCCCACTGGAGCTTCAAAATGCATAGCTTTGAATATTTGGATTTTCAGTAGGGGTACCCAATACGTAGACGCTTTAAAAAAAATTAAGAGCTCCATAGCTTCATGTGAAAGTAAAAATCGGAAAAGAACTAAGCTATGGTTAAGGCTTTCGAGTAAACTCATATACTGCATTATTTATACAATTTTTTAAAGCTTAATAGCTTAAAGTTAGGCAAAGTCAGCTCACTTAATAGAAATTAAAATTATTTTCAACTATTTTTAGTGAAAACAACTAGATAGCCTTTACCTTATTTAAAGTTCGTTGCAGTCAGCTCGTTTAAGAACAGTGTCTCTTATATTCACCTTTTTTTAGTGAAAGTGAAAATGAAAAAGTGCTTCAGAACAGTGAATCTTATATTCACTTTTTTTTTTGTGAAAGTGAAAATGTAAAAAGTGCTTCAGCTTATCTTAAGATTTTTGTTAATAAACTCTATTTTTAATACAATACTAAACAGCATAAATTTGGCATAATTTTCTTAATAAAATTAAATACTATAATTTCACATAAAGTTGTTGATTATATAAGTGCCTTTGTTTGCAGCAATTACATACCTATAATTGAATATCCAATTTTCTAACTACACGTGCAGTCACACACACACACATACAAATACAGGCATACATGTCTACACACACACACACACACACGCACACATTTAAAACTAGAAGCACGCACGCTACTTGAAACACAAAAAAAATAGAAAAAAAAAATAACACGCATACGCACTGTGAATTGTGTGAACTGTATGAACTGGACGACTGTTGGCCGGAAAAGCTTTAACTGGCAGCTAGAAAATGGCGGCTGGCGGCTGGAAAATGTATTGCGTTAAAATGCTGCTGGATACGTCGGTAACCGATATAACATATAACGCGTCAAATAGCAATTAACAACTGATGCAGATAATCAGTGTACAAAAAAGTTCTGAGCGCGAACACACACACAGATACAACACGCACACATACAGTGGCTGGCAGCATTTGTGATAAACGACAAAATGAAATCAAATCAAAAGCCTCACATGGCTCATAACCCAAAAAAATAATAAATAAATAAAACAGCATATAGTACATAGTACGGGCATGTATTTATTCCATAGAGGGCTGGCTATATGTACTAGCTACTGTGCGTGTGTGTGTATGTATGTGTGTGTGTGTATTTGAGTGGATTTAGTAAGAGCAACAACAAGAAAACAATTTTAAACAAATACATCATTAGCAGCAGCAACAGCAACAACAACATCATCATCATAATTATAAAATTAAATGCTTGTTTTTATTTTTTATTATTATTATTTTGCTTTTATCAATTTTATTTGCTGCGCTTCACGAAAAAATAAAAACGAAGTAGCAAATATGCCAAGTTTATAGATAAAACCGCAAGGCATATATGTACATACTATATATATGTATAGTATATAATAGCTACAATCAAGGTAAGCGCAATTGCGGCGCTACGCGGAGTAGGTTAGGCTGTGAGGGGGGAGCGGGGGCATTCAGGCATTTCAGGTGTTATAAAGGCCATAAATTAGCAGACGTACACTTGGTACTTAAGTCAGTAGAAATCTAGCTGCATTTGTTATGTGGCAATCAAAGCCGTTTAAATATTGCTACAGATATCAGCTACAGATACAGATACAGATATCATTACTAATGTTTGCTTAAGATATCGCGACATATAGCTGCCATATTTATATAGACCTGATAATCACGAAAAAAAAAAAAGAGAAAATAATCCATTCAACCAACCAAAAGCACACTGATTACTGTCTATTGGTCGACAGCGGCGACGCCATTAGTATAACGATAAGATTTCTTATCTTATATAGTATATAGTATACCATATAGTCTATATCTAAATGCTAGCTGAGCGAGTGCTTAGTGCGCAAACAAATAGATGTATAAATAAATGTTTAGATAAGCGTCCATATATAAAAAAAAAAAACAAAAAAAAAAAAAATTCAAGAAGTAGAAGTCATAAGTACCACGTAGCAATGCCGTTGACTACTAGTGATATCTATGTCTATATGGTTACTATATAGATATAGATACAGATACAGTTACACAAAACAAAATTGTCATAAATTGTTTAGTTGTTGTCTAAACATGTTGAAAGATTTATGAATGCTCGCGCATTATTTTTTAGGCATTATATAAGTCGTATGATCATATAATGATTTGTAAGAAATCGGCTAGCTATGTATCTACAAGATACGCCTGGGCAATGGCGTCAGTTAGTTATACAAATACAGATACAACAAATTAAGCCATAGGTTAGTCAGTTGTTTTGTATTTTAAAAACCTTGAGCTACTTAGAGCAATAATGCGTAAATTTCAAAGTAATTTGTATAGAGATTGTATATGATTATGGCATGGATTTTATATGGAAGGCATATGATAAGCCTAGTAGATGGATTTCAAATGTTCTAAAGTGCAAATTTAAATAAAAAGCGTATCTTAATGTGGCAAAAAAATTCTAGGAAAGCTTAGCACAAGTCGAGAAAAATAATTTGCAACCTGGGGCGCTAGATTGAAAGACTAGCCCAGCTTCTAAGTATTGCTTGTAAACTATTGTCTTGCTTAAGCCTGGCTATTTGGGCTACTTGCTTTTAAATAGATACGTACATAATGTACTTGTGTGTGCTGGCTACCTCGACTTAAATCCGGCCCTGTCTTAATTTGTATGCGTATTCCAATTTGCCAGAATAACAAGAGCATCAGGGTAAACATTTAAAAAAATATATAAGAGCTACTAAAACAATAAACTACAAAGTTATAATGACTTATCAAAATCGTCTACAAAATTTGAAATTTTCATTGAAAACCGAGTCAAAGTGCAGCAGTAATTAAATCCTCAATGCCTTATAAGACGCTTAATTTTATGCAAGGTTCCACAAGCAGGCAATTAACATTATATATTGTAAAAAAATATTATTATATTAAATAAGCTGCTAACAAACTAATACTTATTTTTTAAATCAAAACTGTATCTAGATACAACAAACTTTGGCTAGTACATAATGATTCACTCCAGTCTTATATACAACCCCAACCCAACACTATAAACCAATCAATTTCAGACAATTCGAAACCAATACGAATGCGTATAAAGCGGCCATATTACGTATACGCCAACGGGCATTGGCAAGCTCAGCAAAGACGCATCGAGTAATAGAACCAATAAAAAAAGCAGCAAAAAAAATATAGAAAACTTGGTAAGTGTAGAAAAAAAAAATATATGTACATATCTATGTATCTATCTATACATACAATATGTATTGAGCGCGTGTGTGTGTGTGTGTGTGTGCTCTGATAGATACATACATAAAGCAAAATCCCTACAATAAAACGGGGCGGAGCACAAGTGGCAAAAAAAAAAAAAAAAACAGAAAAAAAGAAAATAAATATCAAAAAAAAAAAAAAAGAGAAATACGAAAAAAAGGAAGCAAAAACGAAATGAAAAGCATAAAAAGAAAAATCTTGCCAAGTGAAAAGAAGAAATCGGAGTCGAAAACGGAAACAGAAACAGACTGAAAGGAAGCAGTAAATGCTGTGTGTGTGTGTGTGTGTGTGTGTGTATGTGAGTCGCCTACGTGTGTATGTATAAGCATCAGAGCACTCAAATGAAATCGAATAAGCATAAAAACGCATAAGCTACACACATACACACGCAGCTATATAAAAGGTATATAAGCTTCTGTATATGCATGCGTGTGTGTGGCCATAGCTTATGTGTGTCTCTGTATGCGCGCTCTTCAGCTTGCTGTGTGTGTGTGTGTGTAAGTGTTTGAGATCGACTTGCTGCAACTTTTGCCAAGCTTGTATTTGGCATTTTTGCTTTTATTTTTTGTATCTTTTTTGTACATAAGCTGTGTGCGAGCGTGTGTATCTATAAGATACACATGTCTAACCATGCAGGCAAAGCAGCTTGCTGGATTTGGGTTGGTTGCCTCGAACGCATATTCAATAATGACATAAATAAGATACTCACACACACACACACACACACACGCAATTGCTACACACAGATATAACACGAAGCTGTGCTTGTTGTTGTTGTTGTCATCGTGTTGAGTGCGCTGCTTAGCACCTAAAAGCATGCTACTATTTTTATACAGTCGAGCGATTCTTTTACTTGCCTTTGTACCCTACCCTGCGCGCTGTCTACAAGCGCTTATGCTTATGCCCCCCGCCTGCCCTCTTTTATCAGCGTCATCTTGCTACCATGCCCAAGCCCAAGCTCTGGTTGGGAAGGGGGGCATGGGTGTCTTTCTTTTCAAACGTCTGTTGAACTAGGCGCCCTCTAACGTTGCCAACCCGCCGCTCTCAAGCACTAACCAAAGCTTTCCAGCTGCTGAAGCGCACTCTGCAATACAAAAACAACTTTTATACGCTCTGTAGCGCTTGTTGTTGTTGTCTTTGTGTGTGTGTGTGTATATGTATGCACTTGATTACATTTCTTTTTGCTTTTCATTTCGTGTTGCTCGTTGGGGTCTCTTATTTTTTTTTATTTTTTTTTTGCTCCCTACACACGTATATAATATATTGACGCCCTGCTCGTCGTTGTCGTCGTACTCCACGCTGGTTGGGCGCCTTTGGCGCAAAACTTGTCAACCTAAACCCAGCACACAGCCAAGCCCACCCCCCACGCCACTCTTGGGATCTACAGCAAGCGCAACAATTCAATGCCCAAAACGCCCGAACCGAAAAAAACCGAAGTTAAGGGCGAGAATTTCGATGATGTTCTGGGGGTCTACAGGGTTGCGGTTCCTAACGAGCTGCTGCTGCCTTAGCCGAGTGTGTAACGAGTGAGCCGAAGCTTTCAGCTGTTGTTCTTGTTGTTGTTGTGGTTGTTGTAGCTGCTGTTGATGGCTTCCCAATCGAAATCGATGTTGGGCATGTATTAACATTTTTTTTTTTTGCTCAATATGTGTAAGCGCATATAAGGCGCCTTGGTGCTCAAGAGCATGGAGTGGCTTGATGCGGTTGTCCCACAAATTTATGCTCTTTTAATTGAGCAGCTACACCTGGCCTCAGAGTTCGATATGTGCTTTTGTCGCCTGTCGTACGTCAAACCAACACCAACACACACATACACATACACATACACACACTCTCTTTACGCTCTGTCGCTGAGTCTGGCTCGCAACTCTCTTGCAGCTGCATTGAGCCGAGTGAAAGTGGCGCCCCAACAATTTTTATGCTCTGGGTGGCTTCATATATATATGTATGTATTATTTTTTTTCACTCATTTTTATAAAAAATTTAATACATGCGCTCGGCTGCTGTCGTTCGTTCTATGGCAAAAAGGGCATGGCATATGGCGCTCACACACACACACGTACACTCACACTCACACAGAAAAGGACGACAACGTTGAGCGCAAAAGCAAAAACAACAAGCAGTAAAACAGTAGAAAGCTGAAAAAATATAAAAGACGAGCAAAAAAAAAAAAATAAAATTGGATTGGTTTGGTTTTGGGCTGTCTTTGGTGGGGTTTGGGGCGCCGCCAATGTGAGCAGGGTGGCTTGCTGTATGCTTTTGGGGGTTGGTGGGGGTCGTTAAATTTATATAGCCAGCCGCATGAGGCGTACCACTTGAGCAGCAGCTCGCTATACGGGCGTCGATGATTATTGGGTGGTTTTGGTGATTGGGTGTCGCCGTGTGGGCTGCTTGGGCGCTCCTAACGCGAGCTCACATTCCGTTTCATTTTTATAGCCTGGTTTTCTTCATTTCGTTTTTTTTTTTTTTTCTTTTGCGGCTCTATCACATATTGGCAGCCAGCTACTTGGGGGTTGGCAGCCAGATTATAAGAAATATACTTATATACATGCTCAAATACATATAGCTATGGTGCGTTTTTTTTTTTTGCTGCTTTTACTCAAGTGGTATTTGCTGCTGGCTGCGCTGCTGACTGCGCTGGTATGTAATGGCAGCATAAAAGCAATTCAATTTAGTTGCTGCTGCTTTATTTATTTTTACGTGTTTTTTTTTGTACGTTTAACTGTATGTATATAATACATAAAAATTGAGCGTCAATTGAATTCGATTGGACGAAACGACGTGCAAACGAAGGCCGCACGAGTGTGCTGCCCAGGACAAAAAAAAAAAAAAAAAAAAACACAAACACAAACAGATACACGCACACACACACACACACACTCACATGTACATAGAGCGTAGGGAGCTGTAGCAGCAGCCAACCAGCCTGCTGGCCAAAAGCAAGGCCAACATGAAAAAATAAGGCAAACACACGCACAGGCAGGCACACAAAGCTGTTAACCTTTCACACACAGATACCCACACACACGTGCATATGAGCATAGGTACAGCTACTATGTGTGACTTCGTTTTATATGGATTGTTTTCAATAATATTGGCAACGCCTTCCTGAGCCAATGCCTGGCCTTTATATACATACATACATACAACACACTGTGAGGGCGGCAAATCTATACGCGTATGTATAAGTGCTTGTATGTATGTACATAAGCTGGTATTGGTTTTTGGGGCACTGCTTGTGCGAAAATCGAAGCAGCAGCAATAATAACAACGACTTGCTATTGGTTTTACGTACGCTATTTATATACACATATATATAGATATATATGTATATATAGGCACATAAGCGCAGCGTCTGTATGTGTTGCTATATGAGTTTTTGTGTTGGCCATTTATTGCTAAGCACTGTATGCCAATTAATATACAAGCGTCATATTGGTAATGTTTTTAGCTGAATAAACTCTGCTAACTAGGCATGGGATACAGCTACAGTAGCGCCTCGAGCTTAAGTCGCGTACTTTTAAATGTCAAAGGTTTATGTCCTTAATGCAGCTGACGTCACAAAAGTGTCTCTTTTGCTTGTTTTTGTCTGACTAACCTCAAGTAACTCAGCTTGTGCAGCAATTTTGTTTATGAAATTTGGCATGCACTTGCTTATATATATTGTCTATAACATATGCTAAAATCAACCAAATCCTCACACTGGCAGCTATTATAACTAAGTGAAAAATTGAAACTGTAAATTGTGCACATAATTGATACTGCTTAGTTACTATAATACTATGCATTGCACAGCAGGAGTCGATTTAGGTGCAAAGCTATCGCCTTTGGCATGTTTTTGTTGACTAACCTCAAGTAACTCGGCTTGTAGCGCAGCTCTGATGATGCCACTTGGTCTACATATTTGAGCATATATTGGTTACAGTTTTTGTGAAATTCAACAAAATCCTTACACCAGCAGCTATTATAATAAAGTTTAAAACTTCAAGTTGTACAAAATAAACTGCTAAAATAGCGGCTGTTGTTTTAGTTTTCATAAATTAAGCAGCAACAGACGTTTCAGTCCCAAATGTGTCACTTTTGGCATATTTTTTTTGCTTACGAACCTCAACTAACTCGGCTTGTGGGGCAGCCCTCATATAAACACTTGGCCTAGTCATTTGTGCATACATGATATAGGGCATATATTACAATCAACGAAATCTTTAATGCCGAAGCTATTATAACTAAGTAAAAACCTTATAAGTTTCAAAACTAAACTGGCAAAAAATACGCGATTGACTTAGTTTGCGAATTTATGTCCATTTTGTAAAAAATAAAATGTAGCCGCTTTGCAAAGATTAGGGTTTTTACAGGAATCTATAGTTACGAACGCCTGTGCTACAAATCCGCAGATAGTTGCGACTTCAGTTTTACCACAAATCAACAATACTGAAAATTTATAATGCTCTCAAATAGAATCATCACATCGTCAGATTGCTGCATTTGAAGAATATATCTGTTACACTCAGAGAAACCTATTGGACTGAAATTTGATGGAAAGCGTATTCTGATACCTCCTTGACCAAGTATTGTTTCTTTTATATAAAGCTTTAGCTTGTTAACAAACCCCCAAACTAATTTTAGACTTTACAAAAATAGCCAGGAATCACTAAATAATCAAAAATAGTTACAAGTCCATGCCTCTTGTGTGTTCAATAGCGCCGCGCCCCGCCTATTATAGTGTCCCTGCCGAGTGTCAATACACAGCGCTGTATTGCCACTGTATGTAAGCGTATGAGTGCGTGTGTGTGTGTGTGTGTGTGGAAACCAGTCAGGCAGGCGAACGAATCAGCCAGCACAAAGCCGTGCGGCCTGCATGTGTGTGTGCGGCAGTCAATAACATCCAATCAGGTTTGTTAAAAATCTATCTATATATGATGTTCATGATGACGGCAACGGCGACAGCGGCAGCGGCTGCGACGCAGCTGACACTGCTGAGAGCAGTGACGACCCCTCACGAACTCGACTCAGTTACTGAGCTGAACTGAGTGCAGTCGCAACTGTCGAACCTGCTGCTGGCGTCGCTGCATGCGCTACCCTGCCGCAGTGCGTCGCTCCGCCCCGCACCAAAAACACTAACGGACAGGCACACTAAGTGTGTGTGTGTGCGTGCCTCTTTCATTCATTTGCTTCGTATCGAACGTACATTGAATCGTATGCGTGTGTGTGTCTTATCAGCTGCAGCAGCAGCCTGTTTGCCCGCTCTCACTCTCTCGCCAGCACGCAAGCACTCGACTAGGAGAGCAACGCGCTTGCTCGCTCACTCACATGCTCTCGCTGTGACTCATTTGCCGTTTGGCTTGCTCGCTTCATTTCACTCAATGACCCATTTGTATTGAGCTTTATTTGGAGTGGTTTTTTTTTTTTGCTTTTGTTTTGTTTGGCCTGCTCGCTCTCTCACTGGCGCTGCCCGCCAAAAATAAACACAAAAAAAGGTAGTAAATTGCAAATGGTAGTAGCTGCAGTAGTCGCAGTAGTAGCTGCAGCATACAATTTCTTGGCCAAAACTTGCAGCTGAGAGCCGCTACCAGAGAGTGAGAGCGCCTGCTCTCCTGAGTTGTGGCAGCTTTGTTGTTGTTTTTAGTTGCTTTTTTTTTGGTGTGCTGCTAGTATTTTCAATACGCGCAGCGCAGTCGACGCCAGCTTGCTGATTGATTTTCCATAATGCGAGCGAGCGCCAACCCCACGTCGCCTACGGCATTGGCAGCCGGGTCGCCGCCATATGACTTGCTCTCTCTCCACATGGCGCTGTGTGCGTGTGTGTGTGTTTGTGTGTGTGAGTGTATGAGTGTATCGAACGCACAGCCAATAGCAAAAATTTCCAATTGCGTACGATTTTCCAATCAAAATGTAACGCAAAAAAAAAAGAAAGAACAGTAGCAGTTAACGTTGACGTCGGCAGCGAATTGTGACGTTGGCAGCAAAAACTGCCATGTGTGTGTGTTCAAAGGGGCGTACGACGACATGTGTGTGTGCGTGCGAGGGATGCTTGCCCGATACTCACACATATGCGAAAACAAAAAAAACACAAAAAAATACTGAAGCCAACTCCAACTTACTGCAGACCCCAACACTCAAAAACGAATCGATGCGCACCGACCGACCATCCATCCGACCGACCGACCACGGCCCGGCCCTCAAAAATATATATACGAACCAAAACGCCCGAGACCAAGGCAAGCGCAACGCTATGGCGCCTTGTGCGCATCTCTGACATATTTCCAATATCATTGGTCGATAAATACCGAGCAAACGAATCGAAACGAAACGTACGAAATGGCAGCAGCACCAGGCTAGCATATAGAGCGCCCTACACACGCACACCAATATACCAACTACTAGATTGGGGAGCGCCAAAGCTCAAGCCCGGATAAGCCAAAAAACACAAAATAAAATTTCTAGCCGGGCTCACTATGAGTACTCGTTGGCTGCCTTGGACAGCTAGCAGCTTCCTACTCGCCCACTCTACACATGCTCCTAAAAACTATATAATAGATGTTACTTTGTGGGCTGTAGCTGGGCGTATGTGCGCCCTCATGTGTGTTTGTGAGTGTGTGTGAAAAGGATTTGAAATGCCGAAAAGTTATCATGTGTATTAGGGGCATGTGGTTGAAACGCAATTTCATAGATTGGTTGATGTGGAGGGTAAAACGATTTCGTATAACAAATTCCTTGGCTGGCATATTGTATAAACATATTAGAGCAACACAACATAAGTAGTTCTACCAAAGATGCTTGAGTGTCTTTTACAATGGAATCATGCTTGCGGTAATTTTCAGATGTTTAGAGTGCAATGCTTAGGTCCCGCTTTGTTCCTTAACTTTTTTTCACCTCTACTATTACAACCAACCTCACGTAACTCAGTTCATAGAGCAGCTACAACATGTAATTTTGGGTATATATCAGTTGTAAAAATTTCTTATATAAAATTGGGAATATCGTGTATTCCGCTACAAAAGTTTTGTTTTGGACCAAAAATAATAGGTTTTTGGCTGGCTGACCTCATGTAACTCGGCTTCTGAAGCAGTGCCAGTACTGTAACTTGGCCTACGTATGTATGCATATATTGTCTATAACATATATTTAAATCAACAAAATTCCCACGATGTAAATTATTATAATTAAAAAAACGCGTAGAATTTGCTGAAACAGAATTGGTCAAATGCAATGCAACATTGGATAACTTAGATATAATTTAGGAGAATTCTTTATTTTATTCTAAGTGGATAAGTTTTTAAGAGTTTTTTGACTGACTAACCTCTTGTAACTCAGCTTGTAACGCAGCTCTGACGCTGTAATTTGTTCAGTATGTGTATGTATACAATATCAACAGCATAAGTTTAAATCAACCAAATTCCCACTATGAAAACTATTATAAGAATAAAAAAAAAAAAAGTTTTTTGATTATTTCCAATTTTATAGAAATACCTCTTTACCCCCTATACTACGTCATAGCAAACTTAAAACCGATCAGTCAGCAAAATATTTTGACTATTACTATAAGCCTTTAAATGCCCTCGAATTGAGGTATGCCGTACTTTTCAAATGTCAGCACCAAAAGCGTCGCAGTCGTCGTCGCAGTCGCTGTAGTGTCGACGCACTCACAGCGTCGGACATGCCAGACCTACTACTACTACTAATACTACTATGCTCCCTAAAGTCCCCCTCCAATACACACACACACACAGACACACACACACACACACACATGCAGTGTTGGAAATGATTGTAACGTTATAGCTATGGTTGGCATCCTCGTAGTCGTTGTAGTCGTCGTAATAACGAGCAAGGCTACGATGACGACGACAATGTCCTTTCACATTTGTCGTTTTAGCCCGAGACGACGCAGCTTTTCCAGCAGCAGAGCAGTACTTGCTCTGTCTGTCTGTGTGTGTGTGTGTGTGTGTGTGTGTGTGTGTGTGTGTGTCTGGGTAAAAGAGCGCAAAACTCGATGCTAAAAGTTTACTTGTCTGCTGCGTTGTCTGCCAAAGCAGAGCAGCCAACCCAAACTGCTGCCAATTTTTATGCGCTCCCTATTTTTATCTGACGTTTTTCTTGCTTTTTATTTTTCCGGACCACCCTACGAAACCCTCCTCCAAAGCTTTGTAGCCGCTGCTTCTGCTGCTGCTGTTTCTGCTGCTTTATTTTATTTCATCTTCACTTTGCTATATTTCTTCTTTTTTTTTTTTTTTCGTCTTCTTCGTTGTTGTTTTTGTTGTTGTATATATTATTTTATATGGCTGGCTGCTGTTTCTTTCTGACGTTCGTCGAATGTGTATAGATTTTTGTTTTGGGGCTGGGTTTGATGGCTGCCACTGGTACGGGGTCTGGGGCTGGTGCTGTTCATAGAGGAGGAGCCGTATATTTCGATTCAAGGATATTTGCCGATATGTGTAAAAAAGCACACACACAGACACACACGTACAGCAATGTGAAATGAAGAAGTGAAAGAAAAGATGCAAAAAAAAAACCAGGCTATTGCTGAGGCGCTCTTTAGGGGGTAGTGTCTCTATATATGTCTGTGTATGTGTATAGGGGGCTGTGTATGTGTGTGTGTGTAACTCCTGCTCTTGATAGCAGAAATAAAAATCGAGCTAGCAGCAGGCAAGAAGAAGCAGCAGCAAAAGTAGAGGCAAAATCGCGGCATATACTAAGAAGCAGGGAACATAAAAAAAACCGAAGAAAAAAACGCAAAAAAGCTGGAATTTATTTCTTTTTGAGCGTAAAGAGCGCGCAGGATTTTTGCTATATAGCCAACACATGCATATATACAATAACATATAGATATACATATACATATATATATAAACAGCTATAGATACATATGTATAGCTTACAGATAGCTAGCTATGTGCCGTGCTGTCGTAGCAATAAATGAAAACGTATTTATTTATTTCATTTTTGCATGCTTCTTTGGGCTGCAAAATTTTTTTTTTTTTAACGCTAATATAAAGCAGTTTTAAGATAGACCAAACTCAAGTAACTCAGCTGTTAGAAGACTTGGAGAGCTCAAAATTGGTCAACTTAAAGCTTTTGTGCCTATAAAGCATATTTTCTAAAGGCGTAAAAATTCCCACTATAATAGAGGCTTATAAGTTGTTAAAGCCTAGTTAATATAGTATGAGCTATTTTTGGCGCTAATTTGAGCCAGTTTTTATGTATGCGCTACATTTTAGGGCCTCACAAACTCAAGTAACTCAGCTGTTGGAACACTTAGACAGCTGAAAATTGCACAACTTAAAGCTTTTGTGCCTATTTACAATATTTCCCAAAAATATCAAAATCGCCACGGTACAAGCTATTATGCACGCAAATAATTTTTGCAGTTATCTTTGGACTTAAGAAAATTTTGTTTTGCCAATTTAAAGCAGTTTTTATGTATGCGCTACATTTTAGATCTTTTCAAACTCAAGTAACTCAGCTGTTAGAATACTTAGATAGCCGAAAATTGGACAACTTTTGACTACGGTGCCTACTTAAGAGATTCCCTAAAAGCGTCAAAATCGCCGCACTGCTAGCTATTATACAAGCAAATAATTTGTTTAAGCTCAGCAAATAAACACATAAATTAAGCCAACACAGACACGCATATATAGAGTATATGTCTGGGTTAAACATCCGGTGACTTACAATTTACAATTGTAAGCTAGCTTATTTGAGTCAAATCGAAGAAGTTAGAGAGGAAAACAACAACAACAACAACAACAACAATAAAAAACAAACAGGAAAAAAACCAAAATGATTGTATGACTCAGGCAAGCTGTTCAGTGTCTAAGATAATAATCATTAGTATGATCAATTGCTCAGCCAAGTCCACTGACAAGCGGACAACAAAGGCAGAAAAAGTGTTGCGTTTAACTGGTAAATCAGTTGTATAGTTAGACAGCCCGAACGGACGTAGACATTGCGGCGGAAAGCAACTTAATTGAATTCGATTTGTATGAAGCGCTGAAACTGAAACTGAAACAGTAACAGTAACAACTTGGACGCGGATGATCTGTATGATGATGGCAAACGAAGCGACTTGAGCGCGACTTTGGCATGTCAATGTAGAACAAACGGAAGTCAAAAATAAATTGAAAGCAAGCCAAAGCCAAACCAAATCAAAGCAATCAACGCGACGAAACAAAAAAAAAAAAACGCTACTAAAGATACAGATACAGCTACAGCAATAACTATAGCTATAGATACTTTTGTTGGGCTGTATGTTGTTTGTGTGTGGGTAGCCGTCTCGCTTCCTGTCTTCATCATAAAAAATCAAAGTAATAATGCGTGTACTTGCGTTTGCCACTTTATAGATTTATTAGGCAACGTTCCTCCAGTGCCCAGAACCAGAACCAGACCCAGACCCAGGCCCAGGCCCAGACTCGTCTCCAGACCCAAGCAGTCACTAAATGTCAGCTATGTATGTATGTATCTGTATGTGCGTCTGTGTTTAATGATTTTTATGTTGAACGGAAATTCAAATTAAAATCGAATGCTGCGCTGTAAATAAGGGCGCTCACTCACGATCTCTCTCACTGTACTTACAGTTTTTATATACTTAGTATAGCATATAGTATATGCCGGCTTGTCGAAGTCAAACAATATGCAGCTGACAATATAAACGCCACAAAATTTTAGCTCAGTTTTAATTTGATTTTTTGATCTGAGAGCAGATCTGATCAACAGTCGTCTGCCTGCCTGCCTGCCTGCCACAGCCCTTTGCATAATTTGCATATAAGCGCTCACAATGCTATGTACCCTACAATCCCTACACAAGTATAACAAAAAAAAAGATACAAACAGAAACTGTAAAAAATCGAAACATGCGCGGGCGTGCATATAAATCAAAATGTAGACTTAAGAGCATCATGAAATATATATACTACATATATATGCGCTACCCTGACTTCCTTTTATTTCAGTTGGGGTGTCTCATTAAAGGCTGCTGCTGCCTCAATCCGTAACTCAGTTGTTGTTGCCACTTAGGCTGCGCTTTGTTTGCCACAGCATCTTGCATTATTTTGACATGATCGTCATTATTATCTTGCTCATTATTGTATTTAATAGCCAACTATGGCACTTAGCTGCTGCTCACACGGTTTCTCAGCTATTTTTGGATCTATTGGGGGAGCTCTGTCTCCGTCTCCGTCTGTCTGTCTATCTGTCTGTCTGTGTGTGTTAAAGGTGTGCGTGCAACCATATATCATAAATACGGCATCGTAATGTGAGCTCAGAGTATCGAACACTATAAGTGCCATATTTTTACTTACTTGCTGGCTTAATTAGTGATTTATTTAGTGACAGAAACATCAACACATACCTGCAAGTAAAATAAAATAAAATTTTTTATTTAGTATTTGTTTTTTTAAGCTATTCTAAGTTTTAAAATAAAAGCTGTATAGTATAGGTAAATTTAATAAAAAAAAATAAAAAAAAATGTTAATATAATACTTAAATTTAAGCAAATTTTTTTTTGTATTTTATAAATTTAGAAATATAGGTATATATAGATTTTTTAAATTTCAGTTAATTTTTAATTCAGTTTTATATATTTTTATTTTATTTGATTTTTGTTTTAAAATTGGAAAAATTTATAAAATATTTAAAATTAAATTAAAAAAAAATAAAGTAATAAAAAAAATTTAATTTAAAAAATAAAAAAAATTAAATAAACAAAATAAAATAAAAAAGATAAAAAAATAAAAAATAAATATACTACATTCTGTTTGTGTTTAATATATATAGTTTTTCATTTATTTTACTAATTTTTACTTTATTTATTTAACTACTTATTTTTTTATTTCAAGTGCATAAAATTTTTTTAATTGAATTAATTATTATTTTTTTTTCTTTTTTTTTTTAAATTTATATTTTTAAAGTTTAAGTAAAATAATGTATTTATGAAGTTAATTATTTCAAAATTAATAATTGACGTAGTTTTTTTTGTATTTATTTATATTAATAAACTTAGAAATATATATATATAGATTTTTTAAATTTCAGTTAATTTTTAATTCAGGTTTATACATTTTTATTCTATTTTGCTTTTTGTTCTAAAATTGGAAAAATGTATAAAATATTAAAAATTAAATTATCAAAAAAAATAAAGTATTAAAAAAAATGTAATTTAAAAAATAAAAACAAAAAATAAAATAAAAAAGATAATAATAAAAAAAATAAGTAATAAAAAATAAATATACTACATTCTGTTTGTTTTTAATGGATATAGTTTTTCATTTATTCTACTAATTTTTATTTTATTTATTTAACTACTTATTTTTTTTATTTTAAGTGCATAAAATTTTTTTAATTGACATATACTTTTATTTATGGTATATTTATAATTATTATTTTTTTTTCTTTTTTTTTTTAATTTACATTTTTAAAGTTTAAGTAAAATAATGTATTTATGAAGTTAATTATTTCAAAATTAATAATTGACGTAGTTTTTTTTTGTATTTGTTTATATTAATAAACTTAGAAATATATATATATAGATTTTTTAAATTTCAGTTAATTTTTAATTCAGGTTTATACATTTTTATTCTATTTTGCTTTTTGTTTTAAAATTGGAAAAATGTATAAAATATTAAAAATTAAATTATAAAAAAAATAAAGTATTAAAAAAAATGTAATTTAAAAAATAAAAACAAAAAATAAAATAAAAAAGATAATAATAAAAAAAATAAGTAATAAAAAATAAATATACTACATTCTGTTTGTTTTTAATGGATATAGTTTTTCATTTATTTTACTAATTTTTACGTTATTTATTTAACTACTTATTTTTTTTATTTCAAGTGCATACAATTTTTTTAATTGCCATATATTTTTATTTATGGTATATTTATAATTATTATTTTTTTTTTCTTTTTTTTTTAACATATATTTTTAAAGTTTAAGTAAAATAATGTATTTATGAAGTTAATTATTTCAAAATTAATAATTGACGTTGTTTTTTTTTTTTTTTTTTGTATTTATAAACTTAGAAATATATATAGATTTTTTAAATTTCAGTTAATTTTTAATTCAGGCTTATACATTTTTATTTTATTTTGATTTTTGTTTTAAAATTGGAAAAATTTATAAAATATTAAAAATTAAATTATAAAACAAATAAAATAATAAAAAAAATTTAATTTAAAAAATAAAAACAAATAATAAAAAAAATATAACAAAAAAAAAAATTAAGTAATTAAAAAATATACTGCATTCTGTTTGTTTTTAATAGGCATAGCTTTTCATTTATTTTACTAATTTTTAACTAATAAATTATTTTCCTTTAATTTATAAAGGCTTTAATGTTTTAAAGTGCTCATAACTTCAATGTTGCCAACTTACATCAAAAACAATTTTAGCTTAACATATAACATTTATATATTTTAGTAAATTAAGATAACTTTATTTATATATTTTTTAATTCGATTTTTTAATTAATTAATTTTGGCTTTTTTCTACTAAGAAAATACAAAGTTGTCCAGCTGCAGCTGCAGCTAGCCTTTTGACTTTTTCACTCGTTGCTTAAGCATAGTTTGTGGCACAAATTTGTGGCATACCGCGAATTGTGTCTGCCAGGCGAGAACGTGCGCCTGAAGCGTGTGTGCTGGCATTTTGCAGGCTAACTAACAAAAACAAGATGCAAAAAAACAAAGTAAAAAAATTTAACCCTTTTGCCTGAGAAGCTCAACTGCAAAAGGGTTTAAAATGCCTGACTGACTGATAACCCGCCGTGTTGCGCTTGTTGTTGTTGCTGAGTGGCAGGCGGCAAGTTTCAAGTGGCACAGACTTAAATGTCAATGCGATTAACAGCGGCAAGTAGAGTGAAGGACCTTGAGCTAGCTTTTGGGGGGCGCCAACGGGTTAAAATTTAAAGGCTGTTTAACTTTAAGTCCAATGCCCAACTGTTGCCACACACAAACAAAAACACACACACAAACACACACACAAACACACACACAGATACACACAGAGAGCGACAGAGAGACAGCTTTGGCCAAAGAGTGAAATGTTCTAATTAAAGCCAGCTGTAAAAAGGCGCACAGAATTGTGCCAAGCGGCAGCAACGTCGGCGTTAGCAGCGCAGCCGACGACGCTGACGACGGCGGCGGCAGTGAAAACTAACCTCAGACAACAAACAATAACGAAAATTCTAAGCAGACCAAAATAAAATACACAAAAACAAAGCCAACAAAAACAAAACCAAAAACAACAAAAAGAAAAAAACAAACTACACTAGCAAAAGAAATTAAATTTAAAGAAAGAGCAGCAAAAGTTTCTGTAGCACAGCGTAAGGCGCAGCGATCCCCCGGCCCCTGCACGGCACAGCACCCACTACATACAAGCAACTAACTCAACCCAACAAAAAAAAAGCAAATTAAGCACACAAAAGTGTGGGCGCTGCTCATACACAGATACACACACACACACACACACACACACACACACTATATACATATAGTATATAAATGTGTGTATGTGTTGAAGCAAAGTAGCAAAATTAGTAGCAAAAACTGCCAACTAGAAGCAGCAGCAGCAACAACAACAACAACAACAGCAAACAAAAAGCCAGTTGGCATCGCAGCCGTAAAAAGCTTACACACACACACAGCTACAAAAAGTACACATAGATACAGTGCGTTGTATTAGTGTTAGTTGATACTGTTGTTTTTGTTGTGCCACATTTTAACATATTTTTAACATTGTCGGTGTCTTAAACTTAGCTTTTGGTCTTTTGCTTTTTTTTTTTTTTTTTTTTGTGCTGCCAGACTCTATGGCTGCAAGTACAGTGGAACCTCTTATGGCTCAACTCTTTAAACAACGCTTTAATTTGCTTTTAATTATATGCCTAGTCTTTTGAATAACTTTTTTGTTTTGAAAAACTATTCCATAGTAAAATATAGAGTTTGTTTAAAGATTTCGTAGCCCTGGCTGCTCAAGCCCCTATCTCTACACTCTGCTTCGCTCTTTGTGCAACTCTCTGCAGTAATCGTTAATTGCATAAAAAATTTTTGGAATTTTATCAAGTTAGCTTTATACTACAAAAATACACTGCTGTTTAAAAGTTGTGCAACACTTTACACACTCTGGACGCTTCTGCTGCCTTTGCGCCTACTTTAAAGACTACTTGATGAAATTGATTTACCGCTCGATATTTTACTTTTAGCTAGGCAAAAGTTTTCTTATAAAAAGTTCATCGATAGTGTCTGTCTGAAACTACGCTAACAAGATTGTTCAAAATCAATTCTAATCTTCTATGACACATATCATGAGTAAAGACTAAATAAAAAAAAAAATAATTGCTGATATCTTAGATTCTTTGCAACTGTACGAAAGAATCCATTTTGAGCCACTTTAGCTGCATACGAGACTGAAAAGCTTTTGAACCTTAAAGGCTTGTTGATGCTACTCAAAAATGAACTCGCAAATAAATAAATCAAATTTAATGTTTATTGTAATTGTAAAGTGCACATAAACTTTTGTGCTGCAGTGTACTTTAATTACAAAGCGTTTTCATTGCCGAGCATCAACTGTAGCTTTAAATAGTTAAGTGCAGTGTAGTGCGAGCATCTAGTGCTAGGCTTGTCCTTGAGCTTCAAAATGGCTGCCGCCGGAACTATGCTAACTGTACAAGTCTAGTTAACTATGTGTGTGTGTGTGTGTGTTTAGTATTTGTTGTAGCGCTGTTTTTTGTTGTGTTTGTTTTTGCTGCTGCTGCTGTTGCTGCTGTCAGCATGCAACAGTTTTAAAGCTTAGACAGCCAAAAATTCATTTTCATAGCATACATTTGGGCGGCGCCGCAGCCATCTTGTTTAAAGAGTTAAACAGCAGAGACAGCAGACGAACACACACACACAAACATAGCTACACTTTTAATTACGCACGTTTTGCGGCTGGCAAAACAGACGACAGACTTCGGCTGCTGCGCTGCTGGCATCGCTGCTGCTGCGACGCAGCTGAAACAAAAATCAAAACAACTTAAGCGCACAGTGCGTGTGACTCTCACTTTGTGTGTGTGCCTGTGCGTTAGTGTTAGACTCAGTGTATGTGTGTGTGTTTGCGCATTTCAAGTGTCTCAAAAAAGCCGCAATTGTATGTGTATAAGCGTGAGCGTATGCGTGCGTATGTATGTGTGTGTGTGTGTCCTTGAAAGTTTTTGGCATAGTTTTGGCAACAACATAAGCAGCAGCAGCAGCAACAGCAGCAACCGGAAATGCGCCATGTTTAATGTGCCTATATGGCGGTAGTTGTTTGCCTGTATGCGTGTGTGTGTGAGTGTGTTTGCACACGCACAAATACTAAGCAACTATTACACGTTTTTATTGCTGCTTGTTGCAGGCTTTTTGCTACTTGTTGCCAAAGGGTTAATAACACACACACGCACATACTACACTGGGCGCAGCCAAGTATGAGCGTTGGCCAAGCTAGACTACAAAGACCTGGCCAAATTAAACACTTTAAGCAACTTTGCTGCTGCTGCTGCTGCTGCTAGCGTCTCTATAAGAACCCCGTCAAGTTCTTATCAACACGCACCGATCGCGTTATGGGCCATATTTGTATAGAGTGCGGTCGCATGATATGACAAAAATTATGACTTCATAATAGTTTAACCCAAAGTAAAACCCATAAACTGGCAGGCGCACGATGACTACAACGTTGACAACAACAACAACAGCAACAGCAACAACAACAAGCGGGCAACAAAATTCAATAGAAATCATCAAACTTATAGACATCCCTGCAACCCGCAAACGAAAAACATAAATAGCTAGCAATTAAAAGTGCGCAAAGTTTTGCTCGAACATTTTTGAGGGTAAGAGCTGTACTCGAAATAGTTGGCCATATTTCTAACATTATATCATAATTAAAGCGGGTTTGCAAGCATTATCAGTGTTTGCCAATTATGATTGGAGCACTGAAGGGGGAGTGTGTGTGTGTGTGTGTGTGTGTGTGGAGTGTCTGATAAATGCCTAGATGTGTTTTATGGCACATTAAGCATTTAGCAATGTTACGAGGGCTAAAGTAGTTTTAATAGACTATTTATCTTGATATTATGAGTAACTTATACATAAGTATTTAGGGGCTGTATGTACAGCAAAAGCAGTGAGTGGGAGTTTGAGTATGTAACAAACTTTTGGTAAAAAATAAAAAAAAAAATTAGAGTGCTCACTCTAAGCAGAGCGTACAGTCAAAACTCTCTATAACGAACAGCCTTATGATATGCAAAGCAACTTTAGTTTAGTTAGATAGCTAAATACATATATAATTGTACATAAACGGCCGTGCTGCGAAAAACGAATCCGCACATTTTATTCGAATTCGTTTTGAAACCGAATGTCGCAACAACGAATTTTTCATGTGGTTTGAAGCTGAATGTTTTGCTGCAAGTGGAATTAAAATGAATCGGCAAAACGCATTTTATACTAAAATAACTTTTTAATATTCTTTGATATTCTTTGATTCTATTTATTCCAACTTTAAGTTGAACTGACAATTTATTTTAATTATTTTTAATTACTTTTATTCTGAGTCAACCCAAAAAATAGCAAGCAACAACCAAAACGAATTTTTTTGGTACGTACACATGACCGATTGTTGCGACAGGGTTGCCGCTTTACACAAAGAATATGTCCCTTGTCAATAAATATTCTTGCTAAACTAATATTTTGTTGTAATTTTATTTATTATAAAGAATAATACTTTATTAGTATGAGCAATATTTTAATGAAAATAAAATGTAAACAATATATAGTAGTAGAAAGTTACAGAGCTGCGGCAACCATGTCAGCTGTTTTGTATCAAACAAAAATATGAGAAGGAGAAATGTACGAATTTATTAAAAATAAATAGTAAAATTATTGACAAAAAAATTTGTTTTGCGTAGCAACGAAAAACAAATCCGAATAAAATTGTTCGGTTTGGTTTTTTCGTTTTTCGAAACACGGCTGAATGTGCATGGAATTTCGAGTATTTGTTATAACTTAGTGCATTCCTAACTGCTAGATTTAAGGAAATTTTTTTTTCTGTAAATTACTATTAGAAATATTTTTTTTTTTCGTAGATTAGATGTATCTAATGCTTCGGGCTGATACATTAGACCCTCTCTTCAACTCTAAAGAATGCTACTACATATTTTTAAGCAAATTAGCTCAACAATTTCGATACCTAAATTATGCTGTAAATATTTTTTATGGCCTAGACAAAATACTTAACTAAAATTAGCTGCAATAAATAAATTTGCGCAAATTAACAGCCAAGTAAAAAAAAAAAACAAAAAAAGATCAGAACAAACAATTTAACATGCTTTTACCCTATTGCCCCCTATATATATATATATTTATACATATATTTAAATATATGTACCTATATGATTTCAAGTATACAATAGATAATACACCCACACATATACCATCAAAAGCATGCCAAAGTGTTGCCTATTGACAATCGAAAATTTTCACAATTTAACGCTTTGGCATAGAGCTTGGCAAAGCAAACGATCATATAACACAACTGATCCGTACACAAACAAATGCACACATAAATATAGCTATATATCGTAAATACATAGATATATGTATATACATATATTTATCTTTAAATATATATATATGGTCTATATATATAGATAGATAGATATGCTATAAGGCCAATTTGTTCAAAAACAACCGCCAAAGAAATAAAATTTTATGACAACTTTGCGTTCTTTTGTTTTTGAAAATTTACAAAAACAAATGCACAGCAGCAGTATTTGAAAATTTATTTTTTCGGTTGATCGAAAAATTGTGAAATCAAAAAAACAAATAAATTAAAAGGCCGCCAACAACAACAACAACAGCAGCAAACATAAGTAGTAGCTATGTGAAAAAAAATACAAAATAAAAAAAAAAAAAAAAAAATTAAAATAGACAACAAAGGCCGAGGGGCATGCAACGCGCTCTAGTTCTCAGCGCATGACATTAACAGCGGGGGGAGTTTGCTGCTGCAGAGAACAATGGCTGTGTGGCACAGAAACTATGCCAAATTCATTCAACAACAACAACAACAACAACACAGCAAAAAATTCAAATTCAAATTCAAATTCATTTTCAAATTCAAATTCTATCGATGTGTGATATTTTTATCGAACAGTCTTCTGTCTTTCGATGTCGCACAACCCCCTGCCCCATAGACTTCTCAGACGCCTTGACACATGTACAAAATGTATCTATGTAGCTGTCAGCTAGCCAGCCAGCTAAGCTCCCTGCTCTCACCTCATCCCCCCTCTCTCTCTATCTCTATCTCTCTCTCTCTCTCTCTCTCTCTCTCTATGTATATACTTAGTACAATATAATACCTTTTAATTTAATATGCAGCTGACGTGCGCTCTATGAAGTGGCAGCGATCGCGTTGTGCTTCTTTTGTCTTTGGCTGGCTCTCTGTGTGCTTCGAAAATAATATAAATCGAAATGACAGATCATTAAAATTTACAACAACACCAGAGCGTAGCACCAGTACCCCGGGACCACAGAGACGCAGCCCGGCAAAGTTGTGGACATTATTTGTGCCGCCCGAGATCGGTTGGTCGTTCCGTCAGTCTGTCAGTCCGTCAGTCGGTCGTTCGGTTGGCCACAAGGCGAGTTATATTTGTCGTTGTCGATCAGTTTTTATGTCGTTCGATATACCATACTCATCGTAGTACTCAGTTTATACTCAGAAAACGAGGCAGCACAAATTTTTATTAGTCTGTTCCACAAAGAGCTGACAGTGGTGACAGTAGTACGAGTATGCTAAGATGTTCTGTGGATGCCAACACTCTTTTGGACTACAAGTGCATTTTTATGACTGCCGGTCTGGGACTAATATGACTCAGTGTAATTTCTAAAAACGAGTGTACTTCGTCTTTGTAGAGTTGCGTTTTTTTTTTGGCGAGTCTGGGGAACTCTTAATGCGGTTGGTTGTTTTTTTCTTTTTGGTATTTTTTTCAGACTATAAATTAAATAAAGCCAAACTTAAGTCTAGTTTCATTAGAGCTTAGGTTAGGTTAGGTAAGGGCGGCAGCTGGGACACGTCCCAACTCACATAGGCCAACGTATAGGCCCGTTGTGATACCGCACTGATGGACTTTGCTCCACCCTTCCCCACTAGTAGGTCTTCTAGATATTCCCATTTACAGCCATACAGTGGCCTGAATAAACCTTGAGAGGCATTTTGGACTCTGTTCTGAGAGCTGGGTTAGGTCATGTAGAAAGTGCGACTTGACTCTTTTAGAGCTTAAAATAAAGTAATTTTCTGACATTCTTGTTAGTAGGCTTTTTTATACCAAAACGCAATTATATTATACTGAAATTTTTGTTTGGTATTTTTTCAAGATTATTTTTATAGCTTGGTAAAAGAACTTAAAAGCTTAGTTCTAGACTCTTTAAAGCTCTATAAAAGAATTGTTAGTAAGCTTTTTTTACCACAACTCAAACTGCTAGTTTTTTTTTTTAAGTATTTTTTCAAGATTCAAAATTTTAAAGCTTGGTAAAAGATCTTTAAAGATTAAATCTGGACTCTTTAAAGCTCCTAAAAAATATATTTTTTAGAATTTTTGTTAGCAGTACAGCTCATACTGTTAGTTTTTTTTTAGTATTTTTCAAGATGAAAAATTTTATCGCTTGTTAAAAGAACTTAAAAGCTTAATTCTAGACTCTTTAAAGTTCTATAAAAAAAAAAAATAATTTTCTATAATTTTTGCGATTAAGCTTTTTCACTAAAACTCATACTGCTAGTATTTGACTTTTTTTTTTAGTATTTTCACAAGATTCAAAATTTTATCACTTGGTAAAAGAACTTAAAATATATATAAAATCATTTGCGAAAATTCTTCTTAAAAGGTTCTCTTTTACCACAGCTTAATATAATTTTACTGCAATTACGTTTTTTTTGGTATTTTTTTTTTAAATTTATAGCTCCAAAAAAAAAACCATCATTTTCTAGAATTCGTGTTACTAGTTTTTTTTTCCTAAAACTTTATTTAATTTTAATACACTGAAAAATTTTTTTGAGATTAATAATTTATGGATCGAGAAAAAAACATTTTCTGGAATTATTTTTTTAAATTTATTTTGATGTACTAAGTTTTTTTTTTGGTATTTTTTTCAAATTATATATAAATATAGCCCAATTATAGCTTAGTAGAAGCTTTTAGAAAAAAAATAGAATACTTTTCTTTGTGCAACTCCTGTGCCAACTGCCAAATGCAAAACTTTTGTCTTAGGCATATTTCTGGCTCTAAATTGAGGGCTTACTTTTTATAGAAATCCGTTGGCAAGCAATAACTTGCTGGCTATAACGCTACTTTAGTGTAGAACTTTAATTACAAGAGATTTCCGGCTTTTTCAAGTGCTCACTGAGTTCTCACTTTTCGTTAGGCGGGCAGTTTGATAAGTTCAAGTCTTTTTTATTGAAAGATAATTTTAATGACAAAAAAAATTTTGTATTTTTCAATATAGTCTGCACTTAACACCCCTTAGTTCTACTCCAATGCTTTTTGAATGATTTTATTCCACAACAGGTTTTTTAAAGGCGCTCATTCGACTAAAACTCGAACCAATCGACTGCCAAAAGAATCTTTCAATCAAATGGATACTACTTTATTCATGGATATCTTTGGCTCAGTTTGTTTTTTTTTCTTATTTTTTAAACTGTCATATTTTTTAATTCATGTTAGTCAGCTACTATAAAACCAATACATTTTTTTTTTTTTTTGCATATTATTTTTAATTTGACATTTATGATATGAATTTTTATTTTCTATCATAATATACAACTAATGTGTATCATCATCATCAGCAACGTCGACGTCGACGTCGTCGTCGTCGTCAGAAATATTGACTTGAGGGGGTTTGCTTATTTCTTTCAATGGTGCTGCTGCTTCTTGCTCCATTAGACTCATAAATTAATAATGAAGGCGTTATAGCCTAGACTGTCTCAATGGCATTAAACATACAACGCATTAAAAATACTTATTATATGTGTTTTGTATTTTTTTTTCGTTATTCCCCAATATTCTCCACAAAAAGGAAATACCAAACAACATAACGTCAAAGAAAAAATGCATAATATTTACGCCTATAATTTTTTCTAATATTTTCAGCAGCTGACAGCAAGTAACACCCAGACATACACATATGTGTGTGTGTGTGTGTGTGTGTGTGTGCAGACAAATGTGCTTGTGTATATAATTGACACTCAATTATTTTAGGGGGGGCTTTGTGGCATTACGCGCTGCTCTTGTTGTTGTGCCATTATCTGAGCTACTTAGCAGCATTGAACTGCCACTTGTTGGCTGCTGCCCCCGTACCGAACCGCACCGAACCAATGTAGTTCCCTCAACGCCCGCACTCTATACAAATTGAACTAGCTAATAATACAACAGCAACAACAACAACAACCACACTTGAGCACTCTGTACAAAAGATTTCCGCTGACAAAAACATCACCGAAGATTCCACAAAAAAAAAAAACAAAAAAAAATTGAAAGCGGCAAACAAATTTAAGAAGAACTGAAAACATAAAACAGGCGAAAAAGTAGTTGGTACTAACATAAGATAAACTTGGGACAGAAGAAAAATTGAAGCACTATTGATCACATTGATCGTTGCTGGCATTTGTACAACAAAGTATTTAGTGTCACTAAGAGATTGTGAGCAGTAACGACAGCAAAATACACTGCAAAAAAAAATACCAAAAAAAAAAAGTCAACAATTTTATGTTGCTTAGGCTCACATGAGTCTGCCTAAATCTGCTACATCAACTGTAGCAATAATGCTCGCTGAGATATTTTGCACAAATCTATAAAACCCGCAAACCCCATACTTTACAGTGTATAACAACAGGACACAACAAACACAACGTAGACAATGTAGAGACAACAACAAATGGCAGGCACAATCAGTTCTCAAGTTGTTCAAGTAGCTGTCGCAATGAGCAATGAACAACTGATCTGTCGTCTCTGCAGCTGATCTATATAATAATTCATATATGTTTAAGCATTATTTGGTACAAAATGCCATTGAAAACAACAACAACAGCAACAACAACAACAACAGGCAGCACGTCAAAGCAAACTTGTCGTCCATACTTCAAAAAGCAGCGTCAGCAACCGAAGCAGAGCAGAGCAGAGCAGTTCCAGATTCCAAACCAAAGAACATGAAAAATATTGTGGAAAGCCAAACGAGAACTGGCAGTCTGTGAGAATTTCTCATAACACACACAATCACACACACACAGACACACATAGCAGCCACAATCATATGTAGGCGTTTTCTTATATCTGAACAATTTGATCTGATCTTTGGAAAAGCTGAAAATGTTTTGTATGCATAAATCGAACACTCGAAATATTTGTGGAATACACTTGAAAGAGTTACGAGTAAGTGTTGCTGCCCTTACCCCTAACCCCTACTATATAACTATGATCAATAGTTGGTGCGATAAAATCACAGTGCATGCACTTGAGTGTCCACTGTAGCAAGTATTTTCATTTTTTTTTTTTTCAAGTGAGTATTCATTTGGTTAGTATTTGTTTGTAATGAATGGTGATCAATAGATGACAAGTTGATAAGTTGCTTGAAGAACAGTAGCTAGAAAAATTAATGCACATGGATCATTAAAGTACGTCATGGAAATTATTTTGAAATTATCAGAAACTCAAATGTAGCGAACGGTTCCAGTCCCGTAGAACACTTCTCTAGCTTAAATTATTATCTAAAACTCTGAGTAGAGCAGTTATTTGCAATAATCGTTATCGTTATCGTTATCGAATGAGCAGCAATTAGTTTGGATTATAAGCCAAAAACTTATAAATTAGTTGAAAAAACTTTCAAGTTTGAAACTTTCAAAGCTTACAATGACTATTTATTGATATACAGAGATAAAGGTGTTGGCTTAAAGATAGCGCTCAAGATCACACGATTTTAACAATATGCAGCTTAATGAGTATCTGCAAAATTGGGCAAGCTATAGGAAAATGAATTTAATTAATACAAATCGTTGCGTTTTCGGCTGAATACTACGTTTTTCAACACTGAAACAATGTTCAGATACTTATAATATATAATATGGCAAATATATAAATTTTACAGTCTAGATTTGTAAAATATTATTCTTTGTCAAAATTTTGTTTCGTTTGAATTCCATATAATTTTACTGCGTTCAAAATCGAAATATATGTCGCAAAATGGGAATTCAATCAAAAAACGAAAAAAGCTAAATAAACGACAAATGTGCGAGTAAGCAGAAAAAAACCGTGTGTGTTTATACAGATCCGCTCCTGAGCAAGGAACTTTTTTTTTGAAGCAACTTACGATTTGCTTTAATTTCGTAGATCAAAAATGAAATTTCGATAAAAACGAACTTTTCAGAACTGATCCGACACTGCGAAAAGAATATTTTTTTTTTAGCTACTTTTCAGTTGCTTAAATTTTATGAATCAGGCAACGCAAAATTCAAATACGCCAGAAAATAAAAAATTTATTAAAAAAAAGAAAACAATGACATATTGAAACTTTTTAGGCCCGATCCGCCCCTGATTAAGGAATATTTGTTTTTTTCTAAAAATATGCAGAAATTTCCATCAAAAAAGAAAGCATGTATATGGCAAAGACATGTAGACACTTTTTAGGCCAAATCCGTCCCTGATCAAATAGTTTTTTTTTTTACCGAATTTTGATTGCCTTGAATTTTATAGATCAGGCCGAAAATTGAAATTTCCATCAAAAAAGATAGCATGTATGTAAATGGCAAAGACATGTAGACACTTTTTATGCCCAATACGCCCCTGATCAAGGAATTGCATAGATCAGGCAGCGCAGTAAATATGTCGAAAACTGAAAATTCGATCAGTAGAAAAAAAATATGGTAATGACATGTAGAAATTTTTTAGACCCGATCCGCCCCTGCTTAAGGAGTAGTTTTTTTTTATGACTTTTCATTTGCTTAAATTTTATAGAACAGTCAACGCACTTGCCCAAAAAAAAATTCGATAAAAAAAGGATTTGCCAATGAATAGAAACTTTTTAGGCTCGATCCGTCCCTGATCAAGAAATTTATTTTTTTTTTATCGAATTGTGGTTTGCTCTTATTTCATAGATCAGATAGCGCCCCAAATATGCCGAAAATTTAAAAATCTATCAATAGAAAAAAAATATAGCAATGACTTGTAGAAACTTTTTGTGCCCGCAGCATATTTTTTTTTGGGCCCAGGGCCCAATTTTAGAGCTTGGGTAGCGATGCATTTGCTAATCTAAGTTCGTTCCACACCAAAACAAACTATTTATTGTAATTTTCTAAACCAAATGCGCTCCTGAACAGGCAAAGCTATTTATTTTTCAAGAATCTGTCTTAGAAATTCTAGTTTTTGCAGCTACTACTGCAATAGTTGATCACTGAACATTAGGATTGTGATTGTTTGCACTTGAATTTAAAATGTGCGCAAGTTCTAGACATTTTTTTGTTCAGATATTTTATATATATTTTTTTTTTAAGTCAAGCTGTACGTTAATAATTAAAAATATAAAAAAAGGGGGAAAACAGCCACAACAAAAACGGGAATGGGAATGGGAATAGGAATGAGCATGGAATAAGGGAACAAGGGGCAGCGGCACATTTTGCCTACTTAATCATTGTCTGAATGTTGCATCCCCCGCCGCAGCCCAGCAGCAGCAGCAGCAGCAGCGACGTCAACGTTGCCGTTGCAACTCTTGTGAATGTGCGTGCAACATGCAGCAGGCAGCGCAGCAACTGTTGCTTAGTTGTCTGTTGGTTGTTGCTACTTGATTTGATTTACGCCTGCCAATGCTTTATGATTGAGTGGGGCGCACACACACACATACACATACACAGACGCTGACGTTGCAAGCATATGTGTTTTTATGCTGCATGCTGCACCCCCCCCCTCCCAACCCCAAAATGTTGCCGCATTTTGCGCGTCGCTGTCGATCGTCGTAGCTGTCTGAGATGTCTGTTGCATATGCCGTCTATATATTTTATTTTTATTCATTTTTTTCCCCGATTTGTATTTGTAGTATTCTGAAATTTTTTTCTTTCATTTTTTTACGTCTGTTGCCTTGCAATGAGCCGCGGCGATGATTTGCTTTGTAGCATGCAACAGCAACAGCAACGGCGACGGCGAAGTAGCAACATCGGAACACTAATTCGCCATGACTAGAACGGAAAAAAAAAAAAGATACCAAAAAATCGCAGTGCGGCGACAGTTCGGCAGCTTGACAGCGCGCTATCAAAGATATTCCAGTGCCACACACACCACAGCTGTCCAAAATTCCAAAAAAAAAAAGGGGTCGCAGTCGATTTTTTTTTTTTTTTTTGATATAATTTTTTTGAAAAAAAAAAACGCAAATAAAAAGAAAACAAAATTAGTACAAAAAAGTGGTACGAAAATTTATGCTCAGCTCATTGAATAAATCAAACTCATTTGCATACAACTGATAAATTATAATGCGCTGTTCCAGCTGACAATTGACATCCTAACGAAATCAGTAAAATATATTTAGGAACAAAAAATAAATGGAAGGAAGCAACTAAGCCGTAACCAAAACCAATACAACCCCAAACCCAATGTTATGAGTTCTGTCGGAACCCTTTTCGAGCGTGTTTAGTGCGTCCAGCAGCGGGTAGGTTGCCAGCAGCGGCGTTATTAACACCAGTTGGGATTTGGTCAACGTAGCGCCCGAAAGACAATGCCTTACAGGATATGCGACTTATGACGCAGTAAATTAATCAAAAAAAGAAAGCGAAAAAAAAAAGATTGAGTGCGCCGCAGCAAGGACATTTGAAATTTGAACGCTAAATGCGTCTTGCAGCCATAAAAACCAATATGATAACATGGGACTTTGATAAAAATCGTCGAATTTGAGCTTAAATTATGTGCATAATGAGCAACCTATAGTTGGCCATTTTGGAACCCTTAAATAACATGGAATTTTTATAAAATTTGTTATAGCGGCTGTGCGCGTTACCAAATGAGCAAACAGTCACAGACAATCCATGATAAACTATGCTGGCACCCCTAAATGACGCGAAACTTCAAAGTTATTAATTTAGCTAACTAGCTGCTTAACGCTAAAAAGTAAAACACTTAGTAAGCTTATCAGCATGGAATTAAAAGCACTTTACTAGTTAACAAAGCCCTAGATAGCTAATCTAAGCATGTTCGGAACTCTTAAACGACATGGAATATTTATGAAATTCAGCAAAGCGGCTCAACTAGCTTAGAAATGCACATAGAGTTAGACAAAACGCATAGTAACTATTAAATGCTTGTACAGACGTGCACAAACTATCGTAAGCCATTTAAGAACCCTTAAATGACTAGGAATTTTAGTGAAATTCAGCAAAGTAGCTTAACTAGTTTAGAAACGCACATAGAGTTAGACAAAACGCATAGTAACTGGTAAATGCTTGTACAGACCTGCACAAACTAACGTAACTCATTTAAGAACCCTTAAATGACGATGATTTTTAGTGAAATTCAGCATAGTGGCTTAAATTGTTAACAAACGAGCATAGAGTGAAACAAAAGTCATAGTAACAAGCAACATGCAGACATAACCTATCGTAACACATTTAAGAACCCTTAAACGACATAGAAATTCAGAAATATTTCACATATTGACACAATTAGCAAATAAATGCACAAAGAATTTCACAAAACCCATAAATGACTTAAATATCATGGAATCTTGACGAGATTTGGTGTGAATAACTATTGCACTAATGCTAAACTATGCTAAGCAACAGCTACAAAAAGGAATTTTATAAAAATAAAACTAAAAAAAAAAATCACAACATAAATTGCTGCAGTTAGCTAGACAAACAATAAAGTTATGGCATTTTATATAAATTAATAACAACAAATCAAAAAAGCGAAAAAAAAAACTAGGAAAAAAAAACTATAGCAAATCGTAACAAGCACTCAAAGTCAAAGCGAATTATATTCTAAACTAATTTTCGTGTCGTGCCAAAAATAATAAAAACAAGAAGAGTTCGCGTATTTTGACAGACTGGCAGACAGACTAATAGACAGAGCGAGAGCGCCACAGAGAGTGAGTGAGTGCAAATTGTTGCAACGTGGGCGTGTAGTCGGTATATATAAAAACCAACAACTTAATTAAAACATCAATAAAAAAATTGTAAAAACATGCAATGGACGAGCGTTGGCTGTAAAAGCGTGCAACCAAATTGCATATAGTTTATTTATTTATTTATTATTATTTTAAATTTTATTTATTTTTGCTTTTATTTATAACAATTTTATGTGCATTTAAATTGAATGGCACATATACGCATATGTGCAACAAAAAAAAAAAAAAATAAATAAATATTGTCGGAATCTTGAGTGAACTTTTTGTGTATTTTTTTTTTTGTTTTTTTTGCATGCATTAAAGATTAAGAGTAGCGAGGCGCAGCAACAACGAGCAATCGAGGAAGCGAGTTAATGGTTCGGCCATATAATCCTTTATCCCCTCAATCGCCACAGCGAACTGCCAATAATGATGATTCCTTTTTAATGTGCGCTCCCCAGGCGTTGGTCATTACTCAACTTGGACAGACGCAGCACCGAGTCAAGCTCTAAACTAAAAACTCAAGATACACAGATACACCCTAAGCTTTTGCCAGGCGTATCGATCTCAAAAGTTGCCAATATGCGCCAGCAACTCAAAACTCATCATCATCATCATAGTTTTTTTTTCCATATACCATATATGTATATATATTTTTTTTGTACTTTGTTTGTCAAGTGGGCGTGTACAAAATGATATTTTATTCAATATCCTCAGTGCCGCACAGAGTTGCACGAACGATTTGTCCTTTTCAGTTCTGAGTCCGCGCACTGGAAAACTCACTGTGTAGGAAATCAAATTGATGGCCAATGTACTCGCACACACACACACACACATAGATATACACACACACACACACACACTCATACCAGCTAACCTGAAATTAAAAACTCATAAGATATCGACTGATATATTGAGCTGCACAAATTACTGACAACTGAAGATGAAAGACATTCGTCCGTTTTTGTGCAGCGGTAATGAAATCAAGCATCAGTTGCCGACGACGACGACGTCGACGTTGACGTTGACGTCGACAACGTCGCTAAAAGCAACAGATTTGTTCAAGACAGGTTTCTTCCAAGACTTTGGCTTTGGTTTTTGGCTCGTCTCGGCTTCTTCTGCTGCTTCTTGCTTCATGCATATAAAAAGACAATTAGTCGTTATTAAGTTGTACACACAAAAGCCATTGGATTTGAAGATCTTTTTTTTTATTTTATTTATTTTTTTTGTTTGTTCCTCTATTTGTAGCGCACAAAGGAAAGCATTTTTTGGGCTTTAAACCGTTTTGTAGATGCGCAATTAATGACAATTTAAAAGAAATGCGTATTGAACGGGCCAGTGTCTAAGCCGCTTTTCAAATAACTTCCATTGTAGATTTTTGCAGAATACTCGGCTAGAAATACAGTTTGTGAGCTTAACTTTAAATCTAGCCAAAGTTTGAGCAGCTAGCTGCGCCAACAGCTGAGTTACAATAGAACATTGGCAAGTAAGTAGAGTTTGATAGTGCTAAAAATGAAACTATTTGAGGGCAGACCAAATAGCTGAGAGTTTGGAGAGCGACAGCAGCAGAGAGCAAGTACGAAAGAGCGAGTGCTAGAGAGTTTAAGCCTTAAGCATTGCAAAGCGAAACTTAGTTTCATAAACCTATAGAGCGTTCACATTGCGTTTGCATAGCACCTACAAAACTATAAGGCTAGCTACACATTTATAACTTTTAAGCGCTTTGATGTAAACTTTGCAAACGCCACTTAAGGTTGACAATCTACTAAAAGACAAAAAACAAAAACAAATTGGCAAATGTGAGATGCAGTATACAATACATCTATATTCATATTCTAATATGAAAAAATAAGTGATTTTAAAATGCAACAAATTTGCTCATAGAGTGTTTACATTGTCGTTCACATTTTCTTACAACGCCATAATGTAAGAAATTGGAAATAGAGCGTTTACATTTCCTTACAACGCCATAATGTAAGAAATTGCAAATAGAGCGTTCACATTGTTTAACTATGCATAGAGCGTTTACATTGTCTTACTATATCCTAATGTAAAAAGTTGTAAATAGAGCGTTCAGATGGTCTAACTAAGTCGTGATGTTTACTGTCTATCTACGCATAGAGTGTTCACATTGTGCTACTACGTGATAATGTAAAAATTTGCAAATAGAGCGTTCAAATTGTTTAATTACTTATAGAGCGTTCACATTGTCTTACTATATTCTAATGTAAAAAGTTGTAAATAGACCATTCAGATTAACTAACTACGTCGTGATGTAAAAAATTGTAAATAGAGCGTTTACACTGTCTAACTACGCATATAGCGTTTACATCGTCGTACTACATCATAATGTAAGAAATTACAAATAGAGCGTTCGCATTCAGATTGTCTAACTACGCATAGAGCGTTCAAATTTATGGAAGACGAAGTTAAGCCTTTTTTATAAAGTTTCGACAGTACAGAGCAGATGTAGCTGAAGCTGGGCAGTTGATGTACAGCTTGGGAATCTATAGCAGAACTTACTATAAAATATGATAACTATAAAATACAGCGTATACATACGGAGGCAGAAAATTAACTCGTTATATAGGAGATTCTTTCAAAACGGCGATCATTTTATACATAAACATGTCCTTATAAAGTAAAGTTTCTTATTGAGCAATACGTTACAGTGAAGTTCCACTGTATATGATAAAAAAAAAATTAGTTTGCAAATGAATCTATTGCTGTATACAATTGTTGGATAATATGTACATACAGCCCCCACAGAGCATTTGATAAAACAAAATTGAGTTCGACAATGCATCAAATGCTCAATTAGCTATGTAGATATATTAATAATTAATAGCAAATTTATATGCATGTCTATGTAAATGTGTGTGCGTGTGTGTGTGTGTGACTGACCGGAAAGGCAAAAAAAAAAAAGATAGATACTATGTATGTGTATGGCAATCATAATAAAAATTGATCAACAGTCAACCGAGCAAGTTATCGCCTTATATACATACAACTATATAGTTAGATATGTGTTTAATATATCGTATAGAGAGAAGGCAGTCAACACAGTTCATGAACTCAATTTTTAATAATAATTTTCAAATGATTTTTTATTTCACATTATTAGTGCGGACGTACCAACTGAGCAGTCAGTTAGATAGCCACCGAGTGCTGCCAATAATATATGGCATATAGTAGTAGTAGTAGTAGTCGGCGGCGGCGGCGGCACCCACGCCTAGAGTTTAATTGTTCGATTTTCATTTCTGTCGTGCGTCGTCGTCGAGGTTGTGCCTCCAGCGCATGTTATAGATACATTTTGTCTAGAGAGGAGAGATACGCGCATGGTATGATGGGCTGCTGTGTGGTTTTAATTTCCGTGCTGACAAATTAATTTAATTATATTAACATATCTGCTGGCAACGATCGAGCGATTGACTGAATTTCATAGCTACATACATATATGGCAGAGCGAGTGAGATCTGCAGCCCTCTGTGTGGGTGATTTTTGTCATTTGTTGTATAGTTTTCAATTTGGTATATATTGTTTTTGCTTTTTGATTTTTAACCCTTGCTTGCCATGACTCATTAGCTGAGCCTTATCAAGCGCAAGTATCTCAGCAGTTTGTACGCAGCGAGCATAATTAGTGCAACTTTGCAGGGTGGCACACGCATACACAGATACACACGACTACAACCAACTACTAGTAAATTGTGCTTAAAACGCTAAAAATTATATATGACACACGCCGCAGCATGCTGCCTCTTACTACACACACACACACACAAGCAATGATTGTATCTGTCATTATATAGCCGCTAGTGCTATAGCCAATCTGTATCTTTAGCTGTATCTGTCGCACTGTATATGTATCTAAGAGCTTAACACCGTGCGGGCAACCCTCAAAAGGTTTTTGGTTTTTTTCCCCCACCCGACTTAACTTGCTTGCTCATTTCGGCAATATGCAAATGGACAGCCCAGTTATACATAGCCTTATACATATACATATATATATACATATCAGCCACCGCTGTAAAATGCGCCATATTTGAAATAAACTTTTAAACTATCAGTACGACAGACAACCCGAATAATATACGCTGCTGCACTGGAACACAGGAAGCAGCGTCGCGGTGGTAGCAGCCGCCAAACCGGTTTCAATTTGATTAACGCCAAACCAAACCAAACCATCAAAAAAAAAAAAAGAAAAAAAAAAAAAAAGATGAATTAACCAAAAAAATTGGGCATGAAATGCGCGCTAGGTACGCACACAAAATAGTATCTTTTAACCGATTGCAGTTGGCAATTAATGTATCTTTTATACCCTGTAACCATAGGGTCAAGGGTATTATAGATTTATGGCAAACATAGGCGTGGCGTGTTTATACCACTACGTTTAGCATCTGCATGAACATGCAGCACTTGTAGATCATAGTTGCTGTAGCTAACAAATTGTATCCAAAATGTTGCCTAAGCAGTTGAAGTTTGTCATAAGCTTTATTCTTATTCTTCTTCACATTGTCTTACTACGTCATAATGCAGGAGATTCTTTTAATACCAAAGATATTGCAATCTGACTTTATTCTAGCATAGAAGCATTACATACTAGCCATACCTTCTGTAGATACTGTGACATAAAACTATGTTGTGCAAATATCCCAAATGTATCTACAATATTTGCAGTGTATCTCACTGTCGTCAACTCAAATTTTTTTTGGTTTTCTACCGATCTGTATTTTTGTTATTATATATTTTTGCAACTTTTTTTTTTTTTTTTTTTGTTTCTTGTCAAGTCAGCGCAAAAATTGAGCACATTTGCATTGTATCTATGTATCTATAAGCTGCGCTTTTAATGGGTCAAGTTTATATTGCACTACAGTCGACCGGGTTTTTCATCAATCGTTCAATACCAAAAAATACAACAACAAAAACAACAATCACATACATATAATACGGAAATGGATTTTCGGTTTTCGGTGCCACTGCGCTACTTAAAAGATACACAGCATTGTTGTTGTTGTTGTTGTTGTTGTTCTGCTTATAGATACTGCCCCACTACTGCTAGTTGAGTTTATATTGTAATTTTTGTTAATCAAGCAATTTGTATCTTACGGCTTGGTTTCAGTTTTATTTACATTTTGATGTCTTCAAATTGGTTTTATTATTATTATTTCATATTCTTGTTGTTTGTTCTTGTGGTGTGTATCTTTATTTTTGTTTCTGTTTTTTTTTTTTTTTTTGTGCCAATTTTATATGTACTTGAAAGCCAAAACTTCCAAAAACAATAAGCTAAGAATGAAAATGAAAAAAAAAGTATAATAATTTAATAATAATGTCGAAATGAAGTCATGAAATTTGGACAGCTGTAGACAAGTTCAATTTTATGTCTGTCTGTCTGTCGGTCTGTCGGTCTGTCTGGCCCTCTGTCGCTGCGTCTGTTTAATTATTTAATGATCTTCTATTTTTGGTTAACAAATTAATATGTTTAGCTTATTGTTGATATTATTATTATTATAAAATGCACGATATGTACATATCAATACATATCTGTCTGCTTTATCTAGATTGTAATATTAGCTTTTTAATAGATACAATAATAAGCAGCATTTTATTCTAAAGCTAATATTTGACTATTTTGGTTCGATTTCTATGCGGCGAAAAATGTTAACTAGTTCTAACTGAAATACCAAATATTTTTTAGCTTATTTTAAGCATTGTTGCTAAGAGACGACTATTTAAAGTACTTTAAATATTTAAAATAAATTAAAGTTCGCTAGTGGGCTTAAATTTTCTATTTTATACATATAAATAAATGGTATTTTAGCTGCTATTGTTTGGTATTAAGTTTTTTTAGCTGTATTTTTGTTGGTATTATTTCAGATTAGAGACTAACTTATCTATTGCTGTGAAGTGAAATGCGAAAGTGTGTAAAGAAATTGTAGTTTTTTTAAGAGCGGTGTTTTTTGTACCAATAGAATTAAACATAGTATTTTTAATACCTTTGATTTACGTACTTTGGGTTTTTGAGAGCATACAATTATTATAGCAAATTTTAATTAGTTAAAATGTTTTCTAGACTGATCACAAATAACACTATTTTCGTTTACAAAATCAAGAATAAAAAATGTTGCCATTAAATCTAAAATATCAACAACAAATTAAAGTAAGTATATAGTTTTTCATTTAAAAATGCTAAAATGGATAATTTTTGACTTGAGTACGATTTATTGTAGCTAATAATAAAATTTGGAACAAAATTACTTTAAGCAAATTTCTTAAGCGAAAATATAATTTAATATTAGAAGAAAATTAAGTTCTGAAACTTTAGTTTTCTAGAACGATAATTTCTAAACTCAAGCGCTAATTTTGTTCAGTGTATTAATATGAAAATTCTTTGCGATTTAATTCTGTTTATACACGGTTTTGAAATAAGACGCTCTAGAAAAATAATTTTTTACACAATTTCATTCGATTTAGCGCTATTCAAAAAAGCTATTATTATTATTATTTTTTTTAATTTTATTAAATTTATTTAGGGAATTCCCCTTGTTTGCATGTACAGTTTAAAGATAGAATTACGTGTTTATAGTTTTTCATTTAAAATTGCTTAAATGCATAATTTTTGACTTGAATGCGATTTATTGTAGTTTCTATTAAATTTTGGAACAAAATTAAGCTAAGCAAATTTCTTAAGCGAAAAACGCTTGTATATATTTTTATTAGATCTTGATATTGGAACAATATTAAGATCTAAAATTTTTAACGATTATTTTTAATGCTAAGCGGTCAGTGTACTAAAATGAAAACTATTTTCAATATAAAAGTAGCTTCCTTTATTAAGACAATTTTAAAAAAAAAAATCTAAAGAAAAATATTTTTAATATTATAGTAGGTCTAAGGTTTACGGAACTGCTTGAAATATCAATCGAAATTTATCTCTTAGTTTCGTAAAATTTAAAAGCTTTCTCACAATTAATGTATATCTAAAAATTTTTTTGGCAAAGATTTCGTCAGCCTGGTAAAAATGTAGCCAACAAATTCTTTGCCTTTGATTTATGTGCCACTTTATCGAATAATAATAGTAAGAAATCAATCTATGCACATATTTGTCTAACTCGTGTGTATATCAGCCAAGCCCCATTCTAAACTTTGGCACTCTAAGGCAATGCTTAGAATTAGCTGGGCACATTTATCAACAATTGGATGCTCAAGTTCTTAGTTCGAATGATCCAACAGCTTGGACCGCCTTGTTGCCCATTAATAACAAATCAAATGCTCGTTAAGCGTGCACACAGACTGCGAAAGATCTACAAGATACGCAGATACGCAGATACATAGAGGCTATACATATATGTAGTATGTATTATATACTGCTTATATCGAAAGGTAGAAAAGAATAAAATTCTGCGAATTGACTCAAGTCGAATGCCAAATCGCAAAAAAACAAAGCAATACAAGTGAAAAACTTGAAAAAATAAAGTGAGGCGTTGAGGGCGTGGCAGCGCCTGAGTTTTGCTTTTTTAAGTTTTATTGATTGCGGCCGCTGCACTTTGCACTAATTGCAAATGGATGTGCCACAAAATGTGGCAAGCATACAAGTTGCAACAAATATTTTTATATATTTTCGTTGGTTTTAAATTTCAAGCATGCATGCAAAAAATTGCCGACGGCAAAACGCCAGAACAAGGAATACAAAAATCAATGCATAGACAACTCTGGCTGCCATTTTCTAGGAATTTGCAACCACTCAAAGTTGTGGCAATGTCTAGCTGTGTCTGTGTGTGTGTCTGTGTGTGTGTGTGTGTGTCTGTTTGAGATGAGTTTCCAGAAAACTAAAGCAGCACAACGACTTTTTCAGTGCCGCGACGATCAGCGCCACAATTGTATCTTTGCTTTTTGTGTATTTTACTTTAATCAACTGTTCCATCAGCTGTGCGCCCCACGTTGGGCCGCCTTTAACTTGTAGGTGAGCAAATATGCCAAGGTATTCTAATTAAAAACTGTTGCACACAGCTGTCGACAATCGAAGTTGCAGCTTCGCAATGTCTATGCTGTCTGTCAAATCAAAAATTGCACTATGCCAACCTAATTAACTTGCCGCAAACTGTATCTAACTTATAGACAGATACAGATACAGATACTACGGTACACAGCCAGCTAGATATGTAGCTAAAAAATCATATTTCTAGGCACTACTCGCTGTCTGGTCTGAGACCAGACCGAACGACCGACCAGGTTATTGCTGCCTTATTTGTTGCCAGTTTGGCACTTGGCCAAATTGTCGTCTGACGTTTCTTGCTTGCACTTTTAATACTTTTTTTTTTCTATTTTTTCTTACCGGCTAGGTAGTTTCCAGTCTGGATCTTTGACTGTAATGATCGGCAAGCAGTTCGACATTTGTAGCCCTACATTGGGCGCCTTCAAACAACTTGTCAGGCAACAAAAAATAAAACTTTGCTTACTTATTTGTTGTTTGTTGTATTTTGAATTTTACATTTTGTAAACAAATTTTCAGAAATCAATAAAAACAATTGGCTCCGACACGCAAACTCAATTAGTTGACTGCACAATTGTTTAAATGCGGTTTAGCCAAAGTAAGTTTTCACAGAGGCAGAGAGGGGCAAAAATACTTAATAGTTTTTCTTATATTGTAAAGTTTGCATAGTTGTTGTTGCTGTTGTTGTTGTTTATTTTTATTGCATTGATTTAGCGGCATTTAAATGTGTTGTTAAATTGTTTTTTTTTTTTTTGTTTTTTTTTGATTGAGAAAATTGTCTAATCAAAATTTTTAAATGTTTGAACGGGCAGTTTTTTTTTTAAGTTATATAAATTTTTATTTTAGTTAGTTATAGCTTCAGATGTTTAAATAGAAATATTTTGAAAAGCTTTATAAATCTTTCATACAACGACCGACGCATTTTTAAATAGTTTACAAAATAAAATTAAAGCAACAGATTTCTGACGTATCCCAGATTAAGCCAGCTTGTTTGTTCTTACAACAACTTAAACGAACTTTAAACTTTTAACATAAAACGCTGATATTTTAAATTATATAAGCAAAATATTTAGAAAAATATATTTATAAAATAAGCTGTCCTGCTGCCTTTAGCTTCTGTTTTTTAAAGTGTAAAAATAAGTCAAAAATTTTAGTATTGAAAATGAGATAAACTCAAAAATTCCTTATAATATATGTATATCATAAAAAATTAGGTAGCTTATTTTATTTTATGTATTTATTTTTATTGTTAAATATTATTATTAAATATTTTGTTAAATACAAATTTTGTAAAAAGTTTGTATACATTCAAAATTTGGAATCTTTCAGCAGAGAGATATAGCAACATTTTAAAAAAGTTTGGCAAATAAATGGGAAGTATAAACGTTGAAATAAAAATCATATCTAAATTATTTTTTATTATTATTAAAAATTTTCAAAAGTATCAGAAGTTTACTTCATCAACAATTTCTATATCATTCACTGCAGCATAGGGCCTCAGCAGCTTACTTAATTGTTGTTTATTTTAATTATCATAGCAACAGAATGAATTCTATAAATTATATAGTTGATTTTATGTTAAGACAAATTTTTAAAAACATTTTCAACATAGTTGGAAACACAACGATCACTTATTTGAAAATAATTACATAATAAATATTATTTATTAAAAAATAAATCTTCAAAAGAAAACTTTTTGAAATAATTAATCAATTAACTGATTTTTTACAAAATTAGTTTTAATATTTTTTAAGAAAACTTTGCAGAAAATTTTGTAGGCTTTAATTATAAAAGTTATTTATTTTATTATTTTAATTATAATTTAATTTTTAAATATTGCTGATCAATTTACGAATTTTTGCACTCAAATAATTTTGCTCTTTAAGCAAACTATTTTTAAATATTTTAAGATGCACAATGCTTTTAAAGAACACCATTACAATACGAAGTAACTATAATATTAAAAAAAAAATATAAAAAAATCGCATAATTTAACACAAAGCGTCAAAATGTTTATATGCAATTATTATGCAAAAAAATAATTTTTTAACATTAGTTCGAAAATTTTCGAAATTAATTAGTTACAATCATTTGCACAAATCTAAGTTCTAAAAGAATTTAAGCGTATATTAAATTTAAGACGTCTAAAATTAATACGATTTAATTTAAATTTTAATTATTTTCCAAAGAGCTCACATTACATTACAAAGCTTTTAACATTCATATTGTGAGGGCATCAAGGGCTCAAAAACATTTTTTTTTATGCAAAATATTTATAACTTTTTAACTGTTGGAGGCACAGAAAAATTAGAACGATTTAAAACTTTTTTTGATACCTTCGTTTGATAATCAACAAAAAAAAAAGAAACTTTAAGCACTGATATTGTTACTAAACTGTTCAGACCTGATCGGAACGATATTATTAGCAGACGAAGGCGAAATCGAGTTCAATATTCATAAAAAGCCGAGATTTTCCTTTAAACTCAACTCAAGAATCAATCCAAATCATAGCTACCAATTCGAAATATTTTTGTCGCGATTTTCTAACTTCGTTGGAAATTGGAAATTAAAATTATTAAGCTATTTACTTTAAAAAATTTATTAAGATAACATAAAATAATATAATAATAAATAAAAAATAACTTTAGCATTAATCGAAATTTATAACAGTCAAAATTTAATCTTTCAAAAATGTCAAGCTTTGTAAGCTATGCCAAACATTTCAAGAAGTAAACCAAATCGGTATCGAAATTTTTAGCAGCTCTAACTAGCTATTGTCGAAATTTTATACCTACATTTTGGAAACTTGCGGAATGGAGCTATAGTCAAGATTTTTCATTAACTTGGTTACTTGATAAAAACTGAATGAGAGACATCTTAAATAGCAGTCGGCAACGATTTCCATAATAGGCCGGTATTGAAGTTTTTAAGTTTTGTGAGCTTCAAGCTCAAGTATCAAAATGTATTGTTATCGAATTTGAAAACAAATCTAATTAGAAATTTACAAAATTTTACCTATCGAAGCTTAAGAGTTTTTACAACTACAAAAAGAAAGTTGGATAGAGCTATGGCGGGAACTTTAGACTGTCAAAGTGTTGAAATTATGTTAACTATAGGAAACCGGCTTAGAGTTAAACCAAATTGTAATTTGTTAGATAAAGCGGACACTCAAAATCAGAAAAAAATATTTTTTTTCCAACCAATAGAAACCAATTAAATACGAACCGAAATCCGGCATAGAACTTATAAGCGATTGCCAATATTTTTCTTTAACTTTGTGTAGTCTAAGAAAGAGCCTAAGCATCAACTCAGATTAGCATCAAAATCTAGATTAACACTATTCCAAAATTTTTTCAATTTGTAGAATTTGTTCGATTAGTTAAAGCCAAAAAAAAATAAAGTTGTGTAAAATATTAAAAACAACTCAAGAATCTATAAAAATTGTAAATTAAATCCAAAATTGGGCGCTAAGCTATTGCCAATATTTTTCAAACTTTTGTCTAGTCTAAATTTTATACATTATAAAAAAATAAGCAGTACTGGAATTTTATACTAAAAGAAATCAATGCAAATTAGAATATTCTGAATTCTGAAATTTTTAGAATTTATCCGTTTAATAAATTCAAAACAAAAAAATTAAGATTTGTAAACTATCAACAACTATCTCAAGAATCTTAACAAATTGAAATCAAAATTCCAAATAGGCCTATTAAAATATTGCCAATATTTTTCAAACTTTTCAAATTGTAATTTTTTTAAAATTTATAAACCATAAGAAACAGCTCAAGATACAATACAAATACAAATTGGACACAAATTCTGAAGTAGGCCCTATAAGCTATTTTAAACTTTGGTAAAGTCAAAATTTGACACTTCGAGTTAACTCGAAAATTTGTAAAATCTAATTGAACGTGTCAGCTCTAACCACTATATCTGTGAATTTGGCAACACTGAAGAAACAATTCGAATAGCAATCAAACTTGCTAATTGACTTTATAGGCTATAGCCAATATTTTTCTAAATTTGTTTACTCCAAGTTAGTCAGCGAATTGAAAACGATATACGATTTCGTTTTTTTTTTTTCGCGATTTTATTTCGGCAAAACTTTTTGTAGAAACTATGAGAGCGCACAACTTGAGATATAAAAATACACTTGTTCAAAATTCTGAGAGTTGTGGCTTGTGGGAATTTTTGGATATTTCATCTTTTTCGAGCTTACCTGTTGCCAAAATTGTGCCAATAAATAGATTTGCTCCTTTTTGAAAAACCAATCGTTGATTGATTGAACAGCCGTCAGATCCATATCGGCTGTCCCAGCGGCTTGTGGCAATGTTGGCTGCATTCGTGGGCTGTATTTAACGGTATTATTTATTTACTGTTAGTTAAGGCGCTGGCTTTTTTGCTGTTGTTGTTGTTGTAGTTGTTGTTATTGGTTGCACTTGTTGTAGTTGTATTAATAATGATATTTGGCTCTGCTTAAAAGATTGTAAGTGCGCTGTGGCTGTTGTTGTTGCTGTTGTTGTGATTGTTGTTTTTGTTAGTGTTGCATAGCGGCATTTGTAACCAATTTTTTGCTTTTGTATGTTCTTAATTCTTTTTTTTTTTTGTTTTGTGTTTATTTTGATTTTGTTTGTTAACACTGTTGCTGTTGCTGTTGCTGTTGTTGTCACTCTTACGCACTCTTTTGTTGTTGCTGTTGCAGTTGCAGTTGTTGCTTATGATTTTTTGTTGCTGTTGTTTGTTTACGTGCTAAAAAAATTCAATTTGTATAAAACTTTTATTTTTTTTTTGTATTCTTTTTGCCAATTTGATTCTGTTGCATTTGATTTGTTTAATTTTATTTATTTGTTATATATATATATATGTATATATATGTGTGTATGTATGTATTTATATATATATTTCAATCACAGGCACAGTATGCACACACTCACACACAGACACACGCACAATTGGTAAGCAGCGCCGAGACAAACACACACACACACAGCAAAGTATAATTTGTTGTTGTTTGCAATTTGTAAACATATGTATGCATTTATGTATATGTATATCTTTATCTATATATAACACATATATATATATGTTTATGTGTTTGTTGTTTCTTTTGGTTTTTGTTTGTTGTTGTTGTCGCTGTTATTGTTGTTGTTGTTCAGGTGCCGCCTACTAAAGTGCAGCACCAAAAAACTTTGCCGCGTTTAATGTTTAAGCCATTGTTGTTGTTGCTGTCGTTGTTGCGTTTCTTTTGTGTTGTTGCTCTTGTTGTTGTTGTTGTTGGCGCGTAGTTGTTGCTGTTGCAGTGCGCTTATTTGACACATGTTTTGGCCATGTTTAAGCTGCACTCGAAATTTTTTCTTTTTGTGACTTAAATTGAATTTTTTTATATTTTAATTTAGCTTTTTTTAACTTAAATATTTTGTAGCTTTTGAGCTTGTGCTTGTTTTCGTTGTTGTTGCTTTACACATGCCGCGGCTGTTGTTTACACACGCTCTTGCACTCACACTCACACACAAACACACGCGCTTTGTAACTTACGCAAAACAAAAAAAAAAACAAATTATTTGTTTAATAAAAAAAAAAACAGTTAACAACTTTTTGTTGTGTGTAGTTGTTGTTTCAACTGAATTATGCTGCTCTCGTTGTTGTTTGTTTGTTCTTGTTATTGTTGCTACTGCTGCTGTTGTCGTCTTCGTCTTGTGTCGCGCAACTTGACTCCACACACACACGGCAGAAGAGCTGCTCTAAGAGACGGGGCACAGGCGACGTTGCCAGTCACGAATTCAGTTGATGACTGAACAAATCGAACCTTAACGAAGCGGCGACAACCCTCGCGCACACACACTGCCGAACCGAACGCAACCGACGACAACGGCAATGACAACGACAGCGACGACGACGACGCTGACGCTGCAGCCGAACCAGCCAGAGAGAGAGCGCGCGCCAACACGCAGCACAACTCACTCAATCGGCGAAGAGAGCGCGCTGCTGCTGGCTCGCTTTTGATTTCTTTCAATAGGTTTTTGATTTTCGAGCATTTTTCTGCGCACTCGCACGCTCGCGCTCACCGCTCGCTCATATATTCAAAAGCTTGCGTTTTTTTTTGCTGTCTTTTTTATGAGCGCTTTTTTTGCTTTTGGTTTTTTTTTTTTTTTTTTTTTTTTGACAAGTTCTTGTTGTTTTTGTTGTTGGCGCTTGATAACTGCTGTCAGTTGCATGTATTGAAATTCATTCATTCAAACGTTGCCCGTTTGTCTCACTCGCACGCGCATTGCATGTGTGCTGCTGCTGCCGCTGCTGCTGGCATTCAATTTGTAGACGTCGACGTCAGCGTCAGCAGCGCTGTGCGCCTTGCTTGACGCTTTTTTCTTATTGGGAAAAACTTATAGGAAAATGCTCGCTCGTGCAGTCTCCAGCGACACTCGCTTGGCTCGTGTAATTTTGTTTATTGAGCCGCAGATTGAGTGCTTTTGGGTATTTTTGTTTTTTTTTTGTAGGTGGTGGGGATTATCGCCACGCAGGGGAAGTACCTTTGAGTAAATGCTTGCTATTTGTACAAGTTCCTGATGGAGTTTTTTTTATACATCTTTTTTTTTTTTTTTTTTTTTTTTGTCAGTTGTGGCAAACATATGGACAGCGTTGGGGGTTTTTTTTTTTGTCTTTTTCTTTAGCTCATATTATTATTGTGTCTGGTTTCCGGGCGTCTATACAAATGATTTTATGTGTGGCTTGGGTGGGGGGGGGCTTTCAAGTTGCTGCCAAAGGTCACAGGCTAAGTAAGTAGCATTTCCACAACTTTGAGCGCTTAAGAGCAAAAAAGGAAATACCGACACAAGTGATTGTGAACGAATTTCTACCAGGAATATAAAGCACGCTAGAAGGCAAGCCAATCAGTACAATAGTGAGAATTACACTCGATCTTTTCGATAGTGAATTCTATTTTTTATATTTTCCAGATTAGTAAGTATTTTAAATACACTGGTAGTTTGATCTTCTTTTGAGGATTTTTAGGATTAGGAATTTTCTATAAAACGAACCAATATTCTGCTGCCTTTCGAATTCGTTATAGGGAAGACTGATTGTATAATAACATTACTTGCCTTAACTAGGAATCGCTTATAGGAAATTTATGCCTTGCCACACTTTTATGAGCTTTCGTTTCGCTTACTCAAACCTATGCAGTTCTTAGTTACGTATGCAGTATAATTCGTTTTATTTTATATCATTTTATAAGGTGAGAAGTCATGGAGGAGGCATGGCCAAAATTTTTCTTTATTTTTGTTTCCGTATAAAATATATATCGGAATTGCAAATTTAAGAAATTACTTGTCAGATTTTAGGCGAAGCTTTTGGCTCGAATCGAGCTTTGGCAAGACACCCATATATTTGTGTGGTAATTTTTAAATTGAAATTGGAGTCATTTCTGATTACTTAATGGTACTGGCTCGCTATATAAAAAAAATATAAAAAATAAAATTAATTTCTTTTCGGAATTTGTAAGGAAAAGCCTATCATCATAAGTTCAATAAATTTGATTTACATTTATAGATTTTTTAAACTTTTTGTTGGCCCAAATGTGTTTAGGTTCAATTATCCCTATAATTGGTTCCAAATTGGTTTGTACATTAAAGAAATTCTTTAGAACGCGAATATTGCCAACGATTGAAAACATTTTTTTGAGTACAATTTAAATTAAACTTAAGCCTTTTTGGCTATATAGTGGCTCGACTTAGGGTTCGATGTGGCAAATCTTTCAAGTACTCAGTACAACCCCAATAAAGTAAGCTTTTAGCGAAATTTATTTGCTGTCATTCCCAAAAAAAACGCATTACTGTAACATCTAACTTGGCTTTATCTATATTTTGCCTGATTTTGACCCTGCATTAGACACTCGTTATTTAGCATTTATGAAATTCCAAAGTCTGGTTAACACTTGCCCCACACACACACACACACACACACACACACACACACACACACACACACAGGGAGTTGCAGTTAAACGAGCAAAGCCAAGACCAAGCAATTTCTAGTTACAATTTCGAACCATTAAATATTTCATTAAAACAAAAAAAAAGACTAAAAAAAAAGCGAGAAAAACCGAAGCTGCTGCATTCGCATTCGCCTCTCTCTTCCAAAGAAAGAATTCAAATTGTATCGAAGACAAAGACTGCTGAGCTGAGCGCCAAGTTGCAATTGCAGCAAGCGTTGCCGGGGCCAGGCAACAACCGGCGGGCAACCTTAACCCACACATTGCAACACCAGCAAGACGTCAGCGGTGGCGGCGTTAGCGACACCCAACAGTGTAGTCTGCCGTATAGAGGGGGCACTAGCCACCGACACGCTGGAGTGAGGCACCTAGAGCGCGCGGCGGTGAGAGCGAGCGTTGCAGCGTGAGAGTCGTTGATAGCAGCAGCCGTCGTTGGCTCAGCTACAAATGCAGAGAAGAGAGAAAGGGCAGACAGCCGCCACCTACACGACGCGCCAATGTTCGGTGCGGCGCTGCTAACGTCGCTGCCGAAACTTATTTCATTTCATTGCTGTTAGATTTTCTTTTTTTTTTTTTTTTGCCTTCTCTCTGCTCAATGCTGTTTTTTGTTGTTGTTTATTTCTTGCTTTCAGCCAACCATTTCTTCTCAGTACGGCATGTGTGTGTGTGAGTGTGTGGTTGTGTAAGTGCTTTCTTTCATTCTTTCTCATTTATACACATGAGCTCTAAATGTGATTGACAATCGATGGATGACATCTCGCTCTTCTGTGCCCTTTCTGACAGTTCTTATAATGGCGAATCGTATAGATTCTCTCTCTATCCTCACGTGATAGCATCTTGCCATTAGGTGCGCCCACCCCCCCCCTTAGAAGACGCTTAAGCGGCGACCATGAAAATGCAAAATCTACCTTTAACTAGTGAAATGAACTTTGACAAACTAATGCAGCGCCAACATCAACATCACCAACCAGCCCCTCACCACTACAGTATAATGAGTTAAGCCAAGTTTACACTGCATTCTAACTGGGGAAAGCACTCACACTCACAGCTGCCAGGCGCGAGTGCAATCAAAACAAAACGAACAAGTGTTTGTTACAAAATCAAATAAGACAGCAAGCAGCTCAAAGCCAGCACACTCAAGAGCAAGAGCATCCATCAAGCATCAGCCAAGGCAACAAATATTTGCACTCAACTTTGAGTCGGCGCGTTGAGTTACTCTCTGCTGCGCTCTTTGTGTTGCGCTCGACTTGTTGGAGAAGTTTGAGTTGCAGTTGCAACTTTGAGGGGTCGTGCAACGCGCTTGAGACTTGTTCGAATTGTTTTCGAACTTACTTTGTCTTTATGTGGCAGCTCGAAGGCATCATTTGCTGCTATTGTTTTTTTTGTTTATATTGAATATATTGTCAAATTCCATTTTTTTTTAATATGTATTTTTTTAAACGTTTATTTAATTGTTAATTTACAAAAATACTTCACATTACTTAGGGATTTATAATATCCACTAAACGATAGCTCAAATTTGCTAGTTTCCTTTTTTATTTTATTTTAAATTTTATACTTAAATTTTCAAATAAAATTTAAATTTAAAAATATTACGCTATTTTTGGATTATATTCTGCGCATAGAAATTTTCAATTATTAATAATTTTAATTGGCCAAACCAGGATTATAAGCCCTAGTGACCACACGTTATATTTTATACGTTTATTCACATGTTCGTCGTTTCGACGAAGACTATTTTTCATTGTTTTTTGACTAACATAGTGTATCTAGGTTTAAGTTAGGATAAAAGCAATATTATTAAAAAAAAATCCTCTATTTTAATTTTTAATTTCACAGCTTTTTATTTATAGAAAATTATAAAAATCTACAGAATCTTGGAATACGCCAAGTAAAGTGAAATTGATAGACCTAGTAAATGTCTTTAGAAGCAATATTTTCCCAAATTACTTACATTGTTTTGAGAGATTAATTATTGCTTGTCGCCTTTGGTTTTTATTTTGAAAATTTTGAAAATGATATTTTGTTAGTTAAAATCTTTAAATGCAAAAATTTTGTAATCCAGTAAACTGATTTAAGCTTAAATTTAACAAGCTACCGAAAGTTTTTCTAGCCTTCTACAGCTGTATAAAAGTTGACATAAATTTCGAATTTTTCCCAAAAAAAAAAAAATATAAAATATTTAAGCAATCCCAACAGCAGAGTCCTTATTTCTGATTTTAAAAAATCATTTACAAAAAAGACTCTGGCTCTTGGTGGGCAGATTTAAGAAAAAATGTTGAAAAGATTCCACAAATCAGGATATTACTTCCGTCGCCTTCTATAATTTATAGAAAAAGTAATAATAAAATTCATTAGTTATAATATAAATATTTGGACAAGCCTTATTGCAAATTTATCCACTCAAATTAGATAATTTATTTTAAAAATTTGTTTTGTTGGCAATATGTATTCCAAAAGAAGCGTAAGCGCTTATAAAGTCTTTTGGAAAAGGTTCTCTCTCAATCTAAAATTTTTTACATTTAAAAAAAATTAAAGTATACATTTGAACAGAATTTTATTTATTTTTAAGCCAAAGCCTTTTTATGTCAATAGCAAATTTTTCTAGTTTTATTATGTAAAGTATTACTTAAAAAAAGAAACAGAAAATATAAAAAAAAATACCATTGAATTAAGAAAACAAAGCAACTTAATACTATGAAGTTCGAAATAAGAATGAATTTGTTTGCGTTGTTTTTTAGAGAACATTTCAAGATGTTCTGTGACAAATTTTTCAGAATTAATGGTTATCGATTGCATCACATTTTGTTTGTTAAAAATTAGAAAAATAAAAACAAAATTAATTTTTTTTTATATTGTTATATTATATATATTCAGAAAACTCTTGTAGAAATATCAAAAATAGTAAAAAATTATAAATTCAAAATTCAAAACTCAACTTTTTTGAGAAAGTCTCTGTTTAAAAAAATTTGCTCTGTTTTTTATTTTTCTCAATATTTTATTATCTTCAAAATGTAAGTTTTTACAGACCCAACGTAGTCTATTTGATATCTTTCTTCCAAACTCATCTTTTTAAATATATTTTTTTTAATATTTAGTAGTTTGTATTTCGACTGAGAAATATCCAAGAAAACCTTTTGTAGATATGTCTTTGGTCATGCACATTTTTTGAGACATTTTTCAACACATTTAACAATATTTTTTACCCTACACTGATAAATTTTTGAAAAATTCAAATTTTATTATAAGAAAGCCCATCACAGCTCTAATAGCTTATTTTTTGTAATATTTCTTTCATTGTCGATGCTGTTTTTTATTTATATTTTATTTCCAAACACTGAAACTGTTGAACATAAAGTTGCATCCATTCCCTTGGGAAAATTTAGGGGTGCGCATAGGGATGGAAAATGTTATTTTCATAATTATTTGTCGTAAGATAAAAATTCTTTCGGAATAAGTTTATTTATTTTATTATTAATTTAATTTCGGTATTTTTTAGAATACAAATTGGTCAAGATGCTGTAATTGTAATATTAATATTATAAGTCGTAATAAATAATAGTGAAATTGGATAATATTTTTGTATCGTTGTCATTTTTTTGTACATTAAAAATTCAAAGAAAAAATTAAGATCATTGAAATTTAAAAACGTCAAAAGTTGTCGAATTTTTTTTTTAAGCGGATTTACTCACTTTGTAAAATAAAAGTGGATTATTTTGATTTTGGCAAAGTCCAGGTTAATACTAATTTAAATATCTTAGAAATAAAATTTCGCTATAAGTTCCGAAGAATTATTTTTAATAATAATGGATGCGTTGGCCGGCTTTCTCCTTTTATATTTAGTCCCTATACGCTAGAGTCCATAAAATTTCATAAATTCGAACCGATTTAGTTCGAAATAAATCTCTTTTATTATTTTATGACAGCTTGGAAATAAAATTTTGCTAGCAATTTGCATAGTTCAAGTGTTGCAAATAGTTCCAACAAAGTATGCCAAATAATGCTAATGGTTAAGTGGCTCCGTTTTGGAGGGGGTTACTCTGGTTTTGCTTCTTTTTTTTCGCCCTTTTAGGTACTCTATAGCGGCCCTTCCGACACATAACTAAGTGTAACTCAAAGTTCTCACTCAAAGCTGAGGCCTCACTCATTTATGGCACATGTGACGTTGCCGCTACGCTCAATTTTCGATAATTCGCATAATAAAAACCAAAACCAAATCGTGAGAAGCACACGACATACGCACACATAGCTAAAGAGACGCATGCACACACATACACATGCAGAGATACACCAACACAGACACAAGTGTCACACGGCCAGGAAGAAGAAGATGAAGAAAAAAAAAAGCAAAACAAAAAACCCATTTAGGCCCCGCCCCATTTGATTGGCGAGCAAAGCAGACGTTTGCGTCGCAGTCGTCGTCGACGTCGTCAATGGACACACACGTGAGGCGGCATGTGTGCGTATGTGTGTGATGTGCGCTGCGCAGGTAGCAGCAGCAACCAGCAGCGCGCCAACATCATTCATCGAACGAAGAAGTCGACGACGACGACGTTGACGACGACAGCGCTGAAGAAGAGGAAGCAGCAGTAACAGTCCCAGCATCGCAGCGACTTTTTTGTTGTTGTTGTAATAAGTTAAGAAAAAAGCAGCAGCAACAACAACAACAAGAGCAGCTTTTTATTTTATGGCGCTCACTCGCTCGCACCAAACGCCATTGAATTGAGCTTAAGCTGGCGCTGCCCGCACACACACACTTGCACACATGTATGCTGCTTTTTTTCAACAGCTTTGGCTTTGGCTTTGATTTCTTTTACTTGCAAGTTTCTTTTTTTTTTTTTTTGCTTCTTCGTGCAGCTAGCGCTTTACTCATTCTCTGGCACTCACTCTCTTGCGCTCTCAGTTGCGCACGCGCTCGTTTGTTTTTTGGTGTCATCGTTCGCACGCTCGGTTCCAACGGCTGTGGGTTGAGCTCTGAGCGTTGTCTGTTCGTTTTGAGTGCGGCGCTTGATTTGTGCTCATTTGTTGTTGTTACTGCTGCTGTTGTGGACTGCATAGGTGTAAAAGAGCGCGCGCTATGCAGGTGCCTAGGCTGCTGTTGTTGTTGTTGTTGCTGTTGGCTTTGATTGAAATTATGATTTTTTATTATTAGTTGTGTGCGTGTACGTGTGTGTGTCTCTCTCGCTAACTGTTAAAGTGTCATATTAGCGTTGTTTTTGGTTGGTTGATTCGGCAGCCTGTGCGTGTGTGAGTGCAGCAAATTGATTTAATTTGTGTGACATTTGAATTTTGAGTTTTTTTTATTTTAAAGCCACTCCACTCAACAATAAGTTTAGCAGTAATGGTGCTAGAGGGGGCTAGTGGCGTTGACTTTGGCTGTTTCCCCCTAAAAATTTGTTTACCGTTACTATGTTTAAGCAATTGCAATTGAGTGACACAAAGACAGAGAGCACACTTTCACTTGCACTCATACACACAAACATACACGCACATTTAATGCGTTAATTACCGTTAATTAGACATAAACATGGCGCATTGTTTTATTTTTTTCGGTTGCTATTTTTTTTTTTTTTGGCAGCACAAAGTGCAGCACTTTCCCTTTTAAAAATAAGATTGACAGCAATTAAATGCGCAGCTGACGTCGCTGTTGACGTCGGCAGCGCCAGCGCCAGCGTGAGTTGCGCCGCAGGACATCAACAGGACAGCGCAGCCAGTTGTATATAGATGTGTGCGTGCATATGTTTGCAAACCTTTTGACCTTTTGGGTTTTGCCAAAAAGGCGCAACAACAACAGCCGCAGAGGGCACAACAACAAAGCAAATTGCATAACAACAGCAACAACAATAACAACAAAAACAAAAGTGCCAGCAACAGTTGAAAAATTCACACGCGCAAAAATGTTTGTTGTTTTGAAAAAGATACTTTATTGAATACACTGCCAGCAAGGGTACTTGCCACATGCAGCTGAAAGTCGAATATTTTTAAAGTCTGCTAAAAGTTTGTTTCGAATAAGTTAAGCTCTTAAAGGTTTTTGCTTGGGCTATTAAAAATTTTCTTTATTGATTTATTTTTTGTATACTTCACTGTAATTTTAACTTTTTATCATAGAAAATTATAAGTATTTACTATAGAGAATAGAAAAAGAAAACAGTAATGGTTAAGCTTAAGGCCTAGTCGCTATGGCCTTAAATAAGTTTTTATTCCGTTTGTAATAGCATATAAGCTGTTTATAAATAATTAAAACAATAATAGTAAAAGTGAACCTCAAATATCTATGTCACTGTGGAGGCTTTAAAAATGAATCTTCGTAAATATGTAGCATACGATCAAATCGCACAAAAAGTTTCGGAGTGCACTCAACTTTATTAGGTTCTTTAAGCTACTTCTGACTTTTATGGAAATTCTTTATTAAAAAACATTAAAATATTTTCTGAAATTATAATATTCATTAATATGAATTAGCATAAAAATATTGTAAGTACTAAAACTTTTGCTTGATTTATTCTATTAAGATTAAATAAATTTCGATTTTGGCGTGACGTTATATTTGTACGATAGGAGAACGCAGGCAGCAATTAGGTAGCCTTATAAGTATTAAAAAATATGACAACAATCGAGGTTGCCGATTTAAATATACGCTTGGCGTGACGTGACAAAAACTCAAGTGGGCCTTGACTTGGATTTCAAAATCGCAACAGTCTGCATATTGATCAAAACTTTTTAAATAATATTTATTTTTGGTGCGAATTGGAGGAATTGTAAGCTAATTTCGTTAATTATTAAATCGAACAATCTTTAATCGTTTTTCTTTTTCATTGGCATGACTCGAAAAATTATAATTTTATAGAAATTCTGAAATTTTTATTTTTCATATTTTGACAGTGTAAAATTTAAAACTATCTAGAAGATTATCAATTGCAGAAAATCTATTTTTAATTCTAGAAAGAGCTCGTTTCCATCTGTGACGTAAATATGCTACACATAACAAAGATGACAGATTTGCTTTCTTAAAAAAAAGTAAAGAAAATTTTCGTTGCTACCAAAAGTATCTTAACTTGGTACTATCCAGCAAACACTTAGCCAAGAAATTGGAATAGTTAGCAGTGAAAGAATACCTCTTTAGCTAGGTTTTAATCGAATTCTGCAATAAGACATAAGCGTCGTAGAATTTGTGCAATATATTAAAATAAAATCCTGCCATGTATGTCATTCTCTTATGGCTGTAGGTGTTACCAATCTAGCGAAAACTTAGCCTAGAACTTGGAATAGTTAGCGGCAAAAGAATACACTCTTTAGCTAGGTGCTAAACTAATTCTGTAGGAAGACATAAGAGTTGTAGAATTAGTAAAAGATACTGAACTTTGTTTTTATAAAGACAATGAAATATCATCTTATGGTATTGTATTTTGTTTGCAAACGTCTTGTTCAAAAGATCACGATTTTTTTATTTTTTATTTAGATGCAAACAAATTCTTTAATAAGAAGATTCTTCGCAGAGCGCAATAAAGTTTATTCCCTAAAATCCTTCAAGCTCACCCACGCACTTATTGCAAGTGTATACAATATTCGTTGCTGCCATAAAACAAAAGTAACTTAACTTTCTTTTGCCATTGTTGTTGTAGATTTTGGCCAACTGGACTTGAAGTTGCCAACGCATATAACGCGTTGCCAACTGTTTGTTTTTGTTGTTACAATATTTGCATTGTTTTGCAATAAACGCGTGATAATTGCACACACACACACACACACACACTCACTCACACACACACTTATACATGCTAAAAGGTGTTGTAAATGCCACAACGAAATCCAAGGGTTGGCAGCAAATCCATGTGCAAGGGTGAGGCGGAGTGCTCTAAACCGCCGCCCTCTTCATGCGTGCGCCTCGTGTTTTCATTTTTCCTGCTATTTTTTTTTTTTTTTTTCGCACAAACAGCGGTTTGCAAAAAAAGAAAAGCGACAGCAACAGCAACAGCAACAACAAAGTAAAAACAAGGAAAATTCAACCGCTGCCTTGAACGCGGCGTTGTAAATATGTTGCACGTTGTTGTTGTTATTTTTTTTTGTTGTGGTGCAAATTTTCAGCCAGGGATTGGCAACAACAAACAAACACACACAGCGAGCATGAGAGGTACATAGCGGGGTGCGGTGTGCGGGTTACGCAGTACATACGTCTAAAGGTCGGGGGCTGTAGCAAGCAACAGGCGTGTGGTGGCATGGCTGGCTGTCAGTGTCTTTTGTTGTTGTTGTTGTTGTTGCTGTAATTGTGTAATAGATAAATGATTAGAGCTGTTTACATTGCTGCAGGCCACCACGCAGCCAACAAGTGCGCGAGAGCGAGAGACAGAGCCGCTAAGAGCGTCGGGCATTGGAAAAGGGGCAGCAAGTGTGCGTGGGTGTTGCCGTGATTGACGGTCCCGGGAATGCCACAAGTGGTCAGATTTTATGATGCATAAGCGTTGTACATAGTAGTAGTAGCTGCTCCAAATGAAACGTTCTGGGGGAAAACAAATCTTTGAATCGTCAGATACTAAACTTTTCAAACTTTATATAGATACACTAGACGTAAAATGTAGGAGACTAAACGAACCGAACTTTAAGTAACGTTGTGTATGTCAGTAACTGCCCCAAGTTGCAAGCCAGCTGTAGTCGTTGGTGCAACAAGGGTTGGCAGGTGCTGCTCGATAGTTGGTTTATAAACCAAATGTTTGTATCTACCTTGTTAACTTGTATAATATCAAGCCAGGGGTTACATTTTTATGCTAAAAATTTTATTCAATTAGTGGACCCCATAGAGCTAGGTTCCAGCACTTCAGGTTTCTCCGATAAGCAACAAAATGTTGGTTTTTTGCAGCTAGGATTCGGATTTAGTAACCTATTCTAACCTCAAAAAACCGCGGAAATTTTTTTTTGGGGTCGCTGAAACTGATTACGAGGTCAACAAAATCCAGCACCTCGGGTTTTTGAGAAAAACCTCCGAAATTCATTTTTCAATGGGGTTCTTTGAGATTATGTCAGAGCCCCGACGTGCTGGGGGATTATTTTATTCGCCCACAGCAACATATGGAATGTATGGTCTGGCCTCCAAATCAAAAAATCTATTTTTTTTTTGTGTTATGTGGATTTTTTGAGGTTAGAACAGGTCGCTGAAACCGCAGCATATCATGTTGTTGTGTTTCGGTATTTTTTGGCTCGGATACGGATTCAGCGACCTGTTCTAACCTCCAAAAATCCACATAATTTTTTTTTAGACAGTTTTTTTGGGTCGCAGAATCTGACTACTACTGAAAAAACCTCCGAAATACCTTTTTAATGGGATTATGTCCGAACATTGACGGTCTGATTTTTTCTAGACCTGATGTTCTACAATGCTGTAGAACTGCTGTAGTCGCTGAATCCGAATCCGAATCAGTTTTACGGGGTGTTTGAGGTTATGCCAGTAACCAGATGTGTTTTGGTATTTTTGGGCTCGGATTCGGATTCAGCGACTTGTTCGAACCTCAAAAAAATCACATAATTTTTTTTCGGCAATGTTTTTCATTTGTCTTTGGGGCCGCTATATCCGAATTCGACGTCATTAGATTCCTGAGATAACCAACAAATGGCATTTTTTGAGGTTATATCAGAATATATGATCTGAGATTTGGATTGACAGACTTTACAAACATAAAAAAAAAACAAACAATCAATTAATTCGTCTGATTTTTAATTATTAGCTGATCTTTGTGCAAAGTGCATCATCGCTCGGATGACTTTAGTCATGCTTAATATCAATATAATCATAAATATGCCATGATGGTTAATTTAAGTTTTAATTACTAGTTTAGCTTTCAATGTCCAAGTGCCTGTACGGACCAATCTTCGTTATATCGATACTCCAGTCAATGGTAAACATTATTTTAAAATAAATTTATGATCGCCAACAGCTTCTCCTAACTGCGACAGACATATCTAAAATGCCTTCACCAGCCAAAAGGTCGAAGCATATAAAACGCTACCAAAAGTGAAATACGGCAACAGCGCATATAAACATTTCCTTTCTTAGCAATAGCCTAATGGCAAAACATTGCCAAGCAAGTTATGCAGATCTTAACTCAGATGTAAAGCATCTGTCAGATGCATCAATCAATAAAAATTATCATCACAGCAATGCATGCAACTTCATTTGTTATAGCCCCGAATGTGTAACCTGCCTCAGTGGTCTGACCAGGTCACGGCACGTTTTTAACCCCAAACGTGTGCAGTCGTCATCACAATGGCTCAATAATTTCGGGCAAGACATCTGACAATTAAACACCTTTGCTTATTAACCCTGAGAGGGTTGCCCATTAACCATTAAGCCCAATGCCGGCTGCAGGCGTCTCTCATTTGCATATTGCAACACAGAAGCACTAGAAGAAACAAAAAAAATAAAAATTGAACAGAAGAAGCATTGCTGGCCGGGTGTTATGGGTGCCGACTTGGTGTTGCTTCTTATATTTTTGGTGCTTGGGTGCCATCCCACTTCCTAGAGGCAAGCGAATTTATTATTTCTTGTACAAATTATTATAATCAAGTCAGGGTAGGCCGGCAGAAGCAGCAGCCAGTTTATAGTTTATAGGTAGGGGTAGGGCTAGCTCTTAAGCAGCTGCCACAAGTTTCGATTACGACACACACACACACAAATACAATCATATATATAAGTTATACATATATGTAATTTATGCAAAGTGTGTGTGTGTGTGCCAAGGCAGCCCTGAGCGTCTTGAGTGAAATGCGGCAACAGCGCGCTTCAGAACACTAAATAAAAACGTGTTACTCTAACTACCTTATCGGTAGAGTGTGTTTATATAAAATTGGTTCATTTTTAGAGTTTCCCAGCAAGTGTGACGTAGCCATATCGGATTACGCTCTTATGCACATCCTTAACGCCTCAGTAATTGCAATTTAGCTGCATTTTGGAATTCGCTAGATACATTTCCATGCCCTAAACGTACTTTTCGTTCTAATTACGTCGAAGCTCAGGTATATGCGATATCTTTTTGATAATTCAAACAAGCATATAAGATACACAGGTTGCCACATAGATCAACAGCTCGTTGGCTCCCCTTGAAAATTGTCTAGAGCTACAAATTGCACATCCATGTTACATGAGATACTTGCTGACGGGCAGCATTTGCTTAGCTAGTTGTATTTACTATGTAAATGTAGCTGTGAGATACAGATATACTTATATATATATAGTACTATATATATATATATAGTACTATATAGTGTTTATCTGGTCATTGGATAGTTTTTGTACAGCTTCGCAAACAGCCCGAAAAAAAAAAATTGATGAAAAAAAAAAGTTTAGTTTGGTGCAAATTTTTTAAGAACTTAACGCGTGGAATACTCTACTAGGGAAGTTTGCGATAAAATATTTTTTCCTTGAGGTATGGGAGATACAGAAAACGATGATGCTGTTGATTCGTCCGAATTGCGCAAAACAAAAACAAATAAATTTTTTGCGTTTTCGCCTGCTCTCAATTTCACATTTTTTATTGTCGATAACTTTTCATACTTCTCTTGCTTTAAACAGCAACTATCTGTTATCGATAGGCCAATGTATGTGTATATGAACATACGCAGAAAATGCATTTTGGCAAGCTCTTTTCTAAATAATATAAAAAAAAAATTAAACATAATTCTTAATAAATAATTTATCTTTGGGCGTAACAACTGTGTAGACCTTCAGAAAATTGATTTTTTTAGATAAATGGTAGACAATTATGTAAGAAATGATATCCCGAAGTGATTTAAAAAAAAAAATGTTTCCTCCACTTATAAGCCAGTTTTAAAACTTTAAACGCCTTTTTCTCAAAAGCACTTTTTTCAAAGGGCTTCATGAATAATTCAGTCAATTTTTATCCGATCGATTTAAAAAAAAATTGAAACACAATTTTTATAACATCAGTTTCTAGTGAACCACGTAGTAATTTTGTCAAAATAATAAAAACTTTTTATTTTAGAACTAATTTTTCATAATTTATTTAACGAAAAATTTTTTTTTTTTTTAAACTTATGCCATTTTTTTTAAGTTGATACTTTTGAAAATCCTTACGTAGTTCACTTGCTTTTGATCTATAGATTCAGAGGAAATAATTTTTTTTATGTTTGCTCTACGAAAATTCATCATGTAATCATAGCTCTCTACAGGCGCCATTTTGTTTTTTATTACTTTGGAAAAATGAATTTTTGTAGCTCAAAATAATTGAATATAAAATAAAGTTTTAAAAAAAAAAAAAAAAAAAATTAACTTAAAAAACCATGGTCCACACAGGAGTTAGCCCTTAAATTAGCATAAATATAAACTAAGTTTATTAAAGAATATTTATAATTATTTATTTATTTATATTTTTTTTTTTTTTATATTAATGAAAACAAATTATATATACGAATGGGAAATAATAAAAGATGCATCAAAAATTGATACTAAATTAAAAATAAAATTTAACAAATATTAATTTAAAAAAATATTTATTATATAAAATATTATATACAAATTGGAATTAAAACAAAAACATATACCAAATAGCACAAAAAAAATGTTTTGGACTGAGAATCGAGCCGATTTCAAAAGTTTTGAGAGACTCTCACGCATACACACAAATCATAGCTCATTGCGTTACGTGACGATTTTTCTAACATTTTACTCTAAGCTGCGTTAAAAAAACTTCCTTCTAAAAAGCTTTGTTTGGAACATCCAGCTTTCAAAATATTATGCTGCAGCAATATAAAAATTATGAACTCCAACAGAGCTGAATTTATTCAAGCTATTCTAATCTATTCAGATACATTTGGAATGTCAAAACATCAGTCGAGAACATCAGTCTCAATAATTGCAAAACTTTATAACTACATCTTAAGTCTAAGCTCTATATACCAAAAGACTTTTGATAGTCTCTCAAAATTTGAAAAACCAATTCCTTCGAACAAGCTGCTAAAGATAAACGTTCTGAGCAATAAAGTATCTGTACATTTTGTAAGAGCATTGGAAGACAAAGCAATGCCAGCTACAAAAGCTTAAGGCAGCGGCGTTTTGTGGTTTTAAGTTTCCAAGTCCGCGCTAAAAGATACAAATAGTTATAGATACATAAGTAGTATCTGTTAGATGCAGCTAGGCTAAAGTTATGGCTATGGCTGCAAAAGTCTTATTTTGTTTTTTTTCTTTTTTGTGCAGTCGTTTGATCGTGTTTTGGAATTGTAATCTGATTAGGCGCGTGATCTTAGAAAAAAAACGCTGCCATGCCACAACAATAAGAACAACAACAACAACAACAGCGGCAGCAATAGTAGCAGATACAAAAGCAACAACAAGCGCGAAAATTTGCATTTCAATTAAAATGAGTGCCGCTGCTGCTGCTTCTTCTTCTTGAAAACATGCACATAAGTAAGATTTTTTTTTGGATTTGGTTTTTGGTTTTTTTTTTTTTTTTTTTTTTTTTGGAGCTGTGTAGCAGAAGTTGATTGGATTTGCATAGAAATCGCATAGCTCATCATCAGGGCGCTTTGCTGCCAAGTGGCAAATGTGTCGAATGCAGCAGATTTATGGCCACTCCATATGGCAGCCCAAAAGATACAATTACCAATAACAGATACAAGCCAACAGATATGCACAGATACATTTGCCATGCAATTACTGAGGTTGTCTGTAGCTCTGTGAGTGCCTCTATATGTGTGCAACTGTGTGCGTGCAAGTCCTGCGGGAACTCAAAATGCCAAATGTTTGCTTTCTGCGCGTTTCTATCGCTCAAGCCTGACCTTTTATAATTACGCACAACACTGCCAGTGTGCGTGTGTGTGTGTGTGTGTGTGTGTGTGTATGAGTGAGAGAGAGAGACAAAGCATGTGTGGCTGAGCGAGCTAGCAAGCTAACCCTGCAGAGTTGCATTGACAACTGCTTGAGGAAGGGGAGTGTGTGCTGCCTTTTTAATATGCAAATTTCAAATTTGATTTCATTGCCAACGACAAGTTCTAAAGATCATTTAGCTGTTGTTGTTGTTGTTATAATATCCGCTTGTAACCCTTAATGAAAATACAAAGCAAACGAAAAAAGAAAAAAAAAATCAACACTATGGAAAACTTGTTTTTGGCAATTTATTGATGGAAACAAAAGCGCATTAGTAACAATAGCTGAGTAGAGAGATGAGTACGAGTTAGTTGAAAAATATTTTTGTTTTTGACCATGTGATTCATTTCACAAAGTGATTTAAGTTTCTGAATAAAAATAAATCGTTAATCGAAACGCTGGTAACTATATTTCTATGAAAAAAACCTAGTTTGTTATTTAGTAATACGCAGATCTTAAGCACGCCGAAACGCCTCATTGAAGATTGATCATATTATCTATATCTTCAGTTTGATATAACGTTTTTGTTATCGTATTGGAAAATTTTTTCAGTAATAGGCGGCTTTTTGAAGATTGGAGGGAACAGTTCTGTGCTCCCTGGAATATACAGCGCGTTAGAAATCTTTCACTGAGTCGTTTCAGTACTGAATCATGCATGAAATTATAGCTGATCTATTAATACATTTTCTCAGGCTTGCAGTACCTATCATTATTAAAATCTGTTATCGACAACCAAATATCATGACATTCGAGGGCTTTTAAAAAAAGTAAAGAAAACTTGGCATTTTATACCCTGTAAACTATGGTACAATGGAATGGAATAAACAGCGCGTTAGAAATCTTTCAATGAGTCGTTTCAGTACTGAATCATGCATGAAATTATAGCTGATTCTATTAATTCATTTTCTCAGGGTTGCAGTACCTATCATTATTAAAATCTGTTATCGACAACCAAATATCATGACATTCGAGGGCTTTTAAAAAAAGTAAGGAAAACTTGGCATTTTATACCCTGTAAACTATGGTACAATGGAATGGAATAAACAGCGCGTTAGAAATCTTTCAATGAGTCGTTTCAGTACTGAATCATGCATGAAATTATAGCTGATTCTATTAATTAATTTTCTCAGGCTTGCAGTACCTATCATTATTAAAATCTGTTATCGACAACCAAATATCATGACATTCGAGGGCTTTTAAAAAAAGTAAAGAAAACTTGGCATTTTATACCCTGTAAACTATGGTACAATGGAATGGAATAAACAGCGCGTTAGAAATCTTTCAATGAGTCGTTTCAGTACTGAATCATGCATGAAATTATAGCTGATTCTATTAATTAATTTTCTCAGGCTTGCAGTACCTATCATTATTAAAATCTGTTATCGACAACCAAATATCATGACATTCCAGGGCTTTTAAAAAAAGTAAAGAAAACTTGGCATTTTATACCCTGTAAACTATGGTACAATGGAATGGAATAAACAGCGCGTTAGAAATCTTTCACTGAGTCGTTTCAGTACTGAATCATGCATGAAATTATAGCTGATTCTATTAATACATTTTCTCAGGCTTGCAGTACCTATCATTATTAAAATCTGTTATCGACAACCAAATATCATGACATTCGAGTGCTTTTAAAAAAAGTAAAGAAAACTTGGCATTTTATACCCTGTAAACTATGGTACAATGGAATGGAATAAACAGCGCGTTAGAAATCTTTCAATGAGTCGTTTCAGTACTGAATCATGCATGAAATTATAGCTGATTCTATTAATTAATTTTCTCAGGCTTGCAGTACCTATCATTATTAAAATCTGTTATCGACAACCAAATATCATGACATTCGAGGGCTTTTAAAAAAAGTAAAGAAAACTTGGCATTTTATACCCTGTAAACTATGGTACAAAGTTACCTAACGTATGATCAGGGTGACTAGAGAAGTCGATATACCCATGTCCTGTCTGTCTGTCTGTCTGTCTGTCTGTCTGTCCGTCTGTCCGTCTGTCTGTCTGTCTGTCCGTTTGTCCGTCTGTCCGTCTGTCTGTCTGTCTGTCTTTTTTTCCGTCTCTAGATCTCATATTATTCTGCAGCAGACAAGCTTATTTAATTTTTTCGATAATCGGGCTTATATTTTATTATTATATAGCTCCCATAAGGGTGTTTCAGAGCACCTCGAAAAAAACCAAAAGTTTTAGATGGATAATTCGTTTTTTTATAACGATATCGTAACCAAAGGCATTCAGAAGTTTGTTAGAGTACCCAAGCACTGTACCTTTGATCAAAATCGGTTGACAGTATCATATAGCCCCCATAGGACCGATCGATCAAAAAAACGTGTTTGGTACAAAATTCGTGTGTTTATGAATAAATCGTAGCCAAAGGGTCTAGCTGGCGATTTTTGAAAACTAATGATGCAGTTCGATTTATAGCGCGAAAAAAAATGTTTTCCCAAAATTTCAGTTTTTAAACCTAACGCGTTACGGCTTAATTAAAAAACACGTGTTTTGTGACTAAACTACTTTTTTTTTGAACCCCCACAGGGTTTAAAAATAAAATATTTTATATATCATATATTTCATTTTTTTTAACCAACACATTTTCTTTAAAAAAAATATTCATATCTTTTTAAGTATGCTCCTTAAATATGTCAGTCACCATTTTGTTTTAAATACGTGTTTTTTTACGTTCTTTTTTGGTGTGAATATGAATCAAATTGAGTTTTTGTTGGAACAATGTAAAAAAAAATAAAACAACAATGTATTTTTTAAAAAATGTACAAAAACAAATTTGTATTTTTTTTCAAAAGATGTCAAAAATTATAATAAATTAATAGAATACGTACGGCTTGTTTATGTGATGAAAAAATTTGTTTTATTTTGTAGGTAAATATAAAAATTTTTAAATTGCACCACAAACGATTTTTTAATTATTTGCTTTAAATTATGCAATTTCAATAAAAATGTATGTAAAAATTAAACCAAATTAATTACATAACCTAAACAAATTACACTGAAAATCACACAAAAAGTAGTCAAAATATGAAAAAAATAAAAATATTTACTTTTTGCGACAAATATTTGTAGAAATAAATAAAAAAGATGGCGTACGTTAAAGTCGGGCGCGGACGACTTTGGGATATCCTGTACCACTGCTTGCAATAAAATCCGGTAAATTGCTTAAGAACACCAAAAAACATTTGATTGCCAAATTAGATTAAGATGCCTTCATAAACAACCAAAAACAGACGAATTTTTAATCAAAAACTTTTTTTCGACCGATCGGCCCTATGGGAGCTATATGATATAGTCAACCGATTTTGATCAAATTTGGTACAGTGTTGAAGATCTCTAAAAAACTTCTGAATGCCAAATTTGGTTACAATATCTTCACAAACAAACGAAACACAACGAATTTTGTACAAAAAACAAATTTTCGACCGATCGATCCTATGGGAACTATATGATATAGTCAACCGATTTTGATAAAATTTGGTACAGTGCTGGGCGTTTCTAAAAAACTTCCGATTGCCAAATTTGGTTATGATATCTTCATAAGCAACCGAATTATCCATCTAAAACTTTTGCTTTTTTTCGAGGTCCTCTGAAACACCCCTATGGGAGCTATATAATGTAGTCCCGATATCAAAAAAATAAAATAAACTTGTCTCCTATGGATTAATAAGGGATCTTATCTGCAAGTTTGGTTGCTCTAGCTCTTACCATCTCTGAGATCTAGGCGTTCATACGGACAGACGGACAGACGGACATGGGTATATCGACTTCTCTAGTCACTCTGATCATACTTTAGGTAACTTTGGGGGGTCTCCGACTTCTCCTTCTGTACGTTACATACATTTTCGGCTTGCACAAACACAATATACCCTTTGTACCATACGGTACAGGGTATAAAAAGCGCAAAATCATTTGTTAAAAAATTTAAAATATTTTTGACTGTTGAAAATATTGTTTGTTTCCTAATATTTTATTTTTCAACCCCGCTCTACAATAATTTCATAATTTAGTAACATAAGAAAAAAAATTAAAAATATCTAATTTCATAATAAAAACATTTCATTTTTTATTTTTCTGTTCCTATAGACATTTTCTTGGAAATACTATATTTAATATTATAAAAAATGTATACAAATATTTTTTTATATGTATATCATATTATATTATTAATTTAAAATTTTTCTTTCAAGCGTATTTTTTTTATGTAAAATTTTGCAATTTTTTTTTAATTATTTTAAAAATACTTTTTAATTTTTTTTTTTTTAATTTAAAAATTAAGAAGCGATCTTCTCTTTTTTCACAAAAACGAATATTTACAATGCAATAAAAAAAAAAAAAAATAAAAAAACTATAATTCAAAAAGTGATAATAAGCATAAATAACCAAATAAAAAATAATAATAAACCAATTAGATAAAATTCGCTATAAATGCTTGATTTAGTATTTTAAGAGCAAACACATGAAAAAAAAATTTTTTTGTCATATATTTTTTTTTTTTTTTTTTTTTTTTTAATATATAAAACATGCTAATAGAATGCTGTTGGGTATCACAAAAAATTGTATTGAAACTCGCTTGATAGAGATTTCTTTTAAATCGCTAAAATTACATTTTAGTAAATAATCACAAAAGACAATTTTTTGTGACGTCAAAGGTTCACAATTTTGTAGGTAGTGCTTATATAACTCGCTTAGAAATCTCGCCGTGAATGTAATTAGAACTCCCTTCCGATATTTTTCTGAATCTATAGCTGCCTAAAAAATATAAAATAAAACCAATGCGCATAATTTTTAAAAATAAGCGATTACACTCAAAATGCATCAAGACCATCCTGAGAGGGTATTTTTTAACATATTCAACCAAAAAAATGTTCAACCTTTAATTTTCGAATAAAACTTTACGCGTTCTTCTTACGTCTTTAAAGCAAATATTTTTTTTATAATAGATTTTGCAATTTAATTTAAACTTGAAAAAAATTGGCTCGTTAAATTATTGTGCACTTAATGGTCATACATATGTACTACATATATGTCTACTTATATATATATATTTTTTTTTTAATTTTCATTATTATATCAGCAATTAATCTGTGCACAAAATACATAAATAAATATATAACTATGGTTATTTGTTGTTGTTGTTTTTTTTTGTATCAAAGTCTAACTAACAATTTATACGACTGGTACTTTACTTATGGATATATAACAAATGTTGCTCGAACGATTTCAAGAAACCCCATTAACCTCAATTAGTGACTTGCGTATGAAATAACAATAGCAACAATAACAATAACAACAGCATAAAACTGCTAATTAAAATAATGTCAATAAAATTGTGGTCCATTATAAGCAACCGAAAATTGCAACAAAATTTCAAAAAGCAAAAAAATAAATACGAAAAACGAAAAACTGACAAGCGATTGCCAAACATGTAATTTAATAGACTTCCAGCAGACCGGGCTCAAAACTTAAAAAAACCAACAACTATCTGCAACAGAGGCGGAGCTACAAAATAATTTTGGGGGGGGGGCTGGCAGGCTAATAGAACCCTATTTTAAAAAAATATATTCGCAGCAAAAGGTTTATTTTTTTATATTATATAACTATTTTTTGTAAAATATATTTTTCATATTAATTTTTAACATCAAAAAAGTAAAACCAACAAACTTTTATGACGAAAAACACGTACGAAATCTTGAAAACTTTAAATTAAAGAAAAAAACAAATTATTTTTTAAGTTGCTAAGCGCGAACTAAAAGTCTGTAATTTTTTGAATTTAAAAAAAAATTATGCAATTAAAAAAAATGTTGTTGGTCTGGCAATAGAAAAATTAAGCATCATTCAGAAAACTCTTAAAAAAAATAATATTAAAACACAAAATTTTTTTAAGGTAGGTGGAGAATGCGATTTTTTTTTTAAATTTGTACGGTAGAGATTTCTGGAAAAACCTGAAAAAATTGATTAAGTACAATAAATTTGTACAATAAAATTCTTTCTAATTTTCACCAAAAATTGGTGAATTGCATAAATCGTACTTTTGAAATTCGTCTGCTAGAGCTTGTCTGAAACAAGCTCAAAAAATTGGTTTGGTAAATAAGCTCAGATAAAGTAGAATACAAAAGATGATCAACTAAGGAATCAATAAAATTCTTTCTAATTTTCACCAAAAATTGGTGAATTACATAAATCGTACTTTTGAAATACGTCTGCTAGAGCTTGTCTGGAACAAGCGCAAAAAATTGGTTTGGTAAATAAGTTTAGATAAAATGGAAGAGAAAAGTTGATCATCTATGGAATCAAAAAAATTCTTTCTAATTTTCACCAAAAATTGGTGAATTGCATAAATCGTACTTTTGAAATTCGTCTGCTAGAGCTTGTCTGGAACAAGCGCAAAAAATTGGTTTGGTAAATAAGTTTAGATAAAATGGAAGAGAAAAGGTGATCATCTAAGGAATCAATAAAATTGTTTATAATTTTCACCAAAAATTGGTGAATTGCATAAATCGTACTTTTGAAATACGTCTGCTAGAGCTTGTCTGGAACAAGCGCAAAAAATTGGTATGGTAAATAAGTTCAGATAAAATGGAAGAGAAAAGGTGATCATCTAAGGAATCAAAAAAATTGTTTCTAATTTTCACCAAAAATTGGTGAATTACATAAATCGTACTTTTGAAATACGTCTGCTAGAGATTTCTGGAACGAGCTCAAAAATTTTTTTTGGTAGATAAGTGCAGATAAAATAGGAGAGTTAAGGTGATTACCCAAGGAATCATTAATACTGTAGCTAATTTTCACTAATTTTACTTCGAAATGTACAATTTCTAAAAGCAACCTGTAGAATTCGCATAAGTCAAGTCACTTTAAGATACTTTCAGACGACGGCGAACCCCTTTGGGATATGCCACTGCCACAACGACAACGAAAAAAAAATAATCACAAGCGGCAATAAATGCCAAAACACAAAGTACAAAGCAACAATAAACGAATGCGAACGCAAAATAATAAGATTCGAAAAATAAAAACCAAAATGAAAATGAAAACAATAAGTTTGAAAGTTGATGAAGATGCCGCCAAACGAGGGGCGTTTCTAGCCTTTTTGGGCGCCTGAACAAACTGAACAATCGAATTCGAATGCAAACGATGCCAAGTTGTTTAAAATAAAAAATTCCCAAGCAAAAACAAAAAAAAATAAAAAGCAGTACGACAGACAGCAACAATTACAACAAAAACAATTACAGATATTTCGTAAGCTGCGCTGTTGACGACAAAAAGAGGCTGCAATTTTGCAGCGACTAATTATTAGTTAACTTGTATCTTTAAGATACAAACACACACAGACACAGTCAAGTGCATTGCTTAATAGACCAGAACACACACACACACACACACAGCAGCAGCAGCAGATCTAACAGAGGTAGCAAAAGAATGCGCAGAGCACAACAAAAACAACGACAAAGCAAACTCACAGATACTCGTCCATTGTCATAACACGTTCGCATGTCATGAGTCGCATTGTATCTCATGGATGCAAACACACACACTCACACACATATATATATATACGACTGCTCTGCTAACTCAATACCACAATTCATTGACTTTCCCAGCAACGTCAAATGCGTGATTTTCACATGTATCTATTAGATACGTTTGTATCTACGTCAAATGGCACGGCGTGTCAATGCGTAGCAAACGACACAGTTTCTTTTAGCATTGGCTTGCTGCCACGCCTCCACCTTACCTCTAGCCCTACACTAAGGCCTTCAAAACTGCGCTCCCCCTCTTATACACGCCCCTCAAATACACACACAAACACACACACACACATTATAACCGCCAAGAAATTACAAGTTTGCGGTATTGAAAGCGCCCTAAACTGTAGTTTATAATTTCCACAAGTTAGTTTCATTTGTAGCTATATACTTAGACGCTCCAAGACCGAAGCCCCAGGCACGTCATGGGAATCTGCCTACCAACTGTGGTACGTCAAACCAATCTAAAGACGCTAAGACGCTAAACAAAAGCGATAAAAAGAAAATACTTCAACAGATGTCTGAAGTTTTTCTCTTCTCCCTATAAAATGTATCTGAAACTATGAAATGTTGGCTTTAATAGTAGGCGATTTGTAGTTCTAGACTAGGAAGTTATTAGTGCTGAATTTTAATAGATGTGGTATCGACTTAAAAAAGTGTAAGCACTTCACTTTATAGTTAGCAATAGAAAATTTAAAATTTTTTTTAAAGTTTGAATTTATTTTTGATAGATTTTATTTAACAGCCTATCTCAGAGCGGAGTAGCTTCAGTTTTGCATGTTAGTACTAGGTAAGTATTGTAAAACAGCTAAAAAGAATTTGAAATACTGAAGATACATTTTTTTTTGTCGTTTTTAAAGTTTTCCGTAGGTAAACTATTATCCACCACTATGACATAGGTGTGATAAGAGATAAAGATGTACACAAAAATATATGACTCCAATATATGGCCCAGAGCGCAAAGTCCTATCTTTCTGGACTGCGTCGCTCTAATAATGTCCATATCTGAGTTTCTTACAAAATTTCAATAGGGTTAATCAGAAAACACACTGAGCAAGAAATTGGAATCCTAATGAAATTTTTTTTTCTGGAACAGATTAGGAAACAAATTGGTAAGTTAGCAATAAACTTTTGAAAAATTGAATAGAGGAATTGTTTCTATACAGGATTCTGACATTCCTTGTACGTTTCCTCATATTAGAATCTTCTATACGCTCTCACTTGCTGTTGGAACTAACCCCGTTCCAGAAAGTTTTTCCGCAGTTGTAGCACAGTGTAATATGCCTTTTTTTGCTTTGAAAGTATGCAGCGATGAAAGAACATTTAAATACCATCTTGGGAGAATATTCTTTCTGATAAGGTAGACATCTCGAATTGAAACCAGAATAAACAGTTCGGTTATTTTTGGCTCAGTTTGATTTCTGACAACCTATTAATAATACAAACATTTTTAAAGGAAATTAAATCTAGATTTTGTCTAGACTTGAGCTAGTGAAGGAGACGCAGAGAGCGTAAAGAACAGAACGATAGACTGGCGAGCAGGCAGACAGACCAAAAGACGAGCAGATCGAGAAATGACTGGAAAATAAGTTACAAACTTTTTAAAAGCATTTGACAGTTGAAAAAAAAAACATCTCAAAACAGGGTCTACCAGGTGTGGATCCAGGATTTGGTCATAGGTGCGGTTTTTCACTTAGAAGTGTACTCGTATATATATCAGAGCTCGCAAAAAACTGTCAACCCATTTTTCCAACATTTTTGGGGGGTGGGGGTCCGGACTTGAAACATCCCCCATGGATCCGCCACTGGGGTCTACACATTTTTGGTACATTTCTTCATAATGTAATACTTTAGAGGTTTGCCGTTTTCCTTAATAATCTGGGACTGCCTAAGCGAGGCAATGTTTTTTTTTTCATTCTTTGCAGAAGTCACTTTTTATAATAGATCCCCAGCGCAGTGTTTTATAGATATACAGGTTGTGTGCCAAAAGTCAACAATGCGCGTTGTGACGTCATCGCGACATAAGCCTGCACTCAAACAGCTGATTATGCTGACTCTTCTGCTGCTCGCAGCAATCGGAATGTTGTTGTAATATAAAGCTGAGGCTACCACTACCTCCTGATTGAAGACGCTGCGATCAGTAGAGGTGGCAGGAATGCATGGGGTGTCCGGACCAACCAAACACGGGTATACTACACTTTGAAGTGAAGAAAGACCAAATACTAGATCCGCAACTGCATAAATGTCATAACATTTGGAACGCACCCTGTATACAACTAGTTGAGACAAGAATTTCAAGTCTTCTATAAGCTAAGTGAAATTTAAAATCTTGGTAGACAACACTTTGAAGTAGACTGGAAAAGCTTTGAATTACACTTTTGCTGATGGCTGCATTTTCTTTTCCGAGTTTCTTTGGCAGCAGAAAATAAAAAATTCTGGAAGAAACTTGTTATCTCTGTAAAACTTTGAGTTCAAATGAGAACTTCAAAGTACAAAAGATTATTAAGTTAATTTATGGAAACTACAAATTGGTAAAGGACACCAGAGCCAAGTTGAACCATCTATGATAATGAAATAAAATTAGTCTAAGATGAATACCGGGCCAGATAAAACTACCCTGAACGCAGTAGCTGATAAGCTGGCGAGAAATGATGCTTCGAAACCAATAAAAGGGTCTGAATCCTGCTCAATGTGACTGCTGCTGCGAGAAGAGATCCAGACTAAACCGAGACTTGGCTAGCCTAGAAGAAAATGCAATTTTTTGGGTTACTGAATCAAAGGAATTTCGTTATGTAGGAGGTTTTATTATTTACAGAACACGGGGCACTGCAGACTCAGGAGACACATGAGCGAAAAGGAGCATCACAAATTCTAATCACTAGGTAGCTTCTCTGAGAGAATGAGAGGGAATTTTAGCCAATGAGTGTAGCACTCAAGCCCAAAAGAGGACAACTTTGGACTCTTTTGGTTGACATAGAATATTGTTTTTCGAGGTAATCTATTTAGAAACATACCAAAAAATTTAGTTTGAGTTCCCGACTGCGAACCAAAGTTCTGACGACATGTTAGAGAATTTTGCAATATATCGTTTTAAGAACACCCGGTTGAGTTTTTGAAATTCGACTGCTGTCATTAAAAAACTATTTATATATGTTTCTATACATTTTACAGTCAATCTCTTTTTGAATAGAACAGAACACAACAAAAAAAAAATACTTTCTTTTGGACTGACTGCGTTCTAGACCCAAACATGTAAGTAAGCCCAGAGTACATCATTAATTTGCATTAATTCCAAATCAAGAAATGTTGCGGCACAATCGAATTTACAACAACCATTGGAGAGCAGCATATGGTGTGACAGACAGCTCTAACCGGAACTACAGAGTACTCCGAAACACACGTCTTGTCGGCCTAATGACATTTTTGAGGTTGACAGCAAAGGGTTTTTGGGCAAAAAAAAAAAACAAGAAAAAGTTGCGAAAGGAGCAAAAGGAAAACGCATATGACATTTGTTTATATGCATCATTTACCTTTTTCTTGGCAAGAGCAACGGAAAAACGGAAATAAATGAAATGGAAATGGAAACGGGCTGCCGGGCTGCCGGGAACTGGCAACTGGAGCATACCAGGATGACGCTGTAAAGTATGCTATGCAAAAGTAAAGGATTATTAATGATGCTGCTGACAAGTGAAGTGGCAAAGTCGCATACAGATACACACGCACACGCACATACTCAGATACATATGTATATGTATATGTACAGCAGTCGACGTATGTGATTTATTGGCATTTCAAGCATTTAGCGGCTCTCTCTCTCTCTCTCGCAGTCGCGTCGCTGCTTGGCATTAGCATAGTCTAAACCAAAGCCATTTCATTACACAATTTGTGGCAATGATTAATGCTTGCAACCAATTGACATGCCAAATTATAGATGGACAAAAAAAAAAATTTGCTATTTAAAGCAAAGCCTGGGAAATCCATCTATAAGCCACACTTGTGCGTGAGCCAGTCGCTGTGTAGGTGCCTAGCATTTGTCGAGTGTGGGAATTTTTATTTTTTGGCCACTCAAATTATGCAAAAGATACAAAACACACACAAAAGATACTTTATGCATTTTATAGCTAGCTAGCTAGCTATACACACATTTGCATAATTTCCATAATCAAAATAAAAATTAGGTAGCTGCTCAACGCGAGCTGTCCTTGAATTTTCGGCTGTTGTCTGCAACAAAGAGTCGCCTATTTATGCATAGCTACGCATGCAACACATACACATATTTGTATATAGATTCTAAAGTATCTAAGAGTGGCGGCAACAAGTGCAACAGCGTCGTACTACGTTACTCCAATAAAAACCGACAGACAATCCACAGCGCAGACAGACAGACAGACAGACACAAGCAACATGCTCATTATTAACTACTAAATAACAACGAGAACTGTTGCAAACAGCCGGCATATGCATTGTGGCAGCACGACTGCATTTGTATCTTATAGATACACACACACACCCGCACAACACAACACAGCACACACGTAGACGTCGCGCATAAGCTAAACAAACACGTAGGCCCCAAACTATAACGGTGCATTTTACTATGCAATGCGCAAAGTTTTGCCCCAACAAAAACTACGAGGGTTGGCTCAAAAGTTATTGGAGTACATAAGAAATCATATAAGCAATAATTCGTTTATTTCTATAAACTGTAACTTTAGCTACAAAGCGTAGATTAAGTTTAGAGAAGAGATGTCGGAAACTCCCACGAAAGTTATAGTCGATATAGAAATGTCAGGACAGACAGTATGAACGCCCTGATCATCTCTGAGGTGATAAGAGCTAGAGCAACCAAACTACTTTTTTTTTTTTTAACATATTTCTTAAGAAATCGTTACCGAATTCGGCTATCAAAGAATTTTGATTTGAACCAAAATCCTACTGATGCAATCATGTCTGCCTATTCGTCCCAATAAATAACTTGATCTCAAAGTTCAGAGAAGAGAGACGCAAAAATTTATCAACAGAAGCGCAAAGTTTCGCTGCAGGTGAATTTTCTTAAATTGAGTCGATTTTTTCAAGCCTTTCACCCCAGCAAAATTTATCGCATTTTTGCAACTTACATTTTGATAAAAAAATCAACAAAAAATTTAAGAAATTGGATAAATACAACAAAATTGGTGCTTTATACTGAAAATTTACTAAACTAAATTCTTACGTTTCTGGTACTGAAATTCTACTTTCAGCCATGCTACGGAAAAGGGAAAACGAATAAAAAATTCGGATTCGTTTTGATTTCACATGTTTGTTGCCTCCAATTTCATCCAAACGATTTTTTTATGTTTTTTGAATTCGACTGCTTTGTTGGAAGCGTAATCAAAATGAATTGGTAAAACAGGTTCAAAAGTGTACATAATAATTTTTTTAAATAATCTTTTAGTTTTGTTTAGTTTTGTTAACTTCTCTATCTCTAATAATAATAATAATAATTTGTGCCAATTCCTAGTTAGATATTTGTTGATAATTATTGTAGACTTAAAATTATAAAATTATGCAATAATTTAATTTTTAATTCATATTATTTTAATATTATTTAACAGGTAGTAAAAATTAACTTGTGTCGTCTTTATGTGGGGTATTTCGTCAGTTCCAACACCAGAGCATTTGTAAGTTTTAATGATACCCCACCACCAGTGTGATATGAGTATCGTTCTTTAGAATTCCAGTCCGAGTATCCGAGTAAATTTCACGCAGGACTCGTATCAAAAAAAAGATAATCTTTATCTTAGATGGCTATGGAGCTATATAAAAGAAAACACTTTTTGGAGCTATTAAATGATTTTAACATCATATTTACCTGCGAATTTTTCTCAAGTTTTAAGGCCACTAAACAACGTTTCCTCCCTGGTAGGTATACAAAAATTAATATATGACTATAGCTCCAAAGCAATAGGCAAAGTATTCAGCAATTACTTTTCAGCCAACCCTCGTATTAACAACGACCTTTTCAAGCCCAGCAACAATCGTTTGGTTTTTATCAGTGCTTGGCAAATCTGCCCGCAGTCGCTGTCGCTGCCGCTGCCACAGCCGACGCAGCTGTTGCACTTTGCATTTGCCATTGCACTTGCCGTTGGAAATTAATTTTCCAGCAACAGTCGACGACTCGCGGCCAGAACAATAGATACAGATACACACACACACACAAACACAACTACTCAGGTAAACAGTTCAAGTTAGAGTTGTTGCACTTGCAACTGCAACAGTTGCAATAACTCGCTGCACTTGTCGTAAAACCAATGCATAGTTTTTGGGGCGTACTTGTTAGTTGCTTGCACATAGACAGATACTTATGCTAGCGACTGTGAGTATTTGTATGTATGCGTGTATCTATGCTAAACTTATACACTTGTGTGTGTGTGGCTGGTTAGTTGCAATATTCTTGGACAGAAGAAGTTTTTTGACTAGATAAAGACTTGGCTGCAACATTTTGGGGTCATGAGCATGGCTGGTGAGGTGTAAGAGGGGGAAGGTCTGGAAGGTCCCAAATTATAGTATATACTAACAAAGTTAAAAACAGTTAGAAAGATTTGGACCCGTACTAGAATTTTATTCCCATTTAACTCAAATTTAATTCAAATGTTTTCTTCTTTTATGCAAGTTAAAAAATTTCTTGTGTAAAGATAATATGAGACTCATTCATTTTAAACGATAGTTTTTAAATCGATTTCGAGCATGTCAGAGTTCTAACATAAACTCCGAAATGCTACGTTTTTGAGGTTGTAATAGACACCTGCGTGCTGGGGTTTTTCAGATTTGGTTTTAGTTTTTTGCGGATTTAACGACCTGAAAAACATATAGTAACCATTGTCAGAGTTTTGAGATAACCTCCGAAATACCACGTTTTGAGGTTAGGTTCGATTTTAGTTTTTTATAAGCTTTTGAGATCGCTGCATTCGAATACGAGCTGTATTGTAATAAAATTTGTGGGGCTAGGCATAAGCCTATATGCACTGCGACCAGTTTGGTCTGTTGTGCATCCCTTTTGCTTTAGGCATTTAGTATGTCGAGGAAGCGAAACAGCTCTTTGGGAGGGAGCTTTTGAAGGTCTTCATCTTCTAGTCTGCTGTGGCCTAGTGCCTCACATTTTGTGATCAGGTGTTCCATAGACTCTTCCTCATCACAGCAGAATCTGCATGTATTCGTATCGGATATACCTATTCTGCGAAGTGGCCTGTAAGTGCTCCCGAGAGTGTCTTTAGACTTTTCCTGTTTAGACTGAGATTGCTGTTTGCTCTTTTGGCGTCGAATTGCAAGAATTTTTTGGAATGGCTAAGGCCGTCCAGTATTCTGATATTTTTTGTTGAGTCCATTTTTTGGTCTCTTGTTTTAAGTTATTTTTGTTGAAGCCAAAGAAGGGAGTTGGGCCTATGAATGGCTTTTCCGCCTTTTCATTTCCTTCGTGTCCTTCATGTCCGGGCACCCAAATCAAAGAGACTTGGTTGTCGGTGGCCAGTTGATTGAGTGCGTTATTGCACTCTATTAGGACTTTTGAAGTGAAGGTGTAGCTTTTTAGTGCTTTGAGGACTGATTGACTGTCTGAGAGTATTTTGATATTAACTCTCTTGAGTCCTCTTTTTGATAGTATTTCCACTGTTTCAATTATAGCGTATAGCTCCGCATGGAAAATTGTAGTGTCGATACTTAGAGTAATTGATTTGTTTGCTCTGGGACCTACTATTCCTGCTCCTACACTGTGAAGCGTTTTGGATCCATCTGTATACCATTTTTGCGAGTCGTCATGTAACCACACTGGGCTAGCATTTCATTCCTCTCTAGATGGGAACATGACTTTGTATCTCTTGGTGAATGTGAGTACTGGATCTGTGTGGTCGTTTGCCTGGCTCATATATGTAGCATTTCTGACCCTGTTAAGGATTTGTAGGTGACCAGTAAGGCTTCCTGTTTTGAATTTTTCTTTCGAGTTAAAAAAAAAACCCAGCATTTCAGGTTTCTAAGCTAACTTTTAAGATCTTGGATGTTGAGTTTTTTTGGAGCTCGGATTCCTTATGGGTAGTTCTGTCATATATGCCTAAAGTTCACAACAATTTTTTTTTGTGGGTATGAAACTGAGATATCGTTTCTATATATGATATAGGGTGTTTTTTGGGGTGGTCTCTAATAATATTTGTTTTTTCAAGCCAAGGCTTATATGGTATAAAATTTTACTACCAAAAATGATTCTTATGGAACTCGGATGCTGATTCAGTGCTGCATTCATGACTAAGTGTATCCCAGCAGTCTGCCAGCCGTACTAGCAAGTTGGCCACTAATAAAAGACAAAATATTGTTTCACACTGAATACGTTGAATATCTTAAGTAGCAACAATAATGGGCAAATTTTGTTAAAGATTCCCAGTAAGATACTTTGTCCCTACAGCTGCTAGTCACAAAGAAGGACTCGTCATATTGACGATGTACACGATGGTCACGATTAACATATGAAAACGAGTTGATGAAACTGCACCAAAGATCAATCAATAGAACAAGCCTATGTAAATGATGAGTGAGACAGAGAACCAGGCAGCATGATCAAGAATTTGGAACTATAAAAAAAAATAAAAATAATGAAAATAAAAGTAACTATGCTCGCCAGCGTCTTGGTCCTTAACGAAACCCGCATATATAATTATGAGAAATTTCTAGCCGCAATGCCAAGGGAACGTCACATTAGCGCAACAGAGAGAGAGCGATTTCTTAAAAAATATATAAAGCGTTAGCTAGAGCGAGAGAGCGCTAGGTAGGGAGGGAGTTAATGTCAATGGCACATCTGCACCCATTATATAAGATTGCTATTGCAGCTTTGCATGAAATTTTCGAATGAAAATAAATAATATCCGTTGCATTGATATGCAAATATTCAAACCGAACTGAACCGAACTGAACTGAATCATTTCAACCTTTTCAACCACACACACATCTTGATGCAGGAAATTGGAAGAATGCTCAACCCTACTTTGAGATTATGCAAATGCTAACAGAGCGGCTGCAATGCGGCTTCTTCGACAGCTTGTCGATCCGATCTCTATTTCTGAGTTCCTGAGTTGTTTCCGGGGGGGTTAAAGGGTTTTGCAATTTGCCAAATAACATCAAATCGAAAATTTGTCTGCAAATTGATTGTGTGCATTGTGAGATTTTGCGATTTGCAGCCATTTGAAGTGGCATTTGTGGTAATTGATATGAGTATCGCTAGATCTTTCTGGTCTTTTGGCTTAGGGTTTTAGGGGTTTAACCCTTTTGTCTGTTACACTGATTTGTGCACAAAATTTGCCAGCACTAAGAAAAGAAAGTTGCCAAAATAAAGTACGAGCAAAAAGAAATTTGCGCTTTGTAAAAGGTGAAAGGGTGAAAGTCGATAGCAAAAAAAAAAAACACAAGTTCCGACATTGAGCTGCAGCACGCGCCATTAAAGAGCGTCAAGGGGTTTAAGGAGCCGCAACAGCCCTTATTGATTTTAATGAATAGAAGTAACTAAAAGTCAAGTAGCAGCAGTTAGGACTACTTGGTGTAATTACAAGTACATTGCAAAAAGAAAAATATTTTATACGAAAATAAAAAACAATTGTTTGCGAAAATGTACAATCAAGTCAGACTCCATAAAGTATGTAAGTATGTTTAACACATTGATCAAAGACGTAAAGTAAACTTTAAGGAATACTTTTCAAAATTTCATTATAGCTTAGTTTGCAACTGACTAGGTCTTATCGAACAAACTAGCCAACAACATGTAAATTTATTGCGACTGGTTTTTTCCTTCGATTATGATTTCTTTAAGCTCAATGGCTTATGTCAGAATCCTGACGGGCTGCGGTTTTTCGGATCCCGGATTCGGATTCTAGGACTCCAAAATCGTGAGGTAGACATGGTTTGGCCTCTGCACTTGAAAATCGATGCAGAGGTCGAACCATGTGTTCCTATCTTTTTTGAGTACCGATGTCCGACGATGTCTACATAAGGGTTCCGTCATAAGTTTAATAAATTCCAGCACGTCAGATTTCAGGAAACATCGCAATTAACTCTGATTTTGTACGGATTTTCGCACCTCGAATTCGGATCCAGCGACCCAAATAATATCGTCGGACATCGGAACTCAAAATAGATTTTTTATTGGGTTTTTTGAGGTTATGTTATAACATAGCTACACCAATAAAAAATCGATTTTCAAGTGCAGAGGCCAAACCATGCCTGCCTCACATTTTACGAAAAACCCTCGGCATTTCAGGATTTTGACGCATCGACTCCAACAGAAACATTGTCGGATATCGGAACTCAAAAACTTTAGCAACACATGGTCCGACCGCTGGATACGAAAGTTGGTTATAATGCCGGACTTGTTAGCCCGTTGAAGGAACGCTTATGAGCCGCATTAAAACCTTGGAACACATGGTCCGAGCTTTGGATCCATAAGTGGGTTATCATGCCAGACGTATTAGCCCGTTGTGGGAACGCTTATGAGCCGCATTGAGTTCAGTTTCCTTGGAAAGTTGTGCAGAATGACGTTGAAACCTTTTCAATCCAGAACCTTGAACATATTTTGACAAAATAAAGCTATCTTGCTCAATGTCTTTAAACTTGTCATAGAAGATGTGTTGCTAAAGCTAATGTCTTTTACAACAAGTTTTCTTTGGTTGTTCTGGATGAGATGTTACCGTAGCTTTTTTGGCCAAAATAGCTTCAAAACGAAGTTTATGTTTTCTTTCAATAAGAGGTGCCTGTTTGACAGTCTCCCAATGTACGTTGGTGTTGTTAAGAGCTTCGTGTATCTACTCAAAAAGATATCAATACGGAGATCAAGCGGAGAATCAAGCTCTCACCGGAGCAATGTAACACTGTACAGGATGTTCTTCCTAAACGTTTTGCAAATGGACACCATGACGTTGATGTTAACCCACTCTGAAAACGGAAGTGTTCCGGGAGATCTCATGTCGTTGTCGCAATACCGACGACTGTCGCATTTGATGGAATCGCGAAAGCTTTGAGCTCTAAGTGGAACATCCATGGCTTGGTCAGCGACTGTTGCAGTAGGTCGACAAAGGCGTAGTCCGAACCGAAGTGGGCGATCCTGCTGCTTTTGGAGTAAGAGTGCGCGAAGCGGAGGGCGACTAGAGAGTCGCTGTATATCGATATGTAAGTCGCGACTCCGTTGGATGATCCTGTAAGTGGGCGGTCTGACTTCCTTTGGAGTAGAAGGGAGCAAAGACTAGAGAGTCGCTCTAAATCGGAAGCGATTAGAGAGTTGCTCTACATTGGCATGAACAGTCTAGAATCAGAAGCGGAAACTAAGGCGCATTTTCGAAAAAAAAGTCTGGTCAAAGAATATTCCAAAAATTTTGATTGAAACAAACGTCTAGAGATTTCTGAGACCCTCTGATTGAGACTGCTTTCAGTGCCACATAAAAGCGGGTTACCCCGTAGTATTGTGACAACTTTTCGACAAAGTACTTGTATGACTGTAACTGGTGGTAGGTACTACACACACACACACACACACACACACACATACGCATTGGCCATATAAAATGCTAATTTATAGCCAAAACCAATCTATTAACTGGGCTGTCAAAATAAACGCGGGCAATGGCAATGGCAATGTCAACCACCGGGTCCAGTCAGCCAAATAGCCTAATAGCCAAATAGCCAGCCAACAACCCCTCCAAGTCACAAAAATGCTGGCCAGGCCAACACACACACACACACACACACACACACATTGACTGTTGACTGGTTGGCTGACTGTTTTGGCCAATATGCTACCATTGGGTGTCATTTGATTAGCATAATGCAACTATAAATGTGACTTGGCTATGTTTTTTATTTTTTTCTCTCCATTTCTTTTTACCAATAGCCGTCTATTAGCAGCGCCTTGGTCCCCGCGGACTACGCAGTTCCCTTATAGCTATGTACATATACATACATACATATATGTATATAATACGATATATACTCTTGTTCGTGTGGACGCGCTTCAGTTGGCAGTTGGTCTGATATATACATTAAACGTATTTTATTAGTGTAAATGTTGACGTTCGGCTATTTGTTTGAGCCATGAACCAGGCCAAAAGTTAATGCTGGCCAGGCTAACAACGTCAACCATCAACCATTTTAGCATTTCACCTGGCCAACAACAACAACAACAAGAACAACATAAAGAACTGTAATTTGAATATTTATTACATTATTATCGCACGTTGGCTTTGCATTGGCTTTTACGTATGGCCTCTTACTAATTTTTTTTTTTTCCTACTTCTTCTCTTATTTAATACTTATTGGAATAAAGGGTATATTAGCTGGATCGTAAAGTGTGCCAGCAGAGCTATGATGTTGATAGGGTTTCCATTATACTTATTTAGAAGAGCTGCAGCGCCGTGGCATGGGCTTAGTAGTCTTTGAGGCTCAATCTTTACTTTCGGCATCCAGTTGAGAGATGGACGTCACAGCCTCTTGGACGTCTTTTACGGAGCTTACAGTTTACCTTGAAGTCCCCTTGAAGTTCTGGACTGTAGCGGAGGGGAAGCAATAAGATAACCCTGTGCTTGGCCAGAAACTTCCTCACCAGCAGCGCATAAACTTTGGTAGTAGTTTTTGTATGCTACCGTAAAAAGTAACTTACTCATCATAACTGTTTAGAGTCCAGGATCGCATTCACTTTGGTCACATTTTCATTAATCCTAGAAGTTGATGAGCTGCTCATCTTCGACGAACTTCTGCCCCATCTGGTAGAGCTTTTAACGCACGAACACTGTGCATCTCCATAGACGTCCTTAATCATTCCGAGGTTCTCTGTCGTGGTTTTCCCGAATTTGACGCAGCATCTAATCGTGTAGCGCTGTTCGATTACCTCCATCGACCTTGTTCTCCTGCTCGATTGCCTCCATCTTGGCTGGCGACTACATTTCTAAACAGAGTTTCACGGAAGCAATTGGAGTCTTTTAGTAAGGTTACCCAATAGCACGCCCATATGGTCCGATCTTACTCCAATCCCTTCACGCCACAAATTGCAAAAATTTATCTCACGGCAGAGAGAAGCACGGAATAGAAAAAATTGTGAAGGGATCATAAATGGCTGGACTGTGGCTGTCAGTTAACTTAAGATAGTATGTCCTTTCAGCTCTGTGGCAAATAGCTCATTACAGAAAGAAACAGATGTAAGTAATATTATTTTGGTAGCATTCGTCGTGGAATTAAAGGACATTGTTTTGTTTTGCTGATGAAAACATTTTATACTTAGTCCTTTTGCAAAAATGTGAAACATCATCTACACGATGATCTTAGGACAGTATGATTTTGTAACATAGGAACAAGGTATAGCAGCAAAAGATCTACAAAATCCGTAAGCAGTCGAATTATGTTGAGATTAAGATTCACTTCAAAATTTGAAGCCATGCTCGGTAATGCAGTCACTACCTATATCCATCGACAGAGGCACAAACACGGGCCCAAGCAGTTCAAAGAGGCCCCATAAAAGTTTAAAAACTGAAATTTTGCGAACATTTTTTTTACTGCTTACTGTTGTGCTCTTCTGCTTGTGAAGCAGAGAGCCTCATCGATAGCATGGAAATAAACCCTAATGGAAATATGTCTCCATGGGGTAAGCAGGAAAGTGCCGGATTCCCCCCTGCTCAAGTAGCGACCCGCACATCGGATATGGAGTTGCCGAGATGAACGAAACCTCTACGACAGACTCATCAAGTGCACTGCTCTTATGCTAACTAAAGAAAAGAGAAGCCTTTAAACGCCTGGCTCCGGTCCTGAAATTCTTCTAGGCGGCTTGAGTACCTAGACTATTATTGTAAAACTTGGCACGACCTTTTCATTTTTGTTAACAAGTTAGCGTATAAAATCTTTCACATATTTGCTTTACATTTTTACGCCCTTTAACATATGCCTAATTTATACATTAATTTAAGCCGCCCTCTTGTACCCTATAGTCATACATTTAACGCACTTTTATCGTGCATACCAAAAATACTGCTTCTATGTATAAACCATATAAATGGTATATGACTTTTATGCCATATAGATATTGAGCTTGTATTTGAGCCATTGAGTCCAATGTGTAATTAAGGGCAGGGCCTCAAATAGTTGGCAGAGAGAGAGTTTGTCCAAAAAAAAGCAACAAGGCGGGTGTTGACTCCTATGGTAATAAGTAATAATATATATAAGAAATTGGCATCTGGTACGAGCATTTTGGGGAGCGGCTTTATGAACTACATACATACATACATACATACAGTCAGTGTAGGTACAGTTTGGTTCGGTTCGGTTTGGTTCTTATCGCACAGCTAGCATCTTTGTCATCTCTGGACGGTTGTGGTTGTTGTCGTCAGTCCGTCAGCTTCTAGTGAAATTTATGGCTCGTTGTTTGTTGTTGTTGTTGTTGTTGTTTCGGGACTACGTGATCACCCATATAGGTGTAATAATTTTTATTAAGTTCACTTCCCAACTTTGCAAAGCAAGCCCCTACCCCACACACACACACAAGACACAACACACAACACACATTCACTCTCAATCTTTGTGCCCGACGCATTCTACAGATGAGAATCTTTACGCAGAAATCGCTTAAGTGAAAAAGATGAAAAAAAAAAAAAAAATAATATAAAGTGAAGCTTCAACTTCTGGGCAGGCACGTGTCGGCATTTTGTGAGCACATATATTATGCTGCCTGACATTGCAATTGGCACGATTCACATGATCTATATGTATGATCTGAAGATGTATGGCTTAGGAACTGCTATTGATTTGTTTGTGTGGTCAACTCGAGCTGTGTTGATCAACGTGCGGCAGATACTGTGGCAACAACAATTTGTGGCATTCGTCAAGGTATGCACGTTTGATTGTTTGGCATTTTATCGTTAAACTGCTCGATTAATTAAGGTATACTCCAAAAACTGCCCCTGAATGTGAAACACTCACAAAGACAGACAACAACTCTTGACAGGGGCCACAAATTACAGAGCAAGCCTAGACCCAGGCGAGTTAACCCCATTTAACACTTTCGTACCACCCCCGCCTTAAGGGTGGCATTTTGGCCCGTTATCACCTTTCAATAATAAAATAGACATAACCAATTGCTGTCCCTGACTGAGCGCTGGCCAGGTCCGAAGGCAACTAGGGCTAGAAAAATGACTTCAATTAACCGCATGTTGTTGGCCAGTGACTAAGCACATGGGCTTCAAATGACCCAGCTCGAACATCGATGACAGACGCACACGCAATCCTTAAGGGTTGTAGCTATGTTGCTTTAAGGGTTCCCGATCATGCCTGCCGCCAGCTCTAGCGCCATCTATCGTCCAAAACTATTGCCAAACTATGTGTTTTTTTTTTTTTTTGTGGCTGGTTCTTATCGATTTGCATAAATTAATTTTCATTTAAAACGAATACGAATACGAGTAAAAATAAATGAATAAATAAAGTCAACGACTAAGTGAGTAGTTTGTGGGGTTGGCATTTTCATTATTATTATTTCTTCTCTACATATATCGTATATGTATGTATGTACTTATACAATACAACAAATAATGGGCATGTAAATGGTATACCTATATATAGGAGTATGTATATATATAATGAGTATGTAATGCATTGTATGTAATACAGCGCCAATAAGCTGTGAGTGTGTGTGTGTGTGTGTGAGTATGTATATATTTGACGAAAGCACGGGGTCCACATTGCATGTGAAAACTCACTCGCATTTGTGGCCCGTTAGCGTTACCGTTACCATTGTTTAACAAAAAAAAAAAATTTTGCACAGTGGTATTTGAATGTTTAAATGGTATCTTCGGCAGTAATTTTATTTTAGATCTTTGGCGCTATTAAATTTCGATCATCCACAATTATACCAAGGCCGGTACTCCAAGAAAAACAAATATTATTTTCAGGCCTGAGTTCACCAAATTTTAGTGAAATAATTGAAATCTGTAAACGTAAAATTTTTTCAAACTCTTTGCTCTCTTAACTAGACAATATTTTAGTTAGACGAAAAGAATGAATCAAAGTTTTATTTTTTAACCTCTTTTAGAACCCTCCATATATAGTGCCTGCCCGCGCATAGCTTCCGTCCGTTCTTTCCAATAAGCAAGGGTGATAAAACATAATGGTTAGGCTGAGATACTTGTACAGTATAAATTTCGTACAGTGAGAGTGCACGAGTTGACGTCCTTGTACACCAAAAAGCTTAAAGAGCTCCTCGAAATTGCATTTGCAGAGCTATCGATTTCTGACTATTTACGTGATCTTGTCGTCTTGTCGATTGAGTATTCCTTGTTATCTTTCGGGGTATGTTTTTTATAGACTTACAGGTCTAATGCTTCTTTAATTAAGAATGAATTTTCTTAAAAGAATTCATATAAGATACTTCTTCTACTGGGGGATCACTTTTTCTGGAGGACGCTATAACAATTGGTATGAAATCTTAAAAAATCGCATTTACATTATTATTATATTCTTAGAGAGATCTGAGAAAGCATTTCTTCAAGGGCTGTCTGGCAAATCTTCCCAAAGAGACCTTGTTTTTTTTTATCGAATTCCCAAAACTGTTTAGCGAGGAAAGCGGTAAGCTGCTTGAGAGCGCCCATCAGCTTGCCCAATAACATTAGCCACCCCCCTCTATTATTTTCTTTAATTTTCATTAGTCATCTCAATCTAATCTAGTATTTTACTGCTCGGCTAAAGTGAGAGAGAGGATATCTGTTTTCACTTAATTTTAGTCAAATTGAAAATCAGAAAAGCAGAGATAATTTTGACGTAATTTTTCTTTTTTGAATTATTTTGTCAATTGTGGATCATGTGCATGATAATCTTCGTCACAAAGTTAAAGAAGTCAAGTCAGAAAGGGATTTTCAGCCCATATATATACACTTCGAAGTGAAGAAACCCCCAAGACCAAATCCTAGATCCGCTACTGGCTCAAAGCGAATGCTCATCTGAAAGAAAGAGAGTATGGTTAATAAAATTTGTTTCACAAAATTTCAGTGAAATGAAAGCCATTTTTATGGTTTCTTACACGTTGGTCTTTTCAAGTCGATTGAGGAAGTGACTATTGAAAATGATGAGAGAAATGCATTTCACCTATTTTTAGTGAAATTGAGAGCATGTAGATTTTAATATAATTTTCGTATGCTTTGTTGCACTGTGCGCGCAGCAAAGGCATGTGAAACGCATACAATTCATATGCAAAGCTACACACACACATACACACTCCGTCACACACACACATATGGTTACATGGTATAGTAAACTTGACTAAAAGGACTCGAGGGAGATATAATCTACTTCTTTTATTTTGTTGTTGTTGTTGTTCAATTTTGTTGTATTTTTTGTTTTTTTTTTTGGTTTTATTGTTGTTGGTTTTCCATATAACCAAACCTTTCATTCGTTTCGTTCATTATTATTACCAACTATTCGCGGTTGTAGCCCTGTTGTTATTGTTGTTGTTGTAAATGTTGGCGGAATGCTTAAACCTGATACCGAAACCGAAAACCGAACGGAACCTGCCATATAAAGAATACCGCATGCATACATATGTACATATGTGGTGTCCAGAGCGGAGGGGGCGGCAAGGCGTCAGTTCTAGACGTAATTTTCACGAGTTTTCAGCTGCTTTTCATTTCATGCCATGGCCAAAAGGCAGCACCCCCCTCCTTACAAACACCATCTCAAACAAGCAAACATTTTATACATAATATGTTTGCCTTCCATTTGTATTACTTTTTTGTATTTTTTTTCTTTTAGTTTTACTCTTAACTTTTATTGTTAACATGCAATTCATTTATTAATAATATTCATTGTATACATATATGCTCGTGTATGCACATGTGGCTGGCGTTCTTCATGAGTCTGGACTCTGGTCAGCGGTTACAAAAGCAAACTTGGTCCTGAAGAGAGTAAACATGGTAAGAGCTTCTAAAGATAATTAGTATAACAAAGCAACTACTTTCAAGCCAGACCAGCTTAGACCAAACATTTTGGTAAATTATAAAGAGCTAAAATCAATGTAAAATATTTACCAGTTCTAGCTTAATTTTTTGGCATTAAAAATATGCATTTTTTACTCAAAATATTGAACTCTATGTAGAGTGACTAGAGCTCATGAAGCATCAGAAATTTCATCAAGAGCTGCGTTTCCATACGGGTAGGGAAATTTATAAATCTTAGACGCTCCCAATCCAAAAAAAAACGACACCAATCAAGCTAGTACAAGCGTTACAATCTAGCATAGCTCGCTTATATCATATAGTACATAATGACTACCGTTAGCGTTTTCTTTTAAGCGTTTATCTTTATTATATACTTAAGCTTGACAGCGACTAAATATGAATCACAAAGTTAAGTTGTTTTGTTTTTCAAATTATTTTCAGCTCTTTCTGCTGCTATAAAACTGTCCCGTCCCACATTCCCACCATCGTTCTCCACCCATTCCCAGCTCTTTCTTTTTCGCACATTTTGTGACTATTTCTCAGTTGAAACTTTGAAACTGAGGCAACCTCAAAAAATTAATCATTACCAAGTAATGCAATAACAATAAAATATTATTATTAACAACCCGTTTTCAGTTATTATTACATATTATTATTATTATTTTTGCTACTGTTTTTGTTGTAGCTGGGATTGTACAATTTTGTGTTTTATTTGTATGCCTGAGATTTGAGCTCGTTTAACATAAAAAAGTACAGTCTGTGGCAAAAGTTGTTAGAAACTTTTTTATATTACATGGGAACAATTGAATTAAGTCTTCGTTTTGAACTCTGTTTAATTGAAATAATCTTTGTCTAATGGAATTTTCTGTATCTAAAGCTACAGACAAATTCTCCATATGTTGTAAAAATAATAAGAATTAAAAAAAATTGACAAAATTTAAAAAAAGCTTCGGTAGGGCTATTCAGAAAAACTTTTTTTTAAACACACATTTGCTTAAAAAAAATTAGATTTTCCAATTTTTTTTTTAAAGCATGTTCCTTATATATGCAAATCAAAATTTTTTTACCGTTTCTTTTTATTCCATCTTTATATGAAGTAAATAGGAATTAAATCGACTTGTTGCAAAAATGTTATAAAAAATAAGATGAAAATTTTTTCAAGTTTTTCTTAAACATTGAACGTAACAATTTTTTTTATCAAAAAACTTTGAAAATTATAAAACATTTTTTTAATATTTGTTATAATACAAATTTATATAATAAAAAAAATTTTTCATTACAAAAATATATAAAATTTCATTAAAAAACAAAAAATTTGTTTTTAAATATGCTAAAAATAGCAAATTTTTTTAAATGTGAATTTTATGTATGTAACATTTTTGTTTGTTAAAAAACGTTGAAAATTATAAAACATTTTTGTAATATTTTTTATAATAAAAATTTATTATTTATAAAATAAGAAAAAAAAAAATGTAATTACAAAAATCTCGAAAATTTCATTTAAAAATTAAATATTTATTTTTTAAATGTGCAGGTTGGAAAAAATGGGAAATTTTTTTAATATGAATTGTATGTATGTAACATTTTTTTTTTTATTAAAAAACGTTGAAAATTATAAAACATTTTTGTAATATTTATTATAATAAAAATTATTGTTTATATAATAAAAAAAGGTAAATTCCAAAAATATTGCAAATTTCATTTAAAAACAAGTTGTTTTTTTTAATGAATTTTATGAATGTAAGAATTTGTTTTTATAAAAAAGAAATATAAAACATTTTTGTGATATTGTATTATAGAATTAAAAAAATGAAATTTCATTTCAGACAATTTTTTTTTTTAAAATGGTTACTAAAAATGGCAACATTGAAAAAAAAAAAAAAAATTCCTAAAATGGGAATTTTATTTTAAAAATAAACATTTTTTTTTAAAGACTTGCTTTAATTTAAAAAATATTGTTTGAAAAATATTCTATAGTTTTTTATTTTTTATAAATAAAGCGATAAACTATTATTTTTTTTACCTACGAATCGATCTACCGCAGCATTATTTATTTATTAAAAATCATTAGGGCTATTTTTTTGTTACCTTAGTCAGCTAGATACTTTATCTTAAAGCCCATGAGAGTTTCCATTAGTTTCTTATGTACGCTTTAAGAGCGCAGCTCATTTGCAGCTTGATTTTTTTTATGCAGACCCCCATGTTAAGCTCTAATTAGGCTGACTGTTGGCAAACTTTTTGCAGTGACTGTGCCAAGTGCAGCATGTACTTAGCCATTTTAACATCATTGCTGTCATCGTCAACGTGTTTGTTGTTGTTGCTGCTGTTGACGAACAGTTCGCAGTTTATGACAACAATTAAGTAATTTTTTAAATACTCTTTATACTCCCCCCATGCGTTCGCTCTGCATGTTAACCAACTGACTATAACTATATGGAATTCATTTTTTCATTGCCTGTTTTTGGTTTTTTTTATTGTTAACTTGGTTGGCAACTAAAACAAATACAAATTTCATATCTGGCTCTGACTGTCCCTCGGTCCGTCCGGTGCGTCTGTTCCTCAGTCTGTCGTGGGGCTTATTACTCAACCAATGCAAAGGCGACAGTCAAGTGAGTAAGTTAACATATAAGACACATCGTAAAACTGCCAAAAATAAACGTTAATTACCTTTAAAGGTTTTTCAAATTAAACTCGTAAAAATATTAAACCCATATGTGTAAGCGAGTTAGCAATGGTCGAAAGCAACAAAATAAAAATAAAAAAAAAAACCGTTTGTACTTATGACCAGATCGTCATCGTCTTAGAGCCATGTCCAGCTAGTTGAAGGGGGAAGCGGGTAAGAGGGGATTTCGGTGCACGGATTTCGAACTACAGAAGCGGCCTGGCATATATAACGTGTGAAGTTAATTAAACTTGTGTACAAGTTTATTACAAAATATGATTTTTGTTCACACACTCTCAACAAACACACACACACACACACACTCAGTCAAAGATGGACAACAAAATGGCGCACAAAATGGCGGCTGACTGTTTGAACTTTACTTTTAGCTGTTGTTGTTGTTGCTGCTGCTGCTGCTAACAAATAATTATTGTTATACAATTCGAAAGAATTTCACTAAATTTTTTTAAAAAAAACCAAAAAGAAGATAAGTATAATAAAAGCTGAAAACGTTGAGAACTCAATTGTGTATAAAAAATTAAAAAAATTTAGATCATAAAAAGTTGCAGCTTGAATTTAAAGAAATATCAAAATAATTAGGAATAACAATAAATGCAGCGGATAAGGCAAGATTAAGCAAAGATCGTAGCCAGTGGCGGATACAGTGTGGCAATACCGATTCCCTCCAAGCGTCTATTGAGTCTAAATTTTTACACGCAACTCCTGAAATTTACTTCTGATCATATCTAAAGAAATATCATAGTGTGCCAAGCTTGGGTTGGATAGTTTATGTAGTAAATTTTTCCAAGATCTTTTTATCTTTTAAGGCCCATACGCAGCGTGGAAAAATTCCGCACGAAATGTCAAAACTTCATATAAAAAAAAAAAATTCCCTTTTTTGGGATATTTTTTCTTTTATGAAGTTTTGACATTTCGTGCGCAATTTTTGCATGCTACGTATGGCCCTTTAAGGCCTATAAGCAGCATGAAATATTTCGCACGGAATCGCAAAACTTCATATAAAAAAAAATATCCCAAATGGGATTTTTTTTTTTATATGGTTTTGTCATTCCGTGCGAAATTTTTTTGCATTCTGCGTAGACCGCTTTACATATAAATATTACAAATGCCTTGCAAGTCTAATTTCCCCAAGGATTTTGCATTGGTTTGTCAACTCTGTGGAAATAAGACTGCAAATTACATTTTTGACACTCAACTCCGGATATTTAATTTTCGATCATAACATGACCAATATCAGACTTCCAAGTTTTTGTAAATTTTTCAATGAGCCAGCGGGCTCTGATATCGGTATTATACAAATACTCAAATTTCCTTCGAGTTATCCATAGAGCGTCTGTAATATTTTGACACCTGTAAATGAAATTTGGACACTGGAATCCTGAAGTCCATTTCTCTAACCAAAGCTATATAATGGAGTGGGATATTTTGTATTTGCTGTTTTCTACAAGGCAGCGGAATGAAATATCAATATTATATAAATATTCCAATTGTCTTCGAAAACTGATAATTGAAATTTTTACAACCAACTCCTAAAATTTACTTCTTGACCAAAACCAAGGCCATATCATAGAGTTGGAAAGTTTCGCATGGGTAATTTTGGTAGTAAGTTGCTCCCAAGGCGAGAATGTTTTATATAAATATTTCAATTGTCTTCCAAGTCTAAGTTACCAAAGGTATCTGTATTATTTTGGCAACTCCTGAAATTTATTTCTCTATCGAAGCTTCGAGTAGGTAATTTAAATAGTAAATTTCTATGTGGGATCAGATAATAATACTAGGTATATAGATATTTAAATTGTTTACTAGGTCTGTTTCCCACGAAGCATCATAGCCATACCATGGAGTGCCAATTTTTATGTAAGCTGCATAAATAATGCCAATAAAAGCATCCGGAACGGGGTTAGATGCGATTATAAATCAATCAGACAGGAACATTTATTCATTCAGCATATCTGCCCGAACTAGACGCTTGACTAAGGCACTTTTGCCCTAAGCAGTGTTTTTAATAGCGTCATTATCTACTAATATGTACGTATTTTTTTTTTTAAATGTGCAGCTGCTTGTAAACAACTGCCAAAAATATGTTAAACTATTTTTTTTTTTTTTAAATTAATTAAAGTTGTTATTTCTTTGGAAGGAGAGATCAGTAAACAAATATATACAAATTTTTTTTTTCAAAAAAAACAAAAATAAAGATATGACACTTGTAAACAGCTGATTGTTATTGCGCATATTGTTAGTTTGGCACTTCTGCCTCTCTGCATGGTTCTAAGGGTTGCTAGCTTCGTTTGTCGGGCACTTTTGCACCTTTGCCCGACAAGGTCAGCAACAAATTAGCTCGATTTTTAATGCTGATTACATTTGGGTGCTGCATGATGACATTTCTGAATAATTGTGTTAGGTTGAGTTGAATAAAATCCAAAAAGTAGCGGTTTGAGGCAAACCTTTATATTCGAATTTTTTCTAAGTCTCATATCTTTCGTCTCATTTATCTGATGTTCGTGAACAAGATATTACCCAAATTATGCTGCTTTATTCTTTTGATGTAGAACCTTAGATATAAAAATAATAGCTAAATAAATTTTTGTAAATAAAAATGTAGGACCAAAGAAAATGTCATATTGTAACTAGAAAATTATTCTAATATTATTGCATAATATAAATTTTAACAAAAACAACTTATGGTCTGTCAAGTCTTCCAATTCCTTATAAAAAATCTCAAAAATAAACATACAAAAAATCTTGAATGCCCCTAATGCATTGCATACGTAACAACTTTTATTCTGATTTCTCATCTAATACTCTATGCATTTTTTAGATTTTACAAATATGGCGCACATTGCTATGATAAAGTTTTTGCCTGAAAAATTTTCCAAAACCACTTTTAAATAAGTTCCAAGGTCCGTCGAAAAACTTTTGAAAGCAAGTACATAAATATACATATACATTAGGGCGGGTCAATTTGTATGGGGCCGAAAAAACCTTATGGGGCTCACTCGGATTTTGATTCTTTGGATAATTCTAAGCAAATTTGCTCAAGAAACTATGGGTCTAAAATGAATTTCGAGTCGCCCACTTTTTCAAAATAGGTTTTTTTCGACATATTTAAAAATCGACTTAGAAATTCATTGAAAAGGCCTAAAATCGATATTTTTTCTCTAGCCAAATGTGAATTTTGGGGTTTTTGGGGTCGAGGAATTCATTATTGACATCTATTTTTAATTTTGGGTGCCGCCAGAGGGCGCTTTAGTGTTGGTTTTTGATTTTTTTCGGTTTTTTTTTCTTGAAAATTTTGAAAAAGTGGGCGACTCGAAATTCATTTTAGACCCATAGTTTCTTGGGCAAATTTGCTAAGAATTACCCAAAGAATCAAAATCCGAGTGAGCCCTTATACCGAAAAAAATTGACCCACCCTAATATACATATATACATATCCAAGCGCTTAGACATCATCTTTATATCTGCATTTTTCTGACATATTTTTTAGGCTTATTAAATAAGATTTTTAAGAAATTTAGTCAATTTTCTCTCCTCAAGCCACTTTCTCTCAATTTCACTCCCACCAGCTCTTCTTATATGCATTTTCCTGGAACTTCAATTAGCTGCCATGGAATGCTGTATCTGTTACTTAAACTCTCGTGCTCGATTCCCGTACGACATTGCATCATAAATTTAAATCAAATACTTAAAAAAAAAAAATTAACTCAAGTTCTTAATAGTTCTTATTTACTCTCCGCACTTTGTTCTCATGTCGCGCTATGTCTACACTTTATCTATATACAAATTTTTAATTGAAATTTTGTGATCTTGCTTTCGAATAAATACTTGTTCCTCATACATTTGTTTTTTGTTGCTGTTGTATCGTTTTATATATTTTTGCGTTTTAATCAGGAAGTTTTTAATTACGTTGTTATTTTATTGGGTAGTTCCCCTTAGACCCTCCCCAGCACCACCCCACGCTTAGTATGGCGTCATTTAATTGAATTATTTCGAACGACTGCAAAGAAAAAAACAAAAACGCAATGAGAAATCAAAAGATTTTTGCCTTAAAATTTTTTTATTGTTTTTGTTTTTTTTCTGTCGTATACATTATAATTAATTTTTAATTTGACTTGACGAAATTGGTTAATAAAAATTGTAAATTGTAGCAGCTACAGCGCAGTTTCCACCCACTTTCATAACTCTTTCTGCTGCTTTATAACGTATCCGCCACAAGCCAAAGAAAGTAGCGGAAAAATCAAAAGAAAACTCAATTCGTTATGTAACAAAGTTTAAATACTCTTAAATGCGGTTTAAATTGAAATGAAATTCAATTTCGAACTAAGTTCTAAAAAGTTCTCAAAAGTCCTTTGATCATATCGTGAATCATGAATCTCTTAAATAAATAATATCATCTGGTAGAAATTCCTTCATCAGTCAAAATCTTCCACAAAGTTTCGCAAAACTTCATATTAAAAAAAAAATCCCATTTGGGATATTTTTTTTTATATGAAGTTTTGTCATTCCCTGCGAAATATTTCGTGCTGCGTAGACCCCTTTAAAAGATTGCTTTGGGGTTAAAAAAAGGTAGAATGAAATATTTCGAATACCGAAGGATTGTAATTGGTTTGAAATTTATATCGATTGGAAATATTCTTATTGTATAAAAAGGCATTAAGGTATCATTATATTCTTTTGTTTCAGATTTAGGGCTGTACTAAAAATATATTGACAAAGTAGCTACTGCATGATACTGAAAATTATATGGAAAAAGTACCTACTGGATGATACTGGAAAATATATGGAAAAAGTAGTTACTGGAAGATACTGAAAAACACTTGCTGGATGATACTGAAAAATAAATATATGAAAAAAGCACGTACTGGATGATACTGGAAAATATATTGAAAAACTACCTACTGGATATGGATGGGCGATAGTGTATCGATATATCGGAATATCGATATTCTTTCTTTGGAAGTCGACTATTTTGTATCGATATCCATGTTCGACGATATATCCGATATCGATATTTTCATCCGATACTGACGATATTTACGAATTCGGCGCCAAAACTAAGCGTGCAAGGTGGAATGGCCACTTTGGGCATAGAAAAAGATTTGAATGCATCGGGGAAAAAATTGGAGACGTCGGGAAACAACATTCTGGCTAAGTCGCTGCACATTACCATTTCATCAGAAAAATTATTTTTGGGAAAGTACATTGTTGCCGTGAGCAATCCTGTATTGCATTTAGATACGGAAGATCCAAAAAGTATTGCGAGAACGGAGATGAAAGTTTTTTTTCACGCCAACAGTCTCCGCTGGACTCCAATCCACTAACCATATGGGAGCCCCTGTCGACACAATTCTTGAATCTTTACAAACTAGCAAGGATATTTGTTCCGGCTGTTGCGACGTCTGTTACCTCGGAGCGACCATTTTCCCTTGCAGGGAGAATAATGCCCGACGAACGGAACCGGCCTTTGGCTTGTGTAGACGATTCTTTGGACCCTTTCTAATTTAAACTAAAAACCAGCCTTTTGGAATAATTGTAAGAAATCCAGATAAACTGATTATTTGTATGTGTCTGAATTTATGTATGACTTATTATTTTAAAACTCATATTATTCATACAAATTTTTTGGGCGATATATCGAGATATCGTTATTGTTTGGTCGATATATCGATTTTTTACATCGGTTTCATCCGATACACATCGATACTGAATATCGATATTCGAGTACGCGATGCCCATCCCTACTACTGGATAGTACTGAAAAATATATGGAAAGGTACTTGCTGGATAGACCGGGAAATTATATGGAAATAGGTTGAAAACTGAAAAATATATACAAAAAACATACTGGACGGAACTAGAAAATTTGTGGAAAACTATCTACTGGAGTATACTGGTAAATATTTGGAAAAATACTTACTGGATGATACTGAAAATTATATGGAAATAGTACCTACTGGATGATACTGGAAAATATATGGAAAAAATTTGGAAAAAATATTTACTGGATGGAACAGGAAATTATATGGAAAAGGATTTTCTGAATGGTACTGAAAAATAAATGGGAAAAGTACTTACTGTCCTCGTAGACATTTTTGGAACTCGACGCGGTCGAGATATTTTTTTACTTTAAAATTCCTATACCGTATACAATTTTTGTCCCATCGTTCATATATTTTTCTTTTATATAAATTCTTAAATACCGAAACATATACATATAATCAGTACTCTGCTGAGGAAATCTTTCAATCGGATTACAGCCCAAAGACATCAGCCTTAATATGGCAAATTAAATAACCTTTGACATCTTGGCATCTGTTGCGTTTTTCAAGGGATTTTTAGATCATTTCATGGACATTTATTTTATATATAAATTATTTTTTTTCTAAGTTTGAAATTGGCTTGAAAACTTATGCGAAGATGTAAAGTGTATCAAAACTTTAGGTAATTTACAGATTTCTTATAGTTAGTTCAGGAGTCACAGAAGTTTTAAAAATCTGTTAAGCTTAAGCAAATCGAAGTTACATATGCTAAAAGATTTTTTATTCCAAATTCTGGAAACTTTCAAGTTCTAGAAAACAACTTAGCTTAAGAAAATTGTAAAAATATAATCCGTAAGTAAAGCTAGTTTACAGATCTATTATTATAAGTTGAGAAAACTCTCAGGTGAATCACATGTCTGTACAGTTTTCTTGATGGAATTTCAGAAAACTCGCAAGTTTTGGAAAACGCTTGAGTTGAAGTGAATCGCAGATACATATATTAAAAGTATATAAATATTATAAATCTCTTATAGTAAGTTCAGGAAAAATTGAAATTATGAAAAACTTTTCGGCAAAAGCAAGCTCTCAAGTTTTGGAACACACCGAAATTATAGCTTCTTTACAGACATCTCACTGGTGCTGGGCAAACTTTTGAGCCCTTGAGCGTATCGCAGTTGCTTACGTCACAAAAGTCAATAGGCACGCCTTGAAGTGTATGAAGAAAGGACACCAAAAAGAAAAGCGTAGAAAAAATGGTTAGAAAAAACAAAAATGTTGGAGAACCAATGCCGTCTCCAACTCTCTGTTCACGTGTTTTGTTTGGCTTTTGCACCCTTTGCCTTTTGTGACTAGCCGCCTCGCTCTTCACATTGCAACCACATGCTCCCTTCTCCATTGGACGCACTTACTCTCCTTGTCTCTTTTCTTTTTCAATGTACTGTTCAATGTTTAATTTTAATTTGTGTTTTTTTTTTACTTTTTGTTGTTTTTTTTATTTTTTTTATTTTCACTCAACTGTTTCGATTTCTTGGCCTTAACTTGAGCTTTTGTTGCTGTTGTTGTTGCTGCTCTGCATTATTAAAAAAGTAAATAGCCCCCCCACCGCAATTCATTTGTTGTTTCTAACCGCCCGTCTCCCCTCGACTACGCGCCGTTGCAACTAGGCGCTTGCCACCAGCTGCTGCTGCTGCTGCCCAGCACGCAAAAATTATTATAATTTCCTTCTTTTCTTTGCTCCTTTATTGTAGATGTTTATACCCTGTACGCCAAAGGTCAAGGGTATTATAGATTTGTGTTAAGTACTATGTAACAGGCAGTAAAAGGAAGTAAGACAGGAAGTTGGTGATATCAAAATGATCAGCATGGAGTTGGACTTGGGTGTTGGTCTATATGGTTGGTGTACCAGAAGTACTACAGACCAAAATTATTTCAAAATTGGTAAGTAAATTTCTTTCTCCCAACTTACTAATAACTTTGTCATCCTCGATATTTTTTATAACTGTTTAAATTTTTGCATATTTGCTAATCCAGAAATTTTAGGAATTTTGAATTTTTTTCGAAAGGGTCTAATTAGATGAGGTGAGCGCAAGTTGGGAAAGCTGGTTCAATTTTTGTATGGTGGCTATCTCAAATGGAGTATCAATTTTTAATCAAAGTTCACACAAATGTTAAGTCTAAAGCAAAATACAAGTGACATAAATTTGGTCGCGATATTTGAAAAAATAAAAAAATTTTACTAACATGTATTTATGTGTTTTTATACTTTTTATATTATGTTTTGGGAAGTTAGCTAAAAATTGATGCAATATTTCATCTAACATAGAAAAATTCTCTCGCTCTTTTTTTCAGAGAGACCCAAATAACGCAACTGCGCATTGCGTCACCTTCTAATTGTTGGATCATGATGTTCCTGTTTTTGTACTTAATCTTCTACTTTAAGTAGGCGTTGAAGGTAGTCAAGTTCATTTTCACAACTTTCAGGATATTCTGCAGTCGTACATCGCCTTGATTGTATCAAACATTTTTTTGTTCTTAATTTTTTTCTTACGCCTTTAACTGTTTGCCTGTACTTTGGGTAATCGCCTTCGATATGCCGCCGTCGCAGCCTTTCGCATAACTTTCACCCATTTAGACGGAAACGGAAACGTAGCAAAAAAAAAAAAAAAAAAATGCGACGCACTGCAGCCGTCGACAGTATCCCCCAGCTGCTTAACCCCTTCTTCCCAAACCAACCTTTAAGCCGTATTGCGACCGCTGTTGTTATTTTTCTGGTGTAACAATCGAAATTTCGTATCCTTTTTGTTCCTTTTTTTTTTGCTGGCTGCTTTGATTGCAAGTTTTAGTCAAAAAAAAATAGAATCAAAGGCTGCAATATGCCAACCCCCACCAAGAAAAACAAGCGTCGGTCTGCTCGTCATGCTATGCGCCCCCCTAACCCGTCAAAACTGGGTCTGGTCATTGTCGTAGCTGGCAGGGAACTACAAGAAAAGCAACCTTAAAATTCATGTTTCAATATTTTATTTGGGTCTTAACTTTATTAAAATTCAAATTTTTTCTAATTAATTTGAATTAAGGCTAGCCAGGGTTGCTTTGGAACTAAGTTTATCGCATGCTGGCCTAGGAGAACGTTTAATGCGCACTTTTTTAGCTATCGAAATCGAAAATAAATCGATCAGCTGCGTAGATTTTTTTACCCACAACTTTAACAAAAAGTTAGTCCAATATTTTGAATTTTTAGCTAAGGCAACATCAACTGGCATCCACTATAAGACCCGCATTAGACAGTCCCCACCTTGGTATAGGTATTTGGCCCTTTCCATTTTTTTTTTTTTTTTTTTTTAACTATGACCATTAAATCATTTCATACCCGCTTTTAATTGTGTTAAAAATGGAGTAATGACAGCGCGACTTGAACTTGGTCTAAGCCGGGACAGCGGGGCGTATGAAGATTTGGCCTTTCGGTTTTCGGAAGTTGTCATTTTTCTCTAGTATTATATGCTATTATTATTATTATTAAAAGTTGTTGTCGTTGTTGTTGTTGTTGTTGTTAGAGCGACTTTAAACAAACAGAAAGTTGCGCGTTGCTGACATTTTGACTAGGGCCAAATTTTATATTTTCTTCCAACACAACCACATCCGGCATTTGTTTAGCGTTATAGACTCTATATAGTATATACATATATATATATATATATATATACTTTATATTATATGATACGACTGTTTAGAGAAAGCCATGAAATATAGCTTAGTGGGTCATGCTGTATATGCAGGATGCGACATGCTAGCGAGCTTTAAAATATTTCCAAAGTATTTAAATGATTGTTGGTATGAGAATTATATATATATATATATAAGTATATAAGCTTATCAATAGCCCTTGTTAAGACTTTCACATTCATTTTAAAAAAGCTGGCTACACTTTCTTAAATTTTTTTTTTTTGGCAAGCATGGTAAATATTTTCTAGATATATGCAACAGGCTATGTTGCCAAATTTCATAGTGATCATTATCATTTAACTAGTTTGCAGTTGCCAAATTTATTTCAATTTCCAAACTCCAACAGAAGTCATAATGCGGCATATATTGGCAGTTGATCATGAAGTATCTGACAGTGTGTTCCCTACCGAATCTTCAGTATGAATAACGTACCACCCTTTGAACTTTTATCCTAGCCAAGCCCGACCCTTTTAAAGATGCTGCAAGTAACGAAGTCATGCAGCGATTTTGCAACCAATCTATCTCATAGTACCAAAAGTATCTTTCATGTGCCTCATCAAAGTTCCAACTTATTTAATGCAAGGATATTGATCACTGCTTGGTAGTAGCCAGCATGCTCCTGAACATATTCATATGTACCACTGTATATGAATATTAATATATGCATTTGGCATATGGGTTGACACGCCATATGAACATTACAGTAGCACCCCGCAGACGTTGCTGCCACAGCCCCCCCGCACTCAAGCCTAACATTATTCATTGTATGGCAACTTTGGTGAAACAACTTCATCAGCATGCACTACACATACATATAAACATTTATTCTTACATATTATATACATAGCATTCGATGAAAAATTATATTTATGTTTAGTCGTTTTTACTTTTGTTTTGCATATAGGAACAAAAAAAAAAAAAAAAAAAAATAAAAGAACAGTTGTTGGGTGCGGGTGTGCAGAAAGGTCCTGGCAGAGCTCTGCCAATTCGTTTTAACAGTTAGATGTCGACAACGACGCCGGCGACGACGACGTTAGCGTTGTATTTTGATTGATTTGAATGCTACGCCGCAACGCCGACGTCGCTGCCAACGCCAACGCTGACTGATGATTGATGGACTTAGCCCAAAGTTCTGCGCGCTGTCGACGTCGCAGTCAGCGCAACCCTCGAATTGCTGCTGCCAAGGTGCTGCCCGCAAAATACAGTAGCTAAAAAAAATATATGCATATGTATGCATGTATATAGGTAGTATGTCATACATAAGAGCCAAAAAAAAAAAAAAACAGTTGAATTTTTATTAGGGCCAAGAACAACCAAAAAAAATTTATAAGAAGGACCACAAAAAAAAAGTAATTTCCAGCGTCTGACAGGCGTATGTCAAATTCGACGACATGCGAATTTTAATAAAAGAAAGCAACTCCGCCCAACAACAACGAAAACGAAAACAACCAAATGCAGAACTACCAAAGAGCCGACGATTTTATGCACTATGATTAGTTCACTCTTCCAAGACACCAGAAAATCCCAATTGAGGTCTTTTGCTAAAACTAGGAACCTAATCCAAGACACTAACTAACTAACTAATCCCAATTCAAATTTCAGCCATAGCTTTAAGATAGCTGAAAGCTGGTTTGGTAAGCAGATTTATACCCAAAACGGTCCCTGCGGATACTAAAATATTTCTTATTTCTTTTTTGATGTTTCGTGAGCTACTGATTTTGATCGTATGGCTTATGAACTAGTGGGAACAGAGCTAGTTCGATACCTATAGATTATTTCCAACAAAAACTAATGAAGCATTAGTTGAAGTTGTTTCAAAAACTGAGGATGAATGAACCCGCGAAATTTTTGGCTTAGAACACTTAATCGAGTCCCTAATCCGATAAATAATATATAAATATATATAGAGTTGAACTTATGAACTAGTAAGAACAGAGCTGGTTCAATACAATCAGATTAATTCCTACAAAATCTAATGAATGTAATTGCCACCAGTTTTGAAACAGATGTTAAGGACAATTGTTTCAAAAACTGAAAATGGATGAGGCCGCGATATTTATAAGTTTAGAGGGGTCTACGCAGAATGCGAAAAAAAAACCTTAATGGTATATCCCAAATGGGCCTTAGGACACTACATCGAGTTTCTTATCCGCTAAATAATATTACTTTGAAAGTTGTATGGCGACCCTAACTCATAATCCTCTTCCAAAATCCTCTTCCAGTAGATGCGTGACGTAGAGCATCGAAGTTAGATACAGGTATATACGCCCAAGAAGGTTACGATTCTTCTCTCTGCAGCTTCACACTTAGTGAGTATGTGCTGAGAGTGTTCCTGCTGAATGTCATATAACCGACAGTTGTTAGAGTCCAGGATGCCAAGTATTCTAGCTAGATTCCATAGATATTTATTGATCGATTGATAGATTTTCTTTAAACTATGAAAATTATAGAAGTCATGGCGAATGTCGATGTGGTCCAGTCTGAATCTCTCTTCTACTCGTACTGGCTGCTTGGGGCTGTGTCTGTCAATGCAAAAAAAAGTTAAGGGTCTCGACCTAGCTATCAGCTATTTTCTTTCGATGTTGTTTGTAATTTTTTTTTTATGAGGATCTATGCCCCACTTAGAAGTCAAGAATAAAATTAGTAGTAGTAGTTTTTTGTAGTATAGTTTCGATGGTTTAATTTGGCTCTGGTTTTCTGAACCAATTCGGAGTTTATATAATTCCAGAATCGTACTTCTATTATAATTTGCGGTTCTTTCAAAAATTTTTTGTGTTACCAAAAAGAAAATAGGCTGTAATAGAATTTTTCCAAGGAAGGCAAAAGTGTAATTTAGCGGTCTTCCAAACTTATTCAAAGTGTTTTTTTTGAAGATGACTCTATAGTTAGCAAGACTATAGACTTGAAGTTCGAGTCAAAACTTTATGGCTTTGGTATATATAAATATATCTCTAGGCTTGGTACCATAACAAGAAACTATACAAAATACACTGCTATCGATATCCAAGGGTATGCCAGGAATCTCCAGACTCTGAAGGGCGATGTTGCCTATTCTTATTGTTGTGTTTTTTTCGTCTGGCTTCTGTTCATATAGTAGTAGTCTGGTGTTGTGCAACATGTTGGCAAGCATATACGTATATATTACAGGCAATGTTGCCAAATTTCATACTGATCAATAAGTTAACTACATGGTTCTTTGGCTTTAGCATAGGAATATAAATATATCTTTATAAAAGTAGGACTTACCATAAAAGAAACTGTTCCTATAAAAAATTATTTGCTTTTAATAAGCGGCCCCAAATGTATGCCAGAAATCTACAGACCCAAAATGGGAATGTTGCCTATTTTCATTGTTGTAGTTTTTTTTGTCTGTCTTCTGTTGTGTAACACCTTGGCATACAGAACTAAATTTTTTTTTAAAGAAAAAAGTCACAACACTATTTTGAACCAATAGATTGAATATCATATACGAGATAACTTATTACTTTTGTTTTGACTCTATGATGCAGGAGTATTATTTTAGAATAGAAAATACACATATGTATATTTAGTTGTATTAGCCAAGTAGAATGCTAGAACGCCTTCCAAATGTACTTACTTGCAGCAAAACTACTATTGTGAAATTTGGCAACATCGCCATGCGTGGGCGTTCAACTATAGAACAGTCTGTGCCTGCGGGCTGAATAATGAAATTTGGCAACATTGCGTCGCACATATTACAACGGGATTTGTTTGTCTAAAAATACTTAGATGATCGCATATAAATTATAATTGAAAATATCCATGCAGTTGTACAATCTGACACAAAAACAACAACAACAACAACAACAACAAGCTGATAAAAAGTGCAATGGAGAGAAAATGTGACGATGTTCAGTTCAGTTGAGTTGGTTTGTTGTTGTTGTTGTTGTGTGGTGGGGTCAGGTTGGCGGCTGGCAACAGGCCTGGTCTCCGATGAAACTGGTCTGGTCTGGCCTGGTCGTACTGGTACTACTGCTACTACTACTAATGCTACTACAACAACAATTTACTACTACCAGTGCAAGGCGTGTTGATGACTTGATTTGAAATTTGAAATGATATTTTAAGAAACTAATGCCGCCATAGCTCGACGACAAGTGCATGGAGGAATCATACAGTACTGTCGTTCTGTCAACTTGTCTTTACGTCTGTCTGTCTGTCTGTCTGCTCGCTGCTTGCCGCATCTTGAGGCATGTTAAATGTCATTTAATAGTTGACAGTTGCACTTGCTTGTTGTTGCTGTGATTATTGCAGTTTATTTTTTGTATGTAGAAAAATTTATGTGTAGGTGGTTTTAAATTTATGTCGCCGTCGCCGTCTTCAGCGTCATCAACAAACGTTGAACCGAAACAAGTCGCGAAAAATTCTTTTGAATTTGGTTCGTTTTCGTCTTTAATAAAACTAAATTTTATTGCATACACTAAAAACGCGCTACGAAGAGACGCTGATCACTTGCTTATTGAAGACATCCTGCCTGGCCCCAGCGCGACGCTATCTTTGTCTAGCATATGCGTCTACGGCATGCCATCAATAGATCGTTGAGATTTGTGGCTTGACGCCGCCAGCGTCGCTCTCTTTTGTAATTTATGGCGATGATGTGCACTCTTTGGTATGTGACTAACTAACTAACTAACTGGCTGGCTGGCTGGCTGATTGACGGACTGATTGACGCACTAACTGTCCGTGCTAACTAAGTGAATTTTGGCAACATGGACGCATGCAAATGACTTGGCAAATTATTATATAGGTATATGTCAAAATTTTTTTTTTTCATCTACCCAACGATCTTTGACTTTTTGACTTTAGAAAGTTTTTTTTTTTTTTTTTGTGTTTTTGGCAAATCATAAATGCGACTATCAAAAATGGCGTCGGTCATGGATCACAGCGCGTCTTAGCTTGTCTGTTGCGCGGGGGGGGGGTTTAGCTTGAAAAATTTAAATATTTCGTACAGCTGCGTTGGATAAGCTGACTCAGCCAGAGCATAGAGTCGAGTCGTCCGTCGTCTTTAGTCGTCGCCAGCCAAGCGTAGGGTCGCTCGCCCCCAGACCTATAGCTAGAGCTACTACTTACCAACTACGATGATGTTCCCGATTCGGCCCAACTCGTCCACGCATTAAACGCGCGCGTCTCGAATTCAAGTCTTATCTGTCAATGTTGTTTTTTTTTTTTTTTGTTTGTTGTTCTTGTTGCGTTTCCAAGTCGCTGCCTCAGAATTCCACCTGCTCTTTTTGTTGTTGTATTTTTTAGCCATTTTGGAATTTCGTTTTCTGGACGAATGCGTCTAATATGAATTAACAAAAGAATTTCCAAATTTAATGCTCTTTGTTAGTTATTTTTGGTTTCTGTTTTTGGCTAATTAGTGTAGCCTCATGGGCAGTTAGAAGGCGGTCGGGCGGGCTAGCTGGGGTTAGACTTTAGGTACCGCCCTCTAGAGTTTATTTGAACTGAATTTCTTTTGAAGCATATATAATGCGTTGGTAATGGCGATGTCGGAATTGGTTATAGTCACTGTTGCGGTTGCTTTTTGTTTTTGTTTGCTGCTCTTTTTGCATAAATTAAATATTATTCGGTTTAGAGTTGACCGGACTTGGTAGATTGCAACAAGTGCCCTACACAATTTATCATATAGGCTGGGACAACTAGTATAGACAAAGTCAAGACCGCAGCTCAGTTAGTAAATGAAATTTTCTTTACAGAAAGCCCATGCGCGAGAACTACATAAAATTCTGTAATGAATGCTTTAGGATTCTTCTATGCCATAACAATACCTTTTAAAAGAAGAAGAAGCATAAAAAGTTAAATTTAAATAAAAAATTAAATTAAAATTAAATTAATATTAAATTTTTTTTGTCTTCTACGCAACTCTTGCCATTTTGGTTTTTTATTGAAGTTTACATTGATTAAAATTAAATTTAAATAAAAAAATTATTAGATGTATATTTAATAAAATTTTATTTAATTGTTTTTAGATCAATGTGATTGTGATATATATCAAATTGACGCTTAATTTAAATTAAGAGTTGCCAGGTACTTTAAATAACCAAAATGGCAAGGGCTGTGTAGAAAAAAAAAAAATTTAATTTAAATTAAAAAAAAAAAGTTATAATTAAATTCAATAACATAAGAATGGTGAAAGAAAATTTCCTTAAATTGATTTGTTTATCGATTTATTATTTAAATTAAGCTCTGGCAGCCAAGGATTTCGGCTTACTTTAAAAACATTACTTATGCTAAAATAAAAAAAAAAAGAAAAGCTTTTTATTTAAAAACAATTTTTAAATTAAAAAAAAAAAAAAAACAAAACCGTTTTTCAACTAAAGCAAAAGTTCAAAAAAATCATGCTAAAATTAAAATATAGTAAGCATTGTTATAATAGAGATTTTTTTTTATTTTTTATTTTATTTAAAAATAAACAAGAACATTTTTTTTAACTTATTGATGAAAATATTCATCTTCAACTTAGACTTGTTTACAAATTTAAGGCTCATCGAATGAACCTTCCTAAAAGTGTTTTTTTAGGGTAATTTGGGGTCGAGAAACACGAAAATGGCAACCTTTTTGTTTTTTTCTTAAGCACCGTTTTCGAGATATTTTTTCACTTTTTTCAGTTATTCCTCAATATCTCGTGAACAAAATCTTGTAACGACATAAAAGACGAAAATTATCGAAGTTATAGGCAGCCAAAGTCGAAAAAAAGTCATTTATGACAAATTTTCAAAATTACACACTTTCGGTATGCTTTTTATTTTTAAAAATAATGTTAAGCTTTACGCTGAAAGAGACTTCTTTTACGAACATTTCGAGTGTAAGATCTTAAGAAACGGGTAAGAACTGTAGATGCTATTTGAGGAATAACTGTAAAAAGTGCCCAAAAACATGTTTTTCGAAAATATCTCGAAAACGATGTTTAAGAAAAAGAAAAGGTTGCCTTTTTCGTGTTTCTCGACCCCAGATTACCCTAAAAACACTTTTTTAGGAAGTATCATTTTTCGTGTTAACTAGTGTTATTTAAACCTTTTTTTGACATTCCCGATTTGGTTACCATTACATACACGTAAATAAAATTATACGGAATTTAAAGTAAATTTGAATCCAAAAAATGTTTGTTTTTGTGCACATATGATAAAATATGTTACTTAGAATTGTTTTCTTCAAATTGATCACTTTGATTACTTTGCGAAATTTCGATTATTCGCCATATTGTGATAATTTTTTTTTAAAATTTAAAAACAAACACCAAACAATTTTTGAACTAATTAATCCAAATACTCATGTTTTTTTTCTTTAATATTTACCTCTCGATTTGGTCGACATTACATACACTTAGCTAAAATTATTCTTAATTGTAAGCACATTTATAAAAAAAATTTAAATCCAATAAATTTTATTTTTTTTTTAAATCGATCACTTCCATTGTTTTGCGAAATTTTGTTAATTTATCTAGCTATCGATAAATGTATATCTCTATTGACTTCAATGCCAAGATAAATAACGTAAGCTAGTAATAATATTTGAAAATTGTTTTTTAAAAAGTTTAGTATTTTGGTTTGGTCAATTATAAAAAAATAATAGTAAAATAAATTTTACAATTAAAAACTGATCGATTACTTACTTGAAAATCATCAAAATCGAACAGATCGATTTAAAAAGTGGCACGCTTAATTTTGTATTTTTTTTTATATTTACATTTTTTTTTAAGTCATAGTTTTGGTTAGGAGACATTTTTTTACATTTACATTTTTTTGCTTCAATAAAACCAGAGATACAAAATTTTATTTGCTAAATAATACGAAAATGCCAAAAATGGCTTAAACTTTAACTTTATGTAAGTTAAATTTCTTAAGAACTCTAGTATAGGCATTGGTATAAAAAATATTCTAAAACGAAAGACGAAGCTTTTCGAAACATTTTCAATGCTGACCTTAACACTCGAACCATATCTCGAACCAGTAGACACTACTCAGTAGACTGTAGCGCATTAAAAAAATGGAAAAAAAAAAAAAAAAATTATTAAAGCGTAGATACAAACTATAACTATGCGTATATTGTTTTAAAGTTTAGCCAGAGATTCACACTATAAAAAAATTAGCTTTACCTGGTTTGCGTTGTTGGAGTTGTTGCTATTGTTGTTCAAGTCTGTTAGTTAGGTTCAATGACTAATTTATGAAAGTTTCTAGCCGGAAATTCATGAGCGGCATAACAAAAAAAAAATATAAAAAAAACTGGAAATTTACATAAAGTCAGTCAAAGGAAAAGCGGCCAAAAGGGCAGACAATTGTTAAAGTCACAGCCAAATAGCAAATAGCTGATAAAATGATAATGATATCAATGAAAATTCGGCACTTTTGAAGGCACTACGAGAACTAGGCGTTCCGGGAAGCCGTAACCAAAATTCTCATATTTACCTGTGAAATTTAGCGCGCTGTTTTGGGACTGTGTGGTTAACCAAATACGCAGCTAGGATCACAAAGCCGACAAAGCGCTGCAGGATATCCGCAAAAGATCAAAGGCGAAGGCGTAGTGCACCTGCTGCCGCTGCTCCAAGTGCCACAATTCGATGCGACTCAAATTGAGCCATAAGCAGCTTGTGGCTCGCGGACTAAATCAATTTTTATGTCGCACTTTGCAGTTAAATTGCAGCCGCTGATGGGGCTGACTGACATGAGCATATAGCATGGCAGCTCCAATACTCCAATGTCCAGATCCAGATCCAGATCCAGGCGGCGTCTGTTGCGCCTTTTGACATTAAATATGCATCAAAAATTGATGATGATGCATTTTTAACGATTTGAGAAGATTTTTATGTCATGCATTTGACAAGATTCGACAGGGCCGCCAAAGTCATAGGGCTCCAAGTTAAAATACAAATCCCTCTAGTCAGCGCTGATGTATTGGCTGCTGCTGCTGCTGCCTGCAGCACGACGTAGATGATGCTGATGATGCTGGTGATGGTGACGACACATGTCCATCAGTCAGCGTCTGCCATCGATGTTGACGTCATATTAACTTGTTTGCTTTTGTTGTCGCATTTTCCTTGTCTTCAATTTGATTTTTATTGCCTTTTGATAAATTCCTTTTCGTTTTTATTGTATTTGCTTTTATTTCGAAATATTTTGTATAGCCTGGCGCCCTCGCTCTCTACCTTAGGCATAATACATATGTATATGCTCTATTTATATATACAAGTATATTCGTGTACTGTCAACTTGACTGTAGTCAAGTTTAATGCCCGGCTCACACGAGACGCGTCATCATAGATAGCTCGTAATTATTTTTGTGGCCAAAATGAATTGAATTAAAGTAAACTTGGCTTAAAACAAAAAAAAAAAGAGCAAGCGACGTATTGAGCAAAGCGTTCAAAGAAAATTTTTCTTTTTACAAACCAAAGTTTTCATACTCTTTGCTTGTTGCTATGTGGCATTAATTCAGTGGCGCATTCACGGGTGACTTTTTGGGTCCGCAACCTCCCCAGAAGTTGAAAAAACTGGGTTAAAAGTCTTTTGCGAGCTGTGATATATATGGAGAACCTCCCGAATCCTAATTACACTTGTTTTGAGTCATTTTGCCCACTGTAGCATAAAAAATCTTTAATTTGTGAATTGTTTTTGCTTTTTAAAAACTTTTACATTTTTGTTTGCCCCAAGTTTTTTGATATTTTGATTTTAAACGTACTATCTCTTGGGATCTTCAATTTTTTGGTGTTACTTTTTTTAACAACTTACATTTTTTAATACATCGATGTACAATTAATCGATTTATGAACCAAAGTTTTTTTTTGCTATGTGTTGACTTATCACCTAGCCCTTAGGCTATATACATTTTGCCCACTTTTATAAACATTTTTTGAATATATCTTAATTTTCATGAATAATCTTTTATTTGTGAATCGTTTCTTTTTGCTATGTATTCACCTATCACCTATCACTTAGGCTATATACATTTTGCCCACTGTATCTTCTAATAAGTTTTTGAGTATATCTGAATTTCCATGAAAAATCTTCAGTTTGTTATACTTTTTTTTCCCAACTTTAACATGGCTTTTTGAATACAGTATCTCAATAAGACTTTTTTCTACCCCTTTCTTTAATTTGTAATATATCGATATATAATAAATCGATTTGTAAGCCAAAGTTAGTTTCTTTCTTTATATAGCCATTTTGCCCACGGTACATCTTTATGGCCTAGAATTATAATATTTTTAACTTTAAAATTTTTTTTTTATTTTCAAACATCTTTTGTGGATATGTCGATTTAAATCGCTTCACGAACCAAAGCATGCATACTATATTTTATAGGGTGGGTCATCTGTTGCTTTGCTTGTTAAACTTCATAATTCGGAACATACCCGTCCAAATTGGATGCTTTTGGACATATGTCAAGTTCCAAACTACTCAATTTTAGGCATGGATGAAATGGATGGTACTATGAAAATGGTCGTTCTGTGAAAAAATAGTTGAGGCCAGTGTCGACGAGTCGATGGGAACTTCGACTACGAGGACCACTTTGCGTCGAATTTTGCATGGGGAACTGCATTTACACGCTTACAGGATTCAAATGACGCAACTATTCAATAGATGGAAGAACAGCTAGAAAGTTTTCGTCAAAAAAAATTCATCGAAAATTACAATGTTCGCATACGGGCCTGTAGAGCCAGCCGCGGCGGAGTTTCCAACTTGCATTTTGTATATTTATATTTGCCCAATTAACAAACAAAGCAACAGATGGCCCACCCTATACTTTATTTTTTAAGAAACTGTTCTATTCAATTTGTAATAGTGAGCAGGATAACGTCTGTTGGGTAGACTAGCTTATATGAAAATAAATTTGGAATTTTAAAAGTAGAATCAATTTTTAAAGCAAATTGCATAAATGATATGTTACGAAAATTGAACAAATCTCGCTGCTTTTATTTCTCTTCATGGTACATTTCTTTTTGGACTACCGTATTAGAGATTTGTGTGTTTTTTGTGCGTTTCGAACTTTGCGACACAATGTATGGGGTTTTGCCCGTATAGAGCATAATGAAGCCAAAGCAGCGCGCAATGAACAACGAACTTTTGGATACACATGAGTGATTCCTGTATGTCGTCGACTAGGTTCCAGTTGTAGTTGTTGTTGTGGCTGTTGTGTACTCATCGTCACCACGACTGAGCACCTGCACCTGCAAGACGGACGTCGCGACGGGCAGAGACGATTACAATGGGCACGAAGTGGTAAGTATTATTATATGTACTTACTACTAGCTGCGGCATTGGCATCGACAACGGAGCCATCGACAGAGGAATCGACATCGGAACCACCAACAAAGTTGAGTTGGCCCAAGTTCTAGATATTGTCTTTAACTTGTTGGTACTTCTTGTTGTTGTCATGTTCGAGCAGCAGAGGAAGGAGGAAGCAAGCGAGCGAGAGAGAGCGCATGAGTTCGAGTTCGAGCTCGAGATCGGGAGAGGAAGAGGGACCAACATGATTCGTGGCCACTGTCACTGTCAAGCGTAATCATAATTTATTGTAATTATTTTGTATTATTTTTTAAAATTGTTTTAATGAGTCGACTTTGTCGTAGTCGCACTTGTAGCCAGAGTAGTCATAGCTCTTGGTCTTGGTGTTGGTGTTGGTGTCTGGAGCGTCATCAACGTCGCTGCTTCGGATGTATCTACGCACAGCTATATGCTGGCATATGTATGTATCTGTGTGATCGTTTTAGCGTTTTACTTGATTTTCCAGCAAACAACGTCGAATCCCCGACGACACTCTTCAGTTAATTTCCTTGGTGTTGACTTGATCTGCCCGTAATTATATTATAGATATTTTCATGTTTTTGATTGCCGTAGTTGTTTTTTTTTTGTTTTTTGTTTTTTGTGGTTTGTATTTGTCAAAATGAAATTTCATAATCGGAAGTGTTAGGTTTGCCTTTGGAGTTGGTTTGTTTTTTTTTAGTTTTGGGTTTTTGTGTTTTTTTTTGATTATTTTTGGTTGTATTTTTTTAATGAGTCTCAATTATTGAAACTTCTCAAATGCAACGACTAAAGTTGTTGCGGGTGGTTACGTTTGTGTGAGAAATTTGTCTTCCTTAATATATTTTAGATGATATTTGCTTTGCTTGATTGTGGGCTGTGAGAGTTAAATGCGATCTACAATAGATATGTGTTTGTACTACGTACTACGTGCTACGTGTTGCAAGTTGTTGTGTGCAGTCAAATGGGGCAAATAAATGTGCACATAACAGTGACAGCAATGCAATTACGAAAACCTTAAAAATAATAGAGCAGCGTGACTTTTTACAAAACAAACTGTTTTGTTTAGAAAAAATTACACATACGTAAGTTTTTGAAAGGCTCTAGCTGTACGATTTTGAAAAATTTAAGATGGATAGATGCATTGATGCAGAAAATTTTTTAAATTTTTAAAAAAAACTGTGTTTTTCACTTTTAATTTAACCATTTTTTTTTTTGCTTTTTAAATTTAAGGTTTTTATAAAAAAGAAAAAAATTTTAATAATCTTAATTCGAATAAACAGATTTCCCAAAGTTATATTTTAACGGTAGAAAAATACGACTGTATGAAAAAAGTTAAATGGGAGATAGTGCTATTAAAAAAAAATTTTTTATTTTATTTTAACCAACAAATTTGCTTAAAAAAAAAATGTCCTAATCCGAATTGAAACACTTTCAAAAATTAGATTTCAGTAGAAGAAATATACGACTTTATGCCAAAAAAATTAAATTTAAAATTTTTAGCTTAAAAAAAATATCCTAATCCGAATTGAAACACTTACACAAATTAGATTTTAATAGTAGAAATATACAACTTTATGCAAAAAAAATTAAATGGCAGACAGTGCTCTTTAAAAAAAAATTGTAATTTTTTTTAACCAACAAATTTTTTTTTTTTTTTAAATTTTGTAAATTAAACTTAAATTCCTGTTCAATTGTTGAAATATACGACTTTTGACAACAAAAATATGTTTCTCAATTATATCAATCAATGGTGCAAAAACTAAAAAAAAAATAAAACTAAAAGTTTTCAATGTTTTTTTTTTTTTTTTGTAAGATTTGTCTAAAAACAGAATTTTTTTTTTTTTGTAACAATAGATTTTTTTTAAATTATTTATCAATTAAAATTATAGAAAGTTATATGTTTGGACACTTTTTAAATATAAAATAAAATTTGTATATGCGCTTATTTTTAAATAAAACAAATTAGCTTTGCAGTGCAATATTTTTTTTGAATTAGGAATTAATTAAAAAAAATAATTTTTATTAGTGCTGCTCCTCATTTTGATACATTTTTATACCCTGTACCGTATGGTACAAAGGGTATATTGTGTTTGTGCAAGCCGAAAATGTATGTAACGTACAGAAGGAAAGTCGGAGACGCCCCAAAGTTACCTAAAGTATGATCAGAGTGACTAGAGAAGTCGATATACCCATGTCCGCCTGTCCGTCTGTCCGTATGAACGCCAAGATCTCAGAGATGGTAAGAGCTAGAGCAACCAAACTTTCAGATAAGATCCCTTATTAATCCATAGGAGACAAGTTTATTTTATTTTTTTGATATCGGGACTACATTATATAGCTCCCATAGGGGTGTTTCAGAGGACCTCGAAAAAAAGCAAAAGTTTTAGATGGATAATTCGTTTGCTTATGAAGATATCATAACCAAATTTGGCAATCGGAAGTTTTTTAGAACTTTACCAAATTTGATCAAAATCGGTTGACTATATCATATAGCTCCCATAGGACCAATCGGTCAAAAAATCGTGTTTTGTACAAAATTCGTTGTGTTTCGTTTATTTGTGAACATACCGTAACCACATTTGGCATTAAGAAGTTTTTTAGAGTTCCCAAGCACTGTACCAAATTTGATCAAAATCGGTTGACTATATCATATAGCTCCCATAGGATCGATCGGTCGAAAATTTGTTTTTTGTACAAAATTCGTTGTGTTTCGTTTGTTTGTGAAGATATTGTAACCAAATTTGGCATTCAGAAGTTTTTTAGAGATCTTCAACACTGTACCAAATTTGATCAAAATCGGTTGACTATATCATATAGCTCCCATAGGGCCGATCGGTCGAAAAAAGTTGTTGATTAAAAATTCGTCTGTTTTTGGTTGTTTATGAAGGTATCATAATCTAATTTGGCAATCAAATGTCTTTTGGTGTTGTTAAGCAATTTACCGGATTTTATTGCAAGCAGTGGTACAGGGTATCCCAAAGTCGTCCGCGCCCGACTTTAACGTACGCCATCTTTTTTTACTCAATCCAATATTATATATATTATTTATATAATGTATAAATTTCAGACTAACTACTACAAAATTAATTTTTTGTAGGTACCTAGGTATATTTATACTGACTGATCTACTGATCGTTGTTTTGTGAGCCTAATAAACAAAAAAACTTACTGACTTGAATGCATAGAAATCGCTTAATTTTTAGATGTTAAACTTGGCGCAGCTATGAAGTATAGAAATTTGGATAATCGAGAGCTTAAAATTAAAAAAAAAAACCAAAAAATTTATAAAAAAAATTATTAATAATAATTAAAAAATAATAATGAAGCAATTTATGAATGTGAGCTATGAAACATTTTTTTTATACACTATGAACAAGTGCCGTACCGTCTAGTATTGGTAAACGTTCAAAAAAAAAGGATAAGTAGCAAACTTTCAAGTTTGTTGTTATTACTTTAAGCTGCAGAGATGAAAATTGTAGAGGTCCATCAAAAAAAGGTAACTACTTCAGGAATAGTGCAAAAAAAGCCCCAAAATAGTATTGTAAACTAGCTGAATGTGTAGGTATTACAAAAAAGTGCTGTACAACGCAAGATTTGGAGATGAAAAAGCTATGCGCAAGATGGCTGCCGCGTTTGCTGACAATGGTATCAAAAAGTTGTTAGATTAGTTTCACGAAATGTTTATCTTAAAATTGAGCAATAAACGCCTTAAAGTTTACTCATGCAGCATCATCTATTATCTATAAAGATGATGATGATATAATAATATCTGTAGATGATGTCCATGGCGCAGCGTTAAGCGGATGCTGACGCGACAATCTTGTCTCATTGAAATTTCTGACATCTCTTAATGTTGGCACCTGTTGATCTTATGCAAATAGTAAATAGTTCTCCGACTAACAAAGAGATCCCTTACACATAAGCAAATAGTGTGGCCAAGTGCACATGTTTTTCGAATTATTTTTTTTGTTTTGATAAGACAGCTTGAAAATTTTTATACCATTTCTTTCGTTTTTTTTTGTCAATTCGTTTGTTTTAAAATCTTATCAGTTTTCAGTTCGTGTGGGGGTGTAATTACTATCCATGTGTATACTGCGGTGTTATTCCAGATTTATGTGCGAGTATGTCGCAGCACTGGCACTGGCACTGGCGATAAGATAAGATGGTCTATAGAAAGCCCATAGAATATAAAGAACTGAGTGCCGCAGCATGCCAAAGGCATGAGGCTGATTTCCAAGAATAAATTCTGATTTTGTTCAGAAATACTTAGGAAGTCAGTTGAGCAAATAACAAATAATAACAAAACGAAACAATAATAATCACAAAAATGAAATGTTATATACTCTATAAGATTGTTTGCATACTGATAATGCCTAAGATTTTGGATTTTTTTTTTTTAGTCTGAGATTTATTTGTGTGTGTGTATGTCAGTAGGCGGGGTAGTTACAATGAATCTACTTTAAGTCCGTCAACTCAAAGTCAATAAGATTGTCGCGAGCCCAGTAAAATAAAAAATAAAAAAAAACTAAAGCATTGTTGTATGTGTAGGGAGTATAGACATCCTAAGATTATGATGGGAACAGCTAGGGTACTTACAATGCAGGCAGCTTGTAGTGAGATTTGGAAAAGTTGAGTAGTTTTTGGCTGTGTAAAACTCTGAGAGTTACAAGACTGAAGCATTGTGCACCAAAAAGTGCTCCTAGTACCGTGAGAGGGAGTTACCGATGCATCTATGGCCCCTCCTGTAAAGTCAGTGAACGATGGTGGTCTGTTTTCAACAAAATTTACATCAAACAAATCATCTTTAAGGATACTGTCAATTAATTATATATAGATTAAAGCAAAGTATAGGCGCATGAGTGGCTTTTCGAAAGATGATCAGCATCGATGCTAGTCAGGCCCTGGCAGAAAAATTCCAAAATTTCTTACTAGTTGATAACTGAACCGCTCAAAGGTAGACAAATTTATACCAAAAAACGTGAACATAGCTACCACTACCCTGTAACTGAGTGCCTGTGACGTCATCAAGCCTGCAATGAAACTAGTACAGCAGGAAACGAAGCAAAATATAAGTTCTTTTTGTAAAAATTATTAGCATCGTCTTAAGTATCATCAAATATTGAAAAACTTAAATGTGCCAAAAGGTGCATATTATCAATTTCCTAAAACATATAGATATCAAATTTGTGTAGCCATTCTATAAACAACTTCAATCATGATACCTTATTTTATGAATATTTATTTTTAAGCTAATCAGACTATTATACCAGAATTAGAAAACATTCCCACAAAGTTAAAAAAAAAACCTTTTTTTTTTGGAAATTTTTTTGAAATTTTTGGGTATATTTTAAATTTTTGATTAGTCAATTTGGCCAAAAGAAAAACACTCTGTGTCTGCACAATGAATGATCAATTTCAAAAGATTTAATTTGAAGCCTATAAATTAAAGTTTAATTTTTTTCAAGTTTTTCAATATTTTCAAAAATGCAAAAATTTTCAAAAAAACCACAAATCATCTTTAAACTACTTAGCAGCTTATTAGTTACTTTTGAATGGCAATCCCACAGCTGAACTTTCTTTTAAAGCCATATATTATAAGCAGCATTTTTTAATTTTTTTTCATACATATTAAGTAGGTATCTACATTTAAGCCTTGCTAAGTCGTTTTTTATTTCACTTACATACAAAACCCGTACATAACATACATGTCGCCAATTCTTTGTCTACATTCAGCGCAGCTCATTATTTTTATGGCTCTTTGTGTGAGTACCACCAACCGTGCCCCACCACACCGCAGCACATCAGCCAACTATTACTACGACTACATAGGTTGCTATCCATATAAAGTGATCTAAATCTATTGACTGAACTCCCAAGCCAAATACGGCGGCCACCTGAGAACCATGGCAGCCAGTTAAAGCCAAGTTAAGCCAAACCCAGCCCCAGTCATTCAGCCAACGTTGTGGCTTGTTATAATTTTTATGACGCTTTTTGCTGCCATATTTCTGGCCAACTATTTATGTCTTGGTAGCAGGCAGCAGCGCAGCGGCAGAGCAGCAGCAGCGCGCTGACAGAGCGGTAGCAGAGCAACCAGTCAACCAGGCATTCACTTATATTTTTATTGTTATTCATGCATAATGCCAAAAAGATAAATAACAAATAAATTTCTTACCACTACGACAACAAAAAAAAAAACAAATGTGATCTATAGTCGATGTTATGTCCGAAAATGGAATACCCTTTAATACATTTTTTTTTAAGGCCTATACGCAGCACGAAATATTTCGCGCGGAATCGCAAAACTTCATATAAAAAAAAATCCCATTTGGGAATATGAAGTTTTGTCATTCCGTGCGAAATATTTCTTAATGCGTAGACCCCTTTAAGCTAGAATACAGTTGAATAATTATTGTAGAGGAGTTTGTTATATGGAAGTTCGAACACTTTTTGTCCTCAAAACTATAAAATGGCGCTCTGCTTGTATGTACTTCAAAAAGCAGTTTGGTAACTTAAGCTTATATTTAACAATATTTTGGTGAGGGGGGAAAATTTGGAGGATACAAATTTTTACACACAATGTAATAAGACACGTAGAATGTGCTAAAATTCGTAAACATCAAAAAGGAAAAAAAAAAATTTCTAAACAGTGCAAATGTTTTTCTTCGAAATTTCTGCGAGTATGTAAAACTAATTAAAAAATAAATTAATGGCACTATTTTACAGCAAAATGTATCCTCAACATGTTTTACTCGTTCCCGTAGTAAAATTGCGTATATCTCTGGTTGTACTAAACTGATTTTGATAGATTATATATCGATTATACTTGAAAGATATTTTTGCCAAATTGACGGTTTGATCGTTATTTATCCATTCATATGAAATTTTTCGCCATTTTCAGCAAATTTTTGAAAAAATTCTATTCTGAACGTAAATTTAAAAGTTAAAAAAATTTTTTTTATACAGTTTTATTCACGGCTTGTAAAATTCGATCGATTACGAAGAAAATGAGTGGTTGTTTATCAAACATAATAAAAATCAATAACCAATAATCACATAACCAGAGATATTCGTTTTTAGGTAGACACACTTTTTTTTAATTTCAAAAAGTGTTTTTTTTTCGAAAAAAACTACGGAAAAAACTAAAACATGTTGAGGATACAAAAGTTTTTTAAAATTTGTAAGCTAGTGTAATTATTAAATAAAACAAAAAAATTAAAAAAAAAAAACCTATTATGCCCCCCAATTCGATATTTTCTTGCTGAAAAAAAGGATAAACTTAATATTCTTATTTTCTATTTTTTTTTTTAAATACCCAATAAAAAAATTTTTTTTTTAATTGTTCTAAAAATAGAGCTTAATATGTATTCTAAGTTTTTAAATTCGGATGTAGACAAATTTACACCAAAAAACGTGAACTTAGCTACCACTACCCTGTTACTGAGTGCCTGTGACGTCATCAAGCCTGCAATAAAACTAGTACAGTAGGAAACGAAGCAAAATATAAGTTCTCTTTGTAAAAATTATTAGCATCGTCTTAAGTATCAAATATTGGAAAACTTAAATGTGCCAAAAGGTGCGCATTATTCGATAGCAAGTGAAATTTTTGGATACATAGATGTCGCTACCATCTACAACAATTTGTATAACCATTCTATAAAAACCTATAAAATCTACCTACAACAACAGTGCCAAGAAATTTATATAAATAATAGTATAATTTAAAAAAAAAAATTTCTTTTATTTTAATTGTTCGAAAAATGGAGCTGCATTCTAAGTTTTTAAATTCGGTATTTTTTTTTTTTTTTTTTTTGGTCAATTTAGTCATTTTTAAGACCAACAAATTTGTTCACCGATTATGTCAGAATGAAAGCAAATATAGAAGAATCTTTCTCTCTATTGATCTCCAAGATTAAAGTGTTCATACAGACTTAAAGAAATAACTTAATCAATTGTAAAATAGCTGAAAGCCCCAAAAATTTTTCTACGTAGGAATGTTAAGCAGGCATAGAGAAATCTTTTGCTCAAATTTTAAGTCTCTATCTTTTTTAATATTCGAGATCTACGTTCATACAGACGAACTAATGAGAACGGCTCAATTGCTACTCTCGCGTCACCTTTTACCTGTTACATGTTGCATACGCTGCAAAAATAATAATAATACTCTATTTAAAGAGTATAAAATTCTGCAGTCGCTTGAGATACTAGCTCAAGCTTTGGTATGACTGGGCTCCTCTTTTTGCGGTAATTATTAATAAATGCTGCTCTTCTGCGCTCTCACAGATACACTCACACACACACACACACGCACGCGCGCGGAAAGTCACTCACACACTCTTAGCTGCATTGGCTCTCTAATAATATTCACGCTTGGCTAAACATTGAAGAAAACTCAAGTCTCAGCCTCAGCTTGGCCGTGCCCTTTGGAGCTCCAACTTCGCAGCCAACGCGCAGCAGAGACGCTGCTGCCAACGTCGCGGCGTAGACGCTGACGCCGACGTCGACGCAGACGCTGATGATGATGGCAATGGCGACTACCGACCAATTGTCTTTTGGCATATTTTCAAGTTGAACGCTCGTCAGGTTTGTTTTTTTTTTTTTTTGTTTTGTTGTTGTTGTTGTTTTTTACCTTTAAATATTTCTAAAGATTTTCTAGTCCGATTAAGCGAAAAACGAAACAGTCTCATAAAAAATATTTCTATAGCTTTGCGTGTGTGTGTGTGTATGTGGAGCAGTTGCTCCATGTCTTTGTATGTGTGTGTGTGTGTGAAGTTCAAATTAAAAAATAAAATGGTGGCTGCTGCTTTTTCGTTGACGCTTGAAGCGCAAAAAAAAAAAAACAACTTAACATAGTTTGGTGGCTTGGTTTTTACCCTACATTGGTTATACTTCACTGGGTTTAATGGTAAAGCATTTGATGGGCTTTGCAAATTTGAAGCTCTACTCGATTTCTGAATGATTATGATTATGCATTCCCAGCTGGTGTTCCAACAATTGTTTTTTTAATAGCTGTGCTGAAAAGATAAAGCTTGAGCATAAAACGAATAAAAAGTAAGACCCGCTAAGATTGAGGCGCCAGTTTGAGTTTGATAAAATATTTCTTCGTGCTTCATAAAGCCTATGATAGCTAGGAAAATTAAATTTTGTGAGTTGTGCATTATGATCTTACTGGGTTACTTTGTTTGCAAGCTTCAAAGTTTCTATATTGCAAAGAAAAGATGCACCTTTTTTTGTCTTGTATCTTACCCAAAAGCAAAACTATAGGATTCTTAGTATAGTCTAATTGGAATTTTGATCTAGTTCTGCATTGGCATTCAGTTTCTTATTTTGAATACTCACATTTTTATACTCTGTTCAAAGAAGGTAGGGGGCATATTAAGAAGTGCAAACAAAATGTTGAATTTATATAAATGTGCTATGTATAGCTTTTTATATTTTCATATCGCATATAAACAAGATCAAGATCAGCAACTCCCGTCTGATTCAAATAATTGATTCTCGATGACAAAAGATATAAACAAATGAAACTTTGTTCCAAGTTGCTTTAAGTTTCTTACTTTACTGATGTTAGTTAAACGACTTTATCAGCGTGTGCCACAAAGTTTAAGATGTACTGGAAATTTTAGAAAAAAGTTGTTGAAAAGATTGTATTAACATTTTGCACTTAAAAGCACTTTTCTAAAATTGACGGATTGTTTTTGATTAAAAATGTACTGCTTTTGAGGCTTTGAACACGCCTTTAATGGTGCAACACTTGTCGTCCAGGAATTTGTATCTGAAGGTATCGTTTGTAGTCATCAATAAAAAAAGGGTTAAAAAATGAAATATATAAAAAAGTAGTTAAAATATCCACAATATCAAAAATATCAAAAATATCAAAAATATCAAAAATATCAAAAATATCAAAAATATCAAAAATATCTATAATATCTAAAATATCTAAAATATCAAAAATATCAAAAATATCAAAAATATCTAAAATATCTAAAATATCTAAAATATCTAAAATATCTAAAATATCTAAAATATCTAAAATATCTAAAATATCTAAAATATCTAAAAGATCTAAAATATCTAAAATATCTAAAATATCTAAAATATCTAAAATATCTAAAATATCTAAAATATCTAAAATATCTAAAATATCTAAAATATCTAAAATATCTAAAATATCTAAAATATCTAAAATATCTAAAATATCTAAAATATCTAAAATATCTAAAATATCTAAAATATCTAAAATATCTAAAATATCTAAAATATCTAAAATATCTAAAATATCAAAAATATCAAAAAATATATAATATCTAAAATATCTAAAATATCAAAAATATCAAAAATATCAAAAATATCAAAAATATCAAAAATATCAAAAATATCAAAAATATCAAAAATATCAAAAATATCAAAAATATCAAAAATATCAAAAATATCAAAAATATCAAAAATATCAAAAATATCTAAAATATCTAAAATATTAAAAATATCAAAAATATCTAAAATATCTAAAATATCACAAATATCACAAATATCAAAAATATCAAAAATATCAAAAATATCAAAAATATCAAAAATATCTAAAATATCTAAAATATCTAAAATATCTAAAATATCTAAAATATCTAAAATATCTAAAATATCTAAAATATCTAAAATATCTAAAATATCTAAAATATCTAAAATATCTAAAATATCTAAAATATCTAAAATATCAATAATATCAAAAAATATAGAAAATATAAAATATATAAAACAACATCACAAATATAAAAAGATAATAAATAAAAATTTTAGAAATATAAGATGATAATATATATGAAAAATATAAAATATATAATAAAAATAAAAAATAAAAACAAAAATAATAATACAAAAAGTACAAAAAATATAAAAAAAAAATTGTGACAAACATTTTTATGTCAGATTCTTCACAATCCTAAAAAAATACTATTAAGATCTTCCAAATAAGAATATATATACTTAAAATAAGATTGTAGGTAATTTTGAAGCAAGATTTCTATATAATAATTTTTCATCACCTCAATTCAAAAATGTTTTTTAAATTAAATATTAATTTGGGAATGACTCTTCATATTTTGTGAATTTATATATTATATTTTAATATTGTGTCTTGCATTAAGTTTGAAATTTTATTAATCTAACTTGGTTCAGGAACACTAAAAATTTATTTAAAAAATTCTAAATCTTATTTTGAGAATTTTTGATCGTGCTATTAGAATTCTTTTTATTCAAGACTTTAACTCTTATTTCAAGATTTTTTGGTAGAAATTTTCTTAAAGAATTTTTTGGTCGAAGATTTCAAGATGTTATTTTTCATATCAGTTTAACTTTTATTGCGTAGAGGTACAACACTAGTAACATAAAGATTATACGAACTTTATCGTACCATAGACAGTTACTGGCTTTAATACAATGAATATCCGAAACACATAAGCAACATGCACATAACTAATATCAACATCTGCTAGTGTTCTTACACAACATACTTGAGCACATAAATATAAGATTTGACTACCAATAAATAAATGAATACATATTGCACATAAGGTAAAGGCATGTTTAGGGTTTACACCTAAAACTTACAAAAAAAAATCGCAAGAGAGCTGTGTGCCGCGCTGCTCTCACTCTTTGGTACTTTCTACAGACCGTCTCCTGTTGACTGCTTTGCATATTGACAACACATCGCATCGCATCGCATCGCATCGCATCGTCATCTTGGATACACACGACACAACGAAAAACTGTCAAACAAAACAATTGCTGTCAAATTTACAACAATGAGCGCAGAAGAGGGCAAAGAACTGCTGCAAAAAGTTACTTTGCAATGACAACGATGACAAAATTGAGCTGTCAAAGTTTCTATGAGCCGCAGCGGGGGAAGCACCCAACAATTTCAACATATCAATAAATTTTTTGACAATTTTTTCGTTTACTGGCGGCACACGAGGAAACGAAAAAAAAAGAAGAAAAAACTGAACACCTTTTCAATAAATTTGCTACAACTGTCAACAAAACAATGTCATTGTCACGCCGTCTTCGTCTCCGTCTGCGTCTACGTCTGCGTCTTTGGAAGAGCAGGGGTTCTGCTAGCAGCCAGCCAGCGAGCGAGCGACCTATAAACCTGTCAAACAGGGACCTGGAACCCTGACGTTCAACCCGATGACAATGGCAACATTATTGTCGCTAAACAAACGATCAAATGGCAATTTAAAAGTTTTTATTTAACACTAAATCACCCACACCCCCGCGACAACTTAGCAAGAGAAACCAGGCAATACCGCCCTGTCTATTCTAATGTTGTCGCCTCTACCCCGCCGCCGCCCCATACTCCCGCACCTGACGCGACGCGCTTTCTTTTTCAATTTTTCGAACCCTTTGCCAACAACAGGCGCTCTGGCAACCCTTGCGCGATTTTCAATAACTTGTAGTGAAAGCAGCGCCCGACCACCCCCCACCCCCCCATGGAACTCGCCGCGTTCTCACCGAACGAACAAAAGGCGCAAAAGTTTACCGAATTAAATTATGAGGTTGTATTTTTTATTTTTTTTCGCTTCTTGGTTTTCTTTCTTATACATAGTATACAATGTTTTTTTTTTTTTTCTAACCCATCGACTGCCGGCTGACTTTTGACTCCCCATGGAATTTCTGCGCTGTTTTGTTCTGTTGCATGCATGAAAAAATGTTTGACATGTGCGAAAGAGAGGCAAGAGGTAGTGCAAAAGGGATAGCGTCAGTTTGGTAGGCAGTTTGAAACAATTGAAGCGAATCGCTTTAAGTTTAAAGAGCATTGAGAGTTGCAGTTTAGAAAGTTACTCCTTTTTTAAAGATTCTTTAAGTTCTAGGCTAAAAATTCTAAAAATTTATTATTATAGTATTTCGGAGCACTTCCTAAATTGGCGTAAAATTTAGTTTTTTTTTAATCTATTGATTTGTGACAATGCGAGAGCCTGCACTCACGATCAAATTTTTTTTGATCAACATTTCGTTGTTTATTAGGATTACAAGACTCTGCATACCAAATAACTTTATCTTACCTGCTATATAAAGTTTGTGCAAATATATGCAATACGGAGAAGAAGACGCCGGAGATCCACCGAAGTCACCTTTGAGACGACTTTGAAATACCCTGTACCATCATATTGCAATTAAATTGGGTATATTGCTTAAAGTACTCCAAAAAGCCAAATTTGGTTTCAATAGAGCCACATGAATCAGCTTACCAAAATTGGTCATTCTGGGTCACTTGCTACCATAATTACGTAATATATTCAACAAACTTCATCTTCACAGGAAATATGCGCACCAGCTGGTAAAGTTTCGTATCTCCTAGCTCTTATAAACTCCGAAATCTAGGCGTTGATACAGGCTCAACCACTACCCGAGATTATGGGGTCTACCAGGCCTCCTTCTGTCCGTTACATATATTGCACAGATCTAGTATACCCTTTGTACTTATAAGTGCAGGGTAAAATAATATGTAGTTTAAAAATTTAAAAAAATGTTGTTATCCTCCACATGTCTTAGTCGTTTACCTAGTAAAACGGTTTTTGAGATATTTCGAAAAAAAAACATTTTACGTAACCACTTATTTTTTTTCGTAATCGATCGGACTTTAAACTGTATGAACAAATTTTTTTAATTTTTCAAAATTACGTTCGAAATAAAATTTTTCTCAAAAATTTGCAGAAAATTACGAAAAATAATATGTGAATATAATTTGGAAAAATAGTCAACTAAAACATGTTGAGGATACATTTTGCTGTAAACTAGTGAAATCTGAAACATTTGGTTTTTCGAGCTGCCCATGGCAGCCATATAATACAACTTCAAATTTTAAAAAATAAAATAAACTTGTCTCCCTTGACATAATAAGAGATCTATTCTAAAAGTTTGGTTGCTCTAGTACTAACCATTTCTGAGATTAGGGCGTTCGTATGGACGGACAGATGAACATAGGTATAACTACTTCTCTGATCACCATGATTATACTTAGTAAGTAGAAGGGTTCTTCACGTCTTCTTCTCTATTTATACATTTTCGGTTTGGAAAGTCCATAAATATCGTAGATAACCGCAGCATAGTATTGAAGAGCTCAGAGTTCGAATCACCATAGTGACCAAGGCGCAGCTCATAGGCTCGAGTTGCAGGTTCGATTTCAGATTATTACAGTTATGAGGTTGGTTTAGAATGTGATGGATGGTCCAGGGTATTCCAAACTCGGACGCCAAGGGATACCGCTCATCTTGTGATAATTTTGTATTTTAGTTCCTAAAAGTCTCTGAGACCTGGGACGGAGATAGCTCAAGCGTTAAACGAATTTTGCTATAAAGAACTTAGAATCTGCTCATTGTACAATTCTGTAATACCCTTGATCCTATGGCTGCAGGTAACCGGGAATAAGTGGTTCAACCTGGTAGCCCTGTTCCATATAAAGTTCATACCACTTTTTTTTTATTGTAGACGTCTGCTAGAGTAGGGAGCAAAGCAGGCGCAGCAGGCGGAGCCCCCTAGTTCACTTTTTAATATTGCTATAAACAGCTGATTTTCAACTACAATATAGCTATATAATATATTCAATAAGAATTTAAGCTAATTTATTGCAAAAATACATAGAGTGAAAGTATATAAAGGAAAGCTTAGCTGGGTGAAAGCTACGAGTTGTCACATAAAGAAGTATTGTTAAAAATCCCGGAAAAGTGCATGAGAGAGTGTTAGTAACAAAACGATCGGTTAGGCCAATCAAAGTGAGCGACCAACCGATCAAGCAGAAGCATAAAAAGTGGCATCTATTGTTGCATGCAGCTGCTGCAGACTGCCCCAGCTCCACCCGAAAATTAAACAACCCCCACAGAGAGCTAGGGGGCAATTGCTACTGTTGATGTTGTTGCAACAATTGGCGTTATGCCTCGCTGAGCTTATGCATACAAGTTTGATGATGACCATGATGATGACGTAGACAGCGCTGATGATGATGACGACGACGGCGACGGCGATGTTGACGTTGTTGCATAGGGCTGATTGAAAGATTATTTTGCACTGATAACGCTAAAAACGTATGGATGGATGGCTTGGTCGACCAACAACAAACAAGCTACAACAATAACATTAAGTCAAATAGAGCGAGTCCAGAGAGTAGAACACAAAAATTGCAGTTCAAAAAATTGTTGCGCTTTGGGTTTGCGTGTTTGCATTTTTATTGTTGTCTGTCCGACGCGTCGGCCCTTGGGTTCCCGGTTCTAGTTGTCTGCGGTTACCATCAATTCGCAATGCATTTCCCACATTTTCAGACTGTTTGCCAGCGCGACGACGACGACGACGTTGACGATGACGACGAACAACCATCATCATTAATAATATTGAAAAGCCCTAATTGCGGTTAAGTGGCCCAAACGAATAAGAGCTGGCTACCAAGTCCCTCGGAAACGGAATCGAACCGCTCCCTCACTCACTCACTCACTCACTCAGTGCCCAATGCAAAGGGTTTCTCGTGTGCTGTCTTAACCGAACTTGACTTGACTTGACTTGATGATCAGAACTGTTTCGACTTGGACCGCTGCTCATTGTGTAAATCATTTTTCCCACCCCTAGCGGGAAACGGCACTACGTAATAATCATCAACCAAAATCATCAATGTTTTTTTTGTTGTTGTTGTTATTGTTGTTTTCGTTGCAGTCACCTGCCCAAGGTGTCTTGTGCACCCCAGTTATTGCAGTTGTGGCTAGTGGCTAGTGGCATGCAGGTGCACAGCTCTAGGGTCCTGACCCAGTCTGACCCTTAGTTCTTGGTTCGGTTTGTTGCTTTAATGAAATCATTTATAATTTTTCTTCTTCATTACTTTTCTCTGTTTGCTGGTTTTTATCGGTTAGTCAGTTAGTCAGTCAGTCGTTTAGGGTTTTCTTTAGGCGCACCGTTGATAAGAGGCGCACGTGACGTAGACACAGCTGTTACAGCTGCGACTGCTTCAACTAGTCCTTGGACACATAACTTGATAATTACTTTCGCTTGCATACACAACTTTATTTGAAAGAGTGGGTGTAAGTTGTACACGCACATTGCGAAACTACTGTAACTTAATTTACTTCAAGCAGTGTTTTCAGAACTGCTTGTCCTGCTTCAACTAACACAAATAAGTACAAATTTTAAATTTCCATTTACAATACTTTGCATTCCAAGTCATAAATATTTTTCTAAAGTTTTTTCACATTTTAAGTTATAAGCCCAGTGTTGCTGGGCAGGCAAAACAAAAAAAAAAATTTCTGTACACAGTAGACTTGGAATATTCTTTCGTAGCAGTCATACAATTTTTTGGTATAACAAGTCCCATATTATTTAAAAAAAGTTGCAAAAAAAATTTGTTCCATTAAATCATTATATAAACGTTTATTTGTTGCTTCCAAATTTTAATAAAAGTTACTTTTTATTGTAGCCATGGCCGGTACTAAGCTATGGGACAATCCCGTGCTGGGCGGCATGGGTGGTGCTATCAGAGCTTTGGCCAAGAATGTGGCAAATCGTTTACCCATGGATCGTACCTCATTGAAGCGTGTTGTAGCCAAGGTCATTGCGGAGCAGCGTAATCTCAATCATATTGGCGATATCAATGGTCACAAGTATTATTTGAAAAACGAAACTTTCTACATGCCAGATATGGTGGCACAGGCCAAGGAGGCGCTCGATGATATGTTGCTGATTGAAAAGAATCGTTTGCGTCTAAACAAGTGGCGGAAGCAACAACCTGCAACAAAATTCGGCTGGAAGCCGCCAGATGAAGACAATACAAAAGCGCCATCTGTTAGCGGTAAGTATCTATATGAGTTTTGCATTACCGACTAGTCTTACATGCTGCACTTATATAGAGCCAGTGTCCAGCATGGATAATCCTCAAGATGAGACTGCAGAGTCAAAACGTGCTAAGAACGCAGCTGGCGTTTTGGCAAAAACAGCCATTGGGCTCAGACGCAAGGCCGGTGCTATACGTCTTGGCAAGCAGCCGTCGGCAAGCTCCAAAAAAGTGTCACAGAATCTGCAAAAGAATTTGTTTCAGCTAACACCAAAAAAAGTAAATCCACAAAGCACAGTTCCCGAGTTTGTGGATCTCAAAATTACCAAAGCAGTTACGCCTGCCGTCAAGCGAAAATTACGCAAGCCTAAGCTTCAATCACCAGTTATGGTAGCTTCCAGGATATTAGCTAAGCAGTCCAAACACGCTGTAGCAACGGAGTCGCCAAAACGCCAGAAAAAGAAGTCTCAAAAAAAGTTAGCAGCTCCGGTAGTAAAAGCAGCCAAAACAGCGTCCAAAGCTTCATGTGCCAAGCCCAACAAGTCGACAGCTTCCGTTACAGATCCAAAGACGCCAAAATCCAAAAAGCCGTCAGCTGCGTCTTCTGCGGCAAAGCCCTTAAAACAGCCAACTAAAGTTGTTAACGTTTCCAAGCCAGCTGCAAATCTGCCTAAGAAAAATGCAGCTGATGCCGGTTTGGCCAAAGCGCTGGCTGAGCACAACAAAAGTATTCCTACACTTCGTTCCGTGCTTACGGCTCCATTGCGTTTGGATGCTGGCAAGTCTAAAGCGCAGTTTTCAAATCGCGTGCAGCCGCTAAAGAAACCTCTGCAGGTAACGCCCAGAGCCAAGACAAAACCCTTGCGACGCTGTTACAGCAAGCCTTGGCTGCCACGTCGTCTCAAACGCACCAAGAGCCAAACAAATTCCAATCCCAATCTGTTGCAGTCGGCGGAGCTGCCCCAGTACAATGCCCAACCGGCTATACAAAAAGATAGAATATTTTCTCCCAGCATGCCTTGGCATGAGTTTCGTGGAGCAGCCGCAGTCATGTGCTCACCTTATCGGAACTTGAACCAAGCTCAGAAGAAGCCGCCGAAAAAACAAGAGACTAGAATGCATGCAGGCCAATCCGCTGCTCAAGTAAGCCCCAAGGACTGGCAGCTTGAGCAAGGAGTCACTCAGAAGCCGCCTCTCAAGCGCAAAGCTTACAAATGTAGCCAACGTCTGGAAAACTTGGCCAAGCCAAAGGTACGTGCCGACCGCATTGAGATGCGTACGGCACAGTCTCAGATGAGTGTTCAGAAGCTGCTGACTCCAGCCCTGAAGCCGCGCTATAAGCAAACCAAGAACCTTAAAGTCGGTAGCGTGGGCAGCTTAAAGTATTTGGTGCCAAGTGAGACGACAAGTGCTGGGAACCGAAACTTTTCGCCGGCTCGACAAAATCTGAGCATTGCCTTTTTGAAGAATCGCCGTGGTGGAAGTCCACGTTGCGCAATGCGCTGGCGTTGGTAATGTTTGGATTGCATGAATAGAATTATTGCCGTTTCAAAAAGATTCAAGTTTAAAGTGGGCCCTAAGTACATGTATTTATTTGTATAAAAAAAAATGAAATTTCCATTCGTGTGTTATAGTTTTTTTGGTAGGGTTTCTAAAACTTCTAATTTGGATGGTGTTTAAAAGAGAAATAATTTCTTTGGAGGGTCTCCGACGTCTCTCGATGGTACAGCGCATAATGATCGAGTATCTTAGAAAGAACCGGAAAGTTAGATTTAATGTGTGGTAGTCGATGAAGGTTCCTGAGTTTTGGTTACCAAGCCTGAACGAAAATGAGACATTGCGTTCAGTTGTCACAGCTCATAAGCACTGTGACCAAGATATCCATAACGAAATCTAGAGCTTCTTCATGAACAGAGCTGCGTAGATGTTGGGAGTCGTAAAGTGGCACTACACCGTAGTACCCTTCAGCCAACAGTTGGCAAGTGTCCAACACATAATGCTATGTGACCGCCCTGCACTTATAGGAAAATGCATCTACCACCTATGGGTGACCTGCTTAGAATGCTTTCCAGGAAAAGAGTTTAAATAGTGATCCATGCTGTTTCCCAACGGGCCGGTCTAGGCCTAAGTGTGCTGGCGTTTTAAGCTACCGAACTCTAGTTTTTGGGCCCTTATAACCGACTATCAATCTTAGCCGTGGAGATTATCCCACGCGAGCGGTTTCTGTCTTGTGCCTTCCGCCGCCAATTTGTGATCCCAAGTCTGCGAAGATGCTCCATTGCCTGGTCTTTTCATCACATAGGCGGCCCCGCCTATGGTCGAAGTCCTTCAAGACATTTTTGCGGACAACGTGATCAAGCCAGCGCAAATTTTGCAATGGTATGCGCCTGACTAGGTGCGTGACGTCGTATAGCTCATACAGCTAGTGGTTCATTTGAATACGGAAGTCACCATCCACATAAATCAGTAAAAAACGAAGCTGGAACTCAGCACATACTATTCCTACAGCAAAACATTGGTCGAGATGGACCAGTTCGGACAACGATATCTTTGGAACTATCGTTCAAAAATACAGTGTATCAAAGGCGATCTAGTGAACTGACGCTTTTTATTGACTCCTCGAAATAGTTTGGCAAGGAAAGTGAACTGGCGATCCCGGAACCTAAGGCCTTCGGTAGATCGCTTAACCTAACGAATCTTACGAGGTACTTACGCTCTATAGTGCTCCTACTTACTAACTTGAAGCTGTACTATTGGATGGAACAAGTGAATCTACAAGTGACTAGAAGGCCTGCTCAGTTACCTTCTCAACTATGGATGCTCCCGGATGATCTTTGTTCGTACTGAGCACTCCAATTAACCTAACTGACGGTATACGACTCTTCTGATCTATTGGGTCTCAAAAACTATTTCCGAGGTAAACCTTATTAGCTGGGTCGCTGGGTGGTTTTAAGCGCGCCAAAGAGTAAAGTCCCTTTATAAGCTCTATTCTATGCGAATACTCTCATTCCCAATACCTTTTGAATTCTATGCTCATAATAGAAACGTTCTTTTCTGTCAAAATTTCCAAACTCATTTATCATATGGCATTACGCAATACTTCATAAAAGGAGTTTTCGATCTGTAAACACATGTTTTGTCTTTGTTCGACTCATTTTGGCATTCATCACCCAATGCCAATGTGTGATATGCAATGTACCGAAACTGACAATAACAATAGTAACAAAAAACAACCAGAGTCATGCAGACAATTGAATTGTTATAGTCATTTGTTGTCCAACCAGCAGCACCCGAAACACCCGCAACACCAAAAAAAAAAAACAGCCAAAGACCATTCAACCATGCTCAGGGCACCCTCTGTCTGACTCGAGGGACCGACCGACTGAGGAACTGACTAACTAACTAACTAGCAACGAATGCCGCCGAATGCCGACAAATGCAAATTGAATTGAATGAATGAATGAATGGATGAAATGGAAATGGGTATGAATATTTGTATTGAGTGCAGCCCGCGTAGCCCCGCTTCTTATAAAGCGAGTGTGCCGAACAACTGCGCAAATAAAAACAATGAAGGCGACTTTTATTGGTTCCATTCGATGATCAGAGACGACGCATTGCGGCGGCATCGTCCGGTCGGTCACTCAGCCACTCAGTCACTCATCCATCCATCCATCCATCCATCCGACCAGTTAGCCAGCAGTCGAACGCTCAACCAAGCGTCAGTTGTTGAGCTGCGGCCACATTTGCGGCGTACTTAGTGACACCATTAACGCCGCTCTACAAGTTGCGCCGATTCCACCGACCACCACCACCACCAGCGACCACTGAAAACACATCCGGCGTGCGCGCATGCGCGTTGCCCCCTTCCTTGCGTCTGTTCCGTAGCAAGCAAAGTACCCCTCTTCTACTGCTCGCACGTCGGTTTGATTGATTTTGTTTCAATGTAGCGCCTTTCTCTTCTCATTCATTTCGAGCGATTCCCGAGACTCCCGACTCCGACTGCGACTCCGCTGACGCCTGAGTTTGAATTTTTATTGCAATCGGTGTGAAATTTCACACCGAAATGCTTAAATGATTTTGGCCCGTTGCTTTTTGTTTTTATTTTGTTGTATCTCCCTTTTTTTTATTGTATTTCATTTTCTTGTTTTTTATTTCAGTTTGCTTTTGGACGCGCAAAGTAGCGAAGAAGTTAGAGCTGCAGTTAGATAGTACTAGGCCGGAACCCAACAACTATCTAGAAATACAATGTTGCAATTTAGAATAGAGCTACAGATACTAAAGGTACTAAAATGTATGCTAGTTCAGGCATAATGGCTATCATCTTGAGGTACACTTAGTTCGCAGACTTTTAATGAAAACTTGTAAAAAATCGCAGAAAATTCAGCTGCTTGGGTTCAAGATCCGAGCTTAGGTAAGGTGCAGCTATAAAAAAGAGTTTCCAAGCCCGTATATATATTAGGGTGGCCATATCTGTTATTGAAAATATTCAAACCGATGATAGTAAAAAGCTTAGAGCCCAAAAAGTTTTCTTTTCACCTCAATGAGCATGTATTCAATTTAAAAGCGATCTGAACGTTATCTTTTAGGAATGCAATTTTTACAGTCGCTTTATATTCTTTTACCTATGTACAAGCTTACAAGCTAGAGGAATTTAGCTATTTCCACTTATGTGGACCAAAAAAAAGAAGTAAAAACCAAAGCCGTGAACCAAATCCAACAAAATATATATTTTCAAAATAAGCGAAATAAGAGCTTTTCTTTTTATACCCAACACAGCATCATTTAATTTTTTTTTTTCTATTTCATAACTCTAGAGGTCGCTATATTTAATTTGATAAGATTGCATATAGCCTATAACAAACGTACGATCAAGACGCTTCCAACAATACCTCATTGATCCAAAAATAATAAGCGGCTTAGAAGTTAGGAGGGAACAGACGAACACACTCAAAATTTAAGCCCAATGCTCGCGTGCCTTACTTAAAAACTTTTGAATATGATAGCCAGCCGATTATTTTTTAAAGCGTGCAAGAGACACAGTTGACTTAGTTCAATAATTTTAAAATTAAACAAAGCTAGAAAAAAAACTTTGATACATGACTAATGATAAATGGGCAACAAATTGGATGGCAAAGTTCCCGATAGGTGCGTTTTTAATGATCTACGACATTTCGGAATTCAAAGCAACTTACAAAGGTACAGTAGCATCAATTCGTAATATGTCGAAAATATAGGAAATTTACGTATCAAAGTCATAATGATAGAACTCGGACAATGATAAGAGTCTACAGCTTTAGCAGGGCCTCCGACTCCGACTTCTTAAAGGGATACTTTACTTTACTTCGCAACAACAAACCATTCTATGAGAATGTCTTGGCAAACTTGCCACAAGCAGACTTGGCTGACGACACTTTAGTGTACAAAAAAGGACTTGGAAAAAGCCATGCCGAATTAAAATCCTAATTCCTACCTCATAGCAATGAGAGTATTCGGACAATTTGAGATGTGTTAGTGGGCTGCTATACTATAGACATATGGCCAGCCAGAAAACAGGATCTTACTTGGCATCACAATAGGTCCAAAAGCATAGGGCTCAACTGAATATGAATAATCAGCCGTGCTCCGAAAAACGAAAAAACCAAACCGAACAATTTTATTCGGATTCGGTTTTGCGTGCTCCGGAAAACGAATTTTGCTCTCAATATTTTCCTTTTTGTTTTCGATAAATTTGTATATACTTTCCCAAAAATTCTTCTGTTTTGTTGTCGCGAAATTATTTTTGTTTGATACAAAACAGCTGACATGGTTGCTGCAGCTCTGCGCCTTTTTATTACTATACTATAAATTGTTTAAATTTAATTTTCATTAAAATATAGCTAGTTCTTTATTATTCTTTATACTAAATAAAATTACACAAAAATATTACTTTGGCAACAATATTTATTGAAATTAAACACAATTTTGTTTTTTTTTTGTTACAAGGAAATTTTCTTTGTGTAACGCGGCAACCCTGTCCCAGCAATCGGTCATGTGTTCGTGTATAAAGGCCTATACGCAGCACGAAATATTTCGCGCGGAATCGCAAAACTTCATATAAAAAAAAAATCCTATTTGGGATATCCCATTTGGGATATTTTTTTTTATATGAAGTTTTTTCGTGTAGCGTAGACCCCTTAACAAAAGAAAAATTCGTTTTGGGCTGCCCATGTTATTTTTTGGATTGAATCAGTAAAAAAATATTTAAAAATAATTGCCATTAAGTATATAACTTTAAGTTGGTAAAAATATAATCTAAAAATGTCAAAGAATATTTAAAAAATTATTCCAGTATAATATTTATGCTTTTTGAACCTATTTCGCCTATTCGTTTTTGAATTCCTCTTGCAACAAAACATTCGCTTTGAAAACACATGAAAAATTAGTTTTGCTTCGAATATACCTCTTAATAGAGGCATTGCTACATCAATTCAAAAACTGCTAGTTATATATTTAAATACTCAATATCTTTTAGATCTTATATGCCTCTGCAAGCACACTACATACATACATAAAAATAAATTATCAAATTAATGAAAAACTCATTCGCATTGATCAACTTGTAGACAGGCTAAGAGACTCATAAACCGAATAAGTTGAATATTTTTTAGGTGCTTAGAGCCAAAGCAACCCTGCTATATGCAATCTAAAGCCCGCATAGTCTTAAACACATTTATTGTTAACGTTCGCCCCCCCCCCCCCCCCTCCCAACGCAAATAGATAGATAGTATTTTATATAGTACTATGTATAATATTTTTTCCAATGAAACATTTTTATGTTAATTCAAAAATTGTTTTACAACCAATTAACTTGGCCAATGCACCAAAAAGATCAACGGACAAGATCGCGGACTTTGCAACAACAACAACAACAAAAGGGGCATAGTGCAGAGAGCGTTGCATGCCGCATGCCGTTTGGAATTTCATTACGCATACAACGTACGATTCCCAGCTCAGCTCAGCTCCAGAAGTTCCTAAACAGTGCTGACCAGCGCAAGAGAGAGAGAGAGCGAGCCCAGCGGGCAGGCAGGTGTAAAAACTTACTTAGGGTCGTTCTTAGGGCGAGTGTCGTGCCCCCTGTTGCAAGTCAGCGTGCTCTAAATCAATCAAGCGCAACAAACACTAAAACACATACCATTTCAATTAAAATGCCGATGCCGATGTCAATGCTCAAAAAAAAAAATATATATGTAGGTATAAGTTGAACTCCTGAACTGTCCTCCCTGTGCTGCGGCCCCTATTGATGAGGTTACTCTTGGTAGTGGTGGCGACTCGCAGCTCGCAGCTCGCGGCTCGCGGCTTACCCTGTTGTAAATGGCGCGCGCGGCAGCAGCAGCAGCTACAGGTGCGATCTAGTGGCCGCAGTACTTGGACTGCGGTTGTGTCATGTAATTAGGAAGTTCCGAATCTACGACGAGTCCCTATGCCATACGAGGGTTCGTTGATCGATTGACAAACGCATTGATAAACGAAATAAAAAAATATACAAATGATAGCAGGAACGTCTTTCATTGCTCTATCAAAGAGTGTGCTGGGCCAGCTGCTGCTTCTGGGATTTGCCTAGGTCATCTTTTGGTTAATTGGTTGAGCATGATATGCAGTTTTATGACAGCGCGTCTGAAACAGTAGTCCAAAAAAAGAAAAAAAAAAAAGAAAAAAAGAAGCAACTATTGCTGTTTACTCAGAACTGCGTACTGACCTAAGTCAAGCTTGAGCATAGATGTTGCTCATAGCCAGACTTTTTCCCAGACCACAAATTGCCAACATCTTCATTAGCAGTGTCAAAATTATCAGTTACAGATCAGTTAGCTCTTCTTTTTAACTTTTAAGCTCTCAGCTGACCAAGTTACGGGGGCCTCTGTGTCTCTGGAGTCTTCTGGGTTTTGCAGGCGCAGCAAAAGTTTACAAAATTATGTTATGATTTTTTTTCTTTTGCATATTTTTTTATGCTCAGAAATTCGCCATTTTATTTGTTGCTTTTACAATTGTTGTTGTTGTTGTTAAGTATGATATACGATTGCCAAGCCGCGGCTGAGGCTTGCTCTCTGGTCTAATCTTGGACCGAATATCGAAGTCACGTCGTCGTCGTCGTCGTCGTCACAGTCGCTATTGCTGCTGTCGCACAGTGGACTGTTTTGCGTTTTTGTTGTTGAAAAATTAAACTAGAAAATTACCGCGTATCTAATAAACTTTTAATTTTTATTCACTTTTTGTACAACTTTAATTTTAATTTTTCAATTTTTTTTTTTTTTTTGGTTTAGGAAGAGCCTAATTTTTTTATATTAAGCCGAATTTTTTAACTTTTTTAGGGATATGGCATTTTGTACAGTTTTTAATTTGTCCCGCTAGCTGAAGTCTTTTTATTTTCAAATCAGCTAAAATATTTAATTTAATTTTAATTTTATTCTCTTTAATATTCAAAATACATTAAGAGTTACAGGCCTTTTCATTAGCCTTTTCTGCTTAGACTATGTTAAATACAATTGAAATTAAAAACAAATCAAAAATTTCAAATTTAATTTGGAAAAAAAATTTAACAAAAAACCCCTGCATTAACTAAAATATTATTTCAATAAATGGATGTATATATGATTATAAATGTTGCTGAAGTTGTGCTTTTTAAAAAATTAAAATATTTTTTTTTTTTTAATAGCTTAGCTTTTTTATATGGTTTTTGAAATATTCGTATTGGCTTACAGTTTTTTTTTTATATATATATATTGTATATTTAAAAGTTCATAAGCTGCTTAAAAAAAATTGTTTTTTGCAAAAATTTTATTTTGGTTTTGTTAAATGTTTAACAAGTTTTTTTTTGAATTTTTTCATTATTATTCGATTTAATTGAAGATATTTTTTTTGTTCCATGCTACTATTAGTTCTTAAATAAATATTAATTATGCAGTGTTTAACTTATATATTATTTACAAAATACAAATTTTTAGTCGCTTTTTGAATTAAACGCAAATAAATATAAAAATAATTTGCAAAATTTTAAAATGTAGCATCATAAACTAAAGTAAAATAATAAGAGCTTAAAAATCAAGAATTTCAAAAATTTACGTTTGCTTTTCTACAATTTTTATTTTTTTTTATTTAATGCAATACATTTTTTTTTTTTTATATGCAAACTTTTAAAATTTATTGTAATAAACTATTTAACCATCGTTAAAGAATTGGCACTCAATGTTGGTACACTGAGAAAAAAATTCAGCATTTTTGACTAAAAACCGAGTATTTGCCCAAAAGTGAACTTGCGCAGTCCAAAGTCCGATTTTTCTATTATTAAGAATAAAGTTCTTATTTCAAAAGCATTTTTTCTTAATTTGAGAATGTTTAGAATGATTTTATGAATAAGTGCTCTCAAAGAGCGTCACTGCTCATTATGAGTATGTTTAGTCTTAATGCTAAGCTTAAGAGTATTTTTCAGGAAAATACAGAACGCAAAGTTCTTATAAATGCAGTAGTGCAAAAATCTGTTTTTAAGCTAGTCAATTCGAACTTAATTTTAGGTGGTCCCCTTTTTCTGAGTGTAGCTTCAGGCTAAAAGTACGGGCTATATTAATTATTTTATTTTGTCATTTATAAATTATTAATTTATTTTTTTTGCTAAGAAACATTGCCAAATTTTCCACTGTACATCGTCTATACATCTTTGCGTGTGTGTGTGTGTGTGCGATTTTGAGGCGGCAACCACGCACTAACTTGGATCTTGGCTCTTGGCTGTGTCTTCCAGCCTGGTCGTCATCTTCGTCGTCGTTGTCTTCTTCGTCATCATCATTATTATCAACGTTGTTGACTCTTTCTATGAATCTATGAAAACTAAGCAAGTTAATTGTGCTCCGAGACCAACAGCGTATAGGTGAATTATTATATAGAAGCCATAAAAAATATACCAAACGGCAAACTACAACAACAAAGAAGACGACACGACGCTGCTGTCTCTGCCACTGTCGCTGCCTCTGCTTCTGATCGCTGCGGCGATAGAGCGTCTCTACAACAACAATAACGGCAGCAAAATCTCAGAGCTCGTTAAAATAATAAAAAAAAAGCAACAAAGTGTTCCAGTTGAACCAATCAAAAAACGCGCATACGCCTTGCTGCCATCGTTCCCATCATTGGCCATAAAAGCGGCAGCTTCAAGAAATTACTTTTTATCGAAATTGACCAAAAATAAAAAAATTTAAATAAATATAAAAAATAATAATAAAGAAATTACGAGGGCTGACTGAAAAGTTTTCGCCAAATATTTTGTTGATTTATTATATTTATTTGGCGTACAAGTCGTGCTAGGTTTCGGTTAGAAAAAATGTTTTCAAAATTGTTGCATAGTGTGACCAGATGAAAATGATAGTTGATGCAACTGGCCAATTTTGAAGAAGATCCAGATATATTGATTCGAAGTCGATCAGCTGCAATAGGAAAGTTAATCCGGCTTATTCTGCGGACTGGAAGTGCCAACCAAAATCCAAGCAAAAAATTTAGATAGTTGAAACCTATAAAGTTTTGATGAAATACAAATTTGAGATATTTTCCATCGCCAAAATTTGCAAATTCTTTTGCAAAAATAGGTGGAAAACCCTTAACGATCCTTTACTTCGCTGCAGCAAGTCTGGGAATTGTATATCGTATTGGCGTTTAATTTCCGTGTCAATTCTGAAAATAATTAAAGTTCTCGGAAACGAGTTGGCCAATGTTTATCATCGCACCATACAAATATTGGAGAAGCATTTTTGTTAAGAACCATCTAGCCTCACTAAAAGATATCACCATCCTACTAATAGTTGATAAAATACATGAATCGATCGGCGGGTGAGCCTGTGGAAAATATTTGTAGAAATTGTGAATACACAATGGAATGGGATGTCTAATAGTAATGCGGACTTTGGCGCCATTTTGGAATCGTGGATGAAGCTCGAATCTTTTACAAAGCATCAATGACCAAGCAACATTTAAAGACCAAGCCCAGTCTCTTAGACAAGGCGATCAAAAAAGTTTTTTTTTAATGACTGTCAAATATCGATGGTTTGAAAATATCATTTGCAGCTTTTAAACCGATAAGTCAAAATTATCGAAATAGTCAACGAAAACATTATGTTCAAAAGACCAATGTTGAAAATGTTGTGAACTGCATTGGGAATTGGTTCGCGAACGAACATGTTCTAACAATTTGTGAACTTTTGCTAACTTTTCTGTTTACCTTGAAAAATACTTTATGGAAGGTGCATAAAAAAATAATATAATATGTTCTTTATTTCCCTAGTATATAAAAGATTTGTTCTTTGGATGACTTGTACTACTTACTCTAAAAGGTAGTTCCCGACTTCCCCTCAAACTGCCCTCGTAATGTCTTAATGCTTAAACAAAATGGTGAAAATATTTCGGCAACTGGCCGTAATAGCTAAAAGATATTGAAAGTTCATTGTACTTTTGATTCAATGGGAAAACGAAATGAAGCCCAGTAGTTCCACTATTTGGGTCGCATACCACTTACCCCTACAAATAAATATATGCAAAGTCCAAGAGCTGAACTCATTAAAATTTGATATATGATCCATTGTCTAAAAGTCGCAGTCTAAAAGCAGCGGGTAGCTTGACCATTGTAAGGGCCAAGAATTAACTATTGAAGATTCCCATTGGCTTTGCTAGCGTAGTATTGACAAAGCTAATTTGGTTAGTAATATAATTGAGTTCTCTTTAATTTTCCACTCGCTGACTAAACTCACTTACTACTATAGGATTTGGAATATGTGCATTCGTTAAGATTTTTAATTAGAGAGTAAGTTGGGCTTGTAATTTGTATGCCAATGTGGTGGATGGTTTAGGTTCATGAGCCAACAATTTGAAGGTTATGCATTATGCATTTTGTTCGTGTCTCTCTGAAAAAGAGAGCGCAGGTTCAATTTGTATATGGTAGCTATTGGAAATGGTGAACCGATTTTGAGCAAACTTTGCACAAAAACACAACAAAAAAAAAGTTGCTAGAAATTTGGTATATTTTGTATACCTTCAAATATCGTGACCAAATTCTTGTCAGTGGTATTTTATTTTAGACTAAACATTTTAGCATTTATGCTATGTGATATAGCTACCATACAAAATTGAACCAGTTTTGCGCTCAGCCAAATTCACGCGCTTCTTTGCGACACCTTTGTAAAAGGTTAGCTAATTTTTGGGGAATATTAAGAAAAAATCTTGATTATATAATATTTTTCAAGCATTCTAAGTTTGGATGGTATAAAAGATCCAATATGCTCAAACTCGATATAGATCGTGCCCTAGATAAGGGTCATGGTTGGAGCAAAGGGCCTCGATAATGCTATATTATATAAAAAATTGGCTCAAAAAGATCAAAAAGTTTTGTGTCTTTCGATCTATTTATCAAAAAAGGGTGGCCCTTAAACTCTCACTAAAAAATTGTTTTTAAAAGAAATATCGCTTCATCTCATTCTTGTCGTGAATATTATGTTCTACAAATAATATCCTCAAATCAAACATAATTTAGTGCACTTTTAACTTAAATACCATGAGTGAGATTCACTGAGCATTTTGACCACAATGAATTTTGATATCTTTTTTTTGACTTATACGACTTGTTAAAATTAGATATTATAAAATCTTCCAGAGCTATACCTTGTACATTGACTTGTCAATTTTTCCAAGTAAAGAGTCAGCATAGCTTGTTTGCTTTTTGGTTTCCCAAAGCGTACATTAAATCGAACCACTCAAGCACAACAACACTCAGAACCCGAAGCCCCATACTACTGGGTCTCTTAAGTCAGGCAATGCCCTGCATGAATTTAAACTATATGCTATATAGAACTTTACACATATGTACATACATATTGCATGAGTATATATAAAGTTATATACACGTCGAGTATATGGAGATGTGTGCTAATGCTGTTGGCTTGTTATGCTTTATCAATTATTTCTTTAGCATTGGTTCCCTTTAAAGCTCCAATGCCTAAGCCGCCCCACTCAGGCCTCCTCCATGCCCAACTCCATACCAATACATGCATATTTATAGGCAATAAGCAACTTTTTGCCCATATTTTACACGTTCATAATTTTTACATTGTTCTATCACGCGAATCGCCGCTCGTTGGTTCCTGCGCCATTCGGTTGATGTATTATAGCCTATATAGACTATACATATGGTTAACCCCGCTCCCGACTTGCCTGGAACTCTTGCATATATGTATGTGTAGTATGTAATACATACTCCATTGCTTTTAGTCATTATGCCCTCCCCCTCCCTCCACCAACCGGGCATAAATCAGTTGCAAAAACAAAAAAAAAATAATGGAAATGACGTTGGAAGCGAATTGCGGCAAATTGTTGTTGTAAGAACTCTACTGGAACTCTACTTTACTCTCTCTCTCTCTTTTTGGGCTTTTGTTGCTCTCTCTCTGTCGCAGCTGAGACTTCTCGCATGCAGCAGAACATTTTGAGTTATTAGCATTGGGCGTTTTTTCTGTTGTTTCGGTTCTTTGATTGCCACTTCTTATTGGAGTAACCAACGCCATATATCGTAGTCGACATCATCAGAACAAAAACCGATATACGATACACTGACAAAAAAAAGTTCTATAAATAAACTCTTTAGAATATAAAAAAAAAATGTATCTAGGAGCATAATGTTTTTTTTTTGCAAGATTCTTATTTCTCTTATTGCTCCCTCTCGGTAAATCTGGTACATCTTTCCATGAAAATTTCAGGAACTAATCTCTACGCAATTTACAAAATTGGCCTTCGTTCAACACTTATTTTTTTAAATTATCTTTTTTTTAAATTATTTTGTATCCTATGGAAAATATATGGAAAAAGAGACTGAATGGTACTGGAAAATATATGGAAAAAGCACCTACTGGATTGCACTGAAAAATATATGGAAAAAATCCTTACTGGATGAAACTGGAAAATATGTGGAAAAGTACCTATTGGATGATACTGGAAAATATATGGATAAAGTAACTATTGGTTGATACTGGAAAATATATGGAATACTATAAGTATTTACTGGATGTTACTAGAAAATATATGAATAAAGTAACTATTGGATGATACTGGAAAATATATGGAAAAAGTAACTATTGGATGATACTGGAAAATATATGGAAAAAGTACTTATTGGAAGATACTGAAAAACACTTGCTGGATGATACTGAAAAATAAATATATGAAAAAAGCTGGATGATACTGGAAAATATATTGAAAAACTACCTACTGGATAATACTGAAAAATAAATATATGAAAAAAGCTGGATGATACTGGAAAATATATTGAAAAACTACCTACTGGATAATACTGAAAAATATATGGAAAGGTACTTGCTGGATAGACCGGGAAATTATATGGAAATAGGATGAAAACTGGAAAATATATACAAAAAACATACTGGACGGAACTAGAAAATTTGTGGAAAACTACCTACTGGAGTATACTGGTAAATGTTTGGAAAAATACTTACAGGATGATACTGAAAATTATATGGAAATAGTACCTACTGGATGACACTGGAAAATATGTGGAAAAATTACCTACTAGATGGAACTGGTAAATATATACAAAAAACCTACTGGACGGAACTAGAAAATTTGTGGAAAACTGCCTACTGGAGGATACTGGAAAATGTATGGAAAAAACACTAAAAAACATATTCAAAATTGATGATACTGGAAAATATATGGAAAAAATTTTTACTAGATGGAACGGGAAATTATATGTAAAAAGGATTTTCTGAATGGTACTGAAAAATACACGTGAAAAGTACTTACTGTCTTTGAGTACTTTTTTGGAACTCGACGTGAACGAGATATTTTTTTAATTTAAAATTTCTATACCGTATAAAATTTTTGTCCAAACGTCCATATTTTTTTTTTTTGATAATACCTCCTGGTGAAAGTTTTAAAATTTAACTTCCAACCCTGTTCTTGCTACTCTGGCGTACAATTTCGGAACTTGGCGTAATCTTTTTATTTTTTTTTTTTATTCAGAAATTCTTAAATACCGAAACAATGGTTTTTAATATATACATTTTCCTCAAGGGCTATCTTTTTTTTGTAAATAAGACAGTTTTTTTATTCTCGAAACGAAAAATTGTCCCTGTATTCCTTAAGAATTCTCGTATAAAACGACTTCCCATCTAAATCAAAACATGTTTAATGGTATTTAATTTCGAAATAAAAATATTTCGAATTTTTCTAGAGCATAAACCAAAAGTTAAAAAAGTTAAAGTTAGCTCTCGACTGAATTACACATTTTTTTTTTCAGTGTAAAAAATTTATTTCATATTAAGTAGCGTCTATATGCTAATATTTGTTGTTTGGTTAGCAGGTATCTTGTAATATGTTTGCTAAAGTTGTACTTATCATGTGGAAAAGATTTTGCAAGTGTGTTTGGATGTATTTTGACAAAAATGGCATGCGAATTTATCAGAAAATCGAGGGGTTATTGTAAAATTGTGGGTCTTTGCAGCTAATCAACTTTATAATGGAAGTTGTCTTTATTTTAAAAATTGACAACAAAAAGCGTCTTAGTCTCTAAAAAGTCGATAAAGACGATATTTGGTATTCTGAGGCTTGTTAGCCTCTTGAGCAATGCCAAGTAATTTCTCATGAAGCCAGCTCAATTCCAATAGGTTTTGCCGCTTGCTCAATGCACACATAACAAATACCAAAAAACAAAAAAATCAGACCAAAGAAGCCTGCATTAATTAAAGCCACTAAATAATACCAACTACCAAACTAACTGCCATGTGGAAATTAAAGTTAGACGGTCATGTTAAGTCAAGCAAAGTTCAAGCAACAAGCGAACAAAAGCCAACGGCATAACTTGGTTTAAACAGAGGGAAGAGTATAGACGGGTGTAGCAAGGGGGACTAAGCGTAATTCAGCGCATTGGCCGCAGCATTTTCAAAACCCAACACCGAATGATTTTTGCATAATAAAACACTTAATTTCCATGCGCATTTCCAAAACTAAAAGGAAAAAAAAAAAAAAAAAACGAAAAATTAAGTTAAGAGCGGCAAATGCCTCACATGGATTGTGTGTAATTTCAAATGGAAAATTTATACAGCGAGTTGTAGAAAATCATTAAACAAATCGCACTTTAATAGGCAGCACCAACAACAACAACAGCAACAACTTGAAGAAGGCCTAAAGAAATTTACGACCCGAACCCAAAAAAACAAAAACAAAAAAAAACCAAAACCAAAACCAACTAAAGTAAAAACAAACCAAGTTGAACTGAGCCGAAGCATCCAAGCGCTGCAAAATTAAAGTGAAGTGAAGTGCAAAAGACAAACAACAACAACAACTTGACTTAAGTTCAACAAGCGCCCAAAAAAAGCAACAAAAAAATTCAGCTGCGTCTGCGCCTGCGCAGCCCAACCAAAGCGCGCTCTTAGCGCGTGTGTGGGCGGCCCAAGAGAACAAGAGAGAGTTGCGAGAGCGCGCCAATAATTTTATATGCGTTGGCCGCGACTGCGCAGCGCACTACGCATAGAGTTGGCAGCAACGCATTCATTACGTTTGAGCGCTTCAGCCAACCAAGCAGCAAACCCCAAAAAAATAACTAAATAAAACAAGTGCGCCAGCTATACTCGGAATAGTCCGACTAACAAATACACTATAGCAGCACTATGATGTGGGGCTGTAGGATGTACTGTTTCTCTATAAGTTGTCTTTTTATTTTTAAAGAATTTTCAATAACGAATACGCTCTTTAAAAATTTTATTCATATGGCTTATAAGCTATTAAAGATTTATATGTGAATTTTCATTTCGGCGTGACGTTACACTTCTACTACAAAATAAAAAAGTTTAATTAAAAAAATTTTTTTTTTTTAATTTGTTGCAATTAAGTAATGCTATATTTGGTTAAAAATATGGCCTCAAACGGTCTTAGTCTTTAAAAGATATAAGCAAAAATACGCTTGGCGTGACGTAACAAAATATAAGTGTGGGCTTTAACTTGAATTTTTGCAAGCTGGGCTAGTTTTTGTATATAATACTTTTTTAGTAAAATGCAAAAAAATTTTGCAAGAGTTTCAATCCGGGATTGCAATCTTTATAATTTTTTTGAATAAAAATCGTCAAATAATTATTTTTTTGTTTAAAATTTGCAAATAACTTTTATTTTTTTAATTTTATAATGAAAATTGAAAAATAATAGTTATTCTTAAAAAAATTGAAAAATAATAGTTATTCTTCAATTTTTATTGACATTGAACTTTTATTTTAAAATTAAAATTATGAAATAAGAGTTATTCTTCAATTCTTATTATGTAAATTGAAAATAAGATTTATTGGGAAATTTTTATTTTTAAAAATGTAAATAGGAAGCGAATTTAAATATCTTTTGAACCTAGAGGCGCACTTCAAGACCATTCCGTCGATGCCTTACATATCCTTGAAGGATCTTCCCACAAGGAAAAATAAAAAATTTTAATTTTAATATTTTAATTTAATTTCATAATTTTTATTTATAAAGTCAAAAAATAAGAGTAACACTTAATTTTTTGATAAAAATGAAAAATAAAAATGTATCCTTATTTGGCATAGTCCTTCCAAAATTTCATAGAAAGCACTTTTTACGCTTTGATTTTTTTCAACTCCGTAACTCTTATTTGCGATACCTGGTTTAAATTAAAATCAATTTTTTTTCTTTTTTGTTATTAGCTTTAGCATTGCCCATGACGTTACTTAAATTTCCATTTCAAATTATTTAGTAATAAACTTTTTAAAATTGAAATCAAATAAATTTATTTTGGCTTCCATATTGAGAGCTTTTAATAAGATCATGACAAGAGAAGATAAACAGATGACGCTCTTAAAAGTCAAAAAAACTGACTGAAAACTATTAGTTTTTTTTTTTATTAGAACAAAAAATGAGTAATGAATCCGTACGCATAATGTACCATAACAATAACAGAAATAATATTAGAAAATAAAGCCAAACTTCGTGTGCTAAGCACGAGGATTAATTATACGGTGGAGAATCATCATGACTGAATCGTTTTAGCGAAACCTTGTTTTTTGAGCCGCCTAAGAGGCCTAGCTGGTATAACTATTAGTAGCCCGATTTCTTGGAACTTTTTAATTTAATAACTTTTGAATATATTTCTTTACTAGGACAAGTATCAATTTTTAATGTTTTGCTCTGGGTGGACCGTTCCGTGGAAACTAGCAAAAAATTATATATTTTCTTATGGGATCACTTCAACTGATAAAATAAGCTCTAAACTAAGCAAAGACTACTCGTCGCTTTTCTTTTTTTAACCAGTGTGAACTAAACGGGAGGCAGAGCAGAGTCTCCACAGAGAAGCTCACAAAACATCAAGTGTCCTAGCTTATAGAACTCCTAGGCATGGCTTTTCATTAGCGAGGGGTAGGGTAAAGTTATAAAAAGGAACTTCCTTTTAACGATCTCGAGATATTCGTAATAACCAACCCATCGCCTTGATGCTAAAATTAATGATCACGTAGATTTTTCTTCAAAGAGAAAGTTAGAGGCTTATTTTTTTCCACTCTCTTATTTTTTTTGTTGAAGAGTCATCTTTTCAAGCAGGAAGAATAACCTTTGCATGGTTACTAGTGGCCTGATTCTGTATAGTATGAGATTAAGAATTGAATATACAATATCAACTTTATTATTATTAACATTGCTACAGAAAGTGGGTGTTATTTGTTGATTATTGTTAAGGTTGTCCAAAAATCTTTACATTTTCGCTTTAATCTAGCAGCATAATGTTCTTGTGACAAGTTGGGATCGGATATCTCTATAGCGCGAGAAATTCTACAAAGAAGAAACGGGGTCAGGTATTGACGCACGAATAAGGAGCATCTTTTGGTAGAAATTGGTAACTCCTGCTAAGGATACCATAGATCTGCGAACATACGTACAATCGCTACCCAAGTTTTTAAAAAACAGCTTAGTACATGAAATTAAGCCAAGTTTTTTATTTATTTGTAATTATGTTATCGGTTTATAGGTTTTTTCATAAATCTTGCCCATTCTAAGCCCCATGTCATTATTGGCTATAATTCGGTCTCTCTCCTCTCAACTAAAAGCCACACCTTCCTTAGGGAACTCATATAGAGCATCAACTTTAATATGTTTAATACTAAATTAGTTCGCACTAACCTAATACGCACCTTACCCTTCGTTTACAGAGTATACAACAAAAACCAAGAGCCCAGCTAGAGATAGACCCCAGAGCTCAGAAATGCTGATATGTATGCGATTTTTATGTGTGAACGTAGACAAGTTCGGTAGTTAAATAGATGCATATACACATACATACACAACAATAAAAATTTAAAAAAAAAGCAACAACAACAACAACAAACACTAGACAACACTAGCTAAAGAAAACCCCCAAAGTTAAGCAACATTAACATTTAATCGAACCTCATGTTCAGTAGAGCATGTCTCCTGTTACACACAAGTTATCAACACACACACTTAGACACCGGAGAGTGGGTTCGAGAGCGCGAAAGAGAGGGCCCGAAGACTGCCTGCACACAATAGACATCGAGTGAGGGAACTACTGAAGCTCTGCAAAAAGACTTGACTACACTTGACTATACGTACCAGTAACAACTACTACCTATATATATATATATGTATATAGACAAGTTATATAGTCTAAGCACCCCACCACGGACCAGAGCACCCCTGTGCGCTGCCTGGTAACAGTGCCGCCGTCACTGCTGATGATCACTCAACGTCGTCTTTGGAGTCGTCTTCGTCGTCGTCATCGTCGTTAGCGTTGTCTTTTGTTTTCGCATTTGTTGTGGATTTCCTTTGCTTTTGGCTGTTACATTTTCCACCATTTTCTTAAGCATTTTAATTTAATTTTCATTTGCGTTTCATTTAAAGAGGGGTCTGCCTGTCTTTGCAGCCAGTCTACAGTTTTGATCAAGTGATCGCTTTAACTGATCGTAAAGTTGCTTGTGTAAAAAATCACATAAAACTTGCCTTCAATGGCGCCTTTTGCCAACACAGATAGAGCTGATTGTACGATAGCCCAGTTAATATATTGTATATATTAGACAAGTTGTAGCAGGGGTATGACTGTTGGCTTACTGACTCAAGTTAATAAACTTGGTAAAAGCTCAGCAGGGGGTGTATAGAGCATAATAAATTTCGAAGGAAATTGCGTACATACAATTAGAAGAAGTCGTGAATAATGATTTTTAAAAAGTTTAGTTAGTTTTATGTTTAATTATTTAGTTGAGGAATATATATGCACCATTACTAAGTCTAGATTCTGACTGAAGTTTCCGATCTTTAGACAATAATAATTAAAAAAACTGCGCATGCCAAACTTGGTTATAATAGCTTCATAAACAATCGAAAAACCAAAGCATTGTTCATTGAAGATCTTTTTTATACTGATCGATCCTAAAGCTACTATGTGATATAAATAACCGTTTCTGATTTTTTTTCGTTAAGTCCTTGCGCTGTCTAATAAAGCCAAGTATACCAAATTTGATTACAATATTTTTACAAAAAAAAATCGATTTTGTATAAATTGGGTGTAGTGCTTGAGTTTCCAAGCAGGAGGAGGAGGACTTTTCAGGAGTTTTCCTGAAAATGAAACGAATCGAAGCCTTAAGCTCCGACTAGGAGCGATATCGCTCCTATTATTGATACATAATATTAAAGTAATAAATAAAAAATTATAAGCGATCTGAGTCATAAGTTTGGTTGCTTTAGATTTTATCATCTCTGAGATCAAGGCGGTCATGCGTATGGACAGACGGACATGTCTATATCGACTTCTCTAGTCACCCTGATCTTTCTACAGCCAACTTTGGGGATCTCCGACGTCTTCTTCTCTATGCTATACACATTTTGAAGTTGTACAAACTTAAGTAAAAGTATAAAGTGCTGTCCAATGTATATTTTCGGATTTTAAGTTTTTGCTGTAAAAACTGGGACTTAAATTTGGTATTCATAGTAGCTCTTATGGTCTTCAAGATACAGGTGTTCATACGGTCGTGCAAATGGAGCAACATATCGCAATCGTAAGATAAGCGAATGCTAGTCCTTGTTATATACGAGGGTTACTATTAAAATTTTGCTTCTTATGGTTTTACACGCAAATTAATACTTGCAGTTAAAAATTTGTTATTTTTTAGCATAAACGTCTCAGGCAAAACTGGACTAGAGAAGGGTGCAACGATCAACCCCAAACTGCACATTACGCCAAGGTCTGTTTTGCTGAATTAAGTGAAGGTTGTCCAAAATTGGACTAAATGATAAAGCAAGATCGTTATGTAAAATATTTGTGAGATTGTGGCAGGTGCGGATCCTGGTCTGAGGGGGGTGGGGGGATTCACTACGAAGTGTATATACATACATCAGAGCTCGCAAAAAACTGTCCCCCACTGGAGGTTCGAGGCATCCCTGGGCCTTAGTTCCAACAGCGTACATTCAATTTGGCAAAATGCCAAGGAGATTTGCTCACTTTGGATACCGCAAAATTTGACGATCGTTAAAAAAAACACTCGTGTGGTTTAATGTGAAAAGAAGAGTAAAATAAGTCCAGAGGTCTCTCACAGGAACGTGACAGCTGCCGAATCTTGGATCTACGCATATGAGTCTGAAAGTGAACAACAATCGACAGTATGGATGCTCCAAATCCAACGAAAGTTGGTCGCCAATGAAAACTTGGAATTAATAAACCGTGCGGCGCAGAGTCCGGATTTACGATTACGATCTTACGATTTCTTCGTATTCCCTTCTGCACATTTCTATGCATATTTCAGTCAATGCGTTTTGGAGCTATCTCAAAGTGTTAAAAGTTATTTGTTAGATTAGGTTAGGTAAGGGCGGCAGTTGGGACTAATCGTCCCAACTCACTTAGGCCAAGAATATGCCCGTTGTGATACCCCAACGGTGGAACCTTCACCCTTCTACACCACTCAAGAATGACTCCTATATGAGATATGTCATAGCCATCCGGCGGCTTGTATGAACCTTAAGAGGCATTTTGGACTCTTTACTGAGAGCTGAGATAGATTATTTAGAAAATAAGATTTAAGGAAGCGAAACCTTGTTCTGCAGTGGCAGAACAGGTGCTCCACTGTTTCCAGCTCCTCCTCATCACCACAGCTTCTACAGAGGTCGTGATGAGGAGCGCTAAGCCTTGCTGCATGGGTTCCCACCAGCCAGTGTCCGGTGATAGCACGGATTACGGTTTAGACAGCAAAGTTCTTTGGTTTTTTTGCTGCAGTATGTCGGCCAAGTTTGCCGTGTGATCCTATATGTGTTCGCTAACCGATTCCACGTTTGGTTTGCAACGAGAGCGAAATGGTCTCGTAATCTCAGTTTACAACTAGCCATGGGTATACCCAGGATGCTGGCATTTCCTTGTCTAGCCAGTTCATCCGCAATACAATTGCCCTCGATATCCCTATGTCCTAGGAGCCATATGAGGTGGTTTGAAAACTGCTCCGCCATCTCCTCTAGAGACGTTACTTCTTACTTAGACGCAAAATATAAATAGTGACCCTCGTAACTACTTCTTCCAGTTATGTACACAATGATATATATATATATATATATATAGATTGTTGCACATAGCGCAGAGCTCAAAGTACTTTGCAGTTCAACAACAAAACTTTTGCAAAAGTTTAGCCATAAAGAGATCTTAAGGGGATCTCTTGAAGCTGCGCAAAAGTGAAACGATCTTTGAGCCTCCAAGACCAGTAGCCAACCATCATTATAAAACTATGCTAAACTGTCGCACTTGAGTGAGCAAAAAAAAAAAAAATAAAAAAAAAAACAGCACACAAGAAATCATAATCATAAACATAATTTAAATATGAACCGAGTAATCTTAAACAAACTAAAGATCTTCTGGTATGTACTACATGGGAGAAATGCTCGTACGCAATTATAGTGCGCCTTGTGGTTTACTTGCGGCTGCTACTGTGGCCAAAGCCAACCAAGGGTTCAGCCATGCCATCAAGATGCTAAACTCCACCTTAACCCATTAAATGCGAACGTGGCACAATTATTATTTTTTTTTTTTTTTTTTGCACAAAATTGCTCAATTGTGCGCTGACCACCAACAAGTAAAGAACTTGGAAGTCGTAAACCTTGGCGCTCTGTGGCTCTTGGGGGACCACACGCTGTACTCGAAATATTTGCATTTAGTTGCCGCTTATACAATTTATTTGCAATTTTCAATCAAAGAAATGCGAGCAAAATGCGCTATAATCGTGTTTACTGCAAAACTTGCACAAAAATTGATTGCATTATGCGATTTTGCGGTTTGCTTCGAACACGTTTCAATATTTTGTGGTTTCTTGTGTCTCAATTTGTGCTGCAGCCGCACCACACGGGTGGTCTACAAAAACGTATTGCTTATAGGAAAAACGCGTGCTAGACAGTGCTTAAAATTTAATTTAATAACATTTAGCATTTAACATTTGATTTAGACAACAATGGCAAGTGCAACAAATGTTTAGAGCTGGGTTTTGGTTGCAGGAAACGCCACACTATTTGGAGTTTTGTGTCGGCTTTTAACAAATCTTTACGATATGTCATTAAAAAAACAAAAACACACAGGGCTGCACTCGAAGACGCCGCCGGCTGTTGTGCGTTTATCGCTGTCGGCAAATCGGAAGTTTAATGGGTTAATGATGGCAATGCACAGGCGAACGACCCGAACAGTCCCCTTCAACTAAAACGCTAAGCGCTGCAACAACAAATAAACATATAAAAATGAAAAACAATAATAAAAATTGCAGCCGGACCACCTAGCTAGACCTTAAAAATAATGCCATACTATTTTTGGCAGCGCCACAACCCAATTTAACCCAAAACAAACGCCCCAAATCTCTCGCCTCATCAACGCTTCCAGCAGCCAACATATTTATATTTTTTTTTTTTTTTGTTTTGTTTTCTTCTTTTTTATGCAACGGAAATTTTAAATGATCTCTAAAAAGGAAAGACAAAAAAAAAAAATAACTCCAAATGCAGCACTTTCAATTAACTTAACTGTTGTTTTCTCTGCAATTGAACCGTTCACACGCCCTTTTGCCACACGATCAACGACGATCAGAGCGACACATTGACAGCGACAAAAAACAATACGATGAAAAAACCAAATACAAAAAAAAAAGCCCATCGAGAACTCGTTTTGGGGAGGGACAAAGTTTAAATACCCTAACAATTTGGTATATCGCAGATCGAAAGAAACTGAAAAGAATTATAAATTTCCATTTCCAACCATATGTTCCAAAATCTTCCATTATTACAATTATTTGCCTTACTCTAGCTCTAGCGGGCAATTCTGGCGCCCTCTAGCGGGCGATTTTGGCGGCCTCTAGCGAATAGATATGGCACTTGGCGTGGTCTTAGTATATCTTTTGCAGCAAGCCATTTATTTTTTTATTTGGTTAATCTGTTGAAGCGCGCAGTGAGCGAAGCCCCCTAGTTTTATTTTATTATAATTGTTTTAAGCAAATTGTGCATTTTTTGCAAACTTTAAAGCATAGCTTTCATTAGTGGAGTGCCGACAAAGAAACTATAGTAACTGTATACATTTTATGGTATAGAAGCGAGCAGTGAGCGAAGCCCCCTAGTTTTATTTTATCATAATTTTTTTAAGCAAATTGTGAAATTTTTGCAAACTTTAAAGCATAGCTTTGATTAGTGGAGTGCCGACAAAGCACCCGCAGTAACTGCATGCATTTTATGGAATAGAAGTGTGTAGGGAGTGGAGCCCTCTGGATCTTAAGATCTTAAGGGACCTGTCTGTATTACACCGAACGTATTCAGAACGTAAAAGCCAATCTATGACTTGTTTCTCTTATTTTAGTTCTTAGCTTCATTTTTCTAGTCATTGCGCATTGCAATGTATGACGTCACAAACATCTAGAAAGTAGCTGCACTTATATGGAAATGTCTTCTGCAAAGACCATACGCAAATACTTAACATCTAACGCGTTACAAAACTCATGAAGTAGCTCAGATACTTTTAACTAGTACAGCATAAAACAAAGAAAAAAAAAAAAAAACAGAAAAATTGAAAATGAGTCGAGCTGAGATGCTGATGAGTTGCCGGTTGATCATATTAACACCAGAAGCGACATGGACAATCATTGGCATTAATGTGCATTTAATGTGCAACAGCATCATCATCATCATCATCATTATTATTGTCATAATCATAATAATGTTGATCAGCTAGCCAGATCAGACAATATCTGCTGGGGCAATGCTTACCAATTTATTGAAATGTCACTTTCAATTAAAACCAACTGCTGAGCAAACATAATTCATGCGTCGATCGGTTCCAGCCCCCCTACCATAAATGTTGCATGCCACATATATGGTACTATAACGCTGCCCACACATAACAGATCGCACTTTGCATTAATTGATGATATCAAAAATGATATGTAAGCATTGGCACTTTATCATGAGTTCAAAGCTGAGCTGAACCGAACCGAACCGATCCGAGCTAAGCTGTGCGTAGCAGCTGCAGTTGAACCCCGGTTATTGGTGCTGCTGCAGCGGTTGACCCTCGTAAACATGGAAGACAATGCGCATCTTAGCGCTCATTAAGCAAGTGTCGTGGCCCTTTGCCGGAGCAACACTTACCCAGCTTACCCTGCTGCCCCAGACCCTGATATTGACTTATGGCATTTTTATTACAGGCTGTGGCATAAGGCACGAGCTGCGTAGTTCCTCGTTTAGCAGTTGTTCCACAAAGTTGCTGCTAGAGTGTGGCTATTAAGCTTTTGTGGCACATTCCAAGAATTTTTCATGCTTACAGAGCTACCCAGCTACTAAACAAAAGCCATGGCCGGGTGCTAGCTGTTTTGCCCGGCCACAAGGACATCATTATCATCATCAATAAAGCATAATTCTTGGCAAACAATTCTATTGAACAACAACAACAACAACAAAAAGATTGTCTTTGTCGTAGTCCTCGGTCGTGGCCACCAAAGTGCCATTATAAACTGGCTTCTCTGTTGGCTCGTGTTACACAACATCTTCTTGACTTCAAGTCTTCTTGGTCTATGATCAGTGATCAGGACAGGACAGACTGTGCTGCAGTCCCGCCGCCAAATCCACACAATAGGGGTCACAATGAATGGCAATTTTTTCAAACTGTCAAAAATTTATAGTGTCAGGCCAGAACGTCTGGTAGCTAGCAAAAATAAAAACCCAACTCCCAGCACAGGAGCGTCGTGCAGTGGCGTAAATTTGGGCGCCACACTGTTCTCAGCTGGGGCGAGTAAAGGCAATTATATTAAAACTCAGATGTAAGCTTCGAGATTTTTAGCAGAATCAGAAATCTCTTTTAACCGATTTTTAACTTGGCTATAATATGTTAGTGTAAAAGTTATTTTTTAAACTATGAAACTTCAAGATTGTTAAAAATATATCTAGTCTAGCAACGAGATAAAAAAAGCCACTACTAAAATCTCATGGGCCCCAGTTTGGGCGCCTAGTTGTAAAGCTGCAGCAATTTTATAGCAACCAGCTGAGCTAGACCGATCATCAGTAGTCGTCGTCGTCGTCGTTGTTGTCGTTGTCGCCCACCTACCGAGGGCGTTGCTTATATACATTGCTACCTCCTGCTAACCCACACCCGCAACTCATAATCTTGGCCAATAGACAAATAGGCACATTGCAGTTGCAGTTGGCCCAAGTTGTTGGTTTGTTGGCTTCTCTTGTATATGGCTATTCTTTGGGCCGATTTATAAAAGTGGCTTATTATTGCAATTTAGCCACTGGTTTTGATTTTGCCAGCCATAAAAAGAAAAAAAAAAATAGTCTGAATAGAAGGGAACCCAGCGAGCGGCCTCATGTGTTGTTGGTCAGCACTTGGAATGCTGAGACAAATGTCATTTGCCAGCATTCGAGCGACTATATAGGCTGTCATGATCATTATCGCAATATATATTCTCTACTCGGAAACGGGCACGCACAGGTACAAGACCAAGAAGCAACATTCAGACATGGACAAGTTCAGACAGAGCTAGGCAGCCGAACGCTGCGGTTGGTCCTTGGAACGCCTGGTGAGGTGTTTGAGCTACTTGTCTCTGACGTAGGCAAACACAACACACACACTTACGAGTACTGCGAGTGTTCAGCCAAGAGAGCGGAAGCGGCAGCGTGAGTGTATTAATCGTTGTAATGAGTGAATTATGCGTGCCGCGCGTGCAGTAGGCCAATGTCCTGCGGTGTTTACACTGTGCCATACCGCCGCAAACGTTGCCAGCGGACAGCGGGACGGATGGATCGACCGACCGACCACCTTGCTCTGCCACAGTGCCACTCTGCCTCACATTCGTAATTTATATTTTCAACCAATGCAGTCAATAAATGTCATGTTTGGTTGTTGATTGTCCACACCAAGCCGCCGGCCTGCTCCAGTATTCGAAATCGCAGGCATTCCTCTTAAAGCGCATTATGTGCCCAGTGCCCAGTGCCCGGACCTGGTCTGGGACTTGGACTTGGACTTACCTTGTCTTTTGCCGTCGCGATTTGCGTACGCAAGATCAATTGCAGGTGATTTGTTTAGCTGTCGAAATCGTCGTCTTATCGTAACTCATTACGAGATTTATTTTGTTCAACAAATGCAGAAGGTGTGATTTGTCTTTGTACCGATCAGCAGTCCACAACCACAGCCACATCCACATCCACATCCAAAACTCGGGCCAAAAACCACAATCAACATTGTCCATTGCCATGGCCAAGATCGTTGTTGTGGCACGTTCTGCTGCCGTTGGCCAACTTGCTGCTGGTGTCTCTGCCGCTGCTGCTGCCGCTGTTGGCGTCGCAGTCCACTGTCTTAGCATTTGTTGTTGTTGGCATTTATTTTTTATTGAGTGAATCAGCCGGGTAGACAGGCCAGCCCGACTGTCTCTACGTCCACACGTCCGACAGAGAGTCACTTCTCGTTCGCTCGTTTGCCGAGTGTTGGCTGAATGGACTTTTAGGCAATGGTTCAATAAATTCTCGCTTTTCGCTTCTCTTCTTGTTTTGCTTTGCATATTCCGACAATTTGGCACAGTGTGACCAGTTGTTTATTTTTTTGAGCATAGATTTAGCAATGGCCTAATAAACTTTATGGTATATACGAAATAGTAACTTGCTCTCATATAGCACAGTTTGAGCAAGCTAAAGAAATCGATCAACATTAATTTCAGTTGGATACGAAGTGTTGAGGACATCCTAGGATTACAACAGAGAGTGACCTTTCATAGTTTTTCCTATCATACTTTACATAAATTTGTAGGTCCTGATTGTACAGTATAACTGGTCAACTTGACTCATGAATCTTTTTCATTTTTCAAATTTATAGCTTTCAAGGCACACACACACGATTGGTCCCACTGTGCGCATCATTAACTGTGCACACATACCACAGTCATCGGGCAGCAGTCAAGATCGAGTAGAAGCATCCCAGCAAACGGCCGCCCACAAAGTCCACCTCATGAGCTTCTAAATACGGGCAACTGGCGAAGCTGACTAGAAGGTGATACAGGGGAGCTCGGAGTTTGGAACTTGGCTCATGGATCGGCCGCTGCTGCTGCTGCTGCTGCTGCCTTGGTGAGCAACGTGTGTTTTGGGGCTGAAGCGATAATGTGATTTATACTGTCCATTAATCTGGTAATTCATTTAAGCTGCGCACTGCCAGCGTAAAAGGGTTACAGCAAGGGAGAGAAAGAGAGTGGGGCCGGAGGGGCGTGTTGCAGCGGGCGAAACTGAGAGCTGCCTTTGTGCTGCATGCAAAAATTCATGCAACACTCACATATTTTATAGCTTTGTGCATATGAATCTTGCACATGGTTGTTGGTGGTGTTGTTTATACTCTGTACCCCAAAGGGTCAAGGAGATGCTAGATTTGTACAATGTATGCAAAAGGCGGCAGCAGGCGTGGCAGACCTTAGGTTCTTTATACACTAATATTTATCAACGACTCGTATAGTAATTGAGCCATGCTCGTCAGTTCGTCCGTCCGACTGTATGAACAGTCAGATTTTCGAGGCCATTAAAGCTAGAGATAAATATTTTCCAATAGCTTAAAATGCTTATTGTACGCATGGACATATTATGACCCGTTTTCGAAATGCGTCAACGACTCACTCACGTGAGCCTAATAAATATAAAAATGTTGACTTTTCATCAAAGCAAATCCCTGTTAACAAAGTGAATGCAGGGTATTCCACTGTCGCACAGATTTATTATTGTTGTGGCAGTTGCATCGATTGCAATTCGACTGCTGTTCATCTTCAGTGCCCCCAACTTCTTCACGCTTCCCATCACAGCCTATAATAACGATGATGATGATGACGACGTTGACGTCGTTACCTGAGCATGCCCCAATGTGTTGCAGCCTGCTGTGCTGCCGGCGTCGCTGCCATCGCTGCTGCTGCCCCACGATCGCTTGTCGCTTGTATTAATAAAACATTAATTACACACTTGATACCCGCTCTGTGGCAGAGACTTTGGTTGGGTTCGGGTCTTTGCTTTGGGTTTGGGTCCGCTCTTTGCGCGGAGGTGCAAGTTTCATGTGGCATGCCATTGTTGTTGTTGCTTTATTGTAGGTGTTACTTGGGCTTGGCTGGTGGTCCAACACATTAGATGATGGGCAAATTGATGTGCTAGAAATTCAAGCAACATGGCAACTACCAGTTGCTCAATCACTTATGGAGTTGATTTAGGTTTAGTCAAGACTTTGTTAGTTGGAAGCTGCTGTCTATTATTGAAGAGCTCGTAGTTAAAGACTCAAGTTGCCACTTGATTTGGGGCACTAGAAGTGTTAAGCGTTCTTTAGTATTTACTATTAAGTGGGTTAGAATATCGTTGTGCATAGATATATTTAGTCATAACTAGACAGTATTTATTATGGTTGTAAGTTTTCGGAATTTAGGCTTTTGTAGATTCGATGAATGTCTCTTATAATTTTTGCCTTAAAGTACAAAAAATATGATAAACTCAGTTGGCCGTCCATCTATACGAACTACTAAATTTCGGTGACGAGAAGAGCAGGAGACCCAGAAATTTTCTCAGAGATGCGCGTAATTTTATTGATGGGAAAGGTTGGTCAATAACAAAATTGCTAAAAAAAAATTGTGCTCCTAGCTTGTTTGGGTCGATCCGAAGAGATTTTTCCTGTCATGCTAATGAGAGGTCTTAGCTGCTTCCTTTCTAGTCTATCAAGTTTCATTTGCAAGCCGTCGCTTTGCTTACGTCACCTATCATATCCGTAGTCTTAGAAGTTTCTCTCCTAAATAGTTTGCTTTTTTTTTATTTAAATACAAACTGCGTTTAGGGACAACCCCACCCAAGAACTCTTTCAATTGCGCCCAATGTATGAGTGATGGGTTGCTTGGTTGGATGCCTGACAGACTGCTTGGATGTGCTTGGCTGCTTAGCCTGGCCAACAAATTGATGAGCATGTCGTCATGCTAATTGTACGTGTGATTATTTTGACAGCAGCAGTGACGGAACTACCGATAATACGCCGTGGGCTACATGGACGGACACACGGCAGCTCTAAGCCGTCCGTCTGTCAGTCACTCAGTACGGCAGGCAGTCTGTAAATCTGTCAGTCCAAGGGAACTGAACTGTTCGTGCGCCTGTGCGTTTTTGGTAGTTGTCAAATTGAAAATGCAATCATGCGTTCAAACGTCAAATTAAACAGCTCGAAACTGATTTTACATAGCGTCAAAAGGCGCACGGCAAAACTCACTCGGAACTCATAGCAGCAACTCGTACTACTAGTTGTATGTAGGAACACCCACTTAACTAATCGCATGATTAATGATGTCAAACTGACACTTAAGGCGGCAGTGGCTGCTCCACGCTGCAATGACGACCATGGCCTGGTCCGAGTCAGAGATGATGCTGATGCTGCTGCTGATGCAGACGTTGCCGTTCCCAAATCGGTACCAATCTCGGTATATGTAGAAATCTTGCTGTCGTGCTGTCGGGCTGCCAATCGCAACTGCGACGCTTGAATGACAGGTGCTGACAGGTGATAGATTATTGCTGTGCCTTTGCTCTGGCTCGTTTTTTTTTTTGTTTTTCCTTTGCGTGATTTATCCAAAAACGAAATTACATGGAGGGCAATACCACTCGATTATGCGCCCCAATGGGAATCGGGCAAAGAGCCAGCAATCAGGCAGCGAGACTGACGGTAATTGATCTGTTCAATGCTTACCGATCGCCATGCCACACTGGGACTCCCCATATGCTTTGGCTTGCTGTTTGCTGTTGGTGTTGGTGTTGCTACTTCTGGTGCGATGTTGCATGCAACAGAAGCAGTAGTGCGTCGTGTGGCAATATGCCGCAAGCATTATTAATGATGCTAACGCAACTTGTACGAAAAAATGTGGCAAGATTTTCAATGGCTTATTAGCTGATAACTCAATTAATTTCGACAAATTGTCAAGGCCATGGATGGTTGTATGAGTAAGGAAAAGGAAGTAAGCTCGGAAATAATTGTCATGCTTCTACTTTGATTCAGAATAACGATTTCTAACTTAACGGAAAAAGAGTAGCGAAAAGGTACAGACGAGAAAGAGACTGGTTAAGGCACGGCTGGCCTACGTCAACTGTGTCAGCAACTGCTCGGCTCCTGAGTACCACTGGCATCGGGAATTGGAACACATGAAGGTTTTGTGAAGCTGAGGAGGAAACCCCGACTAGACAAAGCCTAAATAATTAACTTTCTCTTGGATATTGGGCTACTAGAGGGGCTCTTGGGTTACAAGGGAGCACACTAGATCCTATGAGTCGCTGTACAGCATTGCTTAATAATATTATTCTTAAGAAGAATCAGAAGCTTCTGATCGAAGAATATATTAGATACCTAACACCAGGTGCGGATCTAGGATTTGGTCTTGGGGGGGTTCTTCACTTCAAAGTGTATATATATCCCGAAAACCCACCGTGGATCCGCCACTGCCTAAGACTATACTGTACCCCAATTTCAGAGCGTCATCCGTCAATGCTGATCAAAGAATTCTTAAGTATGACATATTCGAGCTTCAACTCAATTGCTATTCCTAAGCCACGTAATATTGTTGGAAACCCAAACTGCCTACCCAACTGATCTTCAGCGAACTGCAGCCAACTTCAACGTTGTTCCATTGATAACTTGGCTGCTCCAATGTTTTAGCAATTTGCATTTCAAACACGTAGTGACCTCGGGCGCTAACAATTGATTTGTCACAATTTGATTTTATTTTAGACCAAAGCTGGCGCTGATCTAGCTAGAAATTTGCCATAGTCAAATCAATCAAAAGGCCAAGTATACATTATGATGACGTTGTTATTGTTGGATGGATGGATGGATGGATGGCTGGATGATGATGATTTTTGTGGCATTGCAACGGTGCGGCCTCAGCGTTAAGGCAAATCAAATTGTGGCCAAAGCAAACGGCTTCAATGATCGTGTCACGTACGTGGAATTGGGTTGTGGAACGCTTTGGCAAGGTGCCGCAGACGTAGTACATAAATGCCAAGGCGGACATGATGATGATGATGATGATGGCGATGGCGATGGCAATGGCGATGACGAACGTTTAGTAGAACGAATTTCGTTAATTTTTATTGTGATTTCCTAGAACCGAATGATGTTGACGACGACCAGGTAAATCACGAAAAAGTGTCGGCGGACACGCGCCTCTAAAAAGCCAACAACGAACGTTCCAATCGAATCGAAATGCAAATTATGCAATGCCCCAATGCGGCAACGTGTCTTGTCCAGGCCAGAAGAAACAACTCCAGACAAGTCAACAACAGTCAAGTCGCTTTGGCTAGCTCGGTTCTGGCCCGTTGCCGCACTGCAGTTAATTTTTAACGACTCAAAGATTTGTGCATTCAGGCGCTACAAATTGTTTATTGTAGCCCCCATGCCCCAAAAAAAAAAACAAAACAAAAAAAAAAAGTCTATACAAATATTATTCCCTTAGACGCAAAGGCGACAACAACAACGTTGTCCAAACTCTGGCTAATTTTCAAATAAAATTCGTTGTGGTCAAGAGAACGCGTTTAGCATTTATTTTGGCTATATTTTTTTTTTTATTCATGGTAGAGTTTACAGTTAGCTGGCACAACAATCGATAAACCACGATAACTGATCAGTGCAGCAACAATACTCAATCAAAGTGCTAGATCTTATCGATTAGTTTGAAGCGAGCGTTGTGTAGCGCACTTAAGTAGTTGGCATATCTGTCCTGCTTGACTTTACTGGTTTGCCAGACTGTCCACTTGTCCGCACTGTCCACTTGTCTCTGTCTATTTATGCATGCCAGACACGCCAACTGCTGCCACAGCTCAATTGCAACAGCTTGTAGCTTGCGCTGCACAGTGGTCGAAATAGTGCAACTGAGAAGAAAAAAAGAGTACACAGACAAGTGGCCAAAAAGTCTTACCTATAATAGCCAAGCTTTAAATGTCAACTTAAAATATTTTATTTTTAAAACAATTCTTCGATTTTTTTTTCAAATGTCTCATAATCTGGGCGAATGGCAAAAGGAAGCAACAGCTGATGGCAAGCAAAATGGCCTTTGCCAGTGTTGTAAAGCCATGCTAACTAAAAATTACGCATTGAATTTTTGTATAAAGAATTTATTATTTTTTCACTGTAACATAAAGCAGAACAGACCCCTAATCCGCTTTCTCCTTCTTGTCGTCTTTATAAACTACAGTCAACTGAAATTGTTGACGCGTTATGCCCAGTTGTGCATCACGTATTGCCAGGGCTCTTGATATTAGCACGGCCTTATCCTTGACATTGAAGCGACGTCGATTTTTAGGTTGCTCCTTTGTCATTTCTTCTCTGGCCTGACGAACAGCACTTTCCCATTCGGGTCCGGAGCAATTGCGGCTGTAACATATTTTTGGAGTTTTGTTGGTATTTGGAGTTGGAGTCTCTTTCTCTTTCAAGGGATCTGGTTTTTCTTTGCCATCACGCGAGTCGTCCGATGCAAAACGCTTTGAATTATTGATTAGTGTAGCAGCTTCATATATCATGGTTACTCCTTGGCGTGGTGCAAGAGCCCGCAAACAGCTAAAAACGTGGCTGGCACAGTGCATCTTTACTCGAAAGCTGTACCAATGCTGCAAAAAAAAAATAATAATTATTAAAATTTTTTTTTTTTTTTTTTATTTGCTTTAACTTACCGCACGCGAAATATAACTTAGGAAAATATAAATTTTCCCCAAAAATTTTTTTTAAACAAACTAAATTTATTTATTACTATAAATGGAAGAATTTTTGTTGTTTATAGTTGCTCTGTTGAGCTTGGAATGAATATATTTCTGCTTCGATTTAACTCTATGACTAAATGTAACTAAAAACTTATTTGGTTGCTATGTTTTTATTTTCTAATATTTCTATCCAGGTTGGCGCTGTAAAGCAACAAATTTACTTTGACAGCTGTGCAAATTCAAAGTAGAAACTTACAGCAGCTAGCTAAATAAATGATGTGCGGAAAATTCTGTTGTTAAAATTGCGTTTGGCAAGCCAGCCAGAGTTGTAAAATTTTTGCAAATTCCAATGGATAAAGAGACGCCAACTTGCTTAATTTGTTCGCGATGTAACCAGAACAGAAAAATATATAGCATATTATTATTGGAATAGTTATATCAAGCATTTCGACCACTGTGCTGCGGCGCGTGTTAAAGAGTGCGCGCGCGCGTTATCGTCATAAAAATGTCATTCAAACAGCGACGCGTTCATGTCCGTGCCGCCTGAATGTGTTCCATTCCATTCGTTCTTATAGGCAGAGTATATAGCTTTGTACCAGTAGAGCGAGCGCTTAACAAGAAGCATGAACGATTTGTGTGTTTTAGATTGAAATCAAACTAAAGTTTAAAGCGGCAAAGCCGCTGCCAACAAGCACCGCGTATCGCAACGCACCGCACCACCCCGCTCGATTATGCTTCATGCTAATTTGAAGTCACCTTTACATTGGCGGCATCTTTCGCTTTTGCCATGTGTGATTTGTCAAAACTGTTACGATCGCAAAATTGCAGATAACGCCAACGATTGTTAAGGCCCAGCAAGACCCAGTGCCCAGAGCTGCAAACCAAAAAAAAAAAACCAAAACCTTTAAGCTTGTCGGCTTTTTTTACTTTGTTGTCCACTTTATTATTCGATGTAATAAAATTATTGAATATCTTGATATTGTCAGTTTCTTCGTCTTTTCGTGTGAAAATGCCAAATATTACTAATTGGCTGTACAACTTCAACTTGCATATTTATATCAAATGCCAGCCAGACAAGTCTATTAAGCAGTATTCCTTCCAGTAATGCTATCTAAGCAGACATCACTTGAATTCTTGGTCATTTGTTGTTCTTGCTTGACTCGTGTGTCAATAATGTCAAACATTATGTCAACAGACTCGTCGTCGTCACCATCATTATCGTCATCAACATCATCATCATCAACATCATCATCATCATCATGGTTGTTCCCGTTCTTGTACTGCCGTCGTCTGCTTGTCTATCCAGCGCCACGCGACAGACCCGGTCCCAGACCCCAGTCCCGGACCAAGACCCATATATCGTACTGTACTCCAAGCATAAGAAGTTCAATGCACAGCGCATAGCACTTGCACCCGCGCCCGAAGATCGTCTGAGAGAGAGCGAGAGATTGCAAGAGAGGGACAACCTGAGACGGCGGCCGCCTCTCATTAACATAACAAGTAAAGTCAACAATAAAAATTGTTGTCTAAACAAGACGGGGCGCAACGTTTCAATAAACGCCGCTGCAGAATTTATTGAGGCTGTGGTAAATATTCGGGCCCCGTTCAAAAGAAATCAAACAAAAAACGCGCAAGTAATTTGTTTGTTTGGCCAAAGGCAATAAAATGACTAAGCGGGCCGCCAGGAATATTCTGTGGATCAGCGGGCAGGCAGAGTGGTGCAGCATTGTCAAGTACAGCACGAGACATGCAGTGGCGTTGGGGGCGGAAGGTATATAAATATAGGCGCCGGGACTACAAAGCAGCCCTGGCATGTACCAGGCGTAAAGCTCCAGCAGAATGATCGCTAAAGATATGACTCTGTAAGATTCAAGGAGCAACCATGTTTCCAGCGTGAGCGCCAGAGCGTTCAAATAAATCTATGTGCAAGTTGCCCAGTTTTCCTTTGGATGTACTGTTTGGGTATTTGGAGTTTATGTGATCAAATTTCATATATAAGAAGTCCGTCGGTGACAGATCGGTACTTTAGAGAGAGTGGCGCAATGTTCGAACTGTGTGTGTTTGGTCAAAAATTCCCTCATCCCTCCCTACTCAGCAGCTGATAAACAAATTGTAGAGAAAATTTGAATTTACTTGGATACAGTTTCGAATATCCTAGGCGATTGGCACACGATTCACAAACTTGGCGCACACCTCTCGCATAAACCATTCTTCGGTAATAATTTTTTGAACGCAGACAAATGTTTGTACACCGGTTAGGATCCAGGAGCGTCTTCATTTAGGTCACACTTTTATCAATCCTTGAAGTTGATAGGCGACCGGCGCGCTGGTCATCTTCGATGAGCTTTCTGCCCTTTCAGAACTCGAATCCAGTTGAGCAGCTCATGGTGGCATCCGTTAATCATTCCAATCCAGCTTGCATCGCGACAACACTTCTTAAGATAGGTTCATGGAAATCAAAGTGCTGACTCTCAGTTTGCCCGCAGGCAATCAATCCTTGAAGTTAATGGCCAACCGGTGATCTGGTCTTCTTCGACGAATGGAGCTCATGGAAGCATTAGGCGTCCTTTATCAATCCGAGAGTCTGCGTCGCGGCTTTTCCCAGTGCAACTCCAACGCTCTCTTCGCGCTCCAAATATTTATGGATTCTACCCTGTAAATCTCAACGAAATTGGCAACAGATTGATATGATTATTTTTTTCCAATCAAATAGCTAATAAGTTTGGACACCGGAAGAACGTTTCCCTTAGATGGAACCCAGTACATAACAGCATTTGTGGGAACCAAATAGCTGATAAGCTGGCAAGAAACGGTGCAGTAAAACAATTAATAGGGCCTGAAGCCTTTTTTGGTATTGGCAGACACACCATTAAACAGCTGCTACGAGAAGAGGAGAGATCCAGATGACACTCAAATTGGATGGGTAGGGCCGATTTACGACAGTCCAAGCAGCTCCTCGGCTCCTATGATCTGAATAGGTTCAAGAAAATCTCCCACTTGGGCAAGAGCTAGTAGTGAGCACCATAGATCCCAAGGGTCGAAGTGCAGTTTTCTCCTTACAATTATTATTATTAGCTAATTAGTTCCATTGAGTACTTAAAGTGCGCTTTATACGACTGTCATTGGCATTTGCCAGTGTTGAACAATTTATGATATATATCCGATCATGTCGCTTACAAATGTAACACTAAATCTTATTAGCAATGACAATCGATTAATTTCGTATGCACAAAGTGTCAGTTTCCCACTGCACGCCGTCTTCCCGTCTCGCTGGGATACTCTGCAACTGAGCTGCTCCAAGCAAACGCTAAAAGATCGAGCTGAAAGATTTATCAGCAGCAATGTCAGAGCAGAGCGTTAGAGATTCAGGTAATAGCGATCTAGAGGGGTCTCCACGTGCACACGTCGCTGTCAGTTATTAGAAGAATTGTGTAGCGATTTTTTCATAGAATTCTTATAGATACACGTATAGTTGGGCAGATAGGCTTGATGGTGTTGGTGCTGGTGTTGGTGTCGGTGTCGGTAGTGGTGGCCATGTCCAATGTTGACAAATCGCTTGTAATAAGTCAAAAAATGTTGCCACTTCTTCAGGCTGGGAACACTTAGTATGGATGGGCTGGCTGCTTGTCTGGGATTTCTTTTGCTTTTCTGTTTATTGATTGGTTCTGTGTGTTTGTGTGTGTGTGGACCTTTCTCTGCTTGTCAAACAACTGTAGATGTTGCGGCATTTTCACTTTCACCTGCAGCTTCAACTAATGAGTGTTACTTTTTTTTAGATCCTTTACCTGCGCTGGCACTACTACTAAATGCCAAACCCAAGCAAATTAGTTGGAAATCTCAGTCAAATCGATTTGATATCGATGCTTGAACTAAGACGAGCTGCAACAATCTGTGGCAGTAGCACCATCGCAGTGAGTTACGAGCTCAGTTGTGGTGGTTCGTCTCAAATTACGTGGGTAGGCTGTAAAGTATTTGGCGCAGCTAAGCGATCACAATGGCAATCATTTGAGAGGTGATAGAGTATTTGCAAACAGTTTTGTTGTGGAAGCTCCCAGTTCCCAGGTCGGCTAAGAGAATTGCTTCAGAAATAATTGCCAAAATCCATGGAATGAAGCTCTGCGAGAGCTCTTTTTTACTCTTTTTTTTCTTTCAAAAAATGTGCTGCCTCGCTTGAGCAATCTAATCCAATTAACTTTCAGCCTGCCCTCGTACCTGCTTAGGCGCAGCAGGTTGCGGCTTGAACCCTACTTTAACTAGCTATTTAAGAAACTTCTTGGATTGTTTTGTTGTTGTTGTTGTTTGTGGTTTTGTGTTGTTGTCTTTTGTTGCTTTTGTTTTGTTTTGTTTTGTTTAGATGACGCTGGTGGTCGGGGGATCTGCCCCTGCCTTCGCTCTTGCCTCTGTGCATTGCAGTCAAATTTTGATTTATATTTATTAGACTTATCTATTTCGGAATGCCTTCCGTTGCAGCCACATTGTTGTCGTCATTGTTGTTGTTGTTGTTGTTTTGATCGTTTAACTAATTTTTAGTTGAGATTCACACACAGTTCACACCTTGTCAGGGCTGCAGAAGCAGAAGATTTGTGTGCAGCAAGCAGTTAGTGCAGCCAAACAACGACAACGACAAATTTGTTACATGTTTGCAGCCAAATCTCTGACTGCTTGCTCCCAGCTCCCAGCGACTCCTCCAACACCTTTTGCATTGTTTAACATTAAAATGCAATAATTGTACAAGGTGCAGCAAAAATTTTGTGCACCCCACCAACACACTGCTCAGCTAATCCCTGCGTGCTGCTCCTCTCAAGGCATTTCCCACATTGCACGCTTCGATCGGCATCTTGGTCGTGTCTTAGCGCCTTTGGTCAGGCTCTGTTTGGCTGGCTCTTGGTCTGGGTGCTTTCTTAACTCTTGGCTCTTTGGCTCGGTAGTTGTATTGACAACAATCAAGTGTTTAGATTTTGCATTTTCATGTAGCTGCCGCCTGTTGACTTGTTCTCAGCTGCTCGTATCCATAGACGGGGCACTTAGGGTCTGGCTCCAAAGGGCAGCTCTACAAGTGGCTGTCAATGTTTTCTATCTGCAGCATTTTGTGCATTTTTTTCGTACACATTAATTTTATTAAATGATCATCAACGTTGGCATGCTTGTTTTTATTTTTTTTATTTTTGCGTGGGTTAAAAGACTTTGGGAGTTAACTTTATGGTGTATGTAAGTTTTGGCACTACTGAGGCTATTGTTCCGAAAACTGGCATTAGTTGGATTTGAGGGTAGGAAACTTAAGAAAGTTGGGTTCGTCGTGACTGGTGTAGTGACGTCACATATACTACCTGAGTATCTGAAATAATGAGTACTGGTTTTCTTAAAAAAATTTACTTCAATCGGGCTGATGTACGTACGAGTATTATTTTTCTTGAGGGATGAAAAGCTGGGGAATGTAGGAATTTTGTTAGAAAATGTCATGGACTGCCAACTTACAAAAAATCCCACTTTAGCACTGCCTATATCTTTTGCGATTTCTTTGATTTTTAGTTGAACCCCTATGGGCTATCTAATCTCTACTCAGTTTATTTATAAAGGGCGCATGCAACACATGCCGCATCAATTAATACAAGTGCTCATTCGGTTTAGGGTTCATCAAGTTGTTTGTTTTTATCAAAGCAGTTCATTTGCAACGCTTCACTGACATCCACTTGGACAGTAGTTATTGGTTTTTCCAGAGAGCTACACCAAGCATTCGTGGAAGTGGCTGGCTATGTGGCATGTTAACTTGCCGCCTGCTTGTTTTTATTGCTTATAAATATTGGTTCATAAATTCATAATTAACATTAGTGTTGAAGTAGTAGTGTGCTCCGTGCAACTTGCTACAATCCTTATGACGTACCAAAGGGATGATGTTCCACATGGCAAGCTGCAGTTACAGCTGCTTCACCTTTGCCTCTTAAAGCGGCATCATCTTGGCATCTTTTGGAAACCCATTTCCCACACACTACGTCGAGACCGTGAAGCAAAATATAATTTAAGCAAATATTTTAATTGTATTTTTGTCTAGATGTGTGTGGGTGTGTGTGCATGTGTGAGTTCGCGAAGTGGTTCAATGGCTGCCAGCCGAAAATTTCATTTCCATTTTCGTAGTCATTGTCATTGCCAGTGCTATAAAGCCCCAGACCTAGTATCTAAATACTCTGGCCACCCCCCCAAAAAACACACATGGTCTCGGTTCTATAGTGTGCACTCCTTTAGAGCATTTGCAGCAATGATGAAAATTTTATGGTTTGGAAATTTTTCAATTTTCAAATGAAAATGCGCCGCTTTCAGCATGGCGTAAGCAAACATACATATGTATATACATACATAGTATATGTATATATTGCAAGCACTCTAGAATTAATAGCTGGCAGTGATACCTGGGCGCTAGGTTCAGTGGTTGGGATAAGACAAATCCTACGCTTTTCGACCGACCTCTCAAGGTTCCATCAACTATAAAAAAAATGTATACCAGGGCTGCAAGCCTCAGAAACATCTTGTGCGGTAAATGAAACTTAAAGAAGCAATAAAAAAAAAAGTCAGAAACCACTCCGAGAGCAACTTTAAATGGAGCACAATATATTCGAAGCGTCGCAGTGCAGCTTTCCCCAAAAATATTATTATCTTTTAAAATGGATGCTCTTTTCTTACTTAGGATTGTATTGCTTATAATTATTTGTAAGCAATACTTGTATTGCAGGAAATTCCTGATTTCTTAAGGACTTTCATAAATTTGAAGGTACACATAATCGCAGGTTGGCACAATTTTGAGCCCAAGACTTTCATCATCATTTCCTGATGGAGCATAGGTCCGCAACTCAAGACTTTACTTTTAAGAAATTTTTATGCTGATAGCTTTTACCGAACCCTGAGGCACAAGTGGGTAGTTCACCAAGTGGAAATGCAAAAGTGCCCAACAACAAGTTGTACCAAAAATATTCTGCATTTCTGCGCGACTCAGAGCCTGGACCGCGAAAAGTAGTTCGCTGCTGGCCAAAGCAGTGTTGACCAGTGTGTATATATTTTTTTTGGACCGTGTTTGGTAGCTTGCAGTGTACAAGCACTAAAAAAAAGGTGATTAACAAATTTAGCTTTTTTGTTAAAATTATTCAAATTGCGTTAAAAAAATAAATTGTACTGATAAATTTTTTTAAACTTTAATTTTTATGCTATTAAATTAAATCTTTTTGCAACTGACTGTTGTAAACAGCTGATTGTTATTGCTCATGTCGAAGTCAGGAACTTATGCATTACTGCAAGACTTTGTGAACAACCCAAATATTTCAGCTACACCAAAAAATTACAAGTTTATAAAAAAAGCATTTTTGCACAGGCTTAGGATGGTCCCAAAAAAAAATTTAACTTTTGTTTAAATGGTTTTCACAATATTTGAAAGCTTTTTTTTGGTTTTTTATTTTTTGTATATTTTGAGGCCGTACTAACAGCAAGTTGCAGCCAAGAATTCGTCTGCATTCGAGTTAGTTCCAAAATGAACTAAAAAATGAATTTAAAACGAAAGTATCTCTTATCCGAAAAGAGATTCTTTAAAACTTATATTTGGGTTGACAAAAATAAATTGCTTGAACCTTGACTAAAAACAACCCAATAAAAATTTATGCTCGTGAAAAAACTGCTTACCAAAATCGATTTTTAGACTCTTGTGATTTTTTAAATATCAATTCTTTTTAATTTTTGGAACTGCTTCGTGTAAAGAAGGCATCGGCACGAAAATGCGGCCTATCTCTAAAAAAGGGGAAATGGGAAATTTCCTGGTGCGGACTTCCCATATCTAGTAGTTAGATTTCTTTCCATTCATCCTAAAAGAAATCAATAAGCAAAATAGAAAACATTAATTCGATATTCGATAAGAAAGTGCATCAAAATCGCATCAAAACTTTGGAAATTTCGGAAGTTACAGGATGTACAAGTATTATAGCTGGCATGGAAATATAGCGAAAGCTCTAGTCGTTGTTGGTTTCTATAATCCAAAAAAAAACTCCGGATTTAAGTGTTTGAAGAAAATCAGTAAAGTTGCTGTTTGCCAGCGTTTTTTGCGCGTTTTTTGTCGCGCTGCTGTCGCTTAGTTAGATGTGCCTGAAAATCAAATGAGAAAAAAAAACCAATTGCTGCATTTATTTATTGGAACGTACAGTCCACCCCCTCCAGCGTGGAGTGGACAAATTATGTTCCTTATTAAGACTAACAACCCACAACAAGACAAACAAGTGGCATACCCTGCCCTCCTGCTCACCCCTCAACAAACTGCCATAGCCCAGTCTCTTGAAACTTAAAAATTCAATGCATAGTCAAGCTGGTACTGGTACTTGGTACTAAAAAGGACATGTTCCACTTGAAAATAACAATTTCATTCAATTTTTGATCATTTGCTACCAGAAATGGCAAATCAAAAAGCTATAAAAACCGACGACAAAAGGCAAGCGACCGACGTTGAGTCCTGGCGCAGGACTAACAATTTTTCTTAAGCGGTTTGGGGGCGGTTTTTCGTATAGACCCTTCCGTATTCGAGCTGGGCAGAGGCTTTAAAATTGAAATGACACACACACACACGTGCACACTTAGTGTCCTGTGTGTGCTTGTGTGTGTGTCCGTTGCATGTAACTTGTGATTGAGTTTTACCCCCGACCCGATACTGCCCTGCGCCTTACCAAGCAAATCCTGCACGCAAAATTTATGTTGCATAAAATTTTTCAATGAATTTTATACCAGGAATTTGACTTGGTTTTACATTTGCCTCCTGCGCGCGCTCTCTAGCAACCGTGTATCCTTGTAATATCGTCTATATGTATATTGTTTTTTTTTGGTTTTTTTTTTTGTATTTTTGTAAAGAACGTCTTAAATTTTTAAATGACTTTCCATGCGGCGTCGACGTTGGCAACGCACGTGGCATATGGAGCGTAAAGCAGTCTGCCCGCTGCGCAGCATCACTCCCTCCGTAACCGCCGCATCCTGGTTGATCGATTAACCAAAACCCGCTGTAACTCAACCACCAAATGTCAGCCGTATCGAAATCTAAGCCAAACAGGTCATTCAGTCATTCAGTTATTCAATTTTTTTCTATATCTTTAATATTTATTTTTATATAAGGGTTTGGATTTTAATGCATGTTGCAATGTTGCAAGCCCAACTTGTGGTTTATGGCATTATTTTTGTTATACACTGTACTTTGGGGTATGTTGAGATTATGCCAAAAAATTGTAGACTCCATCCAATACAACCACAAAAAATGATTAGGATAACCAAGAAAATCGATTTAGCAGTATCCGTGGCCTGTTGCACGAATACTAAGCGGGCTTGGAATATTTCGATATTCTCCGTAGAACTTTGGTGTATACTCCCCACCCATGAAGTCGACAAAAGGTATTTACCAATATTATTTGTCTTGTAAAATTTCGATTAGTTTTAGAGCTATCAACAACTACATATTTGGGTAGATATTTGCATTTTTTTTTTAATAATAAACTGAAAAAAATTAATATGAAAAATATAAAAATTTAACAAAATAAAAATTTGTTTATTTTATTTAATTTTTCTGAAAAAAAAAATATTTAATTTTTTTTTTACATTCCATTTTGGAAAACATTGTTTTTAAAAAATATTTATGTATTTATATAATATTAAAAAGTGTTGGCGGTATACAGTAAAAAAATAGTTTTATATATTTCAAATATTTATAAGTATTTTTAATATTATTATTTTATTTTGATTTTTTTATATAAAACTATATTTGATATAAAAAATTTAAATACTTTTATAATATATTAAAAATGTAAATATTTGCTAAAATTATATCTTCTGCATAATTATTTTAAAAAAAAACCTTTTAATTTAATTCTACATATTTTGAAAAGTATTTATATATATTTATACTGTATAAAAAAAATGTATGTATATATATATATATTTTTTTTTTTAAATATTTTTCCTATTACCTAATATTTTTTTAATCAAACTTCAAAAAAAAAATAAATTAAATACATATATTTAAAATTTTAAGAAAATATACTAAAAATATAAATATATGAAAAACAGTAATACATATTTTTTATTTAATTTTTTACAAATTTTAGTCTTTTTTTTGTAAGCCCAATATTTTTATTCTAAAAATTATGAATTTTAAAAAAAAAATTATATATAATTTATTTTTTTTTTATATGATAGTTTTTTACACATAACTAAAAGTATATACATTTATTACATTTTATATAATTTTTAATTTAATTTTATTCCATGGCATTAATATTTAGATTTAACAGATAAGAATAAATATATACAGAGTTTAGCTGACTTAGCATTTCAACTGAATGGTTAATCTTTAAAAATATTAAATTAAGTTTACAATAACAATATTAATTTGTTAGGAAATTTGGGGAAAACCTAAAGCTGATAAATTTCTTACATTTTATATATATAGTTATATTTATATTTTTGTACCTATTTTATTAATTTTTTTTAAATATTTTACCTATTGTATAATATTTTTTTTGTATAAAAAATATTGGATTTACAAAAAAAAATAAATTAAGTATATATTTAAAAATGTTGTAAGAAAATATAAAAAATAGATATATTTTTATATATTTTTTATTTAATTTTTTAAAAATTTTATTCTTTTTTTTGTTAGCCCAATATTTTTATTCTAAAAATTTTGAATTTTAAAAAAAAATTATATTTTTTATTTTTATTTTTTCAATATTATAGTTTTTTATACATAACTAAAAGTATATACATTTATTACATTTTATATATATAGCTATATTTATATTTTTGTACCTATTTTATTAATTGTTTTTTTAAATTCTAGCATTTTTTAATGCTTAAACTCAATAAAGATAATTTCCAATAGCCGTACATTTTTTTTACATTCCAAAAATTTTGGAAAATATTGGTTATACAAAAAATATGTGCATACATTTTTTTTTTATAAGACAAACTTCTTTTTATTTATTCAACTCATTTTTAAAAACATGTCAAAATTTGTAAAAACATATTTTTTAATAAAAAATCATTCAAAAGTCTAAAAAGTGTAAAAGTTTTTTTTTTTAAATCTTGGAACTTAAAATTTTTTCTTTTTATGTTTTATTATTTTAAAATTAAAATGTGTTTAGTAAAAGATTTTATTTGATAATTTCCCTATCACACACTAAGTTATGTTTAGTGTGTAGCGATTTATTTCTTCTGTCAATATTGGATGGTAACCTTATGTACGTATCGGTTGATTACCAATAAATAAATATATAAAATCAAAAAAAAAAAATTTAAAATTTTGGATTACATTATTGTGAAAGTTCTACATATTTTTGGTCTGACGCCGCCGAAACCTTTCATACCACCCAGTAACTATTAAGAGTGTTAAATATGCATTAATGCTTAAAATATATAAATAATATTTTACAACTTGATATGAATGTTCGTTTTAAAATATTATACAGAAGGTTATACAAAGATACAAAGGATAATAGGGCTGCGTGCCAAGATGTTCAAGGTCGTAGATGTAGTCTGTGTAGTAGTACAGTATATCCCCTACGAATGGGGCACATTATGTATACAGAAAATAAATAAAAAAAAACATAATAAAAAATTAAATACAAAATTTAACAATAATTATTATAAAAAGTATTTGACCACATGCATGCTTGGCCGTGCTTTTCAGCCCAAATAATCTTCGAATTGAGAAGAGGAAAATGTCCAGGCTGAATAGCTTATCGATACCGAGAACGAATATATCGAAATAACATTTTTTTTTAACTTTTTCTCGATTACACCAAAAACTAGACGATCAACTTCAGAATAAAGTTTTTCCTGAATTTCCCACAAGATTTTGGAAACGCAAAAATTTGGAGTAGCTTCATATCGTTCGACTATTTAAGTAGAACCTGCCTAAAAACATTCGCAAATTTCGAAACATGATTAAAACCCTTTGAAAGAGGAGGCCTACCCTTTTTATACCCTGTACCTATAGGTACAAAGGGTATACTAGATTTGTGCAATGTATGTAACGGACAGAAGGAGGCGTGGCAGACCCCAAGTCCTTTATACCAAAATGCTTATCATAACCTCGGGTAGCGATTGAGCCATGTCCGTCCGTCCGTCAGTCCGTCCGTCCGTCCGTCCGTCCGTCCGTCCGTCCGTCCGTCCGTCCGTCCGTATGAACGCCTAGATCTCAGAGACTATAAGAGCTAGAGACACGAAACTTTACCAGCTGGTGCGCATATTTGCTAAGCAGATGAAGTTTGTTGAATCATGTCAATATCTTTCCCCGTTCCCCCGCAGTAGAGTTCCGCGGTTTTTAGCCACACCTTTTCATATTTTCATCTGAAATTTAACAGAGCGATTCGTTGTAGTTACATGCATCTATATGTAAAAATGAACAAAATCGGACAAATACAACAGAAGTTATAGTCAAAAATGTGCAAATTTCACCTCCCCTTGCCAATAAACTGCGTCAATATTTGACTCTACGGAATTATGGCTACAAGTGACCTAGAATCACAATTTTTGGTAAGCTCATTCATGTGGCTCTAATGAACAAATCCACATCCAAATTTTATCGATGCGGTCCCCCCGACCCCCGCAATCCATTTACCGTGTTTTCTCCCACACCCCTCAACATACCAACTTGAAACTTACCCCGTATACTTTAAATAAGTTCTTTGTTGTAACATTCGAGTTTCATCAAAATGGGTAAAATTTTAGGGAACTTATAGGTATAAATATCGATTTTCACCAAAAAAAATAAATTCCAATTGGAAAGTTCTTAGATGGAATATGCAGGAAAAATTTTTTTGACACAAAAGGTACAGGGTATTCCACTGTCGGGCACCGCCTCGATTGTACCACATTTTTTTTAGGTTATATTTTGGAGATCCGCTCAGACCACTCGCTGCTGACGTTTCGCATCAAATGTTGTATCAAATTTATAGGTATAAAAAATAAAAAAAAAAAACGTAGCAATTTTTAATTGTTGCCGTTTGATGTTATATTTTTTTTTTGTTTAACTTTGTGGGGTTCGCAGCTTGGACACTGTCGCCGTTTGGGCCTGGTTAACATTTATTTTTATTGTATTTTGACTGCGGTCGCGGCCCGTAGACTTGTTGGCCATGTTTTATGTGTTTCGTTTCCATTGAAAACCCCAAAGAGCCGAAACCAAAACAACATGAAACAAAAAAAAATTATTTGTAAACGGCGGCAGTGACAATTTTTGTGACCGCTTTGGCGTTCCCTGGAACTAACCATCGCGAGTTAAATAAAACCAAAAAAAAAAAAAAAAAAATGAAAAAATTAATTGGAAATTTTTATGTCTCAAACATGTTGTAAGCGTAACAGCAGCAACAACAACTCGCAAGTTCGAGGTTAATTGTTTGATTTTCTAACAAAAAAAATAAATAATTTTTAGGGCCGAGCTCGAAGAAAAAGTGTTAAGAGCGCCAGAAATACAGGAAATGTTGAGGCTGCTGTTACAAATTTCTCAAGCCGTTTCCGGTTGCCACAAATTTATGACTTACATGCCGCAAATTTATGATGCAGCTTTCAAGTAGTACTTAAGTTGCAGGCACTACAACAATTTGTGAAGAATCAAAACGTCCCAAAAACAAAAAAAACAAAAATCAACTTCACTGAAAACAAACAAAATTATTTTTTTAATTTGCAGTATTTTATTTACAATAATAATCGAAAAACGTTAATTCATAGTTAATTACAAAATTGCTCAAAATGTTTTTAATTTCCAGAAAAAATTTGATTTCCAAAAAACTGTTTTTGCGTCCTTTGATTTTTTTTTGGGAAACAGCCTTAATATTAAACTTTTACTATTTCTCTTAAAATACTTAAGAAAAAATACATTTTTTAGCAAATTTCAAATTTTTATCTCCCATTTTCGAGGTATCATGCTTAGTTGATGCTATAAATGTGTCCATGAAGTGCTTTGGATTCACTCTACCATTAACAACTTACGCAAAAGTATTTATATTTTTATTTTTAACAAAACATTTTTTAAAATCCATATGAAATTTAAAAAAATAATATTTTTTTTCAAATCCGAAATTAGCAAAGAACATTTTTTTTCTAATCCAAAATTAGAAGAAATTTTTTTTTTTTTGTAATCCGAAATTAGAAGAAATGTTTTTTTTTTCATATCCGAAATTAGAAAAGAGCATTTTTTTTAAATCCGAAATTAGCAAAGAACATCTTTTTTTCTAATCCGAAATTAGAAGAAATTTTTTTTTTTCATATCCGACAGGAAAAATTTTTTTTTTTAAATCCGAAATGAAAATAATTTTATTTTCAAATCAAAAATTAGAAAAATAAATTTTTTTTAAAAAAGCAAAACTAACAAAAAATCTTTTAAAAATAAAACATTTAAAAAAACATATTATTTATAGTTTTCTATTTTACAACCAAAATTAAATTTTCTTTTTAAAAGATAAAATGTTATTATTTTTAAAAATCTAAAATTTAATTTGAATAATAATTTATTTATATTAATCTTTTTTTTACCTATTTAAAATTTGATTTAAAAAAATGTATATGTTTATTCATTTAAAAAAGCATACAAAAAAATTGTTTAAGCTTCACAGGATTTGGATCCGTTGAATCCGAATCCGAGATCCAACTCGAACACGCACACCAAAGGCTTCTGAAATAAGCTCCAAAAATCCCATAAATCAAGTTATTTTCAGAAACCTTTCGTACAGTGGTGTCTAAAAATTTATTACTGCAGATTTGATCATGCGAAAGGTGTGCGCCAAGTTTGTTCCAAGAGCCCTTTGTGTGTGTGAATTCGGAATTGTATCCCTGAAAGCCCAAAATTTGCTTGAGGCTGCTGGTGAGCCAGTTTCTGGCCAAGCACGGTGTTGCCACCTTGCCCCACCCCCACTATTGTCAAGATCTGGCAACGCCGAACTTCTTCGCATTTTCTCGGCTCAAGCAAGACCGCAAAGGAAATCGATGCAGCTCCGTAGAAGACGTTCGAGAGGGCGTTACGGCTAGTCTGGGCGTGATCCCATAAGCTGAATTCCAGTAGTTGTAAGCGCAGTGGGAAATGCGTTTTACCCGTTGTGTAAGATTTGGTACGATAAGCTAAAAAAAAATGTTAATTTTAATTAATCATTCTCACTACTTTTCTATTCTACACTGTTCTTTATAAATTATGTAATTAAAAAAATAAGAAAAAACGATCTAAGTCTCTGCAGATCTAGCTAGCTGCCAATGAGTCAATTATTGAGCAGCAATAAATATCGAGTCATAATACACAGATCTCAGTACACTGTCTCAAAAAGTTTGCCCTAAACTATGCTACAAGTTTTCAGGCACTCAACTTAATTGCGGCCCAATCTGGCAACGCTGTACGCATCATTTTTTATTGACGAGTTGCATTTATTGATTGCGATTGCCAAAGCTTCAAATTATCGACAACTCCGGAAGCTTTTTTCTAAGCCAGAGTTGATCCATATCAGCTACACTTCTTTCAGTTATCAGTGCGCGGTGCCAAGGAATGGTGCGTTGTGGAATACTCTAAAAAGTGAAGTGAGTGCGGTTCTAAAAATATTTCAAGTGGTTTCGTTTATTGCAAAACTTTTTATTTATTTTAAGTATAATAGTTTTGCGGGTGAATAAAAAAAATGTTATAGTTTGGTAAAAAAAATTATATAAAAATTGCTAAAAGTTTAATTAAAGTTTGTTTAAAAAAAAATCAAAAAAAACTATTGTGCAAAGCTGTGTAAAATAGAAGACGGTTTTTCAAAATTTATTTACCAGCCAGTGTTTTAAAGTAAGTTTGAGCTTATTTTACTATTTTAATCAACAAAACTGAATTTTTAATAATTTATAATTTCCTGTTTAGATACTTTTAAAGATAAATATAGATGTAAAAAAAAATATTAAAATGATACAAACTTAACAATATAAATATTAAAGCTATGCAACTTTTGCAACCAATTATTTTATTTAATATAATATAATATATGTTTTTTTTTTTGGTGTTCCTTAAAGCAGAAAAGCGTAAATATAGTTCGAATTAAAAGTCAGCTTTTGAGTGCCTAAGTAGTAAAAAAAAATGAAATGCTTTATCAGCATGTATAACCGAGTTGATGTAAACATTTCCGTCTGTCTGTTTGAACGCTGGGATCACAAGAACCCGAAATCGTAGAGTCAGCAAAACAGATTCTTCTAGTACCTTCGCAGATCAAATTTGTTTACGCAATAAGAAATATTAAGTTACTTCCACAATCATGGAGCTACTTCACGTGCGTGTATTTTGTGACGTCATAATAATTTTCGTGGCGATTGAATGATTGAATTGTAGCGAAGATATCGGGCCGCCTGTCGGTGTGCTTAATATCCTATCCATACGAATAGAATTGGATTTTAGTCCTTATAACGAAATAAGTCACACAAAAGTAAATATTATCTCATATAAATATAATAATTAAATATCTTTGAAAAATATATATGTTTTTAAAAGTTTGGCATACCTTCAAACGGTTGCCTAAGAATAAAGGTGTCATCTTTTTCGGTACTTCAGTTCATGTTTCGTTATTTTCGAGTCGTTTTTTACCAAAGCATCACATTTTTCGATCTTTTCAAGATCTTGGCTTTGAGCTAAACAATGCGTCATTTTAGCTTTCGCTTGGGCCTAGACTAGCTTCTCACTTTAACTCAAAAATTTGATTTAAGATCAAAAAAAAAAAAAAGACGTTCTAATTCTCATTATCCTGTGGATATCCCATTCAAGTTTTATGTTAGTTGGGCTGCTAGGTATAAGCCGAAATGACTTGGAGATCGTGTGATCCAATGTGATGCCTAGAAAAAGTCAACAAATGGGGTCCCAAGTGAAATTCACGCATGGAAAAAAAATAATAGTTGACCTCCAATTTTTACTGTTCTTGCCTTTTGAACGAAACAAGAAACTCTGGACCTTCTGCTCGACAAACGTTTCCTTACGTATCTTTATTCAAATACTTTATTTTTTGTTTCATCACTGCAAAGTATATAACACCATTTAATCACTCAGTGATCCCGACTGGGTCCTACTTGACTCCAAAGCTAATAATCACTTGGATAGCTTATTACCAGAGCTATTCTCTAAACGTCATTATAAATAAAAAATTTTATTTGCAAAAAACCAAGTTTTGTGACCTTTGTACATGAGTATCTTGAGATGCGGTCCAGATCTTTACAAGTTCCAAACATTTTGTGCTCCCAATTTCACCAAAACGAAATTTTCATGTGGTTTCGAATCAAATATTTTGTTGCATGAGGAATTAAAACGAATGGGCTAAATAGGTTTAAAACAGTACGCATTTTATACTGAAATAATTTTTTAAATATTTTTTGATATTCTTAGATTATATTTATGCCAACTTAAAGTTATATATTTATTGAGAATTATTTTTAATAATTTTTTTTCTGACTCAATCCAAAAAAATAGCATGGGCAGCCCAAAAGGAATTTTTTTTTGCGTTCCTGTATGCGCACATATAATACACGAACACATGACCGATTGCTGCGACAGGGTTGCCGCATTACACAAAGAAAATTTCCCTTGTAACAAAAATAGCTAGGCCATGTTTAATTTCAATGAATATTGTTGCCAAAGTAATATTTTGGTGAAATTTTATTTAAAATGCAGTTGGAATAATAAAGAACTAGTAATATTTTAATGAAAATTAAATGTTAACAATATATAGTAGTAAAAAGGTGCAGAACTGCGGCAACCATGTCAGGAGTTCTGTATCAAACTAAATAATATCGCGCTAACGCAACAGGAGTACTTATAGCAAAAATAAGGGAAATATCGACCACAAAAAATCCGAATAAAATTGTTCATTTTGTTTTTTTCGTTTTCCGGAGCACGGCTGATTATCTTTCTGCTCCAAGGAGTGATAACTTTTTTATCATTATTACAAGGCAAGACTATTAAATAAACTGTTTTCATAAAATGCGAGAATAATACTTTCATGATTATTTTCAAAATGGTGGCGGTTTTACAAGCTTCTCATAATTTCATAATTTACCGATTTTTGACTTTGACTGCATTACAGTCTCGGATTCAGATTAAGAAATCTATCGGAGAAAGAATTTAAACCCACCCCACAAAACTTTTTCTGGCATGGACCATATAGCCTCCATTTGGTCACTTTTAGAACCCTAAGCTTTCCAACAATAGTTTGTGGTAGTCTTCAGAGATAGAAGAAGAGCGCATTATTTGCCTGCAGTTTTTGGATCCAAGCTGGAGTTGAAGAGCAGTTGAAGTTGGCTGCAGTTTCTAAAAGTCTTTAAAAGCGACAAACACTCGATATTTGGACAGACTGATCAAACAATTTAACTGCTTTGCATATACACGATTACACTACATTGTTGTTGGTAGGGTTTATTGGTTACTGCGTAACAGCTGGCCATGTATGATGAAACCCTGGCGCTAGAATCTATGAATGACTTATACGTTCTTATATTACGTGGAAAATTTTTACCTTGATTGGAATTGATTGAAAAAATATTAATGGCAGACGATCGTAATTTAAAACGCCAATTTTAATTAGTTGGAAATAGTTTATAGAATAAAAGACGCCAGCTAGAAAGAAATCTAGTTGATTTTGATAAGAGTTAGGATTTCCATAATTGAGTCAGCTCGGACGTTTGTAAGTCAAATTAGAACTTTTGAAAGTCATATAAATGACAAAAGAAGCTTCTTCTTAGATGACGTTATCGATTCTAACTAAATCGGTTTATATATTTTTACGAACTAGTGCAATTTTTTTTAACACTAGGAAACTTTTAAGTTAGTTCAACTGCCTTAAAATTAAGTTTTGGGAAGATATTTTAATTGTCATTAAATGTATTCGAAGACCATAGGTTTATTATCAGAAATCCAGCATTCGTAACAATTTCTAAAAATATATAAGTATTTGAACGTTCTGAGCTCCTTATTTTTCCTTTCTCATTGCATCTCTTGTTTCAATAAGCGATAATTTTTAAGCATTTTTATCAACTAGTTTTGAGCGTATTTTTGGCACAAAATGTAATTTATTTTTTTTTTATAAAAGACGCTACCTAAAGTGCTAGACACATTTGGAGTAGGGTATCAGCTGGCTGCTTGTTTTTTGTGAATGGCTTGGACTTGTTATGGTTTGGTTTCGGGTTTGGCTAGCCAGTCAGGCCGTTGTTATTGGATTGTTTATTTTGCCTGCACTCTTCCGGCTACAGTTTGGCTTTATAGTTATGGATACAGTAGCCGAGACGCTGAAGGAGCTGCAGTTGGAGTCGGTACTCAGTTAGTGTTGAGGCAAGCTGAGTCCGGCTCCGAGCTGCAACTGAGTGCAACAGTAGCAATGAATTTGCATGTAGTACATGAAAACCGTGATCTCCAATTTGTTGTTGGCCCAAGTCAAAGTTAAAGTCAGAGTCAGAGCCAGAGGGCCGTACTTGGGGCTACAAGCCAAAAAGTTTGTAACATTATTTTAAGCTGCCTGCTGGCTGCTGCCTCACCATGGCACCATGGCATGGTTGCCAGTTGTCAGGCTTGCCATGGCAAATTTGCGATCAAGCGACAACAACAGTGACAACAAGCGTTGCAACTCTGTCGTTGCAGCAAGCAATGGTGACGCTGACGCCAAAGCTGACGCTGATGGTGACGCTGCAACGTCTCAAAAACAACAGCAACAAAAAAAAAAAAAAAACACACATACTGTGAGGCAGTCTTCTTGGGTTTCAACGGTGTACATCACGTTGCCTTGTTGGGCACGCTGTAGAGAGTGGACATTGGACAAAAGTATCTGTAAGATACATTTATGCAGTGACTGCATTGGCTGCCGCTGCTGCTGCGGCTGCTATAAGCCTGGCCTGAACTTTATTGACCATATTGATTGCTGCTGTATTGATCGCTTGTAACTGATAACAAACAATTGGCCAGAGCGTCCAGAGGAACCAGCGAAAGCGAGGCGTCTCTCAGTTGGACGCTTGACATGCGAAATTTGTTTAAACTTTTTTGTTTTTGGTGGTTAGGTATTTCTTGCAACTTGGTGTTTGCTTTATGATGATGAGCAAAACTACAAGACTTGCAACTAGCTGGGGGCTGCAGCTAGTGACAGGCAGCTTGGTCTGCTACGCAGCGGGCGGTGCCAGCACGTTGCATATTCATATACTATAGTACTTTGTTGCTGCAGCGTTGCAACAGGGAGCAGCAGCAGAATTTATCAATTGAGCATCTGGAGTCATGAAAACGCATAAACATTTCAAAAGTTGCAGCGCGGGTCAATAATTTGACATGAAAGAAATAATACCAAGTTGAGCATAATGAGCATTATGCAAATGATGATAAAGTTAATGAAAATGAAGATGATGATGAAGCAGTCGAAGATGATGATGTTGATGAAGAAGATGATGAGCAAGAAATTGATGATGGAGTTGATGAAAATGAAGATTATTATGAAGTAGTGGAAGATGATGATGTTGACGAAGAAGATGATGAGGTGGAAAATTATTACTTAGACGATGATGATTATGAAGTTGTTGATTGAAATAATGATGATGATAGAGATAATATAAATAAAGAAGATGATGAAGCAGTGAAAGATGATGATGTTGACAAAGAAGATGATGAGAAGGAAGAAGATTATTATTAAGATGATGATAATTAAGAAGTTATTGATTAAAATGAAAATGATAAGCATGATAAAAATAATTACGATGCAGATGATGATTTTGATGATGTTGTTGAAGTTGCTGATTGTGTTAAGTTAATAGAGAGGCGCCACTATACGACGTAGCTAAATTTATTTATGTTATACAAATTTTAAGTAAAATATAAGAAAATACCTAATACGGTTCTTGAAAGTATATTTTAGTTCAAAAGCCAACAAATAGGAGACGTAAAGATTTTAAATTACCGCATCCATTTTTTAGTAATATTTAAGGGAATAATTATCATCATCATCTTCGTAAACGGTTTTATCAACATCATCATCTTTGCCATAATTTGCATCATCATCTATATCATTATTGCATCAGAGCTGTTTTAACTAAATCATTTTAAACTATATACATTTGTCTCTACGCCCGTTGATATGAACACGCAGATCTGAGAGATTAAGGGATACCGAATTTTACCAGCATATGCACATAATTCTCCCTAAGCCGAAAAAGTACCATATATAAAATGGAGTCCATATTCGTTTAGAAAGAAAAAACTTTATTTACTCTTACAAATTAATTTTCTTCGCAATGAATTTGACTCCCGAATCATCAAGTCAGTGGGAGTTGGGTGTTCTCACCCAGCGTAGGTTCCCTAAAAATTTGTATTTAGTATCAGCGAAGAATCTTATCGTCCAATTTGTTGCTGATCCGCTTATGTTCCTATAATTGATTGTGATGGCTGGTGGTCGTTATCCTAGACAGATTTCCTGGACAGATTTGCCAGACAAGCCCATTTGTCCCATTCTCGTTCTGCCTTGGTTCTGACCGTGTCTCTAATTTCAGATATGATATCTATGTTCGTTATCGCAAGAGCAACTAGTAGTGCAGATCTCTTCCTGGTACACTCTTCCACACCCCCGTTATCAAGTGCCCAGAGGGTGATTAAGTGCAGATGGATACGGTTTAGCGTTATCCTTGCTAGCGTACCAGGACTCGACAACGACATCAACGTTTCGGATTTAGGATACCATTACTCGGTATATATATCGGCCAAAAATACAATGCACCAGTTCGGAAGAGAGTCTTCTTCAAGCTTTGAATCTATATAACGTTTTCCAATACTGGAATTTCTTAGTTCCAGTTCAGAAGAGTCTCTTCCTCCGTCATTTAACCGTCTATATAGATAATTTTCCAAGAGAGGAATTTCTTGCTTTCAATCTTCTTTTCGCTTTAACGAACTTTTCGATCCATTTCTGAGCTGAAGAGCACGAGCGTCGACTTTTGGTCAATATAGACAATATAGATTTATTTTTTTGTCGGACTGCGTCGCTTCAATGGACAGCCGCAGGACTTTATTGCTTGCAACGCCTGAGGGACACCAATAGAAACGCGATCTTTCAGCCTGTTCCCGAACCTGATTCATTGATTATGTTCAAGTAATTGAAAGAGTAGTAGCTGGAGAGCTGGTTGCTTCTTTTATTATTTTTTTGGTAGCTTAGAAGTTGCAACCGTGGGTTGCAAGTGTCAGCAACTTGAGCTGCATTATCAACACTTGAAGAGTGCACATTTAAAGCTGTCTTGCAACAACAGGCAAACAAACATACTTAGATCAATGACAAACAAGCTAAAACTCTACAAACTTGGCCTAAGACACCGAGAGAGTGAGAGACAGCTAGAAGAGAGTTGGGCAGCAAGAGAGTGCGAATTATGGTTGCAACATTTGAGCAAACATTGGCAAAGAGAAAGGTGCTACCAGTTGCTTAGGCCCTTGGCCCGGCCTTAACTTGATGCAGTTGTTTGCAATGTTGCAACTTGGAATGAAATTTGTTCCTCTTGTTGTTGTACTTCTGGTACTAAGTGTTGTTGTTGTTGTCGTTGTTGTCAGTCGCTGCACGCCTACACAGTCGCCGCCAGAAGTTTGCAAGCGCCCACGCCCACATTTAGAGGGAGAAAAAAAAAAACATTTTTGATTTTTAGCCATAGCCATAAAATTGTTGCAACAACGCAAAACGTCAACATCAACTTCATTATTGTCATTGTAATGATCATCATTATGATTGCCGCAAGTCGTTGGCAATTTTGTAATTAATTTATTGCCATTTTTGCGCGCAGCAGAAAGTAAAGAAATGTGCAACACGCTTGTCGCACAAAGTGTCAAAAAACTATTTTTAATTGGGCCGATGTAGTACAGTGTGGCAAGTGTTATTGGTCGAAGGAGTTCAAATTTATAGCTACTGTATTTTGTTCTGTGCCTGACATATTGAGTTTTATGCAATGGAAATGGTGCAATTAGGTTAGTAGAAGAAAGCATTAAATTATGTAAAAAAAAATCTTCTTTTATTTTATTATTTTTTAAAAATGTGAATATTTTATTCAACAATAATAGCAAATTTGTTTGCTACTACTTAATCAAATTATAAAAAAAATTCTTGGGAATTAAAAAAAAAAAAAATTATTTTTCCCAATTGATTTTTTTATTCAAATTTTTCTAGAGCATTGACGAGTTTTCGCTTTTTTAACCTCTTTGTGTCTTGCTTCATCGCATTTTAAAGAAGAAAATAATTATGTATTAACAATATTTCATTAACTGTGCTCATAGGAGCTTATCTGAGGTATCTAATATTTTACGACTAATTTGCATAAACCGAATTAACATCTCATCTATGTTTTCATTGACATTTTTGCAATGACGCCTTTTGACCAAAATCGATTTTACTTGGGAGCTAAAGCAGACTGTTTGTTTATGCTTCGGAATACGCTCTCTAATGGACTTTTTCAAAAAAACATCAAATCAGCCGGTTTTGATTTTAAAAATCTTACCAATTTAAAAATTATATTATATATTGTACCGCATAATAATATAATAAGGGTCGCAGTGCAGCTTTTCCCTATCATATTATTATATTATTATTGTACCGCATCACGATTTTAGTTTTTGAAATTTTTTTTCATTAGTTGTTGTACTACTGTGCGGCGCCCGGCGTGACCTGCCACACAGAAGAGCGAGTGAGAGGACGCCATTGTGGGAGTGGGTAGAAAGCAGCTCGTAAAGTGTTTGACAAGATCAAAGCACTTTGCATTCGTGTTGCAAAACAACAAAAAGAGAGCGCACGGAAATCTTTCTATATCTTTTGTAGTCGCACTTTAATTGATCGTATTTTTGTTGGGCGTCTGAATATGTTTTTGTTTTTTTCTGTTGTTAGCTGCCAACTGCCCACTTGCAACAACACAACAACAACAGCAACAGCGTTGCAACAAAATAACAACACTTTGCCACATGACTAATGTCCTACTCAATAGACACTAAAGATGCATTACGATCAACGCGCTGCGCAGAAATTGCATTTTAATGCAAATTTGGTGTCAACGCAGTATCGACCATGACAGGCAGCGACGCGGCGTCGCAGTCAACCGCAGCAGCCAGCAGTCATCGCCTGTTGCCAGTTTCACGTAGCTTCTGCGTCGACGTCAGCGTCGTCAGCAAAGTGCGTGAGCGAAGCGCAGCAACGTTTACAGCGCCTGCGTCAGCGTCTGTATGCGTTATGCTGGGTTTACACTGCGCCTCGCTGCGACAATGCATCTATATGGGTTTTCGGTCAAATTTTTTGGGCAAAACCTCTTAATGTAAAGACACTCGCTTCAAATTTGGTTTTTATGCAAGAGAATCTAATAAATTTCGCCTTTAGCAAATATTTCTTATAGCTTTGAGCTCATTTGAAGGTTTTTAAATTTGGTTTGGTTTTGTCACTTATTTAATGCTGTTAGTGTGTTATCCGATCCAATTTTTTTGGAAAAATTGCAAAAAATCCTAAAATTGGTGCTATACAAAAGTTATATTCCACGAAACATGGCTACTTTTGTTAGGGTATATCTAAAATTATAAATAAACAAAACCTGACACAGTAGAACTTAACACACAGCGATGGCAACAGTGTTTTTTTTAGTATAAAATATTAAATACCATATTTTTGCTGTATGCCTTTGAATTTGCAACGCAATAGTAATACTTATGTTTACACTGAGACTCTATTCCATTTCGTCTATTTGTACATGTGAAGTTTTAAAGGTTTACCAAAACGTTGACTCTCTGTACACACTGCACTCAGTTCGCTTGTCACATTTTTTTTGACGCAGTGTGAACGCAGCATAAGTGTCGGCTGCTTGGTGTTAAAGTGACTGATTAAGTTTAGTGTTGCTGTTGTTGTTGTTATGGTTGTTGTTGCCTCTGCCGCTGCTGACGCTAAACGAATTATACGCTTACGTAGGTGGCAGACACTCAGGAGGCACCACACAGCCTCAAATGAATTGAGACGCGCCACAGAGTTATAAATATTGTCGCCTGTCGCCGGGCGGGCATTTGCTCGGTCCTTGCACTGCATCCAAACTGGAACCATGTACATAAGTATGTACATGCATATATATAATGTAGATCTGTGTGGGTGTCGCAAATGCAGGCAATGCATCTGGCCAAATCTGTAGGCACCCCATGCATATGCTTAGACAGCTAAAGATGGCAATACAACACCCGGTAGCCCATTTATGTTTATTACTTATGATTTCCATGGCCAACAGAATGTGCCTGTTGGCTAAAACATACAATTTTGGATGAATCAGTAGACCAGCAACTTTTTTATACCCTTTGGTTGGCTAGAAAATTAAGTTACTGTAAAAAAACGAGTTGGATCTTGCTTAATACCTATAGACCAAAGTTTTCAAGACGATAAAAGTAATCGAGTAATCGTATGTCACTTCGTCCGTCAATCTGCATTGTCTGTTTCTCGAAAACCAATAGAGTATGGAGCATTGATTTTTGGAACAGATGTGCTTTTTATGGTCTAGCTTTTCATCAACTATCAGTTTATTATATAAAGAACAAAGTTGTTTTTACTTTTATATGTACTCACCTGGACCAAAATGAGTAATAGGAATAGTTAACATACAAGTACCCCCACTAAGCATTGAGAGATTGAGACCTAATTATTTAAAACTATGAAAAGTGCTTTCTTCGCCAATCAGCTCAAAAAAAATATATATTTAGATTGGAATCTGCTGTGAGATCATACCAAGACACCATGCACATGAAGTATTTTTTCATAAGCTAATACTCTAAAATAATTTATAATTTAATTTTTTTACACGACCAATGGACACGTTTAGCACATTCTAGTGGCCACACGTTTGTTTAATACGTTTATGCTTATGTTCGTCGATTCGACGAGGCCGATTATTAATTGTTTATTATTCAATAACTAATGCATAATGTTATTAGGTTAGGTTATGGCGGCAGTTGGGTCTTAGCGTCCCAACTCACGTAGGCCCGTTGTGATACCGCTACGGTGGTGTTTACACCACTCTTCACCACATGCGGCTTAGACGGCAAAGTTCTTTGGTTCTTTTCCTGCAGTATGTCGGTTAGTTTGCCGACAGATTCCACACGTGTTCGATATCCGATTCCAGGTTTGGTTTGCAAAGAGAGCCAAGTGCTTTCGTAGTCTCAGTTTGTTATTAACTAATTAAAGATTTTAGTTCTTCGAGATCATCTTATGATCACTCCATGTCTATTCTCTCTTTTTGGTCACCAAAAATAATGCTCCTTTAATATCTGTCTCCAACTCAACTCTTTAAGTGCACGTTGAAAGTACAATGTTTTGTGGCATACCTTTGCACTTATCTTTAAAGTATGTAACTTTCCAAGGTAGTTAGTTGCAGGTTGTCCCTTGTACCTTTCATATTTAAGCATAACATCTAATAAAGTCATAAAAGTGTAGACACACACATACCTGTAAAATCAGACGCATAAAATGCTCATTTATGAGAACTACTAAGGGTTTTTATGGGCGCTGCCACATTGCTACCGGTACCGACTGAAATTGTTAGATGCTATCGCCGGCCATCTCATGACGTATAGTCGCAGTGCAGTTTGCTGCTGCCACCTTTGAAACCTTTGCCACATATTTTATGACGTACATAAAACTATGCGCTACCGGCTTGCAATCAGTTTAGCTGTACAAGCTAAATTTTATGTGCATCGATTTTGGCTCAATGAGCAACACAGCGCCATTGATGTTTATCGGTTTATCGGTGAAAGTTTTATGGCTGGTTACGCTCGTAACTACGTTACTACGTTGGGCTAGTGAAATTTTTATTGCTGACGATTTTAATCTAGAGTTTGCTCCTACTAGACGCTAACCAAATCAATTAACAAAAAGATGCACAAAAAAAAATAAAAACTTTTTCTTCAAAGAGCTCTGCTAGACAGTTGCTCAGTCACTTAATCTGTGGTCCAAGCCAGAGCCAATGTCTTGGAATCAAAGCAAAAACTGCTTAGAGCTACTTATCCCTTGCTTCAATCAGCTTAAATCGTTTGCCTATTGTCATCTCTCAAGCAGCGCTATCCATATCCAAAAGATACTCCAGACAATATAATAATAGCAGGCAAGTGGTTTTCAATATTTTGCGCAGGACCATTTTATTGCTTCCTGTCGCTGCCAGCTTCCTGTGCAACCCCCGCAATGCGGCAAGGTTAGTACCCCCTACACCCGTCTGGAATTTTTGCAACGCATTTCAAAAGGCGACTTAATCGAGCAAAATAAACCATTTTCATATGCTCGAATTGAGGCAAACACAACGCATTACAAGCCCTCTCTCTCTCCTCTCTTAAAAAGAGCTGAAAGCAGAGCTGATTCTTGCCACATTCGGTGTGGCATGCTGTGCGCATCTTTGGGGAATATCAGTCGCAGTTCTCACCTCAGTGCTGTTTTTTTTTTTTTTGTATCTACCCTTTAGTCATAGAGCTAGCGGGTATATTAAGTTTAACCCAATGTATATGACAGCTAGAAGTCAGCATCTCAAGCAGTGCGAAATGTGCAAAGTGTATACTGAAAGCGAAGAGAGATATTGCACATCTAGGAAATTCTAGGTCTGGCTGAAGACTTGGTTCGACTTAACGTAATGTTTAACTCCCACGCCAACGACTTGGCGTTTCCACAGACGTCTGCTAAAGCGTTTTCGACCCCTCGAGCTTCCAATCAGATCATCCTAATCATTGAAACCTAGTGTTATATGAGCTGCAGTCATTAAATTGTGTACACAGTACATGTAAGCCCAATAAACAAAACGTTGTTGACCTTTGACACTCATCTCACTCCAATAAGGTTCAGTCTAAGAACTCAAAACAAAACACAGATATTATTATTGGAATATTTTACGAAACTTAAATAAATATTCAAATTTACTCTCGGATTAATAGGGCGTCCGTACACAGAAGTTCAGGAACTAATTTTTTCTGCTTGAAAATTTACAGTGTATCCCTGAGTCGATCAACGCCTTGAGTTGCCCATTTTTTGTTGTTTGTTGCGCGAAAATCTTGTGCGAAATCTTTGCAGTTGGGGGTTAGTCTTTGTCAAAGGATTATCACTTGTTGTTGGTAGCCGGCAGCACTGCTGCTACCGTCTATCTATTGACAGTTTGCCGGGTATCTCTGGGCCAACTAATGAACTGTACACACTACAAGAGCATGGACAGCGGCGTGGGCCCAGACATTGTGCGGGAACAGCTTTGCTCGCTTGATGACTTTGACAGTGTGCAATATGCGTTGATTTTTTATGGCCTTCAAATTGAAGCTGGATGAGACCTACCAGTTGCTCAGTCCCTCACGGTCCCTGTCTCGCTTATGGCGTGTTGATCTCAAAATGCAGATAATAATTATTTCAATATGTGTGACTGACTTAACTTGACTTGACTGACGCTTTGATGCTTTGGCTCCATGACGCTGTGACGTACTGACTCCGAATCCGTTTGTTGTCGCTTCCCATTGGCATTGCCAGCGTTGTTTGTTTGTTGTTGTTTTAGTTGTTGGCAACTTCATGATCAACTGATCGTTATGATCATTATTATATGGATCAAAACCACGCCGCCGCCAACGTCGCTGCCGCTGCCGCGCTTTTTTGCATGTTGCTTGGGGTTGCTCTTATACGCTGTTTTTTTTTTTTTTTGTAGGGTACATAGGTTCTCAAATGCGTTAGGATATATGTAATAGTAATCTGGGCTAAAAATGGAAAAAAAAATAATATTTTTTTTGCTAAGGTGCTGTCGAGAGAAAAGTAAAGCCCGGTAGTCCCCAAGCGCCGAAGCGTCGTTAGCCACCAGCGGGCCCGAACAATTCAAATGACTTCTCATACATAGAGAATATATATGTGCTACTTTAGTGAACTTTGGTTGCATTTGGAATTCCCTTCGTTTCAGACCTGAACTTGTATCTATAGTTTCTTACGCTTTGGCTGGGCGCTGCGAATTCGAAGTTTATTATTTATTGGAGCACAGGGGCTTCCATACAAGAGTTTTCGGTCAAAGCCGTTCAGAGAAGCCCAGAGAAGTTGTCTGTCTGTCTGTATGAACAGCTTAAAATTAGACAAAAATTTAAAAATTTCAGATACTGTATGCTTCGCTTTATTAAAACAAAAGCCAGAGCCACCAAATTTGGTAGGTGTACGCATGTAAGCCTAATAGACAACAACACGTTGATCTACCCCCGGTACCAACAAAAAATATTTTATTGCAAAATTCAAGATTTTTTTCTTTTATTTTTGTAAAACTTTATGCAGTGTATTCCGTTGTCGTACCAGGCCTGGACTGATTTAAATTTTGTTGTAGTTGTTGTTGCGTTTGTTCTTATTAAGATTGTTGTTGTTGTTGTTTTCATTTAATCACTTGTAGTGGAGGCAGCGGGCGGACTTCAGGGCTGGCAGCGTTTTTAAGTTGAAAATTGAATTTCTAAGAATTACAACAAAAACAAAAAAAAAAAAAAAAAACAAACTATAACAACAACAACCACATTGAGTACGTCCAAGTGCCTTTGGCATATAAGCTGATCCAGGCGTTCATCCCTCTTTCTCACTCACACTCTCGCTTGCGGAATGTATCTGTCTCTATTGCGCGCAGTGTTTATTCTACGCTTGGGTTTCATTTCATTGCATTGCATTAATTTTGCCAATTAAAAAGTAAATAGAGCCTGCATCCTTTTACACGCAACTTGCCCACCCCCCACAAACACACTCACACACACGCACACACACATACAAGCATCAGGCATTTTTTTCTCGCTGCTTTCAATACAATTTAATCCAATCTGCACACATATGGCATACCCCCTCCATGTTGGCCTCAAGTCTGTTTCCAGTTCTCAGTTCGCTGTTCCCAGCTCCATTTTATAGGCCTTTGATTGCTTGGTCGCTTAGTTTCACAGTTCCAAAGTTTGGTTTGAGTGCGAAGACCCGTCAAAAAAGCAGTGGCAAATCATTATGTCGCACAGTGGTTTTAAGTTATTGCAAATGTATTGTTTTTTTTAATATATTTTTTTTTAAGTTATCACTAGCTGCCAGGCTTCGAGCTTAAATTTTTGTTTAAAAAAATTCCTATCTATCAACTAGAGTAATCGTGCAAGTTGAGCATCCCTGGTAGCTTCAAGTTTTTCCTAAAACGGAACTCTTTTGATTAAAACGCTGTGTTCAACAATTTTTTATAGCACTTGGAAAACCAATCATAATTTTTTATAAGAGCTAATACAATAAATTTAACCTTTTAATACTATTGTAACTCTCAAAAATGCGGTTTTAATTGTTTTCCTGTCTGTGTCAACAATGTCCGGGCTTAGATTTCGCGACTTTACTATCAAAACCATTCCAAAGAAGTCTACCTCTTTCTTTTTATTAAAAAAATAGTTCTAGTAGTATTGTATATTAAGCATAAACATTGTGTCGTATGTATATTTTTTTTGAATTTAAAGCAAAAAATAGTCTTTAAGACGTATTTTTTTTTTTTGTGGAATCGTTTTTGATCAAGTTCTATTTGTTTATGGTGAAAACAGATATTGACTTTGGACTCACCTTCTTAGTTGACTAGTTGAAAGTGGATTCGATAGCATTTCAGCGTTACACATAAAGATACAAATTAATTCTTTTTTTTTTGTTCGTTAAAAGTTTCCAATTGCAGTGTGAATCAAGTTTTTTTTTGTAAGTTTTTTTGCAGGCAAGTTTCTAATTCTATGTATTTACAAATTCAAGTGACTCAAAAATGAGTCGGCTTTTGTCACAGTCTGACTTAAAGTTAAACTTAAAGCAGTTAAAGTTGAGCTGTTTATTGTTTGTAATAATTTCTCAAAATACAAACTTCCTGCCTGACACAAACGGAACTCAGGTGATCTGCAAACGATATCATAGAGTGAATAAGCACTTCTGGAGCCAAGCGTTTGTAACAAATAAATAAATAGCACAAAATAAGTTAACTTAAATAAGTCAGCGTCTTAGAATCTAGACGGCTATTGCTATCTTTATAATTCGTTTTCAGATATAGTTAGTCGAAACGACGAGCACCTATTTTGAGCCAGCGAAAAAGTTATTTTGTTTATTTAAATAATGTTAATTTTACTAGATTTAGTTTTTAAAATGAAATTAATTTTTGGAACTAACGTTGATAACACCTTTGCCCATAGGCTTTTATACTAATTGAGCTTTATACATACATATATGTATACTACTGTGATCAAATTGAAAGTTGGAACGGAAATTTTTAATTTAAACATTCGGGGGTTTTTCCACTCGATAACTTTTTCTTTATGTAACTTGGTAGCACTGTTAGTACAGCTGTGCGAAATTTCACGTCAAAATATTCATTAATGTTTGAGATACGCTTCGTTTGTGAGGTGCTACGATAATGCGCCTTGTCACACGGCACTGGTTCTTCGTGAGCATTTCGCCAAAAATTCAACAAATAACGTTCCGCAATCTGCTTATTTACCTGATTTGGCTCCGTGTGACTTCTGGCTACTCACGCAAACTCAAGAGAGCGCTCCGGGTACACCATTTTGACTCGATTGAGATAATAAAAGCTGAATTGCAGAAGGCTCTAAAGGCTATTCCGACAAAACAAAAAAAGTTACGCTAAGGATATTGTTAGTCGATTTGACTACCTCAACTGCAGCTTAGCATCCATCTTCACTCTACAGCAGCACGCCTTTAAAGAAGCTGCACAAGGGTACAGCGAATATAAGGAAGAACCAATCGATATTAGTTACTTGCAAACATTAACCATCCCGAGTTAAAAAGAAACTTTCTTCAAAAATTTACGCATTAGCGTTAATAATTTGCTAGAATTGTTCTAGGTGCTTTGCCCCACTGTGCGAATACAATTAGAACCGCAAGGCAATAAGAAGATGCGACCGCGTTGCCAACGCCAGTAACACCAACAACAACAACAACAACGACAACGTTGACGGTGTCAATACCGCCAACAACCTTCGCAACGCCCCCAAATTACTTAGAGCATACACATACATAGATACTCAAATGAACACAGATACTATACATAGTATAGTACATAGTTGGGGGGCTGCCGTGGCGTAAAGTGTTTTTGGGGCGTTTGTTTTAGATCTAGCGCTAGCTGTGTTCCATGTGCCTTTCGAGTCGGCAATCTTCTTGGTCGCCCAGTCGCAACATCATCGTCATCGTCATCGTCAGCGTCAGCGTCGTCGAACTGTGGCGCAATTGTCTCTCTTGTGTTGTGTCGTCTGGTGTGTTACCTTTTAAACGCGTATCGCATATCGCACCTGGCATGGTTTGGACTTGGTCGTCGTCGTCGTCGCAGCTTGCCCAGATCTGCCCATTGTCGAGCGGGCGGCCAACCATTCGTATAATTGTCGATGCGTTAAGGTAATTGTACACCGTCAGTTGTAGCAGTAGCTATAGATTGCCTAGCCCCAAGTGGGAGGTAATACTGTCTACTATAGTGTTGAACTGCAATGCAAATGGATTGGCTTGGCTTGGGTTGGGCCACGCCACAGAGAGGTTGCTTCAATGCCGTCGTCGTCGTGCGACGGATCTGTCGTCGAACTCACTGAATCGTTTCTAAGTTTTGCCGCCTCTCGACGTTACTCATATTGATGATACACCTTGCCGCAGCAACGTCTCGTCATGCTCATTTTGTGTTGGCGCTAAAGAGCATTTAAAATTTGCCATTTACTAGTTTCTGCTGCTCTGCGGTTTCCAGTTGATAGGGAGCTGACGCAGATGTAGACGAAGCATCGGTTTTTGGTTTTGGTTTTGGTCTGATTTGCTAGATTTGATTTCAATTCAGCCAGGAAACACTCGAACCAAAACTAACCCAGTTGAGACAACTATTGTTTGATTTGTTGCATTGTCTGTCATCTGTGTGTGCCGCTGCTACTGCTGCTGCTGCTGCTATCAAATATCTTCTTAATACTAACTTGTTTTTAAACATTAGCTATAGCAGCAATTAAATGCAACAAGGTGATGGAACTCAAATTTCAAATCCAATCGAAACTGCCACCGTTCTTGAGTTATGTGGCACTCACAACTCCAGCTTAATGGCAGCTTGGCATATATCACACTTGAGCCTGTCGCTGCCCCACACTTTTTGACTTTTTCTCGAAGTTACTGTTGTTTTGATACCCTACACAGGGTTTGTTGCGGCATACGAGACACATTTATCCTCTACTTTTAGTTTGACAGTTTTAGAACCTACTCTACAGTAAAGCTTCGGACTCCTTAGGAACTCATGACCGTGGTGAAAAAGAATGCAATATGATGTTGGCAGAAATAGTAGGGGCAAAAAAAGCAAACGATTAAGAGCCCCACAAAGTGTGTACCATAGTGAACGAGGATGTTCATCAGTACGAACACAGAAGAGCTTGGATGATATCATTTTATTAGGAAGCACATGCTTCGGTCTAGTTATACACCCATAGGGTTAAGATGTTCAATATTTTTTAATGTCGGCAACAGGCTAAGGAACCAGCTGCAGGAAGCGTGGCAGGCCATCAAACTCTAGAGCGAATCCGCATTGACTTGGATATCGCGATGTAGCTGATCTCATCTCATCGAGCTAGGTACATCAACTTATCGACACCCAAGTGATGTTTGTGGAATCTGAAGCTCTTCACCCAATGTGAATTTTTCAGCTAACCACCAAACTATGTACTCAACTATTATGCAGGAGATGTCCATATAGCATATAAGTTAGAAGAAAAATTTTTTTTACAAAGAACCCAACAACCCCGACTCAACTTTAAAAAAACACTATTTAACGAGGTATTTTGATGCTAATTCCAGAAGCCTGACGTGCCTGATGATTCAGTAATCCCAGAAAAATTTATTTGCGGATTGTCAGATACCCGGAATCGAAAAAAAAAGTTGATGGTTTTTTGGAGGTCATCTGAGAATATTGACGTGGCTGACTTTTTTTGGAGCTTAAATTCGGTTTCAGCGACCCCAAAAATATATACGCTCTATGTCAGGACACAAAAAAAAAATATTTTGGTGTTTTTGGAGGTCATCTCAGAACCCCAACGTGCCTGAGATTTTGTGTACCTCAAATTCTCTTTTAGCGACCTTATCTTGGATATAGGGTATTTAAAAGTTGGGTTCTTCTGACTGTAGCCGGCTCACTTGTTTCGGTATTTTTTGTTTTTTTTTTGTTTTTATTTTAAAACATTTTATATGCAGTCATCAACAGCTCATATATATTTTTATTGCCAACGCTCGGCGCGATATGCATCTGACTGAAATAATAACGTATAACCCGAACCAAACCGAAACCAAATGGATGCCAAAGGAACGCGGTTGCTGACAAACATCATCATGATTAAAGTATGATAATGATGTTGCCCATGTTGTTGTTGTTGTTGTAGTTGTTGTTGTCGCTGCTGATGATGACTACTTCTGCGTACAGATTTCCAATAAAAATATTGTCGAGTTTGAGTTCAGCCGAGTTGAGTTTGAGTTCGTTCAGTGTGTGAGTATGAGATTTACACGCTGATATAAGAAATACACAAAAATAACAATAAAACCAGCACAGAAACAACTTGAGGCACATCGTATTCGATTTTAAGGCTCAGTTAGTCAGTCCCCAGTCCCAGTCCCAGTTCCCCGTACATCTCTTACTCTCTTACGCACTCTATACTAACTATTGCTGTCTTGCTTTTACCAACTCTTTTGCATTTTTTTTTTTTTTTTTTTTGGTTATTGTAAAGATTTATTTCTTTATTTGGCAGCTTGGTACACATATCCATATACCATATACATACCTACCTACACACCATATACCATACTGTCTGTCTCTGAGTAACTGGAAATATGTATTTCTCTTTTTTATTACCAGGAAATTTTTATAAAATATGTTTTTTCCGCGTTCTCATTTGAAACCGTATGCAACCATGTTGAGCGCCGTTACTAAGCCCTAACTGCATTTTATCTATCGGTCTATCGAACATTTTTGCTGCTGCTCGCTTCGTAGAACCAAAACACAAAAATATGGTAGCTTTTGTTTTCCCAGAAGGTTGTGTCTAAAAGGGCTTTTTAAAATTAGGCTTTAAACTAATTTGCTCAGCTGCTATTAAAAAGTTTGTTGGATTTTTAGATTTAAAATTTCATGATGATTAAAGTAGTTCTACCAAAAATCTTTTTTTTTTCGGTGGTATTATTTATATCGCTACAAAATCTGCTACAAAATGCAAGATTCCAACAGCCGATTTCATGTAGCCTCAGAAGGCTATTAATCACTTTCGGAACTTTATGGCTTATTGAAAAATGTTTCTGCTGTAAAGAAACTTATCGAAAACGTACTGACGATTAAAATTTTGACCTATCGATCAGCGGCAAAATATGCCAAAAAAAAATTGTTGTTTTTTTTTTTACAACTCTTATCAACTGAACTGACCCAAATTTAATACACTAGCTTCTTAATCGTTTAATAAAAAATTTTACCAGCGCCAGTTGTTGCTCAGGAGCAGCCATTTGCGTCAGCTCATCGATCAGTTGAAATTAATAAACTACTCAATAAATACGGCCGACAGCTCTTGAGCCCCAGTATAACGTAGTGCTCAAGACCCCCTTATTTTAAATAAGAGAGCGCCAGAGCGGCAGTGTGAGCGAAAAAGCTCATAAAAATGTGTGCAAACAATCGATCAATCAAAATTTGACAAGAGCGCAAATCTCTGGGCGAGTCATGCTGCCGCCGCTATATGAGTTCCTCGGAGTTTGGATACTGACAAGCAGGCAGTTGCTGCTACCAATCTTTGAGGCAAACTTCAAAACAATTACACAGCAACATTTCCAGTGGCAGCCAAAGCGGTGGCAGACAAAGCGCACATGCAAAAGATACAAAAAAATATATATGTATGTATGTATGTATATAAGTGTATCTGTTGTAGTATCTTAAAGATGCTCGAACAAAGCCCAGAAACAGAAACATGCTAACAATAATACTGGCCACTGGCCACTGGCCAAACCAAACCAAACCAAACCAAACTCGTTGTCGTCATCAACATCAACATCATTATCATCTTAATCATAATCATCAGCAGCCGCATATTCAACTGCTCAACTGTTGATTCAAGCGATTAATCGATAACAAATAAAAACATTTCGACAACTACTTCCAAAGAACGCGCCAGTACCAGAGGCACAGTAGACCCAAAGACCCGCCGCAGACGTTTCTCCCGAGTCTGCAGCTGTCAACAACTCGACATTGTGTGTTGTCTTCTGGGTTTTTTTTTTTTTTTTTTTTTTTTGAGTGTATATGAGTGGCATGGCACGCATAAATGCCATGGAAATTTTCTCTTTAATCAATTATAAGTATGTAGTATTAAGAAAGGGCAACCGATGCAATGCAACGTGCCGCACACTCGCCCCCAGCTCCAAACTCTGCCACAGATAAAAATCGCAAAAATTCTTTATTGAATGCTGTAAATGCCAACCTCACAGATACACAAACGCACACACACACACACACACACACACTTGCTGCTTATATGTAGATACAAGTGTAATCTGCGCGCCCAAGTATCTGAAGTAGCACTTTGACGGCTAAAGTTGAAGTCAAGAACAACAACAACAACAGCAGCAATTTGTTGCATATGATTTTAAAAAAAATTATATTTTTTTTTCGATTGTTTTGGTTAGCGCCTATGAACTTGGCCAATGAGCTTGCCACATCTAGTAAGAGTTCACATTGTGTCATGCTTATAAATGCAACTCCTCAGTTTATACCCTGTACCACAATAGGTTTTATGAGATCCAGGTCTGCCACTGGCGGTATGGGGAAGCTGCTAGAGGCGGAAAAAATCAACAGCTCCCACCAGGTGCGTATCCAGGATCTGGTCTTAGGAGGGTACTGCACTTCGAAGTGTATTTATATCAGAGCTCGCAAAAGACTATCAATCCATTATTTCAATTTTTGGTAGGAGGGGGTCCGGACCCGAATACCCCGCGTGAATCCGCCACTGGGTCTTACATAATTTTGAAAAATGGTTTGTTTTTCAATCTCTAATTATTGATCCCTACTCTGGAACGCCTTCGAAGTAATCGAGCTACACCTCACACACTATGGATGGGATCGAAAAAGCTTGAAAAAGCCCGTTCCGAGCTTCAATCTTCACCATAGTTTTTCGAATGTATCTATGTGATTCGCAACTGCCCCAAATATTTTTTCTTTCAATTTGATGCTCTCTCTGTGAAAAAATTTCTCCGATTTTTACAGAACTTACGATATTCCCGAAATAAATTGCAAATTATGGATATTTTCAGCGAGAGGGCGCAAGATATTATAATATAAAGAATCACAAAAAAAATATAATGACTTGTATCTTTGAATATAACCCACACTTTTACGTGTAGCGCATCCAAATCATAATCGGTAGATGGAGTGCGTTGTGGTGTGTCTGGTGTGGTTTAGTGTGGTGTGGTGTGGACAGTAGCTGCATATGCTTCAAACGGTCGACAGTTTGTCTGTCAAATTGACATTGAAAGCAGCGACGCAGCGTCTCTGCTGCTGCGCAGCTAAAGGTAGAGTCAAGTGCAGCAGCAGCGTCAGCGTCAGCAGCATTGGTAGCAGCGCCCAACAAGTTGCATTTACATGACACTTCTGCACTTGTGTCCATGTCCAATGCCATGTCCATATCATCCAAGCCTGGTCTCCGATTCGGTGGTACTCTGGACTCTGCTGCTTGGCGTAGGTTGCTGCTGCTGCTGCTGCTGCTACTGCTACGACTACCCTGCAACCAAGTTGACGGACGTAGTGACTGACGCGTCGACTGGCCTGTTGGCTTCTGTTTGCGACGCTGACTCAGCAGAATGCCGCTGCTGCTGATTTTCTGCTTGGTTTGGTTGCGCTGCAAACCCTGCAACCCTGCAGCCCGGCAAACCCGGCAATACGGCAACCCTGCAACCTGTTGGCAACTCATTAAATAATGCCGATGACTGGACAATTTGGACTTGTTGTTATGGTCCTAGTCTAACTCACACTCACACTGCTGCTCTTGCCGGCTCACTCGCTCTAAATGTTAAGTGATTAAACAAGCTGGAGGCCTGAGAGACTGAGAGACTGAGCTGCTAAAATGTATAATCCTTCTTGCATTGCAACCAGACATTTGGCGTTTCCAAGTTCCAATCCAGCAAACTCTCCCGCCACTGCTCTTGCTCGTGGCTCGCTGTGTGTGCCAAAGTGACACTTGTACAGATTTTCTTAATGCGCCAAAGTGCCACTTGTCGTCTGTTTTGAGGCTCTTCCTGCAGGCCTCAAGCGCAGCCGAGTCGTACCGCGTCGTTCCTGTCTCTGTCCACATTTCGATCGAAGTTTTTGTACGTGTCTTGCAGAAAATTTTTGTTAAATCAGCGCTAAACGCTTAAGACCCAAGGCCCAAATCCGTAAGTTGCTACTAGACAAATAAAACTTGGAAGCCCTAAAAAGTCGTTGTCTACGGATTTCAGTTCTAATTGCTGGCCAACGCATAATTTGTCACATGCCAAATTAATAAACGAGTGAAGACCGCCAGCTGTAGTACATATGTATGTATATGTTTGGTACATAAGTACATATGTATGTATGTATGTATGTACACCTAGCTGCTATCTGCTATCTGCTATTGAGCCTTGGGTGGGTTCTACACTCTATATCGGGGGTCGTCCAAAGGCTAAGCACAGTAGCTGCTGATTTGGCTTCAAGTTGACAGTTGGCAGTTGGCTTTTTGATCAAGTACTTAGTAGTTAAGAGTGGGCAGCAGCAGCACAATTTCCAGAGAACTGCCAACTTGCTGCTTGAAAAAACAGGCATAATTGCATTAAAATCGCTTAAATGCAGTTGGTCTGCTTTTGGGCCGCCATTATGAGTAATTAGCTGGACTCCTCACGCCCCCCTCAGCGACAATGACTGCTTCCAATCACCGAACATTTAATAAATCTAAAAGGGGCGTAGTTTTTACACAGATACAGATACACAGATACACGCACAGATACATCAAAACAACGACGACTTTAACTGACTTTATAAGAATCTACTCTTAATTACAGCTGGTTGTTGTTGTACTTGTTGTCGTTGTTGTTGTTGTTGTAATGATGGCCAAAGCTGCAAGGCAATTTTTGCTCGTTGTTGTTGTTTCTTGATACACTGCATCGAAAGATTAAGGCAGTATACTTGGTTCAAGGAAACGCATGTAACAGCTTAAAAGCAAAGGTTTAGGAAAATGATTTTTTCATTTTCGTAAGTTCGGGTCTGTTTCACGAAAATCTTGAGAGCTGGGAGCATGATAATTTGTTCAAGTTGCGTCTGGTTCTCACTTCTATTCAGCTGGTGTACACTACGTCATATCTCACGTTTCCAAAAGCAAGAATTAATTCAATAATTGATCTTTCTAAAATTATGTATTCAATTATTAATGGAGTTCTTAGTAGAACTATCTCCTAAGAGTCCTTTAAGTTATAATAGCTAAAACTTGTTAAATTCAAAAGTTTTGGGTCACTCTAGTCTCAAAGAAATGCAAGTTGAAGATATATCTGACTTTTTCTATGGTACTATGGAAAAACCAACAAAAAATAATAATAAAAATGATTAAAAATATTACTTGGTATTTAGGTTGGTATTTTTTAGTCAATATTTTACCGCAGAAAAAAAAAACGCCCTATGAACTATATTTCGCTATGGCAAGCTGTACTACGAATGCAATACTCATTTTTTACTCTTCAATTTACAAATCTAACAGATCTTAAAATTGGGCTCGTTTCTAATATTTTGCTTTATTTTTAATTTGTGCTTTTTTACGTTATAAGATGAAAATTAATTGAAAACTGACAACGTATTCAAAATTTTAGTAAATGCATTATGGAAAAATTTGTAAAATAATTTTTTTTTTTAAACTGAAGAATATGAAAGATTATTTAAACAAATTATTTCAGTTTAAAATGCGTTTACTTTTCAAAAAAAAAAAATTTATGTAATTATTAATTTAAAATATTCAATATTTTTTTAAGTCAAAGTTGTTGTTTTACTAGTGAAAAAAAAAAATTCAAACCAAGTTAGTTTGCCGATAATTCGTTAAATAATCGGAATTTTGCAAAGAAAGATTAGGAGATTATTATTGGCTAGTACTAGCTAAGACATATAGAAAAATCTACTACAGCTATTTTCACCCATCCAACTATTTACTGCCAAGGCAATTTATTTCGTCATTATCATAAACAATATTTAAATCTTCAAAATTGAGCTAAAACCCTTGCTAACTTTTTCAACTATGATAATGTTAAGATCTTTGTGCAAGTCTTAAAGCGCATCAATTATAGCTCGCAGAATTTTTGACTATAACGCTGATTAACTTTAATATTTGGAGTCATTAGAAAAAAGTTTATGTACACACTGGTTTTACAGAACGAAACATTGTTTTCCAGGCAGTGTAGTGATTTTCGAATTGAAAATCAGTCAGTCCATTGGCTTTGCTCTAAATTATTTGGCTCAGATGACAACCATGAAGTTGAAATTTTTTTTTGTGCAACGCATCAACCCTGTCGCATCTATCAGTTATCGATATGCCAATGTGAAATTATGCGAAAAATTCGTTTTGTCTTGAATCAGAAAAAAAAATAAGTGAAAATACCTGCTGAGCTGTCGGATTCAAACCACATAAAAAATTCGTTTTGTTGGAATTGAGAGCAGCAAATTTGTGAAATCAAAGCGAAACCGTATATTTTGTTCGTTTTCGTATTCGGCAGCACAGTTGATTGTAGATAAAATAACAATTTTAATTGTTATTAATTATTTAATAAAATTTAAAGATCATGAATGGTTTGGAGAATGTTAAATACGGCTGCGAATTCTGGGCATACTGTAGCTGTAGTTGCTTGAATAGTTTTTAGGGTATATTATAGTCGGCATTGCTACACTAGTGTTGTTGTTGTTGTTGTTGTTGGTGTTGTGGACTGAAGTGGCGCGACTGCTACTTAATTTATTTGTCACCGAACCGAAGCGCAAATGAAGTTCGAAAAAGACATGCAAAGATCAACGACAAGCAAACAACAACAATAAACAATGCCACGATATCATTTGAGATATTATGTATACAACAGCAATAATAACCAAAGCAACAAAAACAAAAAGCACAGTACCCACACAGATACACACACACACACACACACATACACACACTTACAAGGCAGCAAAAAACGCTCAAGAAATAATTACAAATTAAAATGAAACACGAAATGGCATATAAGAAAAAGGAGAGAAAAACGCAGGAAGAGCGTAGCGCGAGGGCAAGAGACTTTTATACAAAAGTTTAAAAATAGCTGCTGCGCTGCCGCTGCCGACGTCGCTGGCCACGCATGCGCAAAGATTTGTCATAATTGATAAACGACAACAGCGCAGCAGCAGCGCAGTCAACAGGCAAACATTTGAAGATATCGAAAGATATCTCTCTTTCTTCTCTCTTTCTTTCTTCAAGCCAAGTCACATATGACAGACGGCGATGCCGACGCAGACGTTGACTGCGCCACGTAAACTTAAAGGCAGTTCCAGGCAACAACAGCAACAACAGCAACAACAGCAACAACCACAAGTTACTGGCCAGTGGCAATGACAGTGAAAAAGGTGACGCCTGGCCGAACAGACAAATCGAAGAGCTGTCATTTGGAAACTTTGGGAAACTGCTTTGTAAGGCGGCATGAGTTGGCGACGGGATGTGGGCGTGATGTGAAAGGATTTTAAAATTTTGCATTATGGGCGGGATGCTTGCAGGATCCATAAATGAATTGAATGTGAAGAAAATATCTTAAAGTAGTGAAATATAATTATGCATATATATTATCGGGTTAACACATTTTCTATATTTAAGTGCTTGGACTTATTTCCAGCCAAAAAAAAAAAGAGTTACGATTTGCAAACTTTTTGCGGTCTATCGGCGATTAACCCTAGACCTGTCCTTCATCTTACCCGTCCCTTGGGCACGTAGTGTACTTTTGTACTAAAATTTGAAGTTCATCTGGGGCACTCAGTGCCAAAAATCAATTTATTTATTTATTTAACATTGTAACTTAGAATTAATTCTAGCGAACAAAGTAAAAATCTATTTCTTAGCTTATCTTCTAATTTAAACATATTGGAATAAATTTTATAATGTGTTGATTAGGGTGGCCGACGCTGGTATGGAGGATTTTTAAACCGTTTCCTTTTTACCTGCATATAGCGCCTGTAAAATTTAAAGGCGATCCGAATGTATTTGATGGTTCCTAAAATAGGTTTTTTTTATGGGGTGGCGTTATTAAAATCGTGATATATTGCAAAAATGGCCACCCTAGTGTTGATACGTTCTTATATACTGCGTGGAACCAACAATTAAATTTTTTTCAGTATAATCTTAAAAAATGCAACAGATTAATTGATGCCAACAACGATTCGTTAAATTTTTGGCAAAATATTGTTTTCCGAAGCAGAAAATTTTTATAATGTGCCCAGCTCACATGTTTTCCATTGAGTCTTTTGAATAGGGTTAATCTGAATGGGTTTATTCGGTATATTGCCGTGCTGAAAATTTCGAATATCCAAAAACATTTTAAAACTGGCAAAAAGCAGTATCAGAAGACTTGAAAGTTTTTACTGTACATATTTAGAATCAACAACTGTAACTCTCATGCAGCATCTCCCCATACAGACGATGCTTACGTCACATCTGTTATATCATTGTTTTAATTCTCTTTGAAAAACAGATATCAAAGATCCGTACAATATTCCATTCATCAAAATTTGTTTTCCTTTGATTTAATTGTTTTAACTACAAAAGATGACCCAGGTTTCTTAAGTTTTCTTCAAATTTCCTTTGCAATATAGGACGCTTTTGACACTATTGCGTCAAATTAGATGCCTCAAGTTGACGGCAACCGGTCCTTGAATCTGAACCTACCATGTTTTGCAGACCTAATAACACAGGTCCACATAAAAAAGTTATAAACTTTAGATTAGACAGACCTAGCCATATGGATTTTGACCCGCTAAGTCCGAATAAGAGTTCACAAAAAAACCTAACACCCAAGGTAAACTTCAAAATCCCATTTAATTTTTTTTGGTTTATGGTTTTCAACGCCAAATCCGAGGCCTAAAAACCCCTTTTGCGTTAACTTCCAAACTGCTTTGGGGATTATGTCTGAACCCTGCCTTGGGATTCGAATTGAAGAACCCCAAAAACATCAAGTAAACCTGCTTTGACTTTCGCATTTGAAAATCGAGATTTTCAATTTCAATAATTCCGACGAAATTTTTTGTTAGACAACGTTTGTCCAACGAAGTTGTTGGGTTCGCTGAATCCGAATCCGATTTTTGAGATAGCCTTCAAAATAACTCGTTTTATGGAGAGCTGCTATAGATTTCACGATTTTCATCACGAATTCTCGTTGAAATTTTGTCATAAAAGAGAAAAAAAAAATTTTGCTTCGAGGACTAAAGACCAACATTCTAACAACTTAGCTATCCTTATAAATGCTTTGCGATACATGCTGTCACGCGACTAGACTTATCTTAATTAATTAAGTTTGTCTGGGATAATGGGATAGTTGAGGAGCTCTAGCGTTGGAAGGGAGCACAATAGTTCCTAAGGGTTGCAGTGCAGTATTCCCCAATAATATTATTAAATGTTAGAGAAAATCGCAGTCTGACGTCTGGAATGCTGTCGCATTTGTCGTCATGTGTTCGTGTATGATATGTACACATACACGAACACAAAAAATATTCGTGAGTCAGAAAAAAAATAATTTAAAATAATTGTCAATAAATATATAACTTGAAGTTGGCATAAATATCTAATCTAAGAATATTAAAGAAATATTTAAAAAATTATTTCAGTATAAAATGCGTACTTTTTTAAACCTATTTAGTCGATTCGTTTTAATTTCTCTTGCAACAAAACATTCGGTTTCGAACCACATGAAAAATTCGTTTTGGTGAAATCGGGAGCACCAAATATTCGGTTTCAAAACGAATCCGATTAAAATATTCGGATTCGTTTTCTAGAGCACGGCCGAATATAGCGCTTTAAGCATATGAGAGGTTGGAAGGGAGCGAGGAAAATGAAAAAAAAATTAAATCGATCTAAGATAGACGGATGGATAAACGAGCGGACTTGTCTAGTGTTCTGTTTCCCTCTTGACCAATTTGGGGATCTTAAACTATCACCTATAATAATCCTAATTAAAATACTCACAGTTGAATTTTGGTTTATTGGAAGATATAACACAATGATTAGCTTTCATTGATAAAGGTAACCTAGACGAAGTAGCTCAACTTCTCCTAATTTGGCAACGCTCCATCGGAAACAAGGGTTTTTACAAGTATTTAACTATACTGTACAAAATAAGATTATTTTTGAAAAAAACACTTTCGAGCAACTTTTAAACTTACCATAACACTCTGAGTTATCTATTCCATTTTGGGTGGCTTAGATCTTAAAGTTGCCCATTTCAATCAATCGCTTACAATTAAGTAGCACTCTCCAACAGGTGACAAAGTTCTATAGAGTGTTGTTGTTTTTGCTGACAATGACAACAAAGACAAGCTGGACGACAAGAAGCAAGTACAAATATATCCAAGACCAGGTTAAAGCGATGATGACGCCAAATTGGCAGCGGCTTTTTTCGAACGTGAGAACCAATTGCTATGTATGGTCATTACAAGCACCACTCATCGTGGTTTTTTTTGTGAAGCAACCATTGCTGGTTAGAGAGCAAGAGATAACCCATAAATATTTTAATGATGATTACTTTTTAAAAACGACTCAAGACCGGGCAGTGCAAACAAGCTAACGAAATCCAATGAAAATCACAGCTCCGCTCCGATCAGTGCATGGAGCGGTTCGGGGCAGTCCGGAGTCCAATGAGCTACTATGTTTGCCGGCTACAAAGCGACACTGACGACATTTTTGAAATTACATTGACAGGCAAGTTAAAACTAAAAGCGATAATTATTGCCAGCTCACTCGCTGGCACTCGTTCCCTGTCTGGCACAGGCTAAGGCCAACCCTATTACAAACACTGTGGCAAAGTGTTGGGAAACTTGTTGCAACAAACACAATACAACGACGTAGCTAAAAGGGTCCTCTGCAGCTCTTGCAACTGATCGACGGCGTCTTGCCAATGTAATTTCAATAATTTTATCTGTTGCCGCGCGCTTGCCGTGATTCGATTGGTGTCCCAGTGCATCCCAGTTAGCGGTGACAGATCAAAGCCTTGAAGCTTGACTCTGACTGAGTCGGCAAAGATCAGTGGTCATATAGTTGGGCGGCTCGCTGGCTGCTCCAGATGTTTAGCTGCACTTTGGCGGCATCATCGGCTGCCACTTGATTGCAATCATACTACATACTACAAGAAGATTCAGAAAAACTACAGCCAAATCAAGGCAATCATCAACATCATCATGGTCACAACGTCATCAGCTGCTGCTCCGACTCTGACTCCAACTCCAACTCCGCTCCTGCTGCTGCCGCTGCTGCTGCTGCTGCTGCACTGCCAATTACTCGGCAGCATTTTTGGCATACCTTTTGCCATTTGCATCGTTTTCGTATTGATTTGTTTAACTTCTCTACAAGCTCAAGCCCCAATCAGCGTGAATTTTGGGCCACGAATACTACGAATCCAAACAAAAAAAAACAACAAAAACAAACAAAAACCAATGCGGCAGCTTCGCATTTTTCTCCCACGGGAAACACTCTGCACGCGAATGCGTGTGAATGACACTGCCAGTTGCTTCCAATCATCAGTTCAATGCGCCTCTGGCTCAAATATGTCAAAAATCTATCGAACTGGATATTCGATAAATGTGTAGCTATGTGTGCCTGTCTGTACGTGCTCTTGTGTAGGTCAGTTATCGACCTAGTTTGATACTTTATGAGTCAGTGGCGTATAGAGTTCAAACATTTTAGGGGGGGGCAGTGATATTTGGGTTTTGGACTAACTGAGTTGGTATGAGCCAACATTAAAACTCAATTTCAATCGCCACGCCTTTTATTTCTTTTTACAAAAATCACACAACTGAAATTTTCCCACAGCAATTGGCAATCGGTATTGGAGTATATACTAAAGCACTTGGATTTCTGATACGTTTTAAAATTCCATAAACGTTTCGGTTCGAACATAAAATAAATAAAAATCAGTACAATTCGAAAAGCTGTTGTCGCCTTTGAGCTTTTGCGACAATCACTCACATTGCCAGTCTCTGGGTATTGCGGTTCCGTCTTCTACGATCGATTTGTTTCTTTTCTTCTTATACCCTATACTCAAGGAATAGGGAGCATATTAGGCTGTACAAATTTGTGTCTGATGATGGCAAGAAAATGAAATGGGATCTTATCTCAGAATGAACTGTTTAATGATTAATAACACATTTTTATTTTTTGTAACGTAACGCCAGTTTTGCTTTATTTTGTGGTTATTTCTTCACTAAATATAGTGCTTAGCAACATACAAGAACTTTCAGCTTTTTGCTTTTTTTTACTAATTTTTCTTCTAAACGTAACGTCACGCCAAAATTTAAATTCCCATATATAAAAAAAATAGAAAATTTTGCCGAATTTTATTAATGGAATGAAAGCCTTTCTTAAAAAAATATAGAAATTTGTTTTTATTTTTTAAAAGACACCAAGCGCATGTTTTTTTAGATAAAATTAAAAAAAATATGAATCCGAATTTTTTTTGGTTTCAAATCAAATATGGCAATCTCAAGATCGTTTAAAAATTATGAAAATTGTTTAGTGGGTTAGTGTATATCATAGTCGTCATGTACCGACAGTAAGCGATCCACTTGTTTCATTTTTGCTGGCGTTGACGTTGACATCTCAGTCTTTGTCGGTCGATCGTACGTTAAATGTTCTGCGTATTGAAATTAAATTTGTGTCGCTCGACACGATGACTTATTCAATTATTCGATAACACGTGATTGAATTATTGAAAGACTCGCAACTAAGCAAGCTCGGAAAGTTTACACAGGCTGATCGTAGTAGGCCTTGTATATGATTGCAATGCGACTCTGAAATATTATAATATAGAATATTTTGGGGTACCAATAGAACAAATTAAGAAAGAATGAACAGTAGAAGTAGATCCGGTGTCAAAAATAGTTCAAAAATGGCTATAATTACTTTGTTTTCTAGAATTAATTGCTAAGTTACAATAATAAATAACAATAATAAGTTCAAAATTCTTATCTTCTACGGGCAAGGAATTGAGTTGTGCGCGTCGTGATTCTTTCTGGCGTTTTATTCTGATTCTATAAATAATGAAAAAGATGTGATGAAAAATATTTTTAAACAATAGTAGATGAAATCCTTTAGCAGATGATGATAGAAAGAAGACTCTAGACCAGTGCTCGGCACGGCCGTATATCACGTATATAGGGCTTAGTAGCGGCAGCGACGTCAACACACATACAGAACACGTACACGTCGCATCTACTTGTGTGTGCAGCAACAAACCCGAGACGGCAATACCGATGCTTGTGTCGAAGAGTTGTGACGTCACTGCGCCACTCATACAAAGGCAAGCTAAAATGTGAGCGTGTTACGTGCCGACCACTACTCTAGATCTTACTTTCGGATCACTTAGATAGTCAGTCATAGCTACGGAGCCCAAGAAAAACCCTTTTGAACTTAAAAGACTAAACAATATGGAGACCAAATGCTTGAACTACGCAGCTGGTAAGAAAGAACCGGAAATGTTTTCATAAACGTTTAATTAAGTTATGAGATAATTTTTTTGGTTGAACACAAGCGAAATAAAAGATTTGCAGCCAAGCTTCGTGGACCCAAAAATCTTGGTGCAGAACATGAGGCGCAGGATAAGACTGCGAAAAAACGTGCACAATAGAAAGAGAGTCAATGCGTTAATTATCAAACTGAATGACGTCACTGAGTTAAGGAGTTGAAACCAAAACACTTTCAATGTTAAGCAATTTGTTTAGTATCACAATAAACATAATTTTAGTTAAAATTAAATTTAAGTGAATAAAAGTTGATTGAACAAATGATATGCAACAATCATGTTTAGTTCTCTCATGGTAGGGTGGAGCGCAACAAGACAGTTTAACTTGAACTTGACAGTAACCCAAATCCGTAGCTTTAAAAGTGAAATCCATGTGACTTTTTTGTCCAACTTAACTTGTGGCACAGCAGGCCTAATACTCTCGTACGTATCAGACAGAGCCCAGAGCTGAGACCCCAGACCAAGGCAACAACTTCCAACTGTCAATTTCAAAGTTTGACAGCTCATTTTGCATAATTGTGCGGCGTTACGACAAACGCATACAAATTTATTATTGAACTGAATTTTTTATGGTTTGATTTATGATTACTGAAGCGATTGTATGGCTGTTCTTCAGCTGTCTAACCGGGAGCCGGGAGTTATCCCCTCACCAACTCTCAATTGCCATGGCATTACTTTTTACTTAACTTTTGTTATTACGTGTACGAAAAACGAACTGAGCGTGGAAAGGCGGGTTCGGGTTCCGGGTGAGTTTAGGAGCTCTAACGACTTAACATCAAAAATGCTAATTGAGCCGTTTATCGATTTGTCAACAACAAAAGCAACACAACGATAACAACAACAACAACAACAACAACAAGAACGATAACTGACACAATAACAAGCAAACTTTTTGTTGCCATTGTTGTCAACTGAAGAGACTTTTAAGACTCTTGAGTGCGTGAAGAGAGCGCGTGGAGCGCGGTGAAGAGCGTCAATTGCTTTTCGTTTTTATTTTTGTTTTTGTCATTCATTTTCGCTGGCTCTCAATTTTTATTGACTATTAAAATTGTGTCAAAATGCGTTTCAAATTTTGTATTGTTAATTATTTAAGGCGTGCTTTATGTGGAACCAATAAATAAACGGAATCTGTATAAGTAATGTAATACAGTCGAGGCGATGCCCGACAGTGACAGAATACCCTGTACTCTTTTTCTACAAAAAAAATCCAATTTTTTATATTCCTTCCAAGAACTTTGCAATTGGATTTTTTTTTTTTTTGATGCAAAACAATAACAATATTTACATCAAAGAAGTTATTTGAAGTATTTGGGATAAGTTGTGCATATGTGTGGTAGGTGTGGCAGAAAACATGGTATATCGATTGCAGGGTGTGGGAGGCCGCATCGATAAAATTTGGATGTGAATTCGATAGATTTTATTAGGACCACATGAATATTCTTTCGAAAATTTGTGATTATAGTTCATTTTCAATATATATACCTCATCAACTTTATGGGAATCCGTTTACGAGGCTGCTTTGCTGTCTTTCATTCGAATATGGTTTTTTATGTGTTGCGTTTCAAGCACTACAGACAACCCTGTTTAAAGTTCAGAGCACTTTCCCTACGCCCATAAGCTGACTGTGCTAAGGCAGGCTGGCATTAATGTAGCTAACCAGGAGACACCATCTGAAGCTTGTGCGTCATCTTGCTAGCGACAAACCATCAGAACAGCTGAAAACTTTGTATAGTGTTGGATAATTCGTTCCCACTTTTCAGGTGCGGAGGGCTATTAAAACCATGTAAAGCTCAACATTTCATTCAATGTTCATATTTATTTAGACATGTTTTTTATCTTTACATAGATTACGTTTCGGTTCCCTAAGCTCGATACTTGCGTATAAGCTTCTGCAGCACATAGATAATGGCACCAGTGCCAATGCCTGCAGCCAAGTAAGCTCCGAATTGCATCAGTTCCCCATCATACTCCTCCAGGTCATAAAATTTTGACTGTCCCTTGAAGCGCAGTAGACACTCCTCCGATTGGTATAGCAAGTAATCTTGCATATCGATTTGCGAGTTGCCAAATATGCGCTTGAAGAGTAGTTTTGGGAATGAGCCGGTCAAATACGGGTTGCCCTTGATACACTGCGTATTGTCGGTCAGGAATTTCTCCACACAACGTTCCATTTTGGGCACAAGCTTGCACGTTAACTTCAAACCAAATTGGTACAACGCAGACATTCTGCAAATATTTTATTTTTCAATCTTTGTTATAAAGAGAAATATTTTAATTTTCAGTCTTTATAGCTCGAAATATGTTTTTTACTAGCTCGTTTTGATTAACTTAACAAGGTCTACTATGTATTTATGAAAAGTGAAACTAAAATCGAATGTATGAAAAACTCGGCACAGCAAGTATTTGACAAAATAATCGATTTTTTTTTAAACTGGAGTTTGCTTCAAAGATATTACTTTGTTTGTTTGTCCACTGTATTTCATCAAGATTTTTGGCTTACTTGGAGCTCACAAATGTAAAATACAAATCGGTTTCTTTTGAGTACTCGTTTAGCCAAATCGAGATAACGCTATAACCAGGTCTATGAACCGGGTGGACACCATCCGTGTCCGAAGTTGTCCAATCTTTAAGCATTTAAATTCTTCGAAAAAAAAGAAGTGATCTTAGAACTCGTCGATAGTCACCTCCGCATCCCCAATTTTCTCTACGGCCTTGGGCAGAACTTCTAAAGAACCAAAAAAAAAATGGTGATACAGTCGAGGCGGTGCCTGACGGCATAATACCCTGCATGCTTTTTCTCGAAAAAATTATTTTCCAGCATATCCCTTCCAAGAATTTTCCAATTTGATTTTTAATTTATTTTTCGGTCCAGATCAATATTTTTACCTATAATTTCCGTAAATTTCTATCGATTTTAACGATAATCGAAAGCTGTGTCAAAGAAGTTATTGAAAGTATTAAGGGTAAGTTGTGCATATGTTGAGGGTGTGGTAGAAAACACGATATATCGAACGCGGGGGTGGGGAGCTCGTCTCATCGATAAAATTTGGATGTGGATTTGTTTATCGGAAATTGGTGACTCTAGGTAATTTTTGACAATAATTACGTAGAGTCAAATACTGATGCAGCTTATTGGCAAAGCTTTGTTAAGTTTCAAATCAAAATATTGAACGGGGTAGGTAAAAAGCGCAAGATTCTACTACGGGGGAACGGGGTAAGATATTAGCATAATTCAACAAACTTCATCTTCTAAGAAGAAATACGCACTAGCTGGTGCTTCTAGCTCTTATAGTCTCCGAAATCCGGTATTCAAACAGACGGACAGACGGACGGAAGAACAGACGGACGTGGCTATATCGCTACCCAAGGTTATGGGGGCCTGCCACGCCTCTTTATGTGCGTTACATACATTACACAAATCTAGTCGTGTATTATGCATGTATGTAATTCCGTAATTCGAGAACGAATCTTTCGATTTGCTTTGGGATTTTTTTTTTGTTGAGTGGTGCTTGGCTTTTGGATTCAACGAGGGCAGTTTGATAAGTTACAGACACAGAAGTATATTTTTTTTTTTTTTTAGCTTTTCCTAGATTTACGTTAGTTGAGTAGAAAGAGACGTTCACTTCCAGATTTCCAGAGTAATTTCTTAAAGTTTACTAGACAGGTGCTTTCTAAATATTTTGATGTTAAGTGGACTTAACTGGCTAAGCCGGTAAGCCACAGATGGCAATGGCTTCCATATATTAATTACATTACAGTGTTATATAGTAACTCAAATATGTTGGAGAGGAATCGCTGCTCCCACTCCCAAGCTAAATCCAAGCTTTACCTCCCCGCTCTTTTTCCAAGAATAACAAACAAAGCGTGAAGGCAAAATGCCAAATGCCAAAATAAAATGAAATCAAATCAAAATCGAAAACTGAAAATGAATAGACATGCAGATCGGACACGCCAAAAAAATAAAAATAAAAACAAGAAAAAAAATCCAAAGTAAAAAAACTACAAAAACATCAAGTCAAACTGACAGAAACAACGCCAATCCGAATCCGAATCCGTATGCGAATGGGAATGCGACTTGAATGGTGCTGCGGGCAGACGCAGTGGCAGGGGGGAGCGTTGGCAACGCTTCAGTTTGAATAATGAGGCCTGGCAATGGAGAGGGCTATGGCTGAAACTGATTTACTATGTGGCCGGACTGTCGAGCTGTGGGACTGTCGGACTGCCGGACCGACTTGACTGACTGTCAGCCAAACTGACAGTGCTCAGGAATGAGCGCAGTGACTGACATTTGATTATTGGCTTCCAATTTGTTGCAGATGTGTCTTGCTCGATTTTGAGCCTCAAATTGCGTGCTCCACGAACAACTGCTGGAGCGTGGGGAGGGGCGCAGCAGCACAGTGGGTTAGCAGAGTAGAGGGGGGGCAGCTGGTCTACCAGGTAGCAGCGGCAATCACGGCGTGCAAATTTGCAAAATGTGATTTGGAGCCTGGCCCAGGGAGAACAAGATACAGAGAGAGAGAGAGAGAGAGAGTAAGAGAGAGTGAGCGGCGCAAAACGAAGGCACTGAACAGAAGTCTAATTGTGGCCAACATGGAAATTAATGGAGCAATGGAGCGTTCGGTTGATCCGTCCGTGATGTCTGCAGGTCCAAGCTGTCCGCTGACTGATCGAAGCAGCAGCCGTGGTGATCTTGGAAGCTGCTGCTGGGACTGCTGCAAATCGGCGGCAGGAAAGGAGTTATTAAGTTTTTGCGCTTGACTGCAGCCATAGGAGTGACCGAGAGCTAGATAGCTGCATTGAGCGTGTGCTAAAGTGAAAAGGCACGCTACATTGCACTGTTTAATGAAGGCAGTTCGATCGATTTGGCTGGCTACAAGTCGTGCCTCCGACTCTGACTCTGCCTCGGACGCTGTCTCTGGCTTAGTTATTGCCCCAGACTCGAGCTGAGGCCTGTCAAGTCAAGTCAGTTGGGCCGACGCCGCCAGCCAGAAGGCCAGAAAGCCAGCAAAAAGCCAGTCTTGGCCAACAATTGCGGTTCAGTTTCAGTTGTTGTTGTTGTTATTGTTATTGCTGCTGTTGTTATTGTTATTGTTGTTGTTGTTGTTGTAGCTGGTGGAGCTGTGGCTCTCTGCATAAAACTTTTTCGATCTGTCTGTCAGCCAGCTGCCATTTTTAGTTGGTTCACTGGCTCGCTCCAACCAATTGATTGACATTGGCCAAAACGCCCTCTTTGAAGTTGGGCGAGAGAGCTCAAGCAGCGGGTTGGTCCAGCCCATTTGGTATTGTTTGGTATTGGTCTTTCAATACTAAACGAGGGCAGTTAGACAAGTTGGCGTTGGAGTCAATTATCGACTAATAGAGACTAGCATGTGTGTAGAAAGCCAATATTCCTGGAATTCGGGATTTTAGTCTGACCATAAAACCATGAAATGGCTTGAGATATTCTAATGAGACTCTGCACCAACAATTTCGGTGCTCAATAAGTGGTTATCAGAACGGAGGGATCGTAATGGTTATGAGTTTCCGTAAGTGGCGGACCCACGGGCGCTTTTTGGGTTCAGACCCTCCCACCAAAAGTTTGCAGGTTTTTGCGAGCTCTGATATATATACACTTCGAAGTATAACCCCCCCAAGATCAAATCCTAGACTTGTCTACGTTATCGATTCTCCGCTTAAGAAAACAGAAAAGCACAACGAATCTTAAGATTTTGGTTTGACAGTCGATCGCGATCGCAATCGCACTGATTAATCGATTTTTTTTATCGAAGTTTTAGCTTTAAATATAATGATTAGGGACAACATTCCAAACGTGCATGACTTGATGCGAGAATTCACAAATTCATTAAGGTTGGGCAAATGTGTTTGGTGGATGGTGTATGACCATAGACTAACTTAAAGTGTTAATGCTACATATTTGAGGAGGAAAGAAATGGGTTGTAGGTTTCAGAAGAGGGAAAAAAACTATTGAGAGATATTAGTCATCTAGATTGCGGAATTCCATATCACCATCATCTGGTTGTATCAACCGGAAAAAGCGGCCCCCAGATCTAGTTCCAAGCTGATAAATAAAGGAGGAATCAGGCAACTAGTACCGATAGCTCAAGATGCCGAACTGTAGTCGCTTGTGAATAGTGTGGGAGATATGTAGTATTTGTGACGTCACCAGCGAAGACGGACCCCGCTATTTAGTGTTGTAATCAGCTGTTGTTATCCTCTGAGTTTATTGTCTTCTTGAGAATCCCAATGAGGTAGCAATCCTATGCAAAAGTGGCAGTATCTCACAAATTGGGCTAAGAACTGCTACCACATGCAGCATATGCTCCAGATTCTGCTAATCCCTGATTTTTTTTTTTCAATATGGATCAAATGACGACCTCGTCACTGAAACCACAAAAATCTATTCGTTTGGAAAGTTTAAAAAATATTGAAAACGAATCGAAATCGGAATCGAAGCACAGAACGCATATTTGTCGATATGAGTATGGTTTATTAAAATATTCCAAAATTATCAAACCGCCCTCAAACTAGTTTGCTATGTCCAACTGTACCGGAAATGTGTGCCAGAGCGCAGACATGAACCCGTGCAGAGCTCAGAGCAACCCGTCCGTCTATTCATAAGTTCATACGCACTTCTTGTGAATTATGCTTAAACAAGCACAAATTATACAACAATAATTAATTAAGGCAGCAAAAAAATATAAAAAAAATAAAAACCGTCAAGTAACCAGCTAACCAAACAGTCAACCAGTTGGCCAGTTACTCAGTTGGCCATTCAACTAACCAGTTGGTTAGTTCACTCGAGGTTCATTCAAGAAAACTGGCGACAAACACTTACAGTTAGCATTGCTGCCAGTGTTCCAGCGGGGTAACCTCAGCTCCGGCTCCGGCCCTGGCCCAGACACTGGCTTAAAGTCGTTGAGCGGTCAAAGCCGCGCTTATGTTCTATGTAATTATGAAATTCAAAGAAATGAAGCATAACCCGGAAAAAGCAAACAACAAAGTGTTATAGATACAGATACAATGTTTGGTTCTAAAGCTTTATTGATGCCTCGTTAAAATGCGCAGTCCATAAAAAAAAAATATATATATAAAAACGAAAAACGAAAAACAAAATGTGGCGCAATCCTATAGATACTCGTACTAGTAACACTCGTTTCGTCTTTGACATTTTCTCACAGTAATTGTACAATTCTTTTAGTATTTTTCCTAAGAACTGGCCAGCGAAATCCACCATGTCCAATTTAATATTTTATTGCCTGTAACTCGTACCTGTGCCTCTTTGCCGCTCATTAAATTAATGTTATGTTCATATAAATATTTTTTTATATGCATTTTATATAGGTATTTTTTTTCCCAACACCATAATAATAATAATAATAATAATCATAATCTCTAACTTTATTTACTTGTTTCTTACAGTAAAGCTCTAAATGCATCATTTATTATTTTGGATATGCTGCGTACTGATGGGTGAGTAACTGATTACCATACTTTACGATCGAGTCTTTAAAATGGTTTATAAACGCTAGCAATAACAATTAAGCGGTAGTACAAAAGTTCTGATATTATAATATTTTATGCGATGAGGAACACAGTAGGAAAGGGTGCTCCACTATTACTCTACGGTCTTCAACCAATTAGCGCTTTTTCATGCAATGAAATTTTCGGACAGATGCTCCAAACGTGCATTTACAACAACTCTCTCGAGAATGGATCTCATCTTGCAAAATTTAAAAAAAAATTTTAAACCAAAAATTTCAGTTTCGAACTCCCAAAACGCATCCCTTAGATTCGTACCTAAACCGATTTATTGGTATGAGTTTGAGTAGTTCGAAATTTCGAAATGGAAAAGCATATGCAAATTTTTTTTTGGAGCGCCTTCCACACAATACTTTTTTGACGTTGTTGTACTAGCTTTAGCCACTTAGAGTTAGTTTGATTGAATATCGACATTATCGAAATCTCTGGATATTTTTTAAAATTTATTTTTAAAATTATACCAATGGATAGTTTTACTAAGATAAAATAATTGATAAAATCTGCACAGGTGCGGATCGCAGAGGAGTGTTTTGAGCATCCGCAACTTAACAAAAATTTTGATTTCGCTCTGATTTTTGAAAAAAAATGTTTAAATCTACAAATTAATTTTGTTCGGTTTTATTATTAAACTAGTTATAACTGCTTAAATTTAGTTTGACTTTTTCTTTGTTCATATTATAAATATTTCTAAAGTTTTTTAACAAAAAGTAATCAAAGCTTTAATAGAATCTGTACAGGTACGGATCTAGACAAAAGTTTCTCAGGAACCGCAACTTCCTAAAATTTTTGAGACTTTTCCTGAGTGGAGACCTCAGGATATTCTTTTTTTTACATTTTTGTACCAATGTATTGTTTTTACTAAAAAGTAATCAAAGCTTTAATAGAATCTGTACAGGTACGGATTAAGGGAAAGGTTTCTCAGGATCCGCAACTTCTTAAAATTTCTCTCGATATTTTTTTTTTAAATTTTGTTTACCAATGGGTTGTTTTACCAAAAAGTAATCAAAGCTTTAATATAGTCTGTACAGGTACGTATCTAGGGAAAGGTTTCTCAGGATGCGCCACTTCCTAAGAATTTTTAATCTTGCCCTGAGTTTCTTTACATGAGTAGCAAATCTAAACCACGTGCAAATTTAGTCTCTTTGGTTTTGTTATAATACTTTATTTGGATTTACTTTAACTCTTCAATGGTTCATTTCTCAAGGTTATTCAAAAAAAACAATGGATTATTTTACCAAGAAGAAATAAAAGCTACAATAAAATCTGAACAGCTACAAAACTAGCGAAAAGGTTCACGCCGTTCGGACCTGTAATTTTTTTTTTGAATTCGCCCCTGAGTAACTAGAGATGGCAAAACAAGATATAGTAATGCCAGATGCTATTAAAATTACCAGAGATGTTACATTTGCGAGCCATCTAGCGACAATTTGTAACCGATCTTTTTCGAATATCCAACATTAAAAACATGCAAGACCCGCAAACAAGTACATCATCTTTTACAGAACTTGACCAACTCTCTTAAAGGCATAGATATTGCAATGTTAAGTCCGAGTGTGCAAGAATCTTTGAATATTTCTGAAGATTCTATTTCACATAATTTTCATTGTATGCTGCAAGAATTGGAAAAAATACTTTCAAACTGTCTGCATAAATTAAAACTAGTTCTAAAGATGAGCATACACTGTACAGCACAGTTGGGAACTCCCAACTTTAACCGAACCACTTGTACTCCCCTATTGAATTATTTGATTACAAAATTCCCAGGCGCTCGCTTGGCCAGTAAGTTGCTTTATAGTAGATATCATATCACCGCATTTCTAATTAAATTTCCAAGTTTACTTTTGATTGACATTTTACATTAAATGCTCGGATCCCATTCGGATACATTCCGCACAACATTCATAGCGTTGAAATTGATCAATTTCACATAATTTCAAGGCAAGTCGACGCCGTAATGCAAATCCGACAGCTGCGCCTGAGCGTTAGAAGCGCTTAGAAGCAATGCGTAGATGCAGCCAGCCAGTCGGGCAGGTCAGACCGTCGGATTGGGGGGGCAGAGAGCAGCTAGCTCTTCAATCTGACTAGTCTTATGGCCAGTTTATGATTGACAACAACTGAATTGAGCTGCTAGCGAATGGTGTAAGTCCAACGTCGACGCATGTTCCGTACCATTCTGTTTCATTTCTTGGAGTCCCACTCCGCTGTATCTTATTCTTGCAACTTGTGCTGTCTGGTACTCGTGATGCAATCATTTCGCCAAGGTGCAGCCATTTTGCTTGCACAGAGAGAGCGTCATCAAAAAATGACGTCATATGACATAAGTTATACACTGTAGCTATGAATACTTTATATCTCTGATAAATTTCGTAACTTAAGACCACACTATAGAAGAAATCCAGTAAATTATTAAGATCGTTTGAAAATTTTTAAAGTTTAGTCTAATTTCCAACTCGCACTTGATTAAAAATATTAAGTAGGAAAAATATTGGAAGAAACACTAACATAAGCCGAAGCGCATAGGGCAGAACTCTCTGCATCTGAAACTTTCCGGAAATGAAAGAATAAAGAAGTACCCTAATTTTCCAAAGTTCCTGAAGATGTGTAGTTTTTGTTGAAAAGTTACTACTAAGTTCTTTAGGAAAAACTTAAAAAAACATATAATTTCTTTGTAACGAATTTTCTTTATATCAAGCTTATGAAAAATATTTTTTAACTTAAGTTTCGATAAAAAATTAATGGTTTCTCATAGGTCTCCCCCTGTCAAGAGAGTCTAAAAACAATTTAATTTTGTATTTGTCCTCACATAGGTTAAGTCAAAGCACGAATATGCACGCTACACAACATGACGTCACTTTGTCTTAGCTTACAAGACGCTCAGAGAGCTACTCAAATTGTTTGCTATCTAGAGCGTCATCTGCTTGTAGCTGCATCATGGCTGGTACTGATCCTGCTGCCTGCTGCTGATCGCTGCTTGCTCTGACAACTTGACGTGCTTTGGGCGCTTTAAAGTTTAAACGTTTTGCTCGCTCGCTCCTGCTCCTGCTCTGTCTCTGTTTCTGTTTCTGGCTCTTGCTCCTGCACACCTAACACACCGCGCCCGCTCTCACGCTCTCTGGCTTTTAATTGCTCTCAGTCTGCTGTTTTCTTCAGCTTCTTTCACAATTCTCATTGATCTTTTTCGAATGCGCGCAACTGTCGGATTTTGTACGCTGTCGACATTGTCGACGTCTCTGGACGCCTGGACGCAGACGCGAACCTGGACTTGAACGCGGCATCCAACTTTGGGTACGTCTGTGGCGTGGCATATCTTTGATTTGCTAATTAACGGTTTGTCGGTTGAGTTTGACATTTGAACATGAGTTCTTGACATTTGGCGCGCGGGAATTACTTTGGCTTTGGCTTAAGAAGCAACTTAAGCCAAGTCAAGTAGCTGGCCCTATGCGTTTATCCTTAGGTATTGATCAGTGTCCGTTCTGTTGCCATGCCAACTTAATCATAAATGTTAAGTATACATATATGTATAGATTATAAGTACACAGAAGAACTGCAGCTAGATTTTTGGGTTGTGCAGTTGAGATGGTAAGATAAAGTATCTCTGTCAAATGTTAGAGTTCTTGAGACAAGGCGTTAACAGCTAGACCGACGCGTCTCCAACTCGCTCTCTCTTTGCCTCTGCCTAGCTCTCTCTCAGTCTCTTAATATTAATGATGATGTGCTGTTGATGTTAAGTGCAGTTTAATTAATGAATTGTCTGTGTCTCTATGTGAGTTACCAGCATTGTGCTTGTTCTCCAGTTTTAGCCAATTTTTCGTGGTTATGGCCACAAGGCAAAAGCCATGCAAAAAATTGCAACTTCCTGCATTTGCATGTGTAAAGTGCAACAACAACAACAATTTGGATATATTGTAATGGCTAAAGTCAGTTTCTTGTAACTGCAACATGTAGTACTTGTACAATATAAGTTGCTCACTAGGGCTGCAAAAATGAAACTTTTTGGAACTAGTTCGGTTCCAGCCGCTATTAACTAACGCTTAGCAGCAGTGGTTATTATTTGATCCATGCTGCAAATGTAAGTACTTTTTTGATATGCATCGTGCTTTATTATTCTTATTATTATTATAAATTATTATTTTTATTTATTATAAAGTTTTGGAAACCTAGCTCCCCCAAATAAAAAAAAAGGATTCACGAAACCAGAAAAGCCAATTTTTATGCATGATGGAGGACTCGACTGGCCAGCAAATTCACCTGACACGAACCCCATCGAGGATGTCTGGAAGATTTTGAAATCTGAAGTTAGGATGCAGCCCCTGCAATCAAGCAAGATTAGTTACAACAAAAAAATAAACGACATTTTTTGGAAGTGAAAAAAATTGAGCCATAAAAACCTTATTAGAATTTAAAATTGTATTTTATTATTTTAAAATTTCTTTTGGCTTAAAATATATCTAATTTTCAGAATTAAATAATTTTAGTAACTGCAAAGTAAGTTTAATCGTAAAATGAATCAGGTCAAAATCACGGTCTATTGACTTTTGGATTCGGCTTTATATTCACAATTCCTCAACTGTTATAATGTCATAAATGTATTTCGAGGTACCTCGATTGTTTTGATTAAGTCCTTTTTTTGGGGCAATGGTCAAATTATGCGGAATATATTAAATGCCTCGGAAATTTGCTTAACCCTCTGATCTTCATATTTATAATATGGAATATAACCTCAATTATGCTTAAAGATGACTTATTGACGTATAACGACCTTGCAGCAACAGTTCTCAGAGAGCGTACATTTTTTAGGTCTCCAACACTTGTATCCGATATTAATCGTTTTTGCAGCAGAGCGTTCTTAGTCCCTCGATCAATAATTTTGCCAAAGAAATGTATTTTATAGTGTGTGTATAAAATTCTTCTACTGAAGAGCTGCATCGGAAGTCAACATAATGCAGCATATTTGTAGATTTAAGATTCTTCTGCTCTCCCAGATCTAATGTTGGTTGGCAACAGCCCTCAGGCTAACGCTGCAACCCTGGCTCAAAACTCTATGCTTCCCCACAGTTTTTTTTTTTTTTTTTCTGAAACTGACCAACTTTTGTAAGCACTTGATTTTGTTGAGGCATCTGAAAGGCGTAAAGTCAAGGCCAAACATAGTCACTGCTTTTGCATTCTAATACATTGCACCACTGTGCACAGTGCACACAAATAGAGCAGTGGCTGCTGTTCATTTGCCCAAGTCGATGTGGGCATCATGCATGGCCAGCGAAGAGCAACAAGATTTGCTGCTTAACCAAACCAAGGCCCTAAACCAAAGACTATGCCCGAAACCCCAGACTATTTCTTACAACTTCTTCAAACAACACAGCAACAACTGACGTATCATAAACAACAACAGCAACAACAACCACTGCAAGTATCTTAGAGATACATTTGTTGTGTTGTGTCTGTGGTGTGTGAAGCTTTTGCTCTTGGACTTGGTCTATCCACATAGCTACGTAGTCGTCATCATCATTGCTGTGAACCTTTTCGTTTTTTTTGTTTTTGTATACGCTATATGCATTGGGTCAAGGGGTATGCCAGATTTATGCCAAGCAGGTCGTTCCAAACATTTGCATTAAAGATTAGTCTACGCAAGTGAAGTTTATCGATTAATGCCCATATTAAGCTACGTAGGAGAATTTCGCGGATTATTGCCACCAGGTCGAACTGTTGATTGGAACAGCTCTTGAGATTGTTTAGTTCCACTTTGGAAATCTTGGAGCCACCAAATGCGTCATGTTTACTCATGTGAGCCTGATCACCAAGAAAAACGTGTACATTTTCATAAAACATTCCGTGCTTTGCTCCCAACCGTCTTAGCTTTTGCTTTAGTTATCCCTACACTCCTTCAGTAGAGTGTATCCCACAGTCACGCACCGCTCCGACTCATTCCCTTTTTTTTTTTTTGTGCTTGGCGGTGCAAAGTGTTTCGAATTTTCGTTTCGCTTGGGCATCTAACAAGCCCAAGAAAAATGGGCCCAACGCCAACTTTTGGCTAAAGCGCAAACACATTAAAAATGCTCTTCATCGTCAGCTTCAGTTGCAGCTTAGTTGTTGCAGTTGCAACTTGGTTGCTGTTGTTGTTGTTGTTGTTGCTGGAGGCCTGAAATGCACTTTACAAAAAAGCATTTCCTCTAAACTTGTCTCGATTTTTGTTGGCCACTTTGGCTTTGGCTGCGGGCTTTAGTGCGAAATAACTGAACACAGACACACATCGAGCGTAAGAAATCTAACAACAATTTGTTGCCAGTTGGCGATTTATCTTTGCCTCAGATCCCGCTCGACTTTGCACTCCCCAACACCCAAGCCAATCCTCCATAGAGCTGTGGCAACTTAATGTGGCAATTGTATGCTAAGCAGCGGGCCGGGCAAACGGTTTTCATGAATGAATTAGGCGGTGGCCAAAGTAGTTTTTTTTTTTTTTTGCTTTTCCAAAGCTGCAACGAAAGGGCAACAACTCAATTTGGTGTTGCCCACTTTTTTTTTTTTGAACATAAAGAAGGAGGAGTCCAATACAGTTTACAGTTGCTTCCAGTGAAAAAGAGCTGTAAAGGAGTTGCCACAAAACAAAACTATGCCGTATGTTGAGTCGGGAGTGATAGACTTCAATATATCTACTACTCGAGTGGAATAGGTGTAAGTTCTGAAGAGAAACAGTGCAGGTATACCACGGTGTATTAGTGCAACAGGTGGAAATTTTTCAATATTCCGTAATTTCCTCGTACCAAAAGAAATGCTCCGAGTGGTGGGTGAGGTAATACAAATTTTTGCCCTATGCCGCCAATTGGCATAGTTCTAGTCGCATAATAAAGAGAATCGATATTCCTTGGCTGCCTAAGAGAAATATTTTTCTGCTAGAGCGTCACACTCTACTGACTGAGGGGATTCCCTCGCAATCTCACAGAATCTACAGATCAGGTCTAAGAGCTCGTAAAGCCGCATCTTGCTCTGGTGCTTCCTATATCGAATTTGAATCGAAATCGGTTGATTTATTTTTTATTTGATCGTTGGTTCAGGGTAGCTCTAAGCCAGCCCGACTTGGAAGAGCATAATAGGTGTCTATTTATTGACCTTTGCCAGGGAATCACTTTCTTCGCACTGTAACATATATTCGGTTGAAGTTAATAAACAATTTCACTCTAAGAGCTATTGTATAGAAACTTACATCAATTGAACCCATCTGAAGTGGACCCTAACAACATAATTTATAACATAATGTTGCATAGCTGATGCTTATATATACATAGTAGGTATGTATATACTTGCCAAACAAAGTATATATTCCGGCCAGCAAATTGGACTGGTCTGGGACATTGTTGCCATCTCATGGGTGTGATTTTAATTTCATACACAAATGAACGCAAATCATAGAGAGAAAGAGAGCAAGCCATAAAGAGAAAGACGTTAGCAATGAGAAAATAGCAATAACTCCCACGAAGATTAATAACAGACACACACATACACACATAGAGAGAGATAGAGAGAGAGAGAGAGCGACACACACACACACCAACAAGAATTTATACAAATACTCGTAAATAAATAAAAAACAAAAAAAAAAAGAAACCCACGAAATACAAAATGAAGAATAAGCAAAGAGCAGAAAATGAAATTTATGCATAATGCCAACAGGCGAAAGAGAGCGAACGAATGGGCCATCAAAAGTGCCAAATAAAAAAATATAAAATATACACAGAAGAAAAAAAAAATAAAACAAAATACGGAAAAAATTATGGAACTACATAGGCAAAACAATTGACAGCAACTGCGCGGGGCATTAACGAAGATGAAATGCGCTAAAGGAGCGCGGAACAGAAGGAGTAGAAGGAGAGTTTTGGAAATAACTCCAAGACAAAAGAAACATAGAGTTATCAAAAAAAAAAGGAGATAGTGGAAAACTATTTAGAATAAATGTGCATTTCTAATTTGGCGTGACGTTACATAGGTACAAAAAATTAGTTAAAAATGAAAAGAAGCTAAGATTTTGAAAAGTTTTTCGTGATAGTTAAGCAGCAATTAAGAAACGCAATATTTAGTAAAAAAATGACAACAAAGGGTCTTACCAGTTTTTAAATATAACAACAATTTGCTTGGCGTGACGTTACATAAAAATTTAAGTATAATATGACTTGTAAGATGCGCAAGATGATTGTATGTATGATTTTAAATAATGTCATTTAATTTTGAAAGTTCAATTTTGTCTCGAATCGACTTAAAATTGGCTTGTTTCTTTTCGCTTTTGAAATTTAGTCTCTAGAAGATTTTAAAATTTCATTTTAACTAATAACACTCGATATGTTAATTTCGCGCCCAAAATTCGAGCCTAAGCAAGATATACTCATGCGCTGCTGTGCCAAGCCAGACCTTATCTCTAGTCACGACTAAACGGCTCACGAAATCGGTATGCCCAAAAAAAAACGTAGCTAACCAGGAAATGTTATAATGAAAGCGCATTGCATACATCAAGGATCAATGGCACGTACCAGCACTAAAGTTATTAAAGTCATAAGATATACAAGTCAGAGCGTTCCGGTCACCCATTCCATATGCAAAATACTTCTAACTCCCCACTCCCGAGCAACATATTGACGCAAACGCCCGCCATCACACACACACACACACACACACACATAGACAACTTTAAACCCATCAAACCATTAACAACAACACAATGTGGCACAGAAAGCCAGATACTGTTCCCTCATATGCCCCTTCCACCTAGTTCTAAAACCATATAAATAAAAAAAAAAACCCAGAAAAACCTTAGCATATGAGTAAAAATTTGCGTATGAGTCAACACTGAGCGACAGATATCTTTCAACCCCCACACACGCTCACACACACACACACAGAATGGGTACACCAGGTACCATACATGCACCCCTCTCTAAGCTGTAAGCGCTGGCAACTCAAACCCCCGCCCCCAATCTAGAACCCACTTGATATGTATCGCAGTCAACGTGTTCCTACAACAAGTCGTCTTCCAGAGTTATAAAATATATATGAGTTGGGCGCGTACGACAAACGTTTTGCTTAAGAAAAATCGACATGGCAAACGTGTCGGAAACGTGTCACAAATTTGTACCCCCAGCAGCCCAACCCAGTCGTAGAACGCAGATATCCAGATACAAAAAAAAAAATAAAAGTAAATGTTGCCTACTTTTGAGATTAGGCAGCTAAGCTGCCAAGTCATTCTCAATGATGCATTGAGCTGGTTACAACGACACTAAAAATTCAAGCCATATGAGCTTGGTTGCTTTGGGAATAGTTTCTTACAGGCTTGAGTACCAAGAATGATCAGCATCATGGCAGTGCCGGATTCATCGCCGGAAGGGGCACACGATAGCTTCACTTGTATGTGAAAAGCTCTAAAGTTTGAAGCTTCCATTGTCTGCATTTCTTCAAGAGAAATTTCTTGATACTCTTTTAGGAAAATGTTTAAAACTCTAAGCCTAACTGCAAGTAAATTTTTTGATAAAATTTTGCCAACATGCTATTGTTATTGCAGAAGACTTTTTCGACATTTTACCAAAAATCATCATCATTTCCTGCATCTGCCACTGGAGCTCAGGGCCTCATGGTCATTATGATGCGTTTTTTGTGCTTACTGCTAGAGATGAACTTCAAGAGAATTTCTTATCTTGACCTTCTGATCCATGCTTAAATTAAATCTTATTTATGATTTTAGATTTCCCGCAACAGTTATAAGTACAGAGCGGAAGCTTAGCAGGAACTACCGCCCTTTAATGACTAAACACATCATCATTCGTAGCATTACAACTCCTCACTTGACGCATTGCTTGGACTTCATGGTTTTGGACATTCATTTCCCTTAAATCTGCTAGCACTGTATCCAGCCAACGGTTTTTTGGTCGCCCTCTTGCTCGCGTTCCATGTTGTCGCCTTTTCAGGATTAACTTTAGTAACTAAATACATACAGGTAGTAAACTGTCTGGAAGGAAGTCCATGAACGCTACCGACTCATGTAGTCAACACCTGACATATTGCTAGCAGGATCATATTCACTCAGGAATTTATAATGAATTCAATGCAACCCAAAAATCTGTCTGAGTCTCTCCCCTCCTAGCCGCTGAACGCTATCCGGAACTGCGTATTCGCAGCTTAAGACTTTTCACTACCTGCAACCTAGGATCCGTCCGGTTCGGTCCTACAGTTCGGTATCCCCAAACTTCATCTGCTGAAGAATATTTTTTGGAGAAATTGAAACGCAATGATACATCGCCAAAGCAGATGTTCTTGCAAAATCTTCTAATTTGAGCAGCTGAAGAATGTATTAGAGACACTTTACTCAATCCTTGCATCGACTCTTTTATAAGAAATTGAATGCAAAGACTTTTCGTCAAGGCAAATGTTGTTCGAAACTTCCAAGTGCTCTTTTCAGGATTTGCTGCTAACAAAAAAGGTGGGGAAATGGAAAAGTTTACCCCAGATTACATTCTGTAGCTCGTTACTGAAGTAATTGGAGTGCTGTGATAGAATAGATAGATAGATCTTCGCGGAACAAATTATCTTCTCATTATCTACACTCCCAGTGACGACGTCTAGCGTGGAAAGATCGCTTTCGAGCCTGAAGCAAATAAAAAGTGTATCTCTAAGTGTAGCAGTCCACAAAAGACTGAGTAAGATTGCTATGATTTAAAACCCACTGGGTTATTCTTGTTGATCCACATGATGCGACTTGCGTAATCGTAGAATATAGGCAACTCTGACTCTTATCTATCTGTCAGACCAATATTAAACACATAACATAATAATAATAAAAAATTTTTTTTTATTTGAAGACTTATTAAAAATTGGATCACTATTTCATATAGCTGCCATACTAACATTGAGCCAGCATTCTGCGCAACCGAACTTGCGCTCTTGCTTACGTCACCTTCTAAAATTCATTGGATCTTGTTCAGATAACACAAGTTTACAGCAAAATGTATCCTCAACATGTTTTACTCGTGTCCGTAATAAAATGGCACGCTTAATCCGAAAATGAAGTCCAAAAATATTTTCATGGAACGGATTTCGAGATATTTCGAAAAATCCACTTTTCGAAATTAAAAAAAAAAGTGTGTCTACTTATAATCTCTGGTTATATTAAGCTAATTTTGATTATTAAAACACCAAACTGTAGCTAATTGAATTACCTATCGATTATACTTGCAACATATTTTTGTCAAATTTACGGTTTGGTCGATATTTATCTATTCATATGAAAATTTTTGTAATTTTCAGCCAATTTTTGAAAATAATTTTCAACGTAAATTTAAAAAAATTGTTTCATACAGTTTTATTCATGGCTCATAAAGTTTGAACGATTACGAAGAAAATGAGTGGTTGTTTATAAAAATCGGAGAAAAATGATCGTACTAACGTGAATTTTTGTAAAAAGTACAAAAACTCAATTTTGCTCACAACCTAAAGTTTTAGATGGATAATTCTTTTATTTATTAAGGAATCGTAACCAAATTTGGCATTCGAAAGTTTTTAAGGTTCTTAAGTGCTGTACCAAATTTGATCAAAATCGGTTAACTTTTTCATATAGCAACCATAGGACCGATCGGGCAAAATAACGTGTTTGATGAAAAATTCGTTGTGCCTCGAAGTTTTTTATAGCTCCCAAGCACTGTATCAAATTTGATCAAAATCGGTTGTATATATCATATACCGCCCATAGGGTCGATCGGTCAAAATATATTTTCTTGTACCAATTTCGTTTTGATTCGTTTGTTTCTGGAAATATCGTAACTAAATTTGGCAAATATATATGTATCTTTAGGAGTTTTTGGGCAATATACCGGATTTTGCACCAAACAGGTTTTTTTGAACGATCGATCCTATGGGTGCTATATGATATAGTCGACCGATTTTGATAAAAATTTGGTACAGAGAGCTATAAAATACCAGATACAGATGGTACAGATATCTTGATAAATAAACGAAATATTCAACTAAAACTTTTGGTTTTAAACAAATTTAAATTTTTCACTTTTTACAAAAATTCCTATTATTTCCACATTTTTCCCCCGATTTTGATAAAGAACCACTCATTTCTTTCGTTATCAATCAAACTTTACGAGCCGTAAAAAAAACTGTATGAAAAAATGTTTCTACATTTTTAAACTTACGTTCGAAATAGCATTTTTTTCAAAATTTTGCTAAAAATTACAAAAAATTTCATGTGAATGTATAAATAGCGTCCAAGCCGTAAATTTGCTAAGAATATGTTTGAAGTATAATCGATGTGTAATTCAATTATCTCGAGTTTAGAAAAAAATTAACAAAATCAGTTTAGTATAACCAGAGATATATGCTTTTAACCAAATACACTTTTTTTTTTATGAAAAAATTTTTGGACTACATTTTCGGTTTTAGCGTGCAATTTTACTACGGAAATGACTAAAACATGTTGAGGATACCAAAATTTTTTAAAATTTGTAAACTAGTGTAATCTGTAATCTTAACAAATAGATATCAAAGACTACAAAAGCTAGAGAACAAAAATTTGGTATTTATACTACTGCGATCAAATTGAAAGTTGTAATTGAAATTTTTAATTTAAACTTCCGGGGGTTTTTCCAATCGATAACTTTTTCTTTCTGTAACTTGGTAGCACGTCAAAATATTCATTAATGTTTGAGATACGCTTCGTTTTGTGAGGTGCTACGATAATGCGCCATCCCACACGGCACTGGTTCTTCGTGTGTATTTCGTCAAAAATTCAACAAATATGGTTCCGCAATCTGCATATTCACCTGATTTGGCTCCGTGTGACTTCTGGCTATTCAGCAAACTCAAGAGAGCGCCCCGGGGACATCATTTTGACTCGATTGAGGTAATAAAAGCTGAATCGTAGTAGGCTCTGAAGGCTATGCCGAAGGAGGAATTTGCCAAGTGCTATGATAACTGGAAAATTCGTTGGCATAAGTGTATTGCAGCGGAAGGGTAAGGGGATGAATAGATTAAGAAAGAAGAAAATTCACCTTTCAATTTGATCAAGGTAGTACATCTTTTATATATACATATGTAGGTAATCCCAGCGCATTATTTTGCCACTACCGCTTCCTTCTCCGCAATTGGACAACAAGTTTTTGAGCTTCCAAATTCAAGTGAAGACTCTTCTTCTGCTTTTTCGAATAAGTGGGTAACCGAATATTAATGGCAAGTAGCTTATGCTTTAATCTGGTGGATCATTGGTATCAACTTTATCAACAACATTGACACGACAAGGTAATTTTTCAACATGGCCGAGTGTTGCCACAGTCGCCATATTCATCGAGAATACCTTGAAGGCATTTCAATCGGATATCTTACCCCAACCGCCATATTCTCCAGATAATGCTCCTGCCGACTACAAGTTACTATTTCGTTTAATGACTCATAGCCTAGTCGAGCAGTATTTCAAGACATTTGAGGAAAAGAAAAACTGGGTTAACTTCTGGATCGCCTCAAAGGAAGAGGAGCATCCGAATGCTACCCGAAAGATAAGGAAAACTTTGGCAATATTTTGATTGAGTTATGTTTGGTCAGTTTTTCATCGTAAACCTTCAAGGGCATAGCTTAAAGTCGACTCAAGAACCAGGTACGAACCCAGTCAAGACTTTCGCTTCGAAATGGAACTTCTTTAACGATACAGAATCGTAGGAAACACTTGATAGTTGGACATCATTGCAACAAGAAGCCAAAAGGAGATGATGTGAAGAAAACAAAAAATCATCTAAGCGACATTTTACCAAAAAAAGTTTAGCGCAGCTGAAGCTTGACTCTAGCTCCCAAAAGATTTCCTTAAAAAAGTATAGCACATGGAAAAGCACCTTTTTTAAGTAGTAGAGCTTCCTGGCGAGAACTATGAATATGAAACTATGCATTTATTTTGAAGCAGCTGTCTACCATAGTTTCACCTAACCGAAAGTTATTATAGCAGCATATAAAATGCCATTAAATTGCCTCGACCCACATAAAGCCTATAAAAGTGGAAGTATTTTAATACCCATCGTCAGACTTGGAAGCTGCTCTGCTCTCTACGCACACATTAACGCCCGTAACGTAATTAAACAAAAATAATGGTCTCAATAATCATGCAAAACCGTAAACCCCACAGTCTCCGCCTACGAGCTGCGAAGAACCCTGTCCCAGGCATAGCTAGCTACCCCTTTTATGGCACAGCTACTACTCTACCCCTGCTGTAGGCTTTTTTCGGCGCCACTAATTATATACTCTCTACTGTCATTTTTTTTTTTGTTGGTTGCTGTTGCTGTTTAGAGAAGACGACGCACTTGGTCTCTTTTTGGGAACGGGGTTGACTTGGCAAATTTACACACATGGGCCGTGGGCCGTGGGCCGGTTGGTTGGGTTTGGAATGGGCGGCTGCTCCAGTCTGGGGCTTGGCATTCCTTGGAGATTTATGCTCAAGTCCCTTTGCCTGCCACCAACTGTATCAAAAATCAATTAATGACAATAATTTTAAAATTAAAACAATTCAGCGTGCTGCCAACATGTGTGAAATTTAATGACTTTGAAGATATTTATGGAATAACCAACACTGTCCAAAGCTCTCTCTGTCTGCTATATGGATCTATGTAGCTGTATCCGTTTTTGTATCTGTATCTGTGTATCTGTGTATCTGTGTGTATGTGCAAGTTGTATTTTATGTTGTTTTTTGGCTTTACTTTTGCCTTAGACCATTTCGTTTGTAATTATCGAGTATATGAGTATATTGCTGGACTGTTCGTGCTCGAAATGGAACTGCCAAATGGGTTATTTTTGGGGGATGCCTTTTTGTTGTAATTAGATGAGCAGCTGAGCTAAGCTGACTCGAGTCGAGGTCCAGGCGAGGCAGTCCAACATCCAGCGAAAGGGTTTAATTACATTTTGAATAGAAAATTTATGAAACAAGTTTTTCGGTTTCGGTTCGGTACGGTTTGAGTTTTGCTATGGGCGCGTCCATTGCTGCCGGCATGTGTGTTATGTCGCCAAAGTATCTCAGTTCAGTCGCAACCCCTTACCCCCTCAAAAAAAAACAACTCTAACTTCTGCTTAGCCCTTGCAGCTCTATGTATTGTGTTTATTGTGCGCATAGCTGCAGGGCGAGGGGTTTAAATATATGTTTTCGATACTACTTATTGCATATTCAAATGTTTTGATATCGATTTTGCACAGCTCATTCTTTTTTTTTGGGACTTGTCATTTTTATTCTGGGGGTAAGTTGCCACACTATGGACAGTGGTTCGGACACTCCCCAAAAGTTGGAAAAATGGCTTGACAGTATTTTGCTAGCTCTGATATATATTCACTTCATAGCAAAAAAACCAAATCCTGGATTCGCACCTGGTATGGATCAACTGAAAGAACTATGTTTAGAGTGACCAGATAGCAACAATAGTTTCTCCAAATGACATGAACAAACTCTTGTGGAAGCTAAGCTACAAGTCTGGCAAAAACTAATTAATACGTCCTTCCTGAGTAGGAAAATTTTTGTAACCAGTATCATGTTGGTTCGGCATATTCGTCGTGTGAATTTGAGGCTATATCTATAAAAGATTGTAGAAACCGCACGACCGAAGACAAGGCCATGAAAGTTTTGATCAAAATCCGGATTTGTGTATTAGGTAACTACTATCCATCCCATCCCTGCTGGCATTAAAATTAAGTAATGCAAGTTAAATATTTCGAAAGTGCTTTATCCCATTAACAACACTACGCCGTTCGCGAAAAAACAGTGTTGTGTAACGCTTGTTCTTCGAATTTGCTTGCTAGCTTTTATCCCGTTTTGCCTTATCTACATTGACATGAACTCCAAACCTAACTGCTGCAGAATGCATCAAATTGTGTTTAAAATAATGCAATTATAAGCACTGCACTGTTGCCCCTACACCATGGTGGCATGTTGCATGAGCCCCCATACATTTCTGGTGCCGCCAAAACTTGCAACATGTCAATTTTATTAACTGTCGCCTGAAAGTAGGCAACACAAAATGTGTGGATAGACCGACGCGACGCGTCGTTTGAGCAGCTGCTGCAAATTGTCGATTTTCAAATAGAGCCTAGAGGCATTTACTTGGTGCCGGGGTCGGGGTCGGGGTCGTGGTCGGGATCTGGGCCAGCTACCAACTCTAGTCAATATTGCCAGCGAACGCTGAAAATTGTTAATTGATTTATGTTTATATTTGTGCAACATGTTGATGCCACCGCCATGTGGCAGGCAGTCGCTGCTCACATATTGCAATATGCGCGGCAGTGTTGCAAAACGCTTGCGGTGCCATTTGCCATGTGTGCGTGTGTGGCAGACAACAACAATAACAGCAATAACAGCAATAACAGCGCGTTGCACGTTAATTGAACAACATTCGGCAACTCTGAGATACTCACACACAGATACACCACACATTGGCATTCAACTCAATTTGATGGAAATTCTCAACGTTAGCGGCATTTTCGCCAATGTAATTATATCCAAAAATATTTGCCATATCAAACTCGACCGCAGTGCAAAAAGGCGCACAAAACTTTTGTATCTTGTGCCACGCCTCGGGGCGACAATTTGCAATGTGTTCCAGTAAGGGAGCGAGTTTTCGTAGCCATTTCGTAGCCCTTATACCCGCGGCAATTTCAATATGGAAACATTGCGATTTATTTATTTGTTTGTTTGTCTAGGGCTACAAAAAAATATTAAACACATTTCGTCTTGAACAAACAAATGCACAGTGTAATTGGCATTATTTGTTTTCAATTTTTATTGCATTGTCTAGTTTGAGGCTTTAAGCAGCAATTTTAATGATATAATGCAATTAACACTGTGCTACAGGGCAATCGATCGCCAAGGAAACGAGTCCGAGGTTGTGGCAAACAATTGTGGACAGACCAATAGAGGGTTAGCGGGGTGTTTTGTAAAAATGTCAACGTTTTGTGCATGATTAAGCTCACATGAGTCTACATAGCAAACAAAGTGGGTGAAGTAGTTACAAACTTATACATAGTATATTCGGCCGTACTGCTAAAAACGAAAACGAAAAATTTTAGTGGTTTTCGTTTTTACGTGCTCCGAATTTTTTTCGAAACATGAAAATTGTCTTACGGGCAACTTAAATCAAAGAACTGCACCTTCGTAGGGATAATGCGCATCTATTGGTTAAATTTTGGGTTTCTAGCTAATGTCGTCTTTGAGATATATTTCTCATTAAAGAAGCAGTAATTATAGGAAAATTTAGTTTTGAAGAAAAAAGTTTTCGAGGTTCGCCTTTATAACTGACCAATGACCGAATAATGAAATTGATTCACGAACCACCCCCAAAGAGCACCTCGAAAAAACCCCTATAGGATTCAATGCAGAATTTGTTTGTTTTTGAAGACTTCGTTATCGTATTTGCTGTTCGGAAGTTTTTTAGAGTTCCCAAACAAGTACAGTAAACAAGGAATTTCAGCTGGAAATCAAATACTTAGTTGCTGGAACTTTTGGATCCTATGCTCCACTGGGAGTCAAGGATAGAAAAGTGGAAGAAACTTTCAGGGATTATTTTGTACCCTTTTGTAAGTCTAAAACGCAGTTTTCGTATTCGTGTGGGAGTGGCAAGTTACCAACCTGCCAGTATTTGGTCGGTGCGGTTTTAGCATGATATCTTTATTGCCACCAATCGTAGAGTCAAAATTATTGGCAATAATAGTATCTATCAAATAAAATGTAAATCAATGTCATAGGTCTATTAATTTAAGCACAATGGTTAAAGTTCAAAATTTAAAAAAGTTTTTGGTGTTTTTTGACAAATTTGCAAATATCATAAAATCGTAAGGATTTTTGGAAAACATACCTCGATAATTTTTTAAAGTTTGTAAAATCATCCACAAAAATAGTTTTCTATTACTTTTCTACGATAATAAGCAAACCAAATTTTATTAAAATCGGTTGACTATATATAGCTACCAAAGTATCGATCGTTCAAAAGAAAGTTTTCATAATTCGCATAATTCGTTTGTTTTTCGCTTGTTTAGGAAGATATCAAATCCAAATGTGGCTACTACAATTTTTTTTAGAATGTGATTCTACAGAGTATCTCAGAGACGTCTGCGCGCGACTTTAAAGTACACCATATTTTTTATACTTTTTTTCCAACTGTTTAATAGTATCCTATAATATTATTGAAGACCCAAAAATTTATTTTTGGGAGAGTAGAGCATAAGCACAGTATAGAGAGTAAACATATATGAGTAAGAATATTTCAATTTCTAATTTTTGTCCTCTTTAGTTTGATATTACGATGTTTGAGATCATAACATTTAAATTATATAAAGATACTTGACAATTTTTTTTCAGTTTTTTTTAAGGTAAATTTAAATTTACTATAATTTTTGTTTTAATGATTAATTGCATTTTAAAATGATGCTAATGGATAACAAATAAATGAAAGACAGGGTTTTAACTGCAAGCTGTCAATATTTCTTTTAAAATTGTATCTTAAGGACGTAAAGAACAACGTACGTCGATTAGACGTATCGTTATATTTTTGAGACAAAAAAAAACAACGTTATCTTAACAGGGCTAAGGAAGCCCATGAATGAGATAGCAGTCGAATTTAGGATGAGAAATACACGCTTTAGAAATATTTTGAAAAAGTTACGTTTTGGCTGAAACTGGTTGAAAGCAAGTTTAAACTCCTAACCAAGTTTTCTATATCTAAGGAAAGCGCTAAAACAATTCATAATAAAAGCATTCAATAATATTAATTAATTGTGATTTATTATTTTCATTACGCATAATACCATCTTTATTTTTCATATTTTCTTTAAATTTTCTGTACTCTTGAGGCTACTTTTGTTGTAATTTTATTTGTTGTAATCCATAAATTAAAGCTAACATTCAGATATTATACATTCATAAAATGCAAATGTTGTTTTCGAAATTTTTTTGGAAAAAATAGATCATAGATAGATAGCACTTTTTAGCTTTTTCAAAACACTTCAATTAAACTGCTTAGAATTTCTCAACTTGAGCTCTCAAAGTGCTTCAACTGCATTTTTGGAAAATCTTACAAAATTTCGAGCAATTTTGTAGGATGGTGTAACGTGGAGTTAGAAGCGACGAAAATGCATTGGGGCAGTTCATTTAAGGTGGCAATAAGGGCAGCCCTAGTCAAAGTCAATTTAACTGGCAATTAATGCATGTTGCCGGCTTGCCAAGGGCCAACTGCACACACATAGATACACACAAACACGCACACATAGATACAGCTGCAGATACACATGTACATTGAGCCAGCCACATATTCGATCCATTGCCGAAAGTGGCAATCAGCAAAAACAACACCAATAAAGCCGCAACAACAACAACAACTGTTGTTGTTGGCCATGGCGACAACAAACCGTGCTCCATACACCGCCGTAAACCCTTCGAACTGCCGCCCCTCTACCGCCCCTCTTACCACAAAAAAAAAAACAAAATACATATACGAGCAGCATCATGTCGACACCTATTACCATTCATTGACTTTTGCCGTATCCATGTCCCTGGGGTGTCATCTATGCAGGTCGCTTTGGTTGCGTTTGGATTTGGTTTTGGTTTGGATTTTGGATTTTGGATTTGGTTTGGTTTGGTTTCGCTTTTTGGCCTGGGTTTGTTTGTCTCTTTTGTGGCTCACACTTTTGATTGCATTTTGCAGCAGCGCCATCCATGTAGCATGTAGCGTCATGGCATTTGCTAATGTCCTTCGATAAGGCACAGCCAACCCTGGTCAATCTGTCAGTGCGACTCGGTATTCATTTGGTGTTTGATTGGATTTTCAATTATTCATTATTATTGGTTGCAATTTACCTGGCGTTGCCGTTTGTAGCAGCCATTTGCCGTCAGCCAAGTGTGGCAAGTGGCAACGCATTGATTGCGTTCAGTCCAAATCCATTCTGGGGTCACTCTGAGTTTCAGTTTTCCAACTCATCAAATTCCAATTGCATCATTAAACAGAATTTTTAATGTCACAGCATGTCTCCTGCCATTGGCATGTAAATTGTTTGTTGGATAAACTGGTTGGAATGACTTTTGGATTGTGGTACTGGTTGGTATCCAATATATAGACTGCACATTGATGTTTGCAAGCCTCAAAGTGAAGCTCTATAAGAATCGAAAATCTTTAAGAATTTATAAGCATGGGCCAGTAGCTCACAAAATCGACAAGAGGTAAACATGGTTTTGTTTAAAACGTTCACATGGAACTATTTAGCTAGTTTGGCGTCTTACATTTTCTAACTCGACATCAAGTATACGCTTTTGGAGCTCCAACCCCAAGTCTGCTGATTATCTGATTTGTTGCTGTCTACGCTGACTGCATCTGAAACCCAAAGATGCAGCCATAAAGATAAAAACAAATCCTGCCTCTAGTTTTTATTACTTTTTGCTAGCCGTTTTAATTTTTTGCCCCCCAAAAAAAAATCAAATAATGTTTTGTATTTAGTGGGAATTGAACAAACGCTCCAATGAGCTCCAAGTGTAGCATTTAATTGATTTTTGCCTGCGTAACTGCGTATGAACCAGTATGCGTATGAACCGACTCACTAAATGAGTTGTCCAATGATTCTAATCATAGATTAAATATCGTAAAAACAAACCAAAAGCTAACAGCTAATAAGCCAAAGAACAACAAAAGCCTTTAGACATCAAGGATCACAAAAGCAGCCAACCCCCCACCGCCCGGCTTGACCAATAAAGTCAACAATCAAATCAAACAGGCTCCCAGTCACCCCTGAGCCAGAATTTAAGTCGCCCCAAACTCAGATGCAAACTGTAGCGTAGAGGGCGGCTGGCAAACAAACCAATTTGTGGAACAATAATTTTAGGTTGTTGTTGTTGTTGTTGTTGCTGTTGTCCTGTAAACATTGTTTACCAATATGTAATCCTTGGAAACAACAACAACAACGACGACGAGGAGGAGTGCCAGTAGCAGACGCAGCATCCGCTTTGAATTTGAATTGCTTTGGAATTTGTCATCATATGAACTTCGCTACTTAACGTATTAAGCGAATTGTATCTTTCGGATACGTTTTAAAGTGCCAACAAATCGCCTTTCAAATTGCTAGACATGCATTTATTTAACATGTTTTTAGCACTAGCCACAAATAAATGAAAGATGCCATAAAAGGATTTAAAAATGTTAAAAATATATAAAAACTGTGCGATGCTTAGAGCAGAGTCGCCACGACTATGGAATACACTGTGCCCTCGACTGAGTGCTTCTATTTCTTACGCGGAGTTAGTGTAGAAAAACAATTGTGGAGGGACTCCATCATGTTAGATAGGGTTAAGTCAGTAAGGCTGCTCAGTCTGTGCCGCGATCACCCAGAGATCGAGTGGTCCATTGTGATGCCTAATTATATTATTAGAAGAAAAAGCATGAAGGGTGCAAGGATATGGAGCTGGGAGCTAGAAAGTTTGGCTGACAAAGACAGCGTTACTTATCTCCCAAGTTTCAGGACTTGGGTGCGGAGCAGTAGGTGCTGGATACTTTCTATCTCCTGCTCATATCCACAGCTGCGTCAAAAGTGATGAAGAACAAACTGTTAAAAAGAATAAAAATTTTCAAATCCATACAAGTCTATAAATCTTGATGGCTGCAGCTTGAACATGAAGGATGGAAGGGTATGGGGCTGGGAATTTGAAAGATTGGATAAAAAAGACGGTGTTCCTTATCTTCTAAATCTCCCTACTTTTTCTACCATTTCAAGAGGAGTTAATGGAAGTGGACAGATCCGCCATGGGCAGATTTGCCTGACTGCCCAGATCTGCGAAGAAGGTTTTAACCAGAAGTTTGATGCGGGGCAGTACTCATAGCAGGTGTTGGATACTTTCTATCTGCTCCTCATATACACAGCTAAGACAGAAGTGATGAAGAACAAACTGTTAAAAAGAATACAAATTTTCAAATCCATATAAGTCTATAAAGCTTCATGGCTGCAGTTTGTACATGAGCGGGTTTACAAAGAGGCGGTTTTTTACTAGAGCCGTAACTTCCGATACTCTCAGACAACTTCAAAGATATATGTATATCCCAACTACCAAAGAAAGGAATTAAGACTGCGATCAGGCAAAGAGACTTCTTCGTAAATAAAAAGAACAACTTTTTTAATCTTCTCCCAAAGAGAGAAAACTGAAAGAGCGACACCATTAGTTTCGATATTAAAGATGACACAAGAGCAGGAATCTTCTAGAGCTCGCTGTTAACTGTTATTAAGTCCTTAAATCAATGATGCATCTACAAGGGAAAATTTTTTTTTAGACTTACCTTCAAAGTACGCGCCAGTCAAGCGACTCAACCATCACCAAAACCGACGAGTGCGACTGGAGTAGATCAGCCCTATCAGCCTTTAAAGACATGCAAACGTATCTTTAGGATAATTTGGCTGAAAGATCGTTGATAACCAGGATCAATGCAGAAGGAATAGAAATTCGGAAGAAATGTCCCAAATTTACCGAACTCGCTGGCAATAGCTGAACTACTGCATTTATACACAAATAGGATAAGGAAACTGCACCCTGTGGCAAATGCAAATATATGATGCACCACAGATTCTCCCAAGGTTGAGGTGACGAGCAAAAAATAGGAAGCTACCAACACCAACTTTGTAAGTGCTTTGCACATTTTGAAAGTATCAGAGTAAAGCTTTCTATGAGAACCCAAGCTGGACGTAGACGATGGGATAAACGCAACATTTCCCTCGGACTCAAAGTTCTCCTCCTAAGTAAGTAGTGAGCTTTCTACACTTCGATACTCACCAGCGGTCGCTACTTTTGTTTTGACGGATCTGCTGCATAGTCTGTTTTATTTATCTATTTATAAGGCCAGCTTCCGCCCCCAACTCTCTAGGCTTCATAATAAGCTTCAGCTCAGAAAAGACGTTAGGTTTTACTTTGCGCAACTAATGCAGAAGTGTTATCTATATAGAAGGCGGAGTCCTCCAAGAATTGTTTACAGCACATCAAGGCGTTTTTGAGAGGTATGGCACAAAAAGATGTCTGAAGAAACACATTTTTGATATTCTCATGATTTTGAGACGTAGCTGACGTATGCCTGTCTATTTGCAGTTCTCATCTCCAGACTTAGCTCAGCTGCATTGGGATTAAAAAAAAAAATATGTTTAAAGAACTGGTTTGCAAAAGCTAAAATTTTATAAAAATTAAAAATATATGGCCGTGCTTCGGAAAACGAATCCCCCCTCCAAATTTCACAAAAACGCATTTTTTATGTGGTTTGAAACCGAATGTTTTGTTGCAAGAGGAATTCAAAAACGAATCAAAAAAATAGTTTTAAAAAAGGACGCAATTCATACTGAAATAATATTTTAAACATTCTTTGATATTCTTATTATTATACTTATTTATGCCAACTTAAAGTAATACCTTTATTGACAATTATTTTTAATTATTTTCTTTCTGACTCAACCCAAAAAATAGCATGCACAAAAAGGAAATTTTTTTGGGTTAGTGTGTGCATCATACACGAACACATGACGATAATAGCGACAGGGTTTCCGCGTTACGCAAAGAAAATTTCCCTTGTAACAAAAATAGCTAGGCCATGTTTAATTTCAATGAATATTATTGCCAAAGTAATATTTTGGTGAAATTTTATTTAAAAGATAAAATTTTAAAGAATAAGCAATATTTTAATAAAAATAAAATGTAAACAATATGTAGATAGTAATAAAAGGATGCAGAGCTGCGGCAACCATGTCAGCTGTTTTGTATCAAACAAAAATAATTTCGCACCAACACAACAGGAGAATTTATTGGAAAAATAAGGGAAATGTCGACAGAAAAATTCGTTTTCCGGAGCACGCAAAAACGAATTCGTATAAAATTGTTCGTTTTCCGCAGCATTTAATTTTTTATTTGCTTAAATACGTTTGATTTTTGTGAAATCTCTTTATTACGCATATAATTTTTCGATACCAAGTTAATATAACCCTAGCCCTACTAGATACAGGGTATCAAAATACAACTCTGCGCTGCGCTTTTTATATGAACGTCGCTAACGAATCAAATAAATTTGTTGGTCAATTAAAAAACTGCAAAACGCGCACAATTTCCACATGTGTGGCAACACCAACAACAACATACATATGTAGGTACTCAGTTCATCTCTCTTGCACTCTCTCTGCTGCTACACCTAGCTGCCCTCACTCCCTCTTTCCCTATATACACCTATATGCATATAGTCAACTTTTGCTGTTGATGCTGCTGATTTTTTCTCTAATGGCTGGCAACGCCAAATGAAAAGCTACCCAAAAAATTAAAAAAAAAAAAAAAAAAAAAAGGGAAAAGCCATTGCAAACAATTTTTTCAGGTTGGTTGTTTGTTTTTTTTATGCCATTTTTTTTTACAACATTTTCACAATTCCTGTGACTTTTCAGTTTTTTTTTTTTCTATACCAACTCTTAGCCAATTTTTTGCGCAATATTTTTATACACTTTTTTCTATACAAATGTATGTAATTCTTTTTTTTTTTTTTATTCTGAACTTTGCTCGTAAACTAACTTTTCTGGGTGGGTGTGATAGTGGTCGGGAGTCTAAGCTTCGTTTGGTTTAAGGGACTGTTGCTTTGGTGTTAGTTATTAGTAGTCTATGTAACATTTCGAGTTTTGAATAAGCTTAGTGTTTGTCAAAGTTGAAAAAAAATAAATAAATAAAATATAATTCTTTAAACTTATGAGTATGAGATCTTTGAGATCTTGCCGAATTTCAACTCCGATTAGCATTACAAACGGAACAGCTGTATTGTTATATCGACCAATCGATAACAAAATATTTGCAAAGCCTGAAGGTTTGACTTTATTGTGTATTTTTAATCAAACAATTTATTTACTCTTTTGTAAACTATTGAAAATTCATTTACAAATGAATAAAATAAATTCAATTTTTTCTTTTGTAGCATTCTTAATATTGGTGCTTCAAGGACATATTAGGCATCGATGGAACGGTATTGAACTTAACATCATATAAATGCACTAACCATTATAGTGCGCCTCTTGGCTCTAATGATTTTTAGATTCAATTTTTATTATAAATTAAAAAAAAATTATATATATATATATATATGGGCGAAAATAAACATTCGAATTTGATGATTTTTACATATGTGATAGAGCTACTTGAGAATAACAACGACGTAGATTTTTATTGCGAAATTCCGATTATTTATCAAGTTATCGATAACTGAATATTGGATTTTAAATTTTTGGACTATTCTTTGACAAGCCATATCTCCTAAACGAATAAAGATATTGACGCTTTATAAAAATGTAAATAAAATATTGAATTTAAAAAAAAAAATTATTTTTTTTTTTATTTTTTTTTTAAGATTTTATTTTTTAACAATTTTTTTTTTAATTTTAAAATTCAACAGTGAGTTCCCACTTTTTAAAAAAAAGGGCTAATGTCATTTTAAGCGCTTAAATTCACTGCGAAAAATAAAAAATTAGTAAGTCCTATAAATGAGGAGTTTATGCTTATTTTAGTGATGGCACCTCGTATGCTCGCCATAGTAAACTGTACCTCGAAAAATGACAAATAAGCATAGCTCCTCGGAATAGAAAGAAAATAAGTTCAAACTTGATTTATGTAAAAAAATTGGCGTCGATATCTTTATTCGTTTAGGAGTTATGCTTGTCAAAGAAAAGTCTAAAAATCTAAAAGCCAATATTCAGTTATCGATAACTCAATAAATAAGCGAAATTTGGAATAAAAATTTATGTGGTTACTATTCCGTAGTAGCTCTATAGCATATGTAAAAATCATCAACATCGAAGAGGTCGACCAAAAAAGTTGCCCGCTTTACTTATTTTCGCCGTTATTGAAAATATTATTTTTGTAATTCAACTAAATTAAACAAAATTACATATTGAAAATATTTTTATTTTTAATTTATAAAATTATTTTTTTTTAATTTTATTTTATAAATTTAAAATAAAAATATTTGCAATATATTTTAAATATTTTTTTTTTTTTTTGATATTTTCATTAGTTTTATTACATAACAAAAATTTTCAAAATACAAGTTATTTTTTATTATTTGTTCAAAAACTAAATACATTTTTTTTTTTATGTGAACTAAGAATAAAATTTTATTCTTTTAGCTTGTACGTTCGCCCCAATTTACTTTTTTTTTTGGCTTTGATTTTTTTTTAACCCGTTTACGATTGGCGATCCCTGTTAAGATCACTCAAAAAGACGCAGTATATATATTTTTTTTTTTTTTTTTGTATGTTTGCAGGTTTGTACGTTCTCTGGTATATCTGTAAAAATTTAAAAAAGATAAGATTGCATTTAAAATTACGACCTACACACATTTATTTAATTAAAAACCCTTAAAGAGATTATAAATATAGTCAAGAAATTAAAAACGAAACAAAAAAATTAAAGACATCTAATCTTATTAAGACAACTTAAGGCGAAAATTCCCTGCATTTTTTTTTAAACTAATATTTTAAAACCACGTTTTTAACCATTTAAGTGTCTGCAAGGTACCTCCAATAAATAAACATAAATGACCTTCATTTTTAATCTTTTAGTTACAATGTTTTTCAACAAGTTTGAAAAAATTACATTACCTTGAAAACTTCTAGGTTCTCTTTTCTAAATAAAAAAAATTAAAAGAACTCTTAATATTAAAAAAAATTTGCATGCTTAAAAAAGGACTAAGTCTTATTTTTATACTTAAGTATATAATTGTATAAAATATTCAAATTAATAAATAAAAAAAAGTGTATTGTCTGATATTTTAAAGTAAATAAATAAAGAAATTTTTTTTTAGCCAGTACCACTCTTAAAACGCAGTTTTAAAAATAAATTCATTAATTTATTATACGAAAATTACAAATAAAAGTTGGCACATAAAATTTAATTAATTTAATTAATTGTATCGTTTGTTTTTTTAAATATGCAAATTATGAAGATTATATGAAAAAAAAAACACAAAAATCGACAGTTATATGTTACATCAGCTACACTAAAAAATCATAAAATTTAAAATTTTTTTTTTTTTAATATACCACCAACTACATAATTTTTTTAAGCTGCCTTTATAATTGTGGATATACAATTAAAAAAAAATTAACTTTGATTTATATGCTTAGCCGAAATTTTGAATCTTTATTAAAATTAAAAAATGTAATGCATTTAATTAAAATTTTTTGAACCAATTTTTTTTTATATAAATACTAAAAGTATTTCGTATAATATTACAAAAATGTTATATGTAAAATTTTTCATGTTTTTGTAGAAGCAATTTTTTTTTTATAATTAAAAAAAAATTTTATTTTGTACCAGCTTGGTTATGGTTTATGTTGACACATTATTAGAGAAGGACTAAAAAACGAGTTAAAAAAAATGTTTATTGGCATATTTAAGAATGATACTTGAAAATTTCGAATTTTTTTTAAGAAAATATGTTATTTAAATTTAAAAGACAATTTTTGTAAAGAAAATAGAGCAAAAAAATGCGTCAAAAATGTTTAGTTATTCAGTCACAATTAAATGAACAATAAACATTTTTTTTTTTAAATTAAGCCGCAAGTCGTTGAGCTTAAAACTAAAATTTGTAGAATTCTTATTTTTTTTTAACTGTAGACACTTTAACCAAACTTTATCTATGCCAGCAAATCGGGATTTCCGACCAATGTGGCTTGTGCAAAAAAATATATTTTTTCCAGTACCTTATCCAGCTAGACACTTTCGGATGTGACTGCCAAAAATTTTCATTTTGTAGTTATATTAGCTAACCAAAAAAAAATTATATATTTTTTAAAAAATGTTTTTTGAGCAAGTTTAATATTTTTATATTTACATACCTTTAAAATAAATCAATCTTCAAAAACAAGAAGTTGTATAAAAATGTATTAAAATTTTTGGCATCTTTTGACAAAAAAAAATGTTATTTTCATAAATATTTTTACAAAAAGATCAAATAATTTTCGCTCTAATTTTTTTTAACATTGTTCCACTAAAACGATTTGATTCATATTCACACCAAATAAAGAATGTATAAAAGCACGTGTTTAAAAAAAAAAAATTGTGATTACATACTTAAAAAAAATATGAAAATTTGATCATTTTTTTTAAAAAAATATGTTGGTTAAAAAAAATGAAATATTTTTTTTTAAAAAGCTCTGTTGCCAACTTAAACTAAAAAAAAATTGTCTCAAAAATATTCAGTATTAACAATTAACCCTCCGTCGGACACATATTTTTAACCCTTCGGACGGACACATGATGCCTGGCTGGACCCCTATGTAATTACATACATTTATATGGGAATATACCTCATGTTTCGGCTTAATTATATACCAACGAGGTATATTTTCTTAAATAATCACCATTCTGTATCGATTTGGCATATGTTGAGCTACTTGCCTGAGGAAATAAATATTCGAAAAAAAATTTGAATTTGGAAAAAAAAACACTTTTTTTTTTTTTTTTTTTTTGGATTAAATTTAATGTTGTTCGAACGAAAGTAAAGGGATTTAAATGTATTTTATCATGAAATATAATGCAAGATCATTTATGTACTCTTAGGAACACATAGAAAGCAAGAATAAGCGATTTTACTGTGTTGTTGACACATGGGATTGCTGCAATTATTACAAAAAAAAACGAGTTTTGTGACGCAGCTTATCGCCTCCTTGCAAACAAATGCGACAGTCTCTCTTGGTTGTGAGTGTATCGGCGCAGCTTTTATTTGCACCGATCGCATTTTCTGTAATATTGATTGGTCTGCCAAAAAATTCTTCAACGGCCAAGCGTGTGGAAAATTGACAAATGACGTGTGCATTATTCATTCGACTTTCGACGTTAGCGAGAACTAAACTTTTAGCCAACGAATCCAAAAAAGCACGTCTTGCGCCTGATCGTCTATTTCCTTCCGCTTCTTTATAAATGCAAAAAGAAGCCAAATCCATAACATTTAAAATGTTGCAGAAGAATTCATACGTCCAACGTCTTGTCGGTCGTTTTGTTGTGAAGTGTGTGACCATTTGGTCCATACAGTCGACACCCACTTTATTTTTGTTATAAAAAAGGATCGCTTCGGGCTTTTTGCTTCGCCTTCACAAGATTTCGAATAATGAACTGTTGAAAGTAAGTTCACGACCTTATTCTTTTTGGGCACATAGCTGGAAATTGATACAATGTTTTCGTGAAAACCAAAGAAAGATGAATGAACCGGACGAGAAACATATTTTTTCATCTCCGGAGGAATACATCTTTTGTTGGCTATTATGGTGCCAACAAGTGCGAGACCAACAGCAGCAAGTTGTTTAGCTGCATTCAATGTTGAAAAAAAATTGTTGGTCACAATGGTTCGGCCGCTGGTCACGTAGCGATTTGCAAGTTGCATCAACAAATTCTCCCCTTGATTTACTTCACGCTCGAGTCCTTCTTTGCCAGTGTATAATTTTCCTTGCAAAGGATATTTTATTTTTGCATCGCATGCCCGCCATACTTTTATACCATATTTTGCTGGCTTCGATGGTATATATTGGGTGAATTTAATTCGACCACGATATGGAAAAAGTTGCTCATCAACTGTTACAGTTTCGTCGCATTATAGTTATTGGCGAGATTTTCATTCATGAAATTCCATATATCGCGGATGGGTGCAGCTGTATCGCTTTTGTTGGCGATATTCTCGCGTACGACCATCATCGAAACGAATATATCGCGATAAAAGCTTGAACCGCTGATAAAACATAGCCGCTCGGAAAATTGGCAGAGAGAGGAAAGGGGTCGAGGGGGGGGGGGGGGGCGTATGAGCCCATAAATAATATAAAATATTGAAAAAACGCACGAAGAGCGGTCGATATTGATCAAATTTCATATACTTCCATACAAAATATATAGGGGTCCAGCCAGGCATCATGTGTCCGTCCGAGGGTAAACTTTTTTAAATCCTTTTTTTCGTCCGTTTTAAGGACTTTTTGATATTTCTACTATACATGGATCGATAGCCAATAAAATTTTAGGAAGCTACCTGGAAGCGCAAGTCGATATCTAAATTAGAAATACTTTGAATTAACGGTCAAAAACGAAATAGGTCTGGCCAGACCCAGGTGTCCGACGGAGGGTTAAATAAACACGAAAAAATTTTTTTTTTTTAATTAAGTCGTTACGCCTTAAGTTTAAAAACTGAAATTTTGCGAAACATTTTTTTTTGCACTATGAATCGAACTGCAGTACTAGTACTGAACTAGTTTTCAAAAATCGCTGGAGGCAATTTCCAGTAAGGGTCTTACCAGCTAGACCCTTTCTAGCCTTAATTGTTAGGTACTAGGTACAGCCCAAAAGCAGTTAGCACACCTTGATATAGCCAACTTCTGGCTACTTTACTCATCATCTGGAGCTGGTTGCAGTCATTTCTTTTCGCTTAGCTGTACAAGATTTATTTGCTGATGCTTGCAACAATTTGGTTTTACGAGCCTAGCCATACCTTAACCCCACTTCAGGAGCCGGCTTACTATTGAATCCACAGTTCTGCAGCTCCCTTAAGCGTTGCCAGCTCCCCAACTGATTGCAACAAAATTGACACTGCCCGCCGCTGACTTTACCTGAAAACTATATAAAAATGGAGCACAATTTGCAGTTGGTTTGCCTGTGTGCACCTGCCGAAGGGTAGGGTGTTGGTTGCACACCGCACTACACTCACGGTTATCCGCCAGCCGTAGCAGCGGTTTCAGTTCAGTTGGCTCAGGAGCTCAACATCCAAACGACAGCCAATTTCATGCTACACTTTACAGTTGTTCGTGTTTTTTTTATTCATTCTGTTTCTGTTTCCGTAACCCCCGTGACTGCTCAACCGTACCCCGAAACTATTTTTTTGCGAATTTCTTTTTTTTTCGTGCAAAAATTCTGATGTATGTTTTTACTACGTGAATGGCATTTTACTATGCGTAGCCAGACCGAGTAGAGCCCTAACTACACGTTTACCAACACTGGCAACCCTTTACAAAGCCCCGTCATCAGCATCAGACACTAACGGTGCATTTTTCCTCACGGTTTTTTGTTATTTTTTTTTTGTTGTTGCACACCTAGCCAGAATTTTACAGTTGTTTTCTGCTGGCGCACGTTTGTTGCCTTGATTAAAAAAGGCAAAGCAAGCAGCAAAAAGAGCCAGTTAGAGCTAAAGGACAAAAAGTATACGGCTCTGAGTAGGGGTGCTCATAGGGAGTACGGCTGTACAGTTGCTACTGCGCCTGCTCCGGCATTCAGTCAATAACCAATAACCAATAACCTATAACCAATCAACCTCCTCTCAGGCTTTGGAGTACACGATGGGCGTGCACCTTTTGCTAGGGGTAGCAAAAAGCATACAGCTTTGTGGCTCATGGTTTTTTTTTTTCAATCCTTTGCAGCTATGCCAGCGGCTGAGCAGCGTAGCAGTCCGGAAAAATTCAATGATCAGTTTGCTTATAAACGTTTGGGCACTGAACTACACGAGCTGTTCGAGGAGCAGCAGCTGCTCTTGGGCATTGTGGAACGTCAACAGGAGCGCCTTAATCGCGAAGTAGCCCTTAATCATCAGCTGCGCCAACACGCAGAGCAAGAACAGCAGAGTGGCCCTACGGTCATAGGGGAGCAAGCCAATAATCAGCAGCTGGAGCGCACAACTGTAGCAACTCATTTGCCTTTGCTGATTGAGGTAATGGCTTTCCAGCAGGAGCGTTTGCGACGCACCTTGGATCTGCATCGTCAGCTGCAGCAAGAGTCGCATTCAGCAGACATTGTCGTACCCGAGGAGCAGTTGCCTCGACCACAGCCGGAGCCTCAACCACAGCAGCAAGTAAGTTACGCACGGTGACCTACTGCATATTGAAGTGCACATGCTCCCGGTTCGTGATCCCTGCGGAATTGTAACTCCACTGAACTTCAACCAAGACAGGCCCCCGGCAAACAGCTCCAACGAGTCTGCCAAGACCTACCTGTCTTTTTTCAAATATAAGTTCATACGCACTCCCACTAAAGGACTTCTTTGACAAATCCATCGGAAATTACTTGAGAATTTATCTACCAGTTGCTTCCGAGTAATCGGAAGCCACAATAAACTCCACCCAGGAAATGTAACCCAATAAGAGCACAATCTTACGTCTTATGTCGCATCGACATCAATACATCCTCCTCTGTACGCCTAATCTTTACAATGTAATCAACCCTTCCTGCCCATAAAGAAGGGCTCTTGAGCTCTCAACACGGAGTCCGCTCTGGGCAGACGGCACCTTGGAGTCAGCCCCACCCCTCTCTTCACCAATTGATCTGTCCGAAATTAGCTAGCCTAATCACCAAATACCATACTTAATGAGTTTGACTCCAGACGATGTCTTTAAAGCTGCCAAGTCGATGCAGATAGACTTTCCCACGATGATCATTTCTGTTTCTAATATTTTTCCTTTTTTTATTTATTTCCATACTTTACAAACCAACAGCCACCCCAGCAGCCAGCCATTAAACTGTCTTCTGCCATGCTTGATGACGTTCCTCCAGATGATCAGATGCCTTTGTTGTTTAAAATTATGTCACGTCAGCAGGACCGTTTGCAACGTAGCTTGGACCTGCATTGTCAGCTGCAACAAAACTCGGAGGAGAAGGCCAGAAAAAAGCAGGTTGCCAAAAAAGCTGGCGATACTACCAACTCCAGCGAACCGATTAACTTGGTCATATCCGTCAATCCAAATCATCATAATTCAAAAGTGTCACGGCAAAGGCGTTCATATCATCTAAAAATGAAGCAGAGCCATCTTTCCACAATCACCGAGAAGACAATCGAGGAGTTAGAAGAGGAGAAGGAGATGCTGGCTAGAGCTGACAAGGAGAAAGAGAACAATGTGTTGGGGGCTGATGAGCAGTGCAAGGCAACCAAATGCAGCTACCAGAGGGAGGGAAAACAAAAATCATCCGAATGGTGTCCCATTTGTCGGTTTCATATAAAGCCTAGCACATGCTGCGACTTTGTGCCCAGTAACTGGTCCTCCAGCTATGTAGCTCCGAAGCAAACAGGCCTGGGTTACGATGATCCCTTTCATTATCCACGACATCTATCAGCTCTATACGATTGTCGCGTCTGGTGTAAGTACTAGCATGCCCAGCTAAGCCAGATAAATAAGAATCTCTTCAAACTACAATCTACAGATATATTTATGGTGGTAGAGAGCGTAACAGTTGCTCTACAGAGCTCCATTAAGGTAGCCAAGGAAAGAATCTTTGCGGCACATTCCAATCCACGCAGAGCCGAAATGAGCGAAGTCATTAACAAGAGCGGAGCTGTTTCCAAGTGCCTACCAACTAAAGGGCAGAACTTGGTGCTACCAGGCACTAAATGCGCATCCAAGCAAACGAAAACTCAACGTAGTAAGAAATATATTATAATAGAGTTCCTAGAGATCTAAGTGATACGTTAATAACCAAATTACAGAACGTCAAAATCAAGAAGAAGATGCAGTTGGCTTGGAAATAGATTTGGATTCCGAGTTTGGCATGGAATACATTAACAAGTTTCGACGTAACTCAGTGGGCCGCCAAGCGTCGAGCATGGAGCTCGATAAGGACATGGTGCTTGATATGAGCACAACCCAGAAAACAGCTGACAACTACGGCTGCTTTGAGTTCATGCAGGAGTCCAATACGTACGGTAAGTAACTTACTTGGGATTTTGGCGTAACGAACTCTCCCAACTAACTTTGCTAAACTCCCTCCTAGATGCTGCATCAGATATTATAACCGAGTTTGATTTCGATGGACCCAGTACCTCTGCACATGCTTTGGCCATGTTGAATGCGCGTCAGGTAACGTCTCCAAGATAACTTACTGCGCATACCAGCCTAAAGCCGTGCTATTTACAGAGCTCCGAACTTGATGCTACTTACTCGCAGTTATCGGACGATGACTTGCCCGACATGATAGAACCCTCTGCAAACTCAACTTGGTCATTTTTTAATGAAAACATTTCTTGTTCGGGTTAGTTCTAGTTTTCGTTTTAATAACTTAAGTTTTAATAATAAAATTCTTTCTTCTAGATTTACCATCAGCTGAGGTTCAGCTACCATTTTCGTTTAACCAAGCAGGTAAGTAGGCACATATACATTATCTTGGTATCTAGACCCGATCAAAATACATATGTCATATTTATTTTTCAAGATAAACCAGAAAATGATGCTGAATCAATCTCAAATATGAATCTATCTGCATCCCCAAACCATATGCCAGCCACACTGTTCTTTCAAGAAGTAAATAAATCCGAGGAATGTGAAAATAATATTCCGGCACCCAATGTTTTGCCCAAGAAGCAACAGCTGCGCAAATCTAAGGGTAAGTAATTACCTGGGTCTAGCTTTTGCACCTTTGAAGCAGTGCTGCCAACTTAAAAAATTTTCTTTTGTGTTAACTTTTTCATTTTCGAACTGTTATAGATTGTTATATTATTATAGAAGAAAGTGCATTTCTTTGCTTAACCAGAGAAATATATTTTCTAGAGTTTGCAATCTTTGGTTTTCCAAAGTCTACCCATCATCTTTTCTTTTACATAATATAATCTAATTTTTAATATTTTTATACCCTGTACCGTATGGTACAAAGGGAATATTGTGTTTGTGCAAGCCGAAAATGGATGTAACGTATAGAAGGAGAAGTCGGAGACCCCCAAAGTTACCTAAAGTATGATCAGAGTGACTAGAGAAGTCGATATACCCATGTCCGTCTGTCCGTCTGTCCGTATGAACGCCTAGATCTCAGAGATGGTAAGAGCTAGAGCAACCAAACTTTCAGATAAGATCCCTTATTAATCCATAGGAGACAAGTTTATTTTATTTTTTTGATATCGGGACTACATTATATAGCTCCCATAGGGGTGTTTCAGAGGACCTCGAAAAAAAGCAAAAGTTTTAGATGGATAATTCGTTTGCTTATAAAGATATCATAATCAAATTTGGCACTTAATAGTTTTTTAGAAACTCCCAGCACTGTACCAAATTTTATCAAAATCGGTTGACTATATCATATAGCTCCCATAGGACCAATCGGTCAAAAAAACCATTTTTCTACAAAATTCGTTGTGTTTCGTTTGTTTGTGAAGATATTGTAACCAAATTTGGCATTCGAAAGTTTTTTAGGGATCTTCAACACTGTACCAAATTTTATCAAAATCGGTTGACTATATCATATAGCTCCCATAGGACCAATCGGTCAAAAAATCGTTTTTTGTACAAAATTCGTTGTGTTTCGTTTGTTTGTGAATATATTATAACCAAATTTGGCATTAAGAAGTTTTTTAGAGTACCCAAGCACTGCAGCAAATTTGATCAAAATCTGTTGACTATACCATATACCTCCCATAGGAACGATCGGTCAAAAAAACATTTTATTGCAAGCAGTGGTACAGGGTATCCCAAAGTCGTCCGCGCCCGACTTTAACGTACGCCATCTTTAATATTTTTTTGATGAAAAACCTAAAAACTATTTTTCTCTTCTTTTTTTCAGGTGCCAAGAAACGCTACAATTTAAACAAAAAACGTTTATAATGCCATAGAGAACTCACATTACCATGTCTGAAAAATACGAAAAGTATTTTCATCCTAATAACTATAAAATATTGATTGTTTTTGCGCCAAAGCGACTCTTAAAAGTACATTTAAGTTAATTTTACCAACTACCAAAACTTGATGTTCTTACTCCTCGCTAAGATGTATACTGAAAGCCTTCGAACTTGAACTAAAACTTAATATCAATATTCAGACGTGCCACGAAAAACAAAAAACGAAAACGAACAAATTTTTATTCGCTTTCGTACTGCTGCGAATTTCACCTTTTTTGCTGTCGATTTGACCGTGACAGTGAACGCATGCCGAAAAATCGTTTTGAGTTGTTTATGCTATTTTTGGATTGATTAAAAAAAAAAATAATTATGAATAAATATTTAAGCCGAAATTGGTATAAATAGAATCTAAGTATATTTCTTAAAAATTATTTTATTTGATTTGATTTGATTTCACTTGCAACAAATTATTCGGCTTCAAACCACATAAAAAATTCGTTTTGCAGCATGCAAAAAAATTTCGCACGGAATGACAAAAACATATAAAAAAAAAAAATACCACTTGAGACATACCATTAGGGATTTCTTTTTTATATTCCGTGCGAAATTTTTTTGCATTCTGCGTATAGGCCTTAAATTGCGAGCACCAAACATCTGGTTTCAAAACGAATCCGAATAAAATGTTTGGATGCGATATTGGTATAAATAAAATCTTAGATTATTTCAAAAATTATTTTATTTTAAATTACACGCACTTTTGAAACGATTTTGTCAGTTTGTTTTGATTTCACTTGCAACAAATCATTCGGTTTCAAATCACCAAAAAAATTCGATTTGATGAAATTGGCAGCACCAAGCATTCGGTTTCAAAACGAATCCGAATAAAATATTCGAAATCGATTCCGTATTAATTTTTCAAAAATTTTTGAGGTTATGTAACTGATACAAGATAAAACAATTTGGTCGCTTACGTTTAAGACATACCAACTATATACGCTGTACTTTCCTTAAATTATAGAGTTCTTTCGATTTTGAGATGTTTTGCAGAAGTTCTTGAATGAATATAAATACAAATTTTAGTTAGTACACCTAATTCTGTTCTGTTTTCTAAAACGGGAAAAAAATCCGCCTAAAAAAAGACATGAAGTAAATACTTCAAAGTTGCTTTGAAAATAAATTAGAAAGGGGAATTCTCTAACTAAATTTCTAAAAGATTAGGTTAATAAAAATACTTTTTTTACTCGATCTAAATCGAAAGAAATGGTGGTTCTAAGTTGTAAAAAAAGTCCGTGCAAAAACTGAATTGGGTGGATAGTTTTTTTTTTGGTGGGGTTCAAATTTTGGTATAACTTCCGAGGTTTCCAAAAGATTTTATTTTTATATATATGTAAAAGAAAGGTTTGCATTCTCTGGCAAAACGTTCACAGTACATAGTCAAAAATTATTGTACGGTGGGGGGTATACCTAATAAGATAATATAACTGCAGCTCATTCAGAGTTTTACAAAAAAAATGGATTTTACTGGGACTTCTAGGACTTCATTTTGAGAGGGAAATAGCAAATATTGAAAAACTGCAGCAAAGTAGGGAAAAACTTCAGGCTGCTAGCTATAGCTGGGTCTGTCTGGAAAACCGTCAATTCGCACAAAGAGTCGGTTGGACATGGTTTTGTCGTTCCGATCATATTGTTATAAAGGTAGTGGCATCAGACTCCTTGCTTCCTTAAAGTTGTTTGCATACAGAACTATTTTGCACCAACTCAATTTACAAAGAATCGGTATTTCTAAGAATTACATAACATAATATCATTGTTAATCGAATCTTATATAAATGCATATTAATATATTCAAAATGAAATAAAAATAAATGATTTAAATAAATACATTCTTTTTGTTAATTCTGTGCAGCATCAAAAACCTCATCAAGCTCTAGCAAATTCCAAATCAATTTGCTTATGCAAGTTCAACATTGAACTGCCAAAAGCCTGATGGTATTGTCAAGTTCGGTGCAGGCTGGGTTACCCAAATCCCCCACAGAATGTCAGATAAGAACAGGGAGCACAAAACGGAGCATCAAATCAAAAAACAATTACGCGGCAAATGACATTATCAAATGTCAAATGTCATGTTTAGGGAAATGTTTTTCTTGTCTTTTTTTTTTTTTTTTTTGTTTTGCTTCGCTGCTGCCCTGGATTTCCCCCCTACCCTGAATCAGAGAGTTGGGAGTTGTAAAATGCAAAGCAGCGTTGGATCTGGAAGCAGTGGCAGCGCATCAAATTCGTTCAAGGCAATTTTTCAATTCATTGAAGTGGAATTCATAAAAGAAAAACGACAGCAACAAAAAAAAAAATAGTATAAGTCTTGTCGTGCAGCGCCTTGACAAGGCAATACCCTGCACCCAATATTTCCCAAAAAAATAGCAGTAAGTATTTGTAAAAAATTAGGTATCAATAATTTAGTTCGGCCAAGTGGATTTACTTTTACAAATCAAGGTCTTTATATTATGCGTGTTAATATATATAAAAGAATTTTGAAATTTTTGAGACATGGTATATTTTTCAGTTCTGATTTGAACTAGTTCATTTTTGCACAATGGAGTTGAAAGTGCAGAATGCAGTCTTCGAAATTGAAGTTCTAGCTATTAACATAATTCAAAAAAGAATAAGAGTGTAGAGTTCTTAAGATGCTATCTTGGAAAACTCTCCATTATCTCGCCTATGTGGAGCATGTTTTTTTTAAGCTAATTTTTCGATTTTTTTTTTCAAAAAACTTTATTTTATATTTTTAAAACCCAAATAGGTGTTGATATTAAAACATATTTTAAGCTACAAAAATTAGTTGATTCAAAGTAATAAAAAACAAAATGGCGCCAGTAAAGAGCTACGAGTACTTCCTTAATTATCGAAGAGGCCTCCATTGTCGCCATTGATCTGAAACATAAAATTTTTCCTCTTAATCTATGGACCAAAAGCAAGTGAACAACCTACAAAAAAAATAGCATAATTTAAAAAAAAAAAATTTTTTTTCTCAAAAAAAAATCAGGTAAAATGAGTTGTAAAATAAAAAGTTTTTATTATTAATTTATCAAAATCCTACGTGGTTTACTAGAAAATAAAGGTTGTGTCAAAATTGACTAATTTATTCGTGAATGCATTCGAAAAAAGTGGTTTCGAGAAAAATGCGCTTAAAGTTTTAAAACTGAATCGACTGCGCTGCGGGATGCCTTGCCTTTTTTTTTAAATCACTTTGGCACACACTATTTATAACATTATTGTCTACCAATTAAGCTAAAAAAAATCGGTTTTCTGAAGATTCTACACAACTTCTAAACCCTTCCAACAAGCTATGTACCTCAAAATCGAATTAAAAGTAAAAATTGCACCAAACTATGTATATAGCTCATTGTGATCATTTTAAACAAAACTATGTTTACGCCTTCTGCTCCACAAGGAGTTAAAGGAATGAAAGAGAGATGCTTACGCCTTGTCAATATCCTTCAGTTCTGTTAGGGCATGAAATCAAGAAGAAGAAGTTAGAAGACGTTAGATGTTCAGCCTTCTAACTTAAACGTAACAATCAGCTATGAATTCAGTGCTCGAAGTATCTTTGACGGGTACAGTGAGCTACCCATCAGATGGCCAAGACTTTGCCATCATTTTTATGAATTCTTTTTTACGAGATTGAGTTCATTTGTGACTTTTTGTAGGTATGACAAATGCAGCTTTTACTATTTCTTGTAATAAAAACGAATACTATCGGACACTGGGATACCCTGTCTAGCTACGTTCTGATAAGCTGTTCGGATTTTCGAAGCTCTTTTCTAAATAATATACTCGCATTATTATTTTAGTTGCACATATTAACATAAATAAAAATGTGCCCTAACTTAGTGATCGGAAGAAATGCACATGTCTTTAAAAAAGTGCCCTTATTCTGATATGCTGAGCTTACAAATATTATTCAGAACTGAGTTAATTATACCCTATAGTCTACGGTATATAGCACCTTATGCAGATAATATACACCCACATTCAATTAAATACTGATCAGTAACCTATAGCTTATCCACGCACCTTCTCCAAGTGTGTGTGTGGCATACCCTTGTTCCTATGGGTACAGTGTATTAAACCAAATATGCGCCAATATATTGCCAGCGGTTTTTGTCGCGCCCAAAACGCCTGAACAACTAAGCGCCACTTGACTTACTTGACTTGCTCCATAGTAACCACAACAACAATAACAACAACTACAACAACAAAAGCCAGTGTTCTGCAATTGGTTGTCCAAGTGTAAGACTCTGCATCATGTTGTTGGACTTGGACCCAACAACCACCCGGTCCCTTATGTTCTTTAGTCTATAGTATCTTAAATCAAAATCTAGATTTTTGATTCTTTTGTGCACGCGTATTACTTGGCCCACGCTCGCACACATACACACACACGCTCACACAGATACATACACCCACACATAGATAGAGTGTGCTTCTCTCCACCTCCTGCTTTGGTCTCATTCTATATGGATGGAATGATTGGAGCCTGTTCCAGAGCAGGCAAAGATTCTTGTTTGTTTGTTTGCTTTGGTTTGGTTTTTGTTCTCTCTGCTTTTCTTTTATTCTTTTGAATTCTTTAAGCTCGTTTGTTGTAAATAAATCTGTGCAGCTTTTGTATTGCTTTTTATTATTGGTAGCAATTTTTGCCTTTTGTGGCGGTTGATAAAGCTACCAAACACCCCACTCCACTGCTGCCCGCTCAACAGCACACACTCCACTCTACGACGGGTAGACTCTAATACCTCCCCCACATTGAAAGTCAATGGTCTTGTGGCAGATGCTGTGGCTAACTGGCCTGACACTAGAAGAAACGCAAAAAAAAAAATAATCTTACAGATATTTATTGGGAAGACTTTACTCATATAATGCATATAAGTACCAATATAAGGTGTTTTTTTTTTTAAACGATGAGTATTATAACCATTTTTTTCTTTGGTACAGCGTAGAATTACGCAAGGTCTAGGTCTTACTTAATAGGGTCTGAGCCTATCTATCAATCTATCTTTAAGATACTAACTGCAGAAAATAACTGAGTAAAATGAGTCATCACGAATTCTAAGACCTATAGTTTTCGTGAGATTCAAAAGGTTACCACCCATACTAAATAAGTGTGACGCTCTAGAAGAATCATATCCCTCTTGGTCGACCATAGAATTGCGATGATCCTTGTCAAGCGACGAGAACTATCCCAAATAAAGAAGAAGGTATCACAGTAGATGCTAGTGACGTCACCACTCTAAACATGGTATTTTCCGCAAAAGAAGGTGATTATAAATTTCTCGTATTTCATTTTCCAAATATAGACACAGACACAAAGGTTAGACTTGTTGGAGACTACTTCTTCTTCTTCTGGCGACTTCTGTTAAGTTGTTCGAGCTGTGATTTTTAGATCTTAGCCAAATAATCATTTCTCGTCATCCGTTATGACCTTAAATTGTCCAGAAAGGTATACAGCAGTTCTGGAGCGATGCGCTGCAACAATTGGAAAAATTGGAAATTTCAGAGAAAATTTGTCAGGGTTTGAGGGGTTCTAAAACCTTTTCTCCGAGTCTTGAACCTAACCAGCATTGTAATTTCGTAGATTTTACTCAATCTGGAAACGCTTTGTCCGCTGAAGTATCGAAAATTAATTTATTTTGATGGAATTGAAATTGGATCTTCAAATCTTCAGGAAGTTTTGTGTGACTGAGGTAAGTACTTAGGTTGGGTTAAATTTTGCTGTGGAAAATTTTGCTATGGAGAATCCAAAGAATCAACATAAGAGAAATGGCTTAGAAAGTCGGCATATCGGTTGGTTTCCGTTTGGCAGCGAACTTATTCCGATTCCTATCGTTCTAATGAAAGCGTCTAGAAGAGCCAAGTTAAAAATCTTCAAAAACTCAACAAATAAAGCAAAGCTTAATGTCTGGTAAAAAAATAAATAAAAAATACATAAAGGAGCTTTCCCAATGGAAAGGCCTATACTGCGAGGCAAGCCTCTTACACAACGAGTCATCAATCGATATGCATGAAATATCGATACTGCATTATCGACAATGCACTGACACATACATATATCATTTTTATTTAATTTTAGCTTATATATAATACCGGCTTATTGGATCATATGTCTCTCATTACGATTGTTAGACCATAATGAAGGACAGTTCCATAAATAACAGCTACAATACAAAAAGAAGAAATCGTGAGTAGTTCTGTTGCTGCTGGGCCAGCTTAAGGCGCTTTGATGTATACTATGTGTCAGTTCTCCATAACCTCTAAACACAATTACACATATGTATGTACATATATATATACAAACATGTGCATGTGTGTGTGTGTGTGTTTCCGTCGTCAGCGTCATTATGTTCGTTGCCGTGCCGCGCAAATCCGTCTTTGAATAATGATGCCGTTGATAGCTGGGATTATAACCCAGGCGCAAACTTGGGCAGAAAACAGAGACAACTCACACATGTGTATGTGCATGTGTGTACACGGGTGTCTCTGGGTATGTGGTTGTGTGTATCTATGTCGATGTCATTTATTTATTATGCCACAATATTCAATGACCCTTAATGGCATTTCGTAATAAAAATATTGGATTAGTTTGTTAGTTTTGTGCCTTGGTCAAAGCAAACGTTTCTTACGTGGCTCGTGGCTCACCACCATCCCACCAACCCACATCGAACCACCCAGCCACTTGCCACTTTATCAACTGTCTTGGTCTGATGACTGTCCGAGCATTACATATTCCATTAAACGCTTAATGAGCCCATTGTGCCAGCATTGGAACTTGTTTATGGGCGTGCTAGCGCCAGGTACTTAGCTCCCCAACCCAAGCCAGATCAAAGCCCAGAACCAATATTGGCAGAATGTAGTGGTAAGTAAAGCATCTGGTCAACATAGTTGTAGAACTTTATACTTTTATGTTGGTTTATATTATTTACTGCTGAGACAGATAACAGATTATGCAGGCTCCTTAATAATACAAATTTCAAATCATCATATTGTAAGAACTTTCGTCGGGCATAAATACCTTAAGGCAAGCATGCCCGAGTAACGGCATGAGCAACCCTAACAACGAGGCAAAAATGTAAAAATACCCAAGCGTATATGAAAAGTAAGCAGAATGGAGTACAGCTGTTTGGTAAATAGTTTATCGAATATTCGATTAGCAATTAAACTTGCCAGAGCCCGCTGGCACTCCACAAGGTATACTATTTATATATGTTTTTGTATATCTCATGCATTTTGCAATAATAAACTAAACTGCATATTTAATATTTATTGCACATATTAAAATATTCGGTTCTTGCTTTTGAGCGTCCTTAATCCAAAAGGAATGACATGCAAGGAATTGTATTATATATATGTAATAACATATGTACATATGTATGTTTGTTTATATGCGTGTGACATAATAAATATTAATGACAACTGACCGTTAGAGTAGTACATACAAATAATGCCATGCACATTATAAAGATCTATGAGTGTGTGTGTGTGTGTGTGGACCCAGTGGGTGGGTTGGGAGCAAAATATTGGGTGGTTTCATCGTATTGCCTTGGCTTGACGTTGACATACATTCGACATGTGACAGATAAATTATGGCAATTGGATGAATGTTGCCACACCTTTGCCCCCGTGCCGTGCCGTACCGTGCTCCGTCCGACCATACCATTTCTCCCGCAATTTTGCCATGAGATCATTTTTCATTTTTCTTCTCTAGCTTTTGTTTGTTTTGTTCGCTGGCGGCTGGCGGCTGGCGGTGGGTAGAGGGATTCGGGGGCTGTGACATATGTGAGACAGCTAATGGCAGTCAAGTTTAGAGTCGCCCTGACGTTACCGTCCACGCTTAATAGTTTTCCATGCATCGAGGGTTACCAGGGATGACAGCTTATGCCTAATGATGGGCTGCTGCTGTAACCAACTACTTAGCCATGGAGATATGTATATATGTGTTTACTATGTACATATGATTTGGTATGGTATGTGTCAAGATTATAGCACGGAATCAATTCGGAGAAAATGTTACTTAATTTACGTCAGGACATTAGGAGACAGGGAAGATACCTATGGCCGAAGTCAAGCGCGACAAATTTTTGGATGAATCTCTTCGATTTTAGCTTTTATTTTGGCTTCGAAAACTATCTCTAAGATTCCGTTTATTGGCTATGCTTTGAGTAGCCCCTGTCACCCTAGTAATGATGAGTTTTAGCGCCCTCAGAGCACACGCCCCGCTGCGTGTTGACTTCCATTATGCTCTGGGACAAATGCAATTTCTCAACATTTCGATTGATGTGTACTCATCAATATGAGGCCAAAGCACTTAGCATGTACCAGTCAGTAAGTAGTATCAGCTATGTATAATTTTCTATATACCTATACCTGGTCAACAGTCAGTGGGTCGAGGGTCGAACAATTTTTTGTTTGCGCTGATTAGACGGCGAGGGCGTGAGTGGCCCATATGTGAATTTTGGTATTGGACATGTGCCATGCTTCAACAATTTGTCAATTTTTTTGTATGTGCGTACCCAGCTGGCTGAACCTTCTTACAACTGAAGCTTACACTCTCGAGGGCAAGGAGAGCTCATACCTGTGTCTGCTAGTATTAGTATTAACAAGTTTAAATAATTTAGGTATTAACAAATTTAAATAACAATTTATCGCATTTAAATATAATTAGGCATTAGAAACATCATTCGATTTATGCATAACAACATACAATTTAGTTACTAAGAGATACATCATAGAGACGATTGCCATTGCAATCTATGCCGGACGTTTCTCGGCATGCTTCTCAGTAAACTCCTCGGCGATCATCATAAACTGCTTATGCTCGGTGGCAAATTGTTTGCCCACATCGGAACGCATGGCATGTTCCGGTTCCGGATTTTCCACAATTGCAAGCAGCGCATTGAGTACGTCCCGTGCACGCGTTGTGGGCTTCCAGGTATCAGAGCTGATAATCGACAAGCATACTTGCCCCTTTTCGTTGACATTGGGATGATAGATTTTGGTCTTGAAGTTGACTTTCGGTGGCAGAAAAGGATATTGCGCTGGAAAATTGAGCTCAATACGGAAAGCGCCTTTGTTGTAGGGTGCTTTCTCAGGCACCAGTAAAGCGGTCCATAACATCAGATTTCCATCGGGCGCCTCTAGGTTTTGCAATAGTTTAGAATTTTTCGAGACAAGTTCGGATAGCTCTTGTGCTAATCTACGCGACGCGGTCATTTTAGCAAGAATCTAAAAAAATACTTTAAGCAAAAAGAAGTCGAAAATAAATTTTTATTTTACACGTCTCGAAATGCTGACTGTACTACTGAAATGATTTTTAATATTTGACTTCTCGCACGAATGAAAATACAAAGCCAACTGAGTGCTTTGGAAAATGTTACTATGCTTAATTAATACGAAAATTATGCCACTACGATAGGTAATCACTTTTTTGTATACTTTTCGATAATAGTACTTTGCGCATCACTAACTAAGGTAAACGACTCTACAGAGTATACAAGTTCGTTTATATTTCTATTGTAGCATAGCAGTCTTGAAGCCGCTGTGCTGACAAAAACGCGTCTAAACAAAAACTTCAACTTATTTTGCTTTCAGAGCAAACAGTGTGTCCCTAGCAAAAAAATTAGCAATTTATCGAAATTTTGTTGCGGCAGTGCAGAGCTGAGTGAGGACTATTGAAATTTTTACCAATTAATTCCCAAGCAGTTTCAATTGCGATTACGTGGTAGTGCAAATTATTATTATTATGTCCCATATAAGCGACTGATCCTTCACCGTGCTTATGAGTAAAATTTTTTTATTCTCGACAATAATAATGCCGTAATTTGTTGCTTTCAAAGCAAGTATCCGCACATTAGTTTGGTTTGTGGCGGCAAAACCAAGCAGCTGCTGGCGCCATCTAACGTAAGCTGCTAGCGCCATCTTTCGTCAAATACAAATATTTTTTTACCAAATCAAACGAGCAACACTTTTAAACAAGTTTGCGTTCTTTGAACATTTTCGCTAAAAAGCGTTTTTGTTTTCTAGGGAACACATAGGGAACACACCAAAGAAAATGCTGCAAATGCCGTAATTCGTTTTTCCGCTTAACCTTGCCTTGGCAGGCGCAACTGTACTTTGTGGCAGTTACAATTACAACAAACCATTATAGCTCAATCAGCAGCAGCAGCAGCGGCAGCAGCACGCAGCCCAAGTCCTGTCCGGTTCAGTCACGACGCGACGTACTACATGCACGTCCAGCTTGAGGTCGGTCGACGTGGCTGCCACAGTTTCCGTTTGCGGCTCTGCAACTTGCAACGCGCATTAAGTTCAATTTCAGGCTAACAGATCAGAATTTATGACATTGACGAAACGATAAAAATGTTACCAGTGTTGGGAGGCGGCACATAAATGTGCATTAAATGCGCACAAGGGGGCTCAAACTGGGCTGTGGGGTGTGGACTCGTCGTGTGTGTATGTTGTACAACAACAATATAACTATATAACTGACCAAACAACATGAAAATGAAATGCGACAATGCTCAGACGAGGCAAATGCCTAAAACTATTAATTTCCACGTAGAGCAATAGCCTCGCCGCAATATACACGGACGGATAGGATGGGACTTGCTGGACAGTAGTCGTAGTAACCGTGTAGTAGTCTGAAAGCTTCCGTTGCGTCCCTTTATGCGGACGGAGCGAGAGAAATCTATATTTACGATTATTGAAGTTTATGACGAAACGTTTTCGTATCATTTTGCGTCGTCACATAAATGTTAAACGAGATACACACACACACATACACCGGACAGTTGTTATATTGTATCTGGTATCTGGTTCGAACGGCGTCATGGTTTTGGGAGTTTGAGAATTTCATAAATGCTGGCACGCAAGCTGCTAATAATGCCAGAGAACACACAGCACAGGTGCTGGACCCGGACTGACTGATGATGGCGCTGTTGGGGGGGGGTTTGCCTTGTTACGGGGGTTGTTCTATGGTCACAAAAGTGCAACACGCTCGTAAAACCAATGAGCAAATAGTCTCAGCCTAGAACCGAAGCAACCCCCCCACCACACACACACACACATAAAAATGTTGTGTAATTACGTAACGTTACGCACAGATAGACGACGATGACAAGAAGCAGCACACACCCGCAACGAGCCTTGTAAACCCCCTTGACCGCTGTCACTGCTGGAAAAATCATAATTAGGCTTCAGCTCATTTTTCGGTACGGTCTTACTCTTAGTGTGTGCGTTTGTATCTGTGTCTATTTGTAACAGTGTGTGCGTGCTTTTTATTGTTTTAATGAACACATGAGTGCAATTTCTGACCATTGGCTTTGGGTGTGGGATAAGGGTGTATTGGGGGGTGGGGGGAACTATGACTTGTTTAGCCAAAAGTTCTGCTCTCTAATCTTAGCTAGCTTTCATTTACGGTGGGGGTCGTTCTTAGGTATCTACTATATGTATCTGCTAGGTTGTTTGCAACAGCTGCCGCTTGTAATACAATATAAATGCCCCAAAGTAATGCGCAGCTTTAAGGTCAATGCACATATTAACATACACACACACACACACCTCCCAACCAATTTCCAGCAAATGTCCACACCTAGAACAACACAATAACAACAAAAGATAACATTTAAGCGAAATCGCTTTAAAATCAATTAACCGTAAAATCACTTGCAATTTGCCACCAGCAGGCGGCTCTCCTCCTGCGTTTGGAACAATCCAATGTGGTGGCAATAACATTAGCTGCCATAACCCCTTGCCCCACACAGCACAGAGCGTCCACTGTTTGGCGTCCGCGAACTCGCTTACCCCCATTTGTTGTGCTTGCAGCATGCAGACGACGCGACGTTGAAACAACCACCAGCCTTGGAGAGTTGGCCACTTGGCTGCTACTGCTGCTCCTGCTGCTCCTGCACTGCACTTGACCAGCAAGCGCGAACGTGCTGCCAGGTATTAACCTTTATTTAATGTTAAACAAAGCCGCGTTACATGTGCACAACACCAACCAGTCAGCACCATCAGCAGCTTCATCGCCACCAACATCACCACAAACAACAACGCCAGGCCGTGTTGAAAAAATAGATGGGCTCCGTCACGCCCATTCCCCGACTCCGTGCACCATGCAAAACATTTCGATTAACATACGCAAACATATGCAGCATGCTCGTCCAGCAGTCACAAAAAAAAAAAAACGCAATGCGCGCAGGCGGCAAATTGAATTGCTGGCAAGGATCGACTGATGAAACAAGGACCTAGGCTGAATGAGACCGTGTACACCAAAAAAAAAAACAAACAGAAACGAATTAACAGGAATGGCAATGTGAAAATCTGTTTCATCATCAAAATCATTTTAAAACAAAACGGACTAATTAAGCGCAAGCTTATTGGAGCTGCTGTGCAGGACTGGGTGTGTGAAAAAAGCACGCGGGTTGGCTTTGGAGCTGGTTTAAGGTAGCTGAAAAGCTAAGTATTGAAACTTTGGAGTGTTTAAAAACTCAACAATATGTTTTGGGGCTTATTTATTAACGTTAAGTTACTTTAGTTATAAGCGTCTTTGGTATTAATGGCTTGACTAAAGTTGAACTTATGACGTCATAGTTAGTCGTTATATGGGAATTGTATAAAATAGTTGTTGAAAATCCAAGTATTGCAACTTTGGAGTGTTGAAAAATTTAACAATATGTTTTGGCACTTATTTATTATTAAGCTAAGTAACGACTTCTGTATTAATGGCTCCACTAAAGTTGAACTTGTGACGTCAAAGTTAGTCGTTATATGGCAGCTATATGAAATAGTTGTTGAAAAGCTAAAGGCTCGAACTTTCGAGTGTTAAAAATTTTAGCAATATGACTTGGAATATATTTATAATCTATAAGTTGAAGGTACTTTAGTTATAAACGACTGCACCAAAAGTTGAACTTGTGACGTCATTGTAAGCCTTTACATGGTAGCCTTATAAAATAGTTGCTCGATTCGCACTAAATTTTCAAATCTCAAATTTGTTGGTGATAGTTCGATTATATTACAAGGTAAACATTTTTATACACCGTATTGGCTAAATCGACCACTGTGCAGTGACTTTAAGAGGCTTTGGGAAATGGTTATTTTGAGAACCTTAAAGTATATTTTTTGTTCGTATATGGCAAAACAGCGCTCTAGTCCTTGTAGGACGTATAGGAACTTATATATATATACATATATATGGCAAAACGTTTAAAGTTGATCAGGTTGAGCTATGAAACTCACTTTTTGCCTAAGATATATATTTTATTCAAATAGTCTGTTAGGTGGTTTAGTTTGTCGAGCACAAATGCAGAAGTACCCAATGACACTAGCTTACACGAAAAATTAACCTTCTTAAAAAAGTGTTTTTTGGTACACCTTTGGATCGAGAAACACGAAAATTACATTCATTTTTTTTTTCTTATGATCCGTCTTCGAAATTTTTTCCAAAAACATTGTTTTTGGGCACTTTTTTCAGTTATTCTTCAATTAAAAAATGGTTGAAAATGTCACTATTTTTCGACTTGGGTTGCTTGTAACTTCCAAAAATTTTACTTAATCAGTACATATCGTATATCACCGTAAAGAGCACATCAATATCTTTCGATCTAATCGTCTTTCATATCGATACAAATTTTTATTCGTTCGATGACCCTTAAATTTGTAAACTAGTGCTAGCAATATGAGTAATCCTTGTATCGATAAGGAAATGCTGGACTAATAATAATTTTCAAGTTGTTCGCAAACAGCTGCATAGTTTCACTTGATTATACCAAAAACAGATAGATAGATATTAGCGCTGTTTAGAAGACAATCTTCTGCAGAAGTGTCGTACTTTTTACTGTGAGCGTTTTGAATATGACTTTTTGAGAACTTCAAGGCTCTTCTCTTTGTGCAGAAATGCCCTACTTTTCATAGTCAAGGATCTGGTCAGGCAGAAATGCAGAAATTTTTTAGTGCATTTCTGCCTTTTTGTAATTATGCCCTCTATGGTGAACATCCTAACTGACTTATAAAACTGTACTGACAATTTCAACCTTGTAGATTGATTGGACAGGTTTTTTGTCGATTTGGAAGCTCTGTAAAATGCAGCTAAGCAGCGCAGTAGCTTTCTAAACTAGGTTAAATTGCTGTCTAGGAATTTCGTCTGTTTGCTTTTTGGGCTTATATACTAATAATAATAGTAGTAGCAGTAGTGCTCAGTTACAATAGTAAAACGAAATAAGGAATTTCTTCCGATAACAATGTTCCTCACTAACTGCTTTTGTTAACTCCATACTTCCGTCAAAGATACGGCTAACTATGCTTCATAAATTATTATGTAATTTATTAATACTAAACTTTTTGTGAATACTTTGGCTGTCTGTTTTATAGTCGATGCTCGATGCTCGATGGCCGATACTTGGCGACCCTTCGTCCTGCGTCCTTATTATTTATGTGGCAATTAGTAGTGCATGCTTTTAGGAGCTGCGCATATTTTAATGACCATTCCGAAGCGCATTTCGCTGTTGGCACTTTATTTTTATTTATTTTTATATTTATGTACTATATAGCATATGCTTGGTTGCCCATTGCTTATCAAGATGTCCATTGGCTGCCGCTCAACCATTCTAATTGATAGGGCGGTTACGCCCCCGCCTGCTCGTACGCCCCCCCCATCCGCCAATGTCGAAGAGCCAACCGTTCGATATTCGCGTGCTTATAATTTGCTGCGACCAAAAACCCACAAACACATTGTGTGCTAAATTACTAAATCAACGTCGCATGCCCCCTTCCGAGCCGCCAAAACCTGGTTTACTGCTTAAACCCCTCGTACCCACAATTCCGAACAGCAGCCCCCGTTCCTAAACAACTGCGATTTGCACAATTTCTTGGTACTTGTTGGCGTGTCGATCGCTCATAATTCTACGGCCTTTCACATGCAAGCAAACAAAATCGAAAATTCAACACGAACATTATCGATAAAATTGCCATTAAAGTACAATACAGTACAATACAGAATACGGAACAGTGGTTTACTCCGCAGCTACAACTACTATAATGCAGTGGCGGCTGCCCTGACTGAGGAGCAGGTTCAGCTAGGTGGGTAGGATGGTGGTAGGGGTGGGGGGTGTGTTCCAACTTCCCGACAGTCTTATCGATAGTTTGCATCGCAACGCGCGTGAGTCAGTTCAAATGCCCAAGCCACGGAACGGAAGTCGATTTGGATGATGAATGACGCGCGATTAAACGGCTAGATAGGAACGCGATTCATGTTAAGGGCGAAATGCGACTTTGGGTTTTCAGTTTTAGTTTTTAAGGGTTAACTGGCAATCAGCGCGCAGCGACGACGATAGCGTTGACGAAACCCATAAGGACGTATTGTGGTGGTACCTGCCGTGGCGGTATATAAGTCCAAAAAGTTGAACAAACTTAAGTGGCTCCAAGAGGCTGCAGGCTCAGGGAAGCTCCCTGCCTGCTCTAAAGCTCCACAACGATAACAAGATTCCATTCCCGCCAGAGAGGGAATAAACTTTTTCTGGTAAGAGCTTAACACTCCTCAATGGCATAGAACCTAGTCTCAGAGTCAGTAAGACCCATCTTGCTCATGCATCTTCTAAGTCTCTCATGTGCACTAAACAACCCAATCAATATCTAAAGGAATTTCCCGTCTTCTCATTAGATTTTCTTGAATATATTTAAAAAAAGTTGTTCGGTATTGTGTCTCTCTTAGTCCCGCATACGTTTCTATGACCAGGGATTCAACTAAATGTGTTCTTATTCTATTATTCCTTACAAAGAAGAGGTAAGAGTTATATTAAGTTTGTGCAAATGAATGTAATATACGGAGGCACATACCACTGAACCTCCAAAGTTACCTCCAATATGATCATGAGGACCGTCCGCCTTACAGAACAACGTCCTGCGTCTCATTTGAATGCGTCTTGGCAACAAGATCTCAGACTTCAAGAAGGCAGAGCCATCAAAAAGCTCCTTGAGATACTAATTCGTTCCGAAGATTAGAGGAGAGAAGTTTCAAAAACCTATTATAACCTCCCATACGACTCGCAAGAGGACCAAAAAAGAAAATTCTAGTCAAAGATTGCGAGTGGATTTTTTTTTTTACTGCAGTGTGAACCCCGATTCTCCTCCCCCTGCTCGATTGTATAGACAAGCTTAGACATTTTCTAAATAGTAGACTGACTTGGGATGCCTAATACTAAAAATCAATGTATGCCCAAGTAAACTACTCCGCCTTTTGATTGCTTTTTTTTTTTAACTATTTAAAAACTAACCAAGTACTTCAAACAAATCCCCCCACATGTTTAACCCCTTGAGGCGAGGAGGTGGCGAAAAACTTGCGCCCACTGAAAAACTAACCCCCAATCCCAGCGCCGGGGTCTTGACTTGTCCGATGGTTGGTTTAAGGCCTTGTCGCATTGCAAATAACTATTAAATTTATTTACGTGCAGAACGCAATGTGCATACATAAGTAAATATATACATACATACATGTATATGTGTTTATAACTATGTGTAAGTGGATATGAGTGTACATAAATTTTTGTCAGTCGTCGTAGCTCAATGACATTGGCAGGGGTAATACGCACGAGTGTACTACATACTACATATATATAGTAAATATATATAGAGCGTATTGTAATATTGGGCCCGCGCCTGAGAGTATGCAATAAAAAATCATAAAACTGAGTCAAGCAGTCGCGAGAGCTAACAAATTCAATCATGCAAAGTGCTGGAACTGCGGATGAGCCATGACGAAATTTCAGTTAAGGATGCCCTGTTTTGCTGTATTTTTCTTATTCATTTTTTTTGCCTCGAACTACCCACAAGGACAATGAAGTCATTTGCATGCATGACAATATGACAATTGTTATTGCATATTTTTAGGCGCACGCGCTAATATTGAAATTTGGGAAAAAATGCGTGATCCCAAAAAAAAAAAAAATCCCGCAGCTCAGCCAAATCGAACTACCCTTTGCGCTATACAAAAATGAAAACCAAATTTATGCGTTGGCATAAAAAACTATAAACGACTATAAAAGGCAATAAAAACGAATTGAAGGCAGCGCCGTCAAGACGCTGCCGGATATATGAAAATATGTTATCTATAAAATGAAAAATAAAAAATTCCCCTTCTGGGGTATTTCGGTAATATTTTTTTTTGTGGCACTTTAAGCCGGATATGACAGATTTGCAAGCTATTAGACAAGCCTAAGCCGTATACGTTATTGTCTTTGAACTGCGCCCAACTGCAGCAGTCCACGTCATTTGTCATTTGATGAATTACGTTCGGACGCGGACTCGGACTTGGACTCGTACCAAACCCGCTCCTTGGCCTTAGCAGCAATAACATCAACTATCTAATTAGACTGGGGACACATTTTTATTGTACACACACACACACACACACAGACACACACACACACACACGCACACACACACACACACATGCATATAGAATATTCGCTTTTCCATTACCATGTTGCTTTTTTTTCCATTCAGTTTTTCCGAGGTGTGTCCGCGCTTTTCACACCAATAGAGAGTTTTCCATTTCTGTTTTTTTTTTCGCCTGCGTTTCTAATTAATTAATTAGCTTGATGACAAAATAAACGCGTTGATGAGCACTGAAAAAAATACCAAATAAAAAGCATGGCGCAAAAAAAAATCGATACCTAATGTGCGCCGTTAATCATTTGCGTCTCATAACTTTGTGCAATATGCAGAAACCAAACCGAACCGAACCGCACAGAGCTGAAAGAAACTTTAAGGAATCGCATCGAACGCAGTAAACTAACGTCCTTCCTCCCAACTCCCAACGAGCAAGCGGCATGTGAAAATTCAAAGCTGTCAATGAGTTATGTTTGGCGCTATCATAAAATTTGACAGTTGGCTGGCAATCGGGGTAGGAGGTGTAGCAGGCCTTATGCAAATGCCGCCCCCGGGGGTAAGGCAATGAAGTCAGTGTAGACACATATCTCTTAACGGGGGTGGCTGATGGAAACGGAAGCGCACATTTAAGACATAAACAATGACGTGGAAGACGTTGTAGTCGATGAACACATATGTGACCAAATGCTTAAAAGTGACAGTGTACACTGAGAAAAATTTTGTATTAGATTGTAGAGGTTTTTTCCTTTATAAACTTACTAAACGCGACAATTACCGTGTAAGACCACTTCTACTTTCAATAGGTTCTCTCGAGCGTACTGTGTAAAAGATTGAAACCAGTTGCCAAAGCACTGATTGGACCTTATCAAATCCACCATCGACGAGCTCTTCACACTGCGCCCAATTCTTGGAAGACACATGAAAATTACTTCGACACATACCAACTTTTTATCGACTATATGGATGCTTTCAATAGTGCACTGAACTGACACCCTGAATGTATCCCTCTTGGCTCCGTCAAGGTTGGAAATAACCTCGCTGACACCTTTAATACCAAACAAGGTCTCAGACAAGGCGACTGGCTCTCTAGTACGCTTATCAAGCTCCTAATAGAGAACCAATGTGCATCGCACACACGAGAACCATCTGTGCATAATATCTATTAACAGATGTAGCCAGCAAAGCCGAAGACATTGGCATCATTGGACGCACCAATCATTGGTGCCTTTGCAGGTGCAGCAGAAAAAAATCTGCTGAAGTGGGTCAAGCGGTAAACAAGAGCAAGATCAAGTTAGAATCGCGACATCTTGATTCTCCGTCTTTCAAGGAATTTGTTTCTCTTGGCTCAGCGGTAACGAACAACAATAATCTCCAAACTGGAGATCAAGCGGAGTATAACTCTTGCCAACAGGTGCTACTTTGTGTTCAGTAGGGAAATGAAAAGTAGAGCCCTCTCTCGTCAGACAAAAACTACACTATATAGGATACTCATCCGTCCAGTCCTCTTATATGGTGCAGAGGCCAGGACGGCCGGCTGGCTGGATTCTGTAATAAGTATGGATGGAGGTCCATGGAGAAGAGGAAGACGGCTGTGTTGTGAGGACCAAGTGCCTGAAGCTCTGTGAGTCCTTGACGATATCAACTGGCGTAGATGCTCGCAAAGCTTAACCGTCTGGAGACTAATGTTGCAACAGAACGAGATCCGCTAGGGTTAAGAAGAAAATATTCATACTTTTCCATGTATTATTATTATTTTTGGGTGAAGCCTAGGAGAAACTGAGGAGAGTAGAAACATTTGTTGATTTTGATAAAAAACCGATTTTTGTTGTTACGCCTTGCGTACCAAGAACACCGCCATACGTTTACTATCTTTGGCTAAGGATTTTATTTTTGGCCTGAATGGAAAATCTCTCAGCTAGAGATATCATGGCAAAAAACATCGTTCAAACTATTCGTGAAATGCTGAAATATTTTAAACCTAGATCCAAATCTTATCAGCAAAGTTACTTTCAAAACATTAATCTATATATAAAAACGTCAACCAAAAAAATCAGCACGCAGGGGGCAGAGCCCCCTAGTCAAAACAAAAAGTTAATTAATATACAACACTTATTGTATGACGCCTGAAAGTAATGATACGTGTAATATTTTTGTCTAACTCTTTACTTTGAACGCTTATTACCTTAAATCTGTAAAAGCTGGTAAGAAACATAAATCCCATCAAAAGTTGTCTTAAACTGTCAAACATTTCAAATAAAATGCGTGGAAAACTCGCGCACGTGCAAATGACCGCAACGACTATATCCAAAAATTTGCTAATAAAGTTTTGGGTATATGTTTATTAGTGTTAGTTTTACAACACTAGACATGCATGCATGCTGCAGGCAATTCACAACACACGTAGCCGCAACGTGTGTTATTTAAGCCAATTGTTATGCTTCAATGATGGGAAAACTTTTTCGATAATACTCAAAAATAAGTGCGAAAATTGCTAAACCAACACACACACGCACACACACACACACACGCATGCACTTGAGTGTCATGTGTTGAAAATTTGCATAACATTTTATTGTAGCATACTTTTTGCATGTCTGGCAACTCGGTCACTTAAGTACTGTTAGTTACAGTGTGACCAACTTGTTGCAATTATTGTGCAGTGTGAAAGTGAAAGTAAGTTGACAGCTGTCTCAGCCATAGAACTAGTTTGCTCCCCCCCCCCCCGCCCAAACTCCCAATCGACAACTGGCCTTTTCACAGCGGCAGAGCTAAGTCGGTTTAACGCCTAAATTAGCGCTGCTTGGAGAGAAAACAAAAAATATGAGAAACACCACCAAGAACTTCCGGCTAACTATGTACAACTTTTTTCTCCAAAATAACGAAAAAATTACCGAAAAAATATTCATTTCATTTTTTTTGTTTCAGATAATTTTGCGCTTTGCTATTGTTGTTGTTGTTGTTGTTGTTAATTTATGAAAAACGCTTAAGGCTGGCCAGCGGGTTTGGGTGGCTGGCTGTTTTTGGGTTTTGTTGGTACGTTCCGCATGCAAGGTGAGGCAAAGTGTCGCTGCGGCGGCGTGGGGTGCTGTTGTTGGTGGGGTGGCTCTTGTGCCACTGCAAAACTTCAAACGAGATAAATACAATTTCCATTAGGAAAAACCTCGGGCCCTACTCCAACCCACCCCTGCCACTCATTCATACTTTTTTTACATATTTTTTTTGGTATTGATTTTAGGGCTTTTTCACAGTTTTTTGGTGCTCTTTCCAAAAACTTGAAACCCCGAACCCAAAAAGCGAAAAAAATCATCTTATGCCGCTGCTGCTGCTTCTTCTTCTGCTGTCTGTTTTACGTTAATTTTTTAATTGTAAATATTGCCTAGGGTCGCATTTTTCATCTGCCGTTTTGGCCCCTCAAGGTTCATAATTTCTGACGCTCTCACTTGCACTCCTGCGTTTGTTCGTGTCTCTCTTTATATTTACCACCCCCAACCCGCCGCGTTTTGTTTACATAATTTGTACGTTACAACGCGCACACAAAACATTTTCTCATCTTTTTTTTTTTTTTTTTTTTTCATTTTTTGGGCTACTTTTGCTCGTATTTTTTAATAGATTTTCTTCTTTTTTTTTTGTTTTTCGGTTTTTTCATTTTTATACCACAAATGTGCGCAGTTGTTGTGCTCTTAACGTGGGTTCTGGTTCGGGACTTGTGTGTGTTCAATTAAATTTTACACTTAGCATTGCAGTTGTAGCTAGTACAGCCCCAGGGCTGGGGCATGTGGCAGCTGTAAGTGCGCTAAAAAGTTGTTGTACTCGTGGCATCCACTGGCCAAGTCTAAGGTCTAAGCGACCCTCAGCCTTGGACTTGAAAAATATCTAACTTAAGCACACAACTTTTGCTGCACGATGATTTTTCTCGATTATTTTTATGTGGTTTGCTGTTTTTATTGCCACAACGCTAATTGCAAACTATTGGCAACACTGACACACACCACACACACCACACACACCACAGGCATCATAATAGTGCCAGTCACATTATTATACAATAAAGTAGGGTTATGTGTTTAGGCTGCGCCTATCTGGAAGCGCTCCTGTGCTGCTTTCCTTTCTGGTATTAGAAATTATGACAGCCCAGGCAATTTGCACCAACCTCCCAAACGATTGCAAACAAATAAATGGACAGACAGTAGGCCAACTGCCGGACCCAAAACATGTTGTAAATCCTGAAATTTATAGATTTCCCACTGCCCAGCAGTTGCCGCCACATGGCATTGAGACAGCTGTGTAACTGTAGTTCTGCTCGTCGTCTTCTCATTCTCATTCTCATTCTCGTTCTTGTCCTTGTTGTCGTTGTCTGCACACATAAACAATAATAAAATAACAAGAAAAATGGGTGAAGAAAAGCAACCAAAGTCATATGCGGATGGGTGTGTGTGGGAGCATGCGGGGTATTCTTCTAGAGTCTAGTAAGAGCAGCGAGCGAATCTTTACTTCTGTAGCACTACCTTCTAAAATGTCGAGCATATGAGTTGCAAAGCAATTGTTGCTGGAAATGTTTAAACGAGCCAATTCGGCATCATGGGATTTCAAAGCTTGATCGGAGGGATTGGATAGGCCAGAGTTTATTGTACAGCAGTGTATCTGTGAGCAGTGTGAGCTCTGTTTCTACCGCAACCAATTTAACGCACAACCTTCACTTGGGGAACCCTGCCCTCCAATATAGATGTATCTTCGCTTATGGATTCCCTAAAATTCGGAATCGTCCGACAAGGTAACTTCACCAGGACTTTGGGGGCAATAGTATAATCGAGTCGAACTTTGCAGTCCACTACAGCACTCTGCTTCAGGTGCGGATCCAGAATTTGGTCTTAGGGGGGGTTCTTCACTTCGAAGTGTATATATATCAGAGATCACAAAAGACTGTCAATCCATTTTTAAAACTTTTGTGGGGTCCGGACCAGGAAGTCCCCCTTGGATCCGCCAGTGCTCTGCTCACTGAAGATGCTCTGTTCGGGATCCAGCCTGCCTGTTTCCATCAATGAATCCAGAAGAAGTAGAGTAGACTGTGGAATATCAACTCCGTTTCTTTACGACCGTCAACAATAGAAAGCTAATGCGCCTCAGCAGTCATTTTCATAACAAAATTTTAGAATACTCTGAAATAGACGTCGGAAACCTCCAAAATTATCTGAAGTATGATCAGGGTGTCTAGAGAAGTCGATACATCCATATCCGTCTGTGTGTCTGTAGGAACGCCTAGGTCTCAGATATGATAAGATCGAGGCCAACCAAATTTTCAGATTAGCTACCGGGAGAAAAATATTTAATAGTATTTCATACGTGTGACGTCACAGTTACAAAAGTTTTATCCTTAAATTCAAAAACGTGCGAATATTTTTTGGTTGGACTGTATCAAGTAGCAGCTACATTCGCTAGAGTATATCGAAAACCTGTATCTGGACACATTGTGTAGCGCACAAAGCAGTCAGCATGCTGGCCCACTAACACACCCTCATGTTCATAACCCACTCACACACACACACACACACACACACACAGCAACACACTCATATGTGAAGGTCACAGGATAAAAGGAAAAGGCGCGCATCTTGTTGGCTGCCTGTCGTTGTCGCTTTTTGGCTAATGAAAAAGAAATAAAAGTGTCGAGTGCATTATTGCCTGTTGCCCACACTCGCTCTCCGCTCTCTCTCTCTCACTCTCTATTTTCTGCTCTCCGCACACACACACTCACACATATCATTTTCCTTGGTAATTGTGGAAACGCATGATACGTGCTTGTATATACGCTTGCTCGCTCGCTCCTTAGTTCTGGCCAAGTATTTCGCCCTACCTTGAAGACGCCCAAACGTCCAACCGCCCTCGCCCCCACTCTGCTGGCTATTATTTTGCACTTACTATAACATGCACATAAATATTTTTGCCTGACCCGACAACGTCTGTGGCTATTTTATTGATACTAACGTATACACAATGTTTGTTTCTTGCCCCATCCATGTGCCAGAAGTCCTGATTGTCCTGGCACGGCTTTCAGCTGGCCCATAAAATGGCAAGGCCTGTGCTATGAGCGAGGGGAGCAGGGCAGTTGTGAGTATGTTCTTGGTTCTTGGTTTTATTGTTGCCGGCGAATCTCTGTCAAAAAGCAATAATCATCAATTCTGATTTTTGGCAAGACGCTGTCGACGGCGCGTCAACGACTTTTGCGAAGCGAAAGCTTCGATTTCATTTCAAATTGATTATTATTTATGCCATTTTATGTCAGCCATTTGCCATGCTCATGGCTACTAAGATGATTCCCCTTCCGCTGCCTTTTTGAACCAGCCTTTAGCTAATTGCCTGGCCAATTTTGTATAGAAACGCGTTGTACTTTAAATTACGAGAGTTGCTTCTTGGAACTAGTTCCAAAGAGCAGTCGTATGTATGCATTGAAACGATTGTGGTTTGTCAGGATATTATTATCTAGGGGATTTAAAAAACGAGTCAAGTCCACGTTGGCCATGATATTAATTCAATCTTTTTGAATAAAAAGCGTGTTTACTCGTGTATTCCGGTATTTTGGCTATATCCTACTTATGTATCTCTTAGACAGGACTCTGTTTCTATTTCTTTATTAGGAACCAGTCAGCAGCATTATTACTAAATAGTTTCAGTTTATTTTTGTATACTATTCTCTATGGATCCACAGATTGAGATCGTTCCTCTCGAATCTTTGTTGAAGCAACGAAAATGTAGGAATAACAAACCCGTACCATTATGTAAGACAGTATTCTTTTTTTTGAGTATTTTGGAGCGTATGCCTTGTTTGAAGGTATCTGGAGGCCATTCTAGCAAATAAATCACAATCAGCCCCGACGAGAGGGTTGGGGAAAGGGGCGGATTCCTCCCGGGCCCGGAGTTTTCTCAGGGGCCTGGTGTTATTACTTGCGTACTGTCGTGATTCAGGCTAAAGGTGTAATAGAGGGGCCGTTACATTTTCCCCCGGGGAGCGGATTTCCTCTCTACTGCCCTGTCCACAATATGTACTTACATATTTCGCGCACCAGGTCTTCTTAAAACTAAAGTCTTGCTCCCCCTTGATTTTGCTTTAAAAATAATTACTTTTTAGAACTTCCGTCCTCGTGCCCTCAATAGCATGGTATGGATGTGAGCGACATGTGGTTTCAGCAGGACGCTGTCACCTGCCATACTAAAACCGATTTTTGAAGTAGCGGTTTTCAGACCGAATCATCTCCCGAAATTTCACCAAGATCGTGTGATTTAACGCCAAGCGATTTGTTTTTTGGGTTTGTTTTTGGAAATCTCAGGTCTATGTGAATAAACCATAGACAATTCATGAGCTCAAGCACGAGATCCATAAAAAGAGCTAGATCCTGTGTTCCGATCCGCAGGCGCTTACTTTTTTATAGAAATAATCAAAATGTTTTGAGTTTACTCGCTCATAAAAGAAAAGTGTTTTATTTTAAAATTAAATCGAGCAATCTTATTGGGACACCATTTACATGCACTTTTGGTTTCAGAGAACCAGCTCAATATGTCTAAGAAATTTGTATTTTTTCAACTAGTTTAATATTTTCTCGCAGATACTCGATTACTTTTAATGCGCTAATATTATTCTCTCATGTCAACAGCAATTGAACCACCTGAGCTTTGCTTTGGAACTACTTCTTGGATAGATCTATAAGTGTTTTTGTTATGATTAGTGCTTTATGTCTTATGTAGCTTGTTTATGCATTTCTTTAGCGTCCTTACAAAAAAATCCCACTGATTTGGAAAAACATCTACATTCTGTGTACCCTAGAACTATGGAGATTGTTCAGGGAAGATTTGCTGATGTTTACTCTAGCCGTCATTAAGTCTATTTTTCATTTTCATAGTTCTTGAAAAACCGCAGGCTACTGAAGTACACTTCGCATTCAAGAAAAAAAAAAATGAGCTCCGAAAATGGGGTTACCCCTATTCATTTGGAACTCATTGTAACTGCTTAGTCGTTCCGATACACTTTCTTCTTCTTTCTCAAAGCATAATTCAAAAACAGCGCCCAAAAGAATTTCAGCATAAATGAGCCTATTGGCTGGATGGCAACTGCTGTAGGTATTAAAGATATTAAAGCACGGCTACTGTACACTGATGCACCCAACCACCTACGTTACGACACAATCCCAAAAAAAAAAAAAAATTAAATTAAATTACTTAATTTTAATATATCGTAGGCGCTGCTGCCTGAGTGCAGCCCGTTCTTGGTGCCATGCCTCGGGGAGTCCAATGCTGCTACACTTTTGGCTCCCGGCGACAGTTGCGATTAATCAGCAACTATTAATGTTGCACTCTGCTTATTTACGAGTTCCAAATGACTGCCATTGAGTGCAGTCTCTCGCTGGGATTGCGTGGGACGCGAGCGCAGGTAACACAGTTAATACAGGTAACCCAAAAGGCAACAAAGAGACAATCAAATGTTGTGGGTAGTTTTGTCAATTAGCATGAAGTGTGCCGCCATCTCTTTGTAAAGTGGAAGTTTTTTGTTGGAAACTTGAGCTTTGGATACCTACCAATTTCGATTGGCAACCCAACTCATTAACAATTGGCAAGCCATTTCATTTGATTTCATTTTGTTTGCAAGTCCGTCCGTGCATCCTTGTCAGACTCGCCCACAGTTTGTCACACTTAATTAAAGAAAATTTTAAGCACTTTAGATGTCAATTTGGCCAGAGTTGCCCAATATGATGACAGTTGCCACAGTGCACAGGCGAAAAAAAAAAAAACAAAAAAAAAAAAAAAAATTAAATAAATAAAAAAAAGAAATGAACGGTTTAATTAAGTTGAAACCCTTTCGTGCGTGCCACAACAACAACAACAACAACAACAAGTACAAAATGGTCAAAGCAACTTGAAAGTGGCTCAAGTGGCCAGTCGTCAAGTCGTTGAGTCACTCTCTGGCTGCCTGCGGGCTGCGGGCCTGTGCGGATCGGGTACCAAGTTGCGTCTAGAGTTCTAGAGGTCTGGCGCCTTAATTTCCAAGGTGTTTGGCTGCTGCCAAGCTGCTTCCGTTCTAATATAAAAAATCAGCGTAATTAAAAATCAAATGATTTTTTTCTACAGGCTTAGAGCCCAGCATCAACCCCCCCTCGTACATAAGTTGACGACACATTGAAAAAATATCTTCATTAATTTTGCGCTTTTTGTAACTTGGCGGCGCTGGGGGGTAACTTGGCTTTACAATTGACTGCATGCAGCACAATTTTGAACTCATTAATTGGTGTGGGTGGCAACCCTTTTTTTCCAGATTTTTTTTTTATTTTATTTTATTTCTTTAACTACCCTCAAGTTGCAAAAGATATAAGAAATTCGGGCGCAAAAATGTTGCTGTAAGCAACGTCAAGTGATTTATTTGTTTAATCCCTTTCAATTTGCAACAGATTTCTTGCCTTTTTTTTGTATTTTTGTATTCATCATCTTTGCTGTTGCCAGCTCTCGAGTCACTTGAGCTATAAAAATGTAACTCTTGGCATGTTTCATCAATTTTTGTTTTTTTTTATTCAATATATAGCCATGGCCCACTGCTTGCTACTACTTAGTTACAGCCAGACAGAGTCAACTTGTTTAGCTGATTTTAATCCGCATTCGATACGGTAACAATTCTTACTTCATCACCCCAAAAACCGAACACTGTCAGACCAATCAAGGTGCAACATTTTGCGGCTGCTACAGCTCTGGCTATAAGATGTTGCAACTTGCACTGACAACGAGCTTTTGACATTCGCATAACTTTCGATTTAATCCCTGCGCGTGAACGTCGCCACCTTGTTCTCTCTCTCAATCCACTGCACTGCACTGCACTCCACTGCACTGCACTCTGCACCCGTATACCCTGGATCTTCTGAGTTATGAGCTTCTGTGCGTTGTCGCATATTTTGTAAGCTTTAACGCGGCACAGGCTCAGCTCTCGTCTTTGGCGTCTTTGGCGTCGTTGAAGCGATAAAAGATCAATTTAGTTGCGCTGTAGTTGCAACCACTTGCTGCTGCCCACCATCCTCTGCGTAGTGCCGTCTCTTGATTTAAATCCGATCATTGCGCGACGATTTGATGCAAACTGAAACATGCACATGGAATTTGCAATTATCGAACATCAAAGCCGAACAACCAACTGTCTGTCTGTCTGTCTGATCGTCGTCGTCGTCGCCGTTGTCGTCTGACCAACTGAGAACTGATTGTCTGGCTGACTGCTTTGCTACCAAGAGTTGTTCTCAAGACTTCAAGCTGGGTAGCTACAGCAGCTGGACTTGAGCTTGTCACAAGATGTTCATCTTGGCATCATGGGAAATTGTTGCATATGAGTTGTGTGAAATAGTTTGATTGCTAATCAGCTGCAATACGTATTGATCAGCTGATCCTCTGCATATGGACTTCTGGGCTTAGTCGCTGATCAAGCGCAACAATGTCAAGGCTCTTAAGCCTTTCTCTATACGAAAGCTTCAAATCAGCTGTTGCTCAAGAATACAAATCGTTGACATCAAGTCAAGATTATTTAAGCATCTTTAGGCTCTAAAATTTCGGCTGAACTGATCTTAAGCAGTCTTTAATAAAATAACTTATTAATTTATCAACTTTTATTTAAATATTGTCATTGTCAAAATTTTATCATGATAGTTTCTATCTATTCCTTATTCTAATTCAACAATAGTAACAATGTTTCTTTTCTTTTTCTATTTTAAATTAACACTTTGTATCATAGTATACTCGTATTAAACTGACTTTAAGAAAAACCGACAAAGCGATACGTTGTACATATTTTTGGCAGCAAAAACTTGAAATATTTGTGCCAAGCAGGGCCGGATTAAAAAATGTGCTGGCCCAAGGGCCGAAGTAAATGTGAGGGCCCTTAAACAGTCTTACACAGATTTCATTAAGAAAAGAACTAGCTATAGTAGCAAAAAAGTGTCCATCGTCTGTTCTAATCTTGGGTTATTCGATTTTAAACGTTTAACTAGTCACTCAGTGTAGTCGTTTTTCACATTTTTAATATACAGTGAAACCTGGTTAATTGGGATCCCAAGGGACCAAGACATATTTACCAATTATTGAGGGTTCTCAATAATCCAGTTTTTCAATTAAGCAGGTTTAAAATTATAGTTGTCTCATTTATAGAGGCCCCCGCTTACAGATGTCGAAATGTGCCGTTATTCCATTTGTAGAGGTGGAAATATTAATAAAAATGCGTATTTTTGGTGTTATTAATTTAATGTAGGTATGAATGTACATATGTGCATAATGTTCTGCGTCGAAAAAAAAAACAATACGGTAAAGTTTATGACTTAAAGTAATCGGTTATGTTTGTTTGTACTTGATTGCTAGTTGCTGAAACCTGTCTCTCAATAGAATAAATTTGATCAAAAATAATAGAATTATCAATATTTGACATTTCGAAATACTTGTGTAAAGTTGCTAAAGCTTCCATTGCCTCACGCTTTGAAATTTTTACTGGAGTCTCTTCACAGTCTTCTTCATCTTCTTCTTTTTCTGTGTCCAAAGAATACATAGCAACTATGTCATCATCATTGAGCTCTTCTGAAATGAGTACATTATCATCCATAGAAACGAAATCCTGGAAAGTCGCCTGCTGCTCATTTAAGTCATTCCTACATGTGGTAAATATTCTATCCCATTCTGGAAACGTTGCACAGATTTCTAGCTCCTCTTGTAGGCTCTCAGGTTCAGATTCATTCGTCACTTTAAATCCAGCTTTTTTGAAGCAATTACTAATTGTGGTTTTGCTAACAGAAAACCAAGCTTTTCTTGCAAATCTCATGGCATGGAGGATGTTGATTTCTGGGCTTTTATCCTCTTCTATAGATTTCAGAACATACTGAACAACTTCCTTCCTGTAATAAACCTTAAAGTGGTTGATGATACCCTGATCCATGGGCTGCAATTTACTTGTGGTATTGGCGGGTAAGTACAATAATGTAACATAGTCTAATTTGGGCATGTTGTTGTGAGCTGTACAGTTGTCGACAAACATAATGATTTTTCGTTTTAGGGCCCTCATATCGGCGTTCACTTTTTTTAACCAATCTGCAAATAATTCAGAAGTGATCCAGGCCTTTTTATTGTTTTTATAATTAACAGGCAACGCTTTAATACCCTTGAAGCATCTTGGTCTCTTAGATTTTCCAATTAAAAGAAGTGACAGTTTTTCAGTTCCAGACATATTCGCACTTACAGTGACTCGATCTTTACTCAATTTACCACCATGGCAAGGCTGACCTTTGAACATAAATGTTTTATCCGGTAGACACTTGTAGAATAAGCCCGCTTCATCGGCGTTGAATACGTCATCGGGGGAATAATCGTGTAATAAAGCTGGAAGGTTTTTAATCCACTCATTACATTCGTTATTGTCCACAGAATTGCTCTCGCCACAAACATTTTTGAATGCGATATCGCTTCTTTTCTTAAATCCCTCCAACCACCCATTGCTGCCACAAAAATTATCAATATGGAGCTTACTTGCAAATTCTTGAGCTTTCTCTTTAATCATTGGTCCGCTTATTGGAATGTTATTATTCCGCACCTGCTTTATCCATGTACAGAGACACTTTTCAACTTCAGGATATTCTGCTGCTCGTAGTCGTTTGAGTTTTTCAGATATTGATAACATTTTATATGTCCGACATTTTGTACACTTGTATTCCCTTGCTTTTAGATCAAAACCTGAGATAGTACTGACGATCAAAGCGACAACAGCAGCCGAAGCCACGCACCATCAACTGCGTGTCTGTTAAAGAATACGTTACTAAGCAACAGCAAAGAATATATACTAATAGTACTATAGTACATAGTTCTATATTCTCTGATGTACTATAGTACATAGTTCTATATTCTTTGCTGTTGCTTAGCAACGTAGAGCAACGCCAGAGTACATACGCAAAAAAAAATGTGTGTGCATATTTTGTGCCGACCACTGATGTAAGCAAACATGTCAAAAAGAGTTAAAATCTGATTAATTTGTCTCACTTATACAGGTAATTGAGCTACAGAGTCTCAATTATAGAGGTAGGCATCGAAAAAGTCTTAGAATTCAATCCTCATTTAACCAGGTTCAAAAAGTCCCATTAACAGAGGTAATTGATTGAAAAAGAACCGGGACCTCATAGAAACTCTCAATAATAGAGGTTTCTCACTTATCCAGGTCCCATTTAACCAGGTTTCACTGTATCTAATCAGTCAATTATTATGTATAAGCACTTCACGAATTGAAATATTTTTTGTCAAAAGCTCTTTAGAGGTTGTATGATAAACAAATTCTGATTCTGATGCGCTGACTTTTTAAAAGTTATTTCGAGTCTTAGACATGTTGCGGTTTTTCGAACTCAAATTCGGATTTAGCGATCTCTACAACAAATAATAATAATAATAAACATTGTCGTAAATAAAACTTTCTTTATGGGGGTTTTGACACACTGGCATGCTGTCGTTTTTTACATCTTGAGTACGGATTCAGCGACCCGAAAATCGATTTGTCTTTCAAGATAGCGTTTCAAAAGCATATCCACACTGGAAAGAATCGGATATGCAGGTTTGTCTTCTTGCATAATAGTACGTAAAAAAAAAACTTTTTGAAAACTTTAAGATTTGTAAGTGGACTCGCTTATCGTAACCCCGCCCATGCTTAAATGCGGCCCTGTTGCCATAAAGATAAATACAAATACACAAAGATACAGCAAAAATGATGCCTTATAGTGTAGCTTTTTGTTTATACACGCTGTACCCTTAGGAGGCGTGGCGGACTAGGAGTTGATTATTCCTAAATGGTCAACGAAAGCCAGGAACAGAAGAAGTTTCTTCTATATATCTATTTGGCCATTACAACCGTTTGTAGGTCTTGGCCGCGAAAATTTACCCCTCGCCAGCGGTTCATATCTTGAGCCTACCGGCGCCAATTGGTGATCCCAAGCCTATGAAGATTCTCCATTGCCTGGTCTTCCCATCGCACAGGCGGGCATCCCTCCTGTGACTTTCGCTCGAATACCTTTTTAGGTGGAGCATTCTCATTCATGCGAATGACGTGCCCAAGCCAGCGCCGATGTTATAATTATATGCGTCGTATGACTAGGTCAGTGTCACCGTAAAGTTCATACAGCTTGTGGTTCATTCGAATACGGAAATTACCATCCACATTTGTCGGTCCGAAGATTCTGGGAAGGATTTTTCTCTCGAAATCCACTAATCTTGGCTTATCGTATGTTGACAATGTCCATGCTTTAGCGCCTAAAAAAAACACGGGTATGATAAGCGATCTGTATTTTTGTATGCTGAGATAAGGCTCAAATTTCTTCGACTAATTCGATATCTGCACGCGCTTCTCTCCGTCATATCTTATTACTTTTGTTTGCGCATCAGCAGTTGAAAGAGATCGCAATGGATCAAGTAATTATCATAGTTTAGAGCTTATAAAGCTACAAAGAATACCTTTCATCTGGCGATAGTTGTCGAAAAATATCGCAACTCATCAAGTCATCTACGGAAACCGATCAGTTTCGCTTCTCATCTAGTCTGAGCAGTAGAAATAGTTTACAAACCGTGTCGGATCCACGAGGGGTTTCGGGTCCGGACTTGGAACAATGGGTTGAAAGTCTTTTGCGATATATGAAGAACCCCCTCACAAGACCAAATCCTAGATCCGCACCTGTTTACAACTGATGAAGTGTTCACTTGCATCTAAGGTGAGCTCCTGAAATAGATGTTAATAGTCGATCCAGTGCTCTTTAAGTCTTTCAATAGCGCAATATCTACCGCGCAGCTAATCAAGATACCTATATTAAGCTGATATGTGGCATAGACTGTTAATGATCTCTATGCTTTTCTCTAGCGTGATCCATTGAGATAGTTAATAATTATCTAACAATTCCTAAAAAGAAGAGCAGCTAAACAAATCATCTCTCTAAGCCTTACATCTTGCATAGACCCCAATTGATCTATTCGCTTGTCAACCAGCGATAAACTTATCAGACATTTGGTTCCACGCAATGGAACGCAATGGTTCAACTGATTTTTAAGCTAAATAGATCGTAACTGATCAAGTTATCTTTTACTTTATACTAATGAGGCTCATTCTGTTAAAGTTAATGATCACTATGATGGGTCAGCGACTATGCTTGGCAATCAACGCCCAAGTTCGTTAAACGATTTTAAATCAACAACAAAAACAACGGCAGCAACCTGGGGGCATTGAGAGAGCGAGACAGCGAACAAGTGATAAAACAGGCTTAGGCAGGCGGCAAGCAACTAAGTGCCTCAGATTGGCTCTGGGTACGGGGTCTGAAACTGGAACTGGAACTGGAACTGGCACTCGCACCCGAGAACTGACACTGGCTCTTGTGGCAGTTGCCACATGCGTATGGTGTGCGTGTGTGCGTGTGTACTTAGTTTGTAGTAAGTTGTCTACACACAAAACTCTTGGCATGCCAAGTGCTGCTGCTGCTGCTGTTTCGACTGATTCTGTTAAAGGGTTTTGGGGGTTTGGGTTAAGCGCTCTGTTCAAAAATCAAATAGCAAAGAACTACAAATTACATGCTAAAATGCACTTCAATACAAAGCACTTGGGTAAACACAGGAACCAAGTTCCTAGTAGCTAGTAGAAAGAGATGGTGCTACAGATAGAGAGCAAGAGATAGACACACACACGCAAACACCTGAGACCCCACTGCTTGGAACTGGGGCTTCACATTGACGAAGTAAACCTTAAGGTATTTGCGATAATTGCACTTTGCTGTTGTTGGCTGGCTGGTTGGCTGGCTGGCTGGCAACGGTAAAGCTAACGGCAATGGTAACGACAATGGCAACAGGCAAGAGTGTAACGGTAAAGAGTGTTGGGTAGCGTGCTGCTTGAAGCAGTGTGTGTGCGTGTGTGTTGGTAAGCGTGTGGAGAGCGCTAGCCGAAAAAGAGTTGCTCTGCTACTCTTTCTGCCACTTTTACTACTTTGCTGCATTGTTGTCTATGCATTGCGTAAGATAAACAAAAGAGTTTTACATGAGTGTGGCATATGTCTCACCTACTACATATATTGTACCTACTGCTACGACTACTATCTACTATCTACTAGTACTACTATCTACTCTCGTACTACTACTACTTCTCCAACTTCTTTATACTACTTAATTAATTCAAATCTTGCTAATTGCATTTTATTTGTTTTGTTGCGCAGATTTAATGCCAGCTATTTTTCAACATTTCAAGTTTGCTTTTAAGTTTTTAATTGCAAATTTCGTCACTTTTCCCAAATATCTACACGCACAAACTTCATAAAATTAACCAACACTGTCGCGCTTTCTCTTCAAGAGCTGCCATATAGCTACAAAGTACGGCTGGCTTCTGTTGCTTCAACTAAAAATTTGATTAGATAGCTTATATAAGTAACAACTTGCAGAGAACCTTTGGCTTAAGGCCTGCAGATATTTTGTTTTCGAGATTTGGAGCAACAAAAAAAAAAGCGTATCCAGTTGGAACGCAATAATTTTATTAAATAAACGTTAGACACCTGCAGGTTTGATCCAAATTATTAACTTCACAAATCGTTTGAGTTGCTTGGCTCAATAATATATTTGTTTCGTCTTATTTATATTGTATTTTGGATAAATTATTTTAACTAAAATATTGGTACTATTTTCTCCAAACTAAAAATTACTGCGGCTATCGATCCGATCTGATCATCTAATCATCTTCGATGTTCTAACAGATTTTTTTATTTTAAATATCAAAAAGAAACCCGAATGCAATGCATAAGAATATCTCGCTTACAATAAAAAAAGTCACTTTAAATCATAGCCTCGTCATTTTGACGAACACTAACCCTCTATTTGCGGGTAAAGCTCCTCAACTATAGCTGCAATAAATTTTAAGAATGAAAGTGCATAAGCAAAAGAAAAAGGTAGGATTTCAAAGGTCAAAGCTGGTCACCTAAGTCTCTCTCCTTGCAGAAACATTTTGAGGATTCGACGAAAATGGCCATTCGCTAAGAATCAGACAGCCCAGGTCTTCGAAGAATGGTTTACCCAGAAGCTGAGTGCGTTTTCTGAGCAGGTTAGAGCACTTATCCTAATATTTCGTTACACAAAAAATCACAGGGAAGATGACGTCACACGACGAATGAATATTTAAAAAAAAAACTAACCATACTCCACTTAGTAATGAGATACACTCATTTTGAAAATAATATTTATAACTTAAATAATATTATTACAGTGCCTTCGCCTAAAGAGCTATTTGGCTTGCTTCATTTGCGCTTCCAATCTTAAAGATACCCAACTACCTAACTACAAACTAGACGGTTTTTAATTAAGAAACCCACAAAAAGAGACACAACTAAAAATATACAAATCACAATGGCAAACTGGTCAAACATTTCAACAACAGAGGCCCAAGGCATCCATAGATGAGTGGGTTTGTTCTACAAGGGACGGGCAGTAAGCAGCAATTTGTGACTATGGGGCTAGGATAAAAACTGACCAAAAGTCAGCAACACTTAAGTAAAATGTCAAATACACAAATAACAAAACTGAAATGCCCTCTAGGGTGCATTTGCTCTGCCCTGGTCAGCTACAGCAGTCGATTGAATAGTTGCTAGTTGTGGCCAGAACTAACAAAAAGGTTAAACTTCAGGCGGTTCGAGAGCGAGTCCGAACCCAGCTACTGTTTGTATCGATAGTTTTCCAAGCAAGATGCAAAGTTTGTTGCTAAAAAAAAAAGAAAAAAAAAGAGCATAACAACAAAGTGACAATAACAAGCACAAATGGATGGACGCCCCAAGACGATGATGATGATGATGACGATGATGATTTTGTTGATAATACTGATGAGGATGAAAATGATGACAATGGCTACGTTCCGGGCATAACAAAAGGTACAACAAACAAGCCAAGTCTTCAGACATTGGCGTCCGTTTGACATCCGGCATAAATGTCAAACGCCAACTTTGACCACAAATACATGTTGGGTCAATGCATTGACAAAATACGAAGCGGTCTGCTCCGTTAGTGTTATCCAAATATATTCATAGCCTGACAGATTTCAAGGCACAAATGGTTGCCTGCTTCTTGTGCGTCCTAAGGCTTAGGCCGGCGGGTATGGGCAGCCCGGTCGTAGTTTATTTCACAATTAAAAACATTTGTGACCAGACCGCGCCGAGTTGTATGCCGGACACTAGACCACCAAGAACGCCCCCGGGCCAAGACCCAAAACCAGCCAACTAAATTGAACCCAAGCCAAGCCAAGTGCGTCGTTTAATTACAAAACGAACAACGCATAAAAACCAAACAAGCAGCTGGACAGGAGCAGCAGTCCAGCACCATACTTGGCCACTAGTCTATTGTCTGACTAAATGACTGACCCGACTGTTGCGGGGGATCAGGAAGTGGGCAAACCGATACCCAATACCAGCTGCAGAGCCACAACAGACTTGGCGTTTGATATTTTGCAATATTTGACATTCAAGTAAAGACATAAATTTGCGTTTAATGAAAGTCAAAGCCAGCAAGCTGTACGTGTGTGTATCTATATGTATTTGTGCGTATCTGTGTGTTGAACAAACCAAACGTGCAGCCACAGCGACAGCTGTCTATTGCGCAGCCACTGACATGACAGACTGTAGGGATTACATATGCATAGAACAATAAGTTCTCTTCTATTTTGATAACTATGACTAACCAAAATATTTCAAAATTTTTAAACTTAATGCAAAGAGTGTATACGGACTTTTTAAGCCCTGTACCATAACGTCGGGGACACCCCAAAGTTACCTAAAGTATGATCAGCGTGACTGGAGACGTCGATATGCTTATGTCCATCTGTCCGGATGAGTAAAAAAAAACACGTAGATTGTAAGAGCTAGTGCAACCAAATGTTCAGATTAGATAGCCCAGTTTGTCACGGGAGAAAAATGTTGAATACTATTTCGTCTGTGTGACGTCACAGTTCACATCCAAAATCTCAGAGATAATCAAACGCTCAGATAAGATACGCCAGTATGTAACGTTAGAAAAATGTTTAATACTATTTCGTCCGTGTGACGTCACAGTTTATGAAAAATGTGACACATAATGGAAATCTTTTAGTGAAAGAGTTTTTTTTTTGTTATGTAACTTTTAGATTAGATAACTTATTATGCCATGGAAGAGCTGTCTCTGTGGTCTACGATACTAAGGCATGCATGCCGATAGGCAGCGGCTTAATCGATAAACGCATCAATGCTGATATTATTTCAACAAAAACTTATTTTTTTTTGTCAATATTTTTTACGAGCTGGCAGCACGTAGCAAATCACTTAACTTGATTCGATATGTTCAGGCTATATGGGGCGCAAAATGAGTAGAACGTGGACATGAACGAGTACTATGTGAACTCAATGATTATGGCACAATGGGGACGGAAGCAGCAGCAGAGACACAAACAGACAAAAGATTACTCTCGGCGAGAGAGAGAGAGAGACACAGAGAGTGAGTAAAAATAATTTGCAGTTATTTGGAGTAAACACGCAAATGCGTTCGAATCAATTGTCCGATTGGAACGATACTTTAGATGGGCGCCCCAAAAAGTAGGCAACGAAAAAAATGCGTTCAAATTGAAATGAATGAAAGGCACAGCGTGCAGCGCATTGCAAATGAGTGCGAGGGCATCAGCGCACACACACACACACATACACTGAGCGTGTGTGTGCAAGCGAGAGCGCTTCTGCTGGTATTTGCGGCGCTGCTCTGGCCTTTTGGCTCTTGGCTGCGTGCCGAGAACCGCGTGCGGTTAGCCCGTTTTACTTTCACTGCAACAACTTTCACCCGATCTCTCTCTCTCGCTCTCTCTCGCTATCTGGTCGCCCTCACTTGTGATTTTTTTAGCCTGCTTTTTAGTTGTTGGTTGTTTGGTGCTTGGGCCTTGGGGGGGGGTTGCTCTGCATTGTTTGGCGTTGCGTGTTGGTCAACTTGCGGCACGTGTCCTAATTTTGATTTCGGTTTTTTTTTTACTTTGCTTTCTTTCTTGCCCTTTTGCTGCCTATAAATAATTTGTTGCATACTTCTTTGTGGCATCGTCGTCCTCGTCCTCGGCGTCGTCAGCTACATGACCTCAATTCGGTATGGCTTGTTTTGTTTTTTAAGCTCGGGCTCGATGTCATTTGTAAATGGCATGTTATCAATTTTCGAGATGATTGAATCAAGTGATTTGTGTGCGTGTCAAGCGGGCAATGGCCATAGGGCGTATACATTGAGCTGGGAGACAGGAGGCAGCAGGAGGCAGGAGGCAGGAGGCAAGTGGCCACTTGGTGGTAGTACGTGCTGTATGTAGATGCAGTCTCATTTTGTTGAAAGTTGTTGCTTTTTTGTTTCTTCTTTATTTTGTGCAATTTCATTAGTTTAGAAATATTTGATTGAAACTTAAATGATCTTTAACTTAAAGATGAAATAAACAAAACATCTCGAAGATATCTATATAGATTGTCTTGCGGATTATCCTGCTAGACGTCTGAAAACCTTCTACATAAATTTTTGTAATATCGACTATTAGCATCTGTTTATTGATTGAGCGCACTGCTGCCCAATCAATGCTGCCAATAATTATAAATATGCGGATTGGCAGCACTTTTTTATTATTAATTGTTAAGAAACGAAAAATTCGCATATTCGTTTCTAGTGCATTTAGTTTGCAAATAAGCCTCGGCAGCCTCTCCAGCTTTTATCTTGACTTTTTTGCATTAAGAAATTAAAAAATGCACAAAAAAGTGTTGCCAAATGCAAAGAAAAGCAGCCAGCTGACGCTGCACATGTGCCACAGCCAGTAAAGCCAGCCCCCTAGCCCGCCACGCCCACTTTAAGAACGTATGTGTGTGTGTGAGCTAGTGTGTGTGTGTGCAAGTTTTGTTATTTTTGCGGAAGTTTTGTAATTGCGGAAACGGCTGCTGCAGCTGCAAGACAATGTGCCATAGCTGCCATCATCATAGTTACAGTCGTTAAAGCGCACAGTGGGACGAAAGACATATTTCGGTGTGTCTTTTTTTTTACTTAACATTTTTCTCCTATGATAATTTGCAGTGTAAACAACTGAAACACATATTCTTAAAGACAAGTACGACTTATATGCCTTTAATTTGAGCAACAAGTTCCAGAAATTAGGCAGAGCTGCACGAACTTTACTTTACGAACTTTTACATAGAGCTGGCTAAGCTGCAAATATTTTCACTGAATTCCACTTAAATATGTCCTGTCCAATTTCAAATTACCATATTTTACTTAAGATTAGTGTTTTTTCGTCGATAATTGTGGAATATTTTAAATGCGTCGAAATTTATAAAACAAAGGAGCAGTTTGAGTTGAACCAATGTTGTTGTTAGTTCCTTTATCTCATTGAGGAGCATAGGGTTCATTTCATTTTTGGCAAGCTACTTTCGAAGGAATTTGAATTTGGAACAATCATTTTTTTTTTGGGGCCAAGTAACTCATTTCGAAGGCCTTCAAAAATTAAAATTTTGTTTAGAAAAAACATTAGCACTTGCGTACAAATTTGTATTTCGTCAAATCCTTCGTTCATGAAATATATGCTTTTCATCGCAAAAAAGTTTTTGTTTTTAACGACGGCAATATTGCTCACAGTTTTAGGAATTTGTTGTTAACAAATTGAACAAAATATTTTAAAACTTGATAAATTATAAAAAATTCTTGAAAATTGTAATTTTTCGGCAGAATAAGTTAAGTTTAGCCTTTTTTAGCATATCGGCGAAAATAAGTGAAGCGGGACCCTTTTTTACTCGACCTTTTCGATTTTGATGATTTCTTACATATGTGGTAGAGAGCTACTAGCCAACAGTAACCACGTCAAATTTTATTGCAAAATTCCGATTATTTATCGAGCTATCGATAGCTGAATATTGAATTTTTTATTTTTAGACTTTTCTATAAGCCATATCTCCAAAACGATTACAGATTTTGACGCAAAAAGGTTTTATTGTTTTTAAGACTTTTTTTTTATTTTTTTAATTTTTTTTTTAAATTTTAAAATTCAAAAATGATCTTCCACTTAAAAAAAAAAAGTGTTATTACCATTTTATGCATGTAAAATCACTGCAAGAAGAAAAAAAATAAAAAGTTCGTAACTCCTAGAATTGTAGAAGTTCTGCTTATTTTAGTGATGGCACCTCGTATGGTTGCCCTAGTAAACATTACCTCAAAAAATTACAAATAAGCATAATAGATAAAAGGTTCAAATTTGACATGAATGTTCGTCTTGCCCTGATATTTAAGGTCAAAGGTCACAAAATTCGGTTTTTTGCAAATAATATTTTACCCAAGATTCAACATTTTTCCAAGTGTTCTAAGGCGTAAAAATCGATACCTTGATAAATAATCGGAATTTTGCCATAAAATTTGACGTGGTTACTTTTGGCTAGTAGCTCTACCATATATGTAAAAATCATTAAAATCGATTGTTTTCGCCGATATTTATTTTGAAACATAGCTTATTTAAGCCACATTTTTTTTTTAATCTAGCTTAATTTGTCAGCCAACTTCTGGCGATCAGTGTTGGCAATCCCGGTACGAGCTGATAAGCGTTCTGCAAAACATTACCCACGATGGAACGCCAAAGTCATGATGTATGTATAAGCGTGATACCAGGGAGAATTATTTAATTTCTGTAAAGTCCTACACAGCATGACTTGCAAAAAAAAATTTTTAGTTAGTAAAATCCTTTGATAAAATTAAGGAATTATTAAATACTAAACTCAACAAGCACTATCTTTCACAATTGGAATTATCCCCGACGTTCGACTTTGGCACAGTTCGCTTATTAATTTATACGCGCCAGATTTGCAATTTGTACCACTGTGCAGCGATGTTGTCTACAGCTTCAGTTTCAGCTGAAGTTGTAGTTGTAATTTTTGTTGTTTTAGATTTTGTTGTCGTTGTCGTCTTTACCGTTGCTCAAGTGTTCGATATATGGGCGGCGGGCTGTGTGTGTGTGTTAGTGTAAGTTTCTGTATGTGTGTGTGTGTGTGTTAAGAGTAAACTTGCTAAACTTTAAGTTATGGCCACGTAAATTGAAAATACACATGAGCACTCATACAAACACAAACACACACACAGACTTTCACGCATAGACACACACACACACACACACACACACACACAGTCGCAGGACATGTACAAATGTGTGGTAGACAAATAGCAGCTACAACTACAAGAAGAGCAGCCGCCGCTTTTCGCGCGATTTCAAAGTGGAAAAAGGGCGAAAAGCGGCAAGCGGCAGGGGAGTGGGCAACGTGGAACCAGTTCCAAGCCGCCACATTATTGAAACTATAAATTTCTAAAAGCAATCTTTTGTGGGCAGACGCCTGTAGAAGGGTCTCTATACACAAAGAGTGTGAGTCGTAGTCGTAGTAGTTGTAGTTGTAGTTTTTCGGGGTAACTCCGGGACCCAGTTACTATCCGCACTTGTTGTATGCTTTACGTCGTTGTTGTGGTCGAAAAGTTTTCTCATTTCGCATGTGTATAGCACTTTAGTTTGCAGCAGCAAAATACACAGAAATACACAAATACCGAAATATATAGTATGTACATATAGCACTATATAGCACTGACTGACGCACAATCGTCAGTCCCACTGTAGCACTGACATACTCCTCGACTTACGATTATTTGCATATCAATTGCAGCCAAATACATTAAAAATTAGACATTAATAACGAAAATAAAGTTAAAAGCCGGACGCACAACTTATCTGGCCGTCATTTGCATGCTTCATTAGGAACAGTTAGGGGGGGAGGTGGGAGGTTTGTATGCTGGCTCTGAGCGCCCTCAACGTAAGCGTCAGAAATTAAAAATAATGTTAATTGCGTATAGTCAAGTGGGCGGCTCAGCTTCGTACCATCCATAATCAATTTTAGCCGCCAGCCCAGACCCAGACCCAGGCGCCTGTGCCCAGCCCGCTCAAATGTTTGGCCTTAAAAATATGACATAAAATTTTTCATTTCCGGCAGCAAAAAAAAAAAAAAACTTGAGAAAAAAGCGTAAAAATCGACAAGAAAACGTCTTCCTTGTCGTATTGGGTGTGTGTGTGTGTGTGTGTGCGTGTGTTCTTTAATTCCCTGTGGACAAGTTGCACGCCCCAGTTTTGTTAGCTGTTTTGGTCCCAAAACGGCAGGCTACGCGCCTAGCCCAAACGAACTTTGGCAATGAAGTAGAAAATGAAGTGACGCCCCCCGCGCGCAACCTTAAAACGCCACAAAGTCCACTGAATGTATTCATCAATGCAACACATTTGCATATTTTCTACCTAAAAATTAATCACTAATTTTAATACACAGCGAGGCGGCCCAAGTGCCCGTATTGGGCCCAACGTGGGGCGTCGTCCCTTAAACTTGTTAAGTGGGCAACACTAATGTAGCAATTTTGAAATTGATGTTGTTGGTGCGGCCGGCAGTGTCGGACAAAAAAACTCTCAAATTGGAAAGAAAAAAAAATAACCAAAAAAAGAGCCAAGAAGATATTGCCACCACCCGCCCTAAAAGTATGCAATACAAATGTAAGGTAAACAAATTGCGCGATGAGGCGTTGTCATTTATAAACAGCAACGACGTCCACGTCCACAACGTGGATGACGCGGATGATGAGGCACCAGCGGCCAACCAAAGATATTTCCTGTTTCCTGCGGGGTCTGCGGGCTGGGGCGGTACAAGCAAAAAAATAATAATAAAAAATAAATAAATGGAAAATGAGAAAAACAGCGCGCGCTGGCAAGCAAAGCAACAGCAAAAAATATAAAAAAAAAAAAAAAAAGGAAAAGCAAAGCGTGGGCTACAGAATTGTCTATCGAAATGTTTGTCGCATTTCACCTGCAGCATTTTGACTTGGTTCTACAATCCCCAGCCCCCAGTCCCCAGTCCCCCGTACCCAGTCCCAGCCTTAGCGACTTTTTCCGTGCGCACCTCCATTAAAACTAATGGGAAATTTGCTATAATTTGATTTTGTCAGACCTGGCCAAATGGAATTGCTCTGTGTGCTGGTCGTTCTGTTGCCGTGTGGGATTAATCTAGCTTTAGCTTCGGGTCTCTCTTAGGTCAGAATCTTTGATTGAAAAGCAAATGCAAATACTTTAGATCAAAGCAAATTAGCAATGATGTTGATGATGATGCCAAATAATGATATTATAATGAATATTGTGCTGTGAGCAAATATTTAGTGTTTTACAAAATAGTTATAGTAAAAATAAACTAAGCTTTATACATATATGGAGACTGTTTTAGCAAAACTTAAATGCTTAAATGAACCAAGCCAGAAGAGGTATTTCTTATCGCTATCATGTGCTAACAAAAATATAGAAAAACAAATTTTAAATGCACAATAATAGATCAATATTTAAACTTTTAAATTTTCAACTTGATATATTTTTTCAAAATTTTTTAACAATGTTATAAGAAAAAACACAAAAAACACAAACTTATTTCATGTCACAGCTTATTTGCACCAACAACTTAAAAAATACAAATTTCATTTCATTTCATAAAAAAAACAAAAAAAATTCTGATAAAAACCAATAAAATAAATCTCTAGTTTTATTTAATGAATCTTATTATATATATTATATTTGTCGAAGAAAGAATTATATACCAAAAGAAAATTAGCGGCGTTTTACTACGTGCACTGCTTGAAGTAATTGAGAATTATAAGCTGCAATATGAAAAATTTGCACTAACAAAAGTACAGTGCTGGTATAAGCAAAAATTTCTTGATAAATAATAGGCATGTACATGCAATACTGAAAGTTAACATATTTTTTAAAAAAGGCGGACGATAGACCGACTATTTCTATTTAGACTAAAGAGACAACTAGATAGCCGGGCAACACTGACACTAACACTGATTTTTGAAATATATGAGAAATCCTCTTAGTACTTAGTAAGTGTAGTGTGTTGCGACAGATAAAGATTTCCAATGGGACAACAAATGGGTTTATTTAAGAAATAGGGCTGGCAGCTAAGCTTAGAGTCTCAAAGGGAGAACAATAGAACTTGGATAACTGCGATAACACAATAGTCGTAATACTGCTCTGCAAATGCAATAATCCTCAAGTCTCACTTAAAAGCTTTAAACATTCGTACAGACTTTGCCGCATTGCTCTCCAGCTGACATCCTCAGATCTATAACTTGGATTCTCATATATGCGAAAAGATGCGCTGTCGCATCATATTTATTATGTTATCGAAATAAATCACAAATAAACATAAATAAACAAACAAAACCGAAAAATGCCTAAGTAGATTTGTCAAAAAGTAGTCGGAAAACACGCAGATACTCTTAGACACATACACACGCGTACGTACGCACAGTCACAAGGACTAACACACATGCGTGCGTAAATACGCCGTAAAGTATGCAAAAATGTTACACAAATGAAAATAACTTGAGCAAAAGTTGAAGTCGTAGTCCTTCTGGAACTCGTAGTCCTGCCACATGACATGAATTTATGAGCCTGGGCGCTTGCAAAATGTCAATGCTTTTCACGCACACAAACAAGCGTGCGTGTATGTGTATGAGTGCTGCCTATATATGATGCCTTTTTATGCGATTTTCTTTCATATTCTTTTTGTATAGCCAAAACTGATAGATTTTTGAGGCTATATTAGGTTCATCGAAAGCAATGTAACAGGCGGGACAGCCAACTTTATAAGAGTCCATATGTTTGGGTAAGCTGAATTCTAATCCGCGAACTACGCACACCCAGCAGGTCAGAGTTCTGAGTTAACCTACAAAATATCTCCTTTTGTAGACCTCGGTGCATTTAGCAATGTGGCATTCAAAGAGTATAGCAAAGTCGTTCATGCACGCAATTTTTTTTTGCTGCTGTTTTTGTTGCTGCCACATATCAAAATAAGTCTGATGATCCAATAAAGTGCTTATAGCTAGACCGAACTGGAACGGCAGGCGCTGGCTTAAAGCGCTGCTCACTGTCATATTAGTGACGCACACACTCACACACACCCAAACAGATACGCCAACACACAGATACACGCAGCCTTTTGCATAGCATACTTTTGCGGGCAGCTTCTAATGAAAATAAATGCGTTACATTTCAATACTTTCACGAGTGTCTGTCTCTCTGTTACTCAAACCACCCCCCCCCCCCCCATGCTCTGTACAAATGCAATTTTTGATTTATATGCGTGTATTTGTATGTGTGTATCTGTGTGTGTGTGTTTGACATTTGTTCAAGACACGTGAAAATATTTCAAGTGCGCGTCTTAACCAAAAACTACTTCAGACTTACTCACACACACGCAGAATTGTTGCGCTATCTATGACACACACTCATACGCACACACACACAGATACACACTCACTCACTTACACATATCAAGCGGGGGCAAAAAAAAACATGCAAAAGAAATGATTTATTTGCGCATTTCTCGGATTCTCATTTCAAAAGCATCTTCGACTGTTACGTTCGTGGCTTCTTTTAATACATTTTTCTCTTTTCGGCATATTTGGCGCTCCATGCATGACAAATTGTTAAGAAAAACACCCCCTCCAACGCCATAGACAGCCAACGCATAGGGAGCAGGGCCCTTACACACATGTGGCATGCCGGCTGCTGCCTCTGCTGCTTATCATCGAAATGTACTCAAGAAATTCCACAAATAACGCGCCAGCTCCACTTGCAGTTCCTTACAATTCCCTGGCATTTAGCTTTTCTTTCATATGCTTATATCACGACAGAGTTTTGAAGCATGTGGTCGGGGGTGAGTGCTAGCAATGGGGTTGGGTTCATGCTCTGGCGCTTGCATGCATGAACAGTTCATTGAGTTGACATTGAGTGCTTGTGATTTATGCCGCTTTATGTTGCATGTAGCAAACGTTTTAACTAAGGGTGTGCGAAGCGCTGCTGTACCATGCAAAGGTGCAACAAGCTCAAGTACCAGCTTTGGTAACACCAAAGTCTGACGGCAGGGGCGCAGTGGCAACGCCTTGACGTCATCGACAGTTCTCTACTCTTAAGCGCTGTGTTTAGGAGTCTGTAATGGGGAGAGGCCGAAAAGTATGCCGCCTACCAAAGAAGCGTTCTTTTTTTCCTAGATGACCCTCTCTGAGGCAGTCTGGCCGTATTTCAGTACAAAGCGAAAATCGGAACTACTTTGATTCCACAAAATATTACTAAAATAATGAGAGGAGTTGTAATGGGGCACTGCAGCAGAGGCCCAATGGTCGATGCACGTTTCCCATTATAACTTTCATAGTAGCTGCGAAGATGAGAATGAAATAGAAAGCACACAATACGAAGAAAACACGTCCATTATCGTGGAAAGCCTTTCTTCTGCCCATAGCGGACCTGACTTTCTTTAACCCACCAAACTACACCCTACCCCTCCCGTACTCGACCAAAGGACCTCACGATGCACTAGGCCGAAGACCTCACAACAAAATATTGGTGTACCTTTGCTGCTTGATGATTATTCGTGATCACGCTACAGAACACAACATGAAAATTTATCGGAAAGATACTAATTTCCCTGACTGACTATTTTGCCACCCACCCCTAGGCGGAGAATGGGGATCTCTATTAATAACTGTTCGAAAAGAACAGGGACCTACAGTTTATAGCCAAATCCATACGGCGGTGTCTTCAATTAGTAGAGATTTTCTTGGGCAAATGCACCAGTGCTTCTGTGGGGAATCGAATAACCGACCATCGGGTTGCAAAGCGAGTACACTACCACTACGCTACTGATGGCCACTTATCGGAAAGATAAGGCCAATAAATATACGAATTTATCGAAAATAAAAAGGGAAATATCGGAAAAGCGAATCCGAATAAAGTTGTTCGGTTTGGTTTTATCGTTTTCCGTAGGACGGCTGATTATCCCTTTTTTGCCCAGAAGCGAATAGAGTAGTAGAGAAGAAGGAGTAACTGAACATTCAAGGTACTACTACATAAGAGCTTCCAGCTGGGTGTTCGCCAGCAAGCGGTACGGAAAAGGTATCTGAACTTCGTCGCTCTCTAACTCATTATTGGATTGATGTTGACGTGATCCCTGGCCTAACAGACCCCTATAAATAGTACAGTGCTTGACGGAACAACTTCAAAATTCTTAAGAACGCAAATAATTCTGGTTCCAAGCCGCTGCTTGGCTAGCTCATTGACTTCCCAACTGCACCTCGTCTAATCCAACTAGTAAATGTGTCACGTCTAAGCAACAAAAATTCCGCTTATATACGCATATAATACTAAAAGTTAAGAACAAAAATTGCGAAAATCGTTGGAAAGTTTTTTGTGGCATACACTCGTTGGGTTTACTTTAAATTCTAGCAATTTGGGGCATATGCATGTGACGATTTGCTGCTTCAATTCCAGAGCTACCAATTCCAACATGGAGCTAGAGCTATTGGCATGCTGAGCGGGCAACCAAAATGGTTACAAATTATGTGCAGCATAAGCCAAGGCGTGCTCACGTACACACTGCTGAGTGATGGCAACTCTTTGCCTCTCTGGCGCTTTGCAATTCTTGCTCTATCTACGTCATCATGCCTTTATTTCTTCACGCTTCATCTTTTGCCTTTTCTGGTTTTTCTTTTTTTTTTTTTTTGGTTTTTTGTGCCGCTTACACTTTTTTTTAAGCAGTCACTTCCTGCGCCAACAGCAACAAATCAACGGAAACGGAAGTGGCAATGGAAATGGAAATGCTCAGCGCTGCAAATGCCAGGCAACGTTGACTGAATGCTGCTTCTATGCTCTTTCGCTTCCTCTTCTCCACGCTTCATTCTACGCTGCTACTTCTTGCGCTGCTTCTGTTACGCTTCATTCGCTGACGACTTTGCCGCAAAAGGTGTGAAAAACGCAAAAGCGCGAAAAAAAAAGAAAGAAGAAATATGATGAAAAATCACAAAAATGTTAACGTTAGTCACACACAGCGCTTGCTTTTTAAACGCACAAACACACACACAGTCACTCACAAAGATACTCACACACACACACACACACACAGATACTCACACACATGTGTGCAGCGTAGCTAACGTTACTTAACTTGTAGTGCGCTGCCGTTGCATGCAACGCCTAAGGCAGAGAGCGTCATTCGGATCCATGCGGCTTTAGATGAATCTGGTTCCTGGTAAATGTGCAATATACTAAGTGAAGTAGGTTTTATTTCTGGACAACCTCAAAGAAGTACTTAAATGAACCAAATCCATAAGCTAAAGCTATCTGCAGTAGGTAACGGTAATGAGAAAAATAAAACTGCATTTCTTAGAAGCGTTGTTGCCATGGACATCATAAAGCCCACAAAAGACCATCAATAGCAAGTTTTTTTTGGATCATTACCATTATAATTAAAAATGCAACTGACAGTATGGGGAAAGGGGGACCACCACAAGGAGCTCAAGTGTGGGCGAAACACCTTACCCGACGTGTTGTTGTCCGGCAGCTTCAACGCCAAGTGGTTTTCGTTGGACTCAAGTCCATCAATATACTGATAGATATGGAAAATATAATGGCATAATTTTTTACGAACCTAGTTGGAATTCCCTACCATACAGCTAAGAAATTTCGCTGGGATCCTAGGCTTCCGAGAAAACCTCTAAAACACCACAATTTATGGGAGTATATGAGATTAGATCAGAAACCTGATATGATGGGGTTCTCTTGACGGAGGATTCCAGAGGGACATCATAAGACACCTCCGAATCATAGTGTTTTCAACATACCAACCGATGTTGGTGGGTTTCCTTAGGGTTTTTGCCTAGAACCTTAAGATTCTATAAATATAAGCTTTAAGCGCCGACCACTTGAAATCTATTTCAGAGGTACAGCTTAGCTTCAGTTTGACCTAATACCATCGAGGAATCTATTGATTTCCCACTATTCAAACGCACAGTTTACGTGCATACCAGTCGCCGTTGATCAGTTTCCTAAGGATCTTCATCGAGCAACATATGTTTACTTTATAGGTCAAAATTGGCTTGAGTATGGCCTTATATATTTTTTTCTCTAAGTTCATTGCCGACCAGGCCCTGATCAGCCAGTTTAATTTCCTTCGTTTAAGTTTAATCGTTTTCTTCTTATTTGACAGATGGGATATTCTGGTAAGAGATTTGAGTGTTAAGTACTTTACTGTTTATTGGGAGGATAGAACATCTAAAGCTCAGCCGAACCGAAGACTATACTACGTAAAAGGACTTTCCAGTATTGACACCCGTTGACCATTTACAGAGCCAAAGATGCTAAGTTGTTTGAGGTTGTATATAAGAATCAGAATATTCTGCCCACAGTGCAATATCAGCGGCACAATTCGCACCCGGAGACTCTGAGAAACGTAAAGAGTAGATCATATGTGCTCATCAGTGCTCAGTGCTCTGTCTGTATTGGATGCGAGTTCCAAAAAAATTCGATTTGCATCTTTTGACCAAAGATTTCAACCACGTAGAGCCTTTTAAAATATTGGTAAAGATCTATGTAGGAATGGTATTTAAAACCTGCTCTCAAAAGTAATGAGATCCCGCAGTCGTAAGCCTCGAAGAGAGCACATCATCTCTCGTGGTTCTCAAGCTTGTCGAGCAAGTCGTCTATGCCTGAATGATTTTGAAGTTGTTACCAAAGAGCTAAGCTCAGTCAGTTGAATATGGCTGCTATAGCTGTGCTAGAGCAAGACAAATAATCTCTGCTGCCTTTGCAACATTACGTCCTACTCTGCGGCTGCACCGCTGCTGCTGTTGTCCCGCTCTTTTGCACGCCACTCATATATTTTATGCGGTGCAAATTCTTTTGATTTATGTTAATTTGAATAAGTGCGCACCATCTATTTTTTGTCGCCAGCTCATTGCCTCCCTACGTCCCCGAGGCCCAGTTTCGGAGAACGCCATTTTACCACTTGGCAGCGCATGTTTCCGCTTCTGCTGCTTCTGCAGCTCAGTTGGCAGTTTTGTTACCTGTGCCACATTTGCTGCTTACTCTTCCACAATTTTTTTGTTTTTTTTTCAAGTTTCGCAGGGGGAAACGTGTGTGTGAGAGAAATCTTTTGATAAAGCGCAAATAGTTTGTGTTCCAAACGAATCTTGACTTTGGCAGTAGGATACTGTCGCTGGTATGCCAGCTCAACACCTAACAAGTCAAGACCCCAACTCCAGACATTGAAACCCCTGCCAAAGAGTGCGCACTGCTTCTGCTTCTTCATCTTCATACTTGCTGTGGCGCCCTAAGCTAATAAGCCAGCCACTTTGCCAGCCAACACTTGCGACCAACATATCGTCGTGGCCTGTCAAACGGATATCAGATTTGTGTCTAACTTAAGGTCTGTCTTTCGCTTTGGGTCCCTCTGTCCGACGGTCTGTGGTTGTGTTTGTCTAAGGATTTCTTTTACTTGATTTGTTTGCATAACAAAAAAAAAAAAAAAAAAAAGGCTAAGGATTTGTCTTGGCATGCGTGCCGAACTCTAAGATCTGGCTTGTGCGTGTGAGTCTATCAAAACTAATGTGCATATGGTAGTAAGCTTTTGGCATCCTGCTGCTGTTCCTGCCCCAGCTCCTGCGACTCCTGAGGGCAGCCTGCTGCTGATTTTCCTGTGGTTCATTTTGGAATCGACACAAAAGGGATGCGCCTTTTGCATAACTCTTCACTCTGGATTTAAGTGTGTCATTTCTGAAAACAGCATCAACCACCGTTTGCACCGCAACCCGTTAGTATTCCTCGCCACTCCAAGGTTTTTTTTTTTTTTTTGGGCATGCAAAATGTAAAATGTAAAATTTTTATTGTTCGTGTTTTTCTTTTATTGCCAGCGGGCGGCCAGTCGCATCTTGGACGTACACAGTGAGAAAAACCGATTACAGAAACTTTTTAGTACTTGAAAAAAAATGTACGAAAAGTTTAATCAAGAAGTCAACAAAAAGTGAAACTAAATCGCATTTAAATTAAGTGAAAAATAAGTGGACCGTCTGCAGTCGTGAAATCTTGACTATCCAGGGCCGAGCAAAAATTAGGGCCACGTACGTTTCGATTTTTTTGCTTCTAGGAGTAAAGGGGTTCAAGTTCAGGCGTTTTCGAGAAAACTATTTTCGGGGCTAGTGAGATATAGGGTTACCAAGCTTGTTTTGAGAAAACGTCTAGGCTAGTGGTTTATTGGGCTCACATGAGTCAACATAGCAAATTTGCTGTCTCTGTCCTAAATTGAAAAAATGTGGACTACATTTTTTGAAGTTTTCATAGGATCTTGATTTTTGCAATATATTTATTTGTAATAATCAGAGGTGTGGATAGGTTAGTGAAGCAAGTCTGAGTGGTTTTGGTATGGATATAGGGGGCGAAGCTTATAGTAGCTTGCACAACTTTCATATAATGAACGACGCTTGTCTCTCTCCTCTTTTCTTTGGGAGACCTGTAACCACACACGTGCGAGTCTAATTTACAAAAACTGTTGACTTTTTCTTCTCAAAAGAAATGCAGCTTAAGATTATTAACCTGGCTCCATTTTGACTAAAACATACTTGATTTTTTCTTCCAGTGCATCTTGCCGCACTCAGTACCCAGCTCTTAGCCAAGGCTGCAGACGCCTCATCGAGTCTGACTTTTCGACTTTTCCCACATGTCGTATCAGTGGCTTTTCCCGCGTGGCTTTCGACTGGTTTTTGGACGTCTCGTCGTTCTACGTCGCGTCGTCTCGTTTTGCGTCACTTTTTGCCCCTTTTATATAAAGTTTTTTTATATTTTATATTTTTTTTTTTTGCGGTTATGTTGCCGTTTCGGGCGATTTTTGCGCGATTTTCAACGCATGGCCGCGAGGGTTGGGCTGTGTGTGTGTTTGGTTGGTGTATGCAACATGCCAGGGCTTAAGGCTAGGGTTCGGTTGTGGGTCCTGGTCTGGGTCTGGCATTATGGTTGGGGTTGCGTGTTGTATTATTTCGCATTTAAAAATAGATTTGCATTTGTGTGTGCAGTTCTATGTGTGTGTGGCGTGTCCAATTGATTTATGGTTTTTGTAAATAACAAAAAATTGCTCGAAAAGGTTTGCGCCGCGGGGCTAGTTGTGGGGCTTGGTAATGGAATGGGGTGGATGGGGGGCAGGGCCAGCTTGGTCTGGCTGTTCAGCTCTTTGTTTTTGTGGCGCTTGTTGTTGTTTTTGTTCGGTTTGTTTGCTTTTTTGCGGTTATTTTGCGGTTACTTTTTGGCGCGTTTTTGTATCGTCCTTCGGCAATAGCATATCGGGTTGCCTCCCTTTCGGGTTTATTGACTTTACAACTGATCCTTTGGGTGTAATTGTTGTTATTGTTTGCATTTTTAAGCAACTGAGCTGGCCATTGTAGCTATTGATAGCATTTGACAATGATATACAAACAAATACAAAGAAACGAATGAAAAACGCGCACAAAACGCCCGCAATACAGTAGCAAATAAATTGATAGCATTATACCCTGTAACTAAGAAGTGAAGGCTGTTAAAGACTTGAGCAGCCTACTTAACCTAATCAAGTCCAAATATGAGCTACAGTGCCACACTGACCCACCACCTACTCTCTGCTTTTCCTCCCGAGGTAGGGAAGGCATGAAGGCCATAGCTAGATTCTCATCTATTATTTATATATTGAACTGGCGCTCTACGATCCGCAAGCAAGTAGGATATGAGCCAAGTAGGATATCCACCCAGTCAGTGGCTACGAATGGACTCCCAATGCCTCAGCTTAGCTCCTCCAAATTAAGTAAACAAGTGAAAGAGTTAAAGTCATTCCCCTATTCCCAGCAATCGTTATACTATTCAAAATACTATATGATCTCAGTCAGTCTAAAATCGTTTCAAAACAAGTGGGGGTATGCAGTGTATCTCATTATCGGGTACTGCCTTGACTCTATACGCGTATTTTTTTTTCGTTTTCCTTATGTCTAAAATGGAATTAACAAATGCTGGTAAATGGCTAAAACTGTACAACAACAAAGACCTTGAAGCAAACAAAGATGTTGGCAAAGATGACGATGACGACAAACAAATCCATACAAACAAGCCAGGGTAGGATGTGCGGCGGGGTTGGTAACTTGACTGGCAGTTAACAACACAAAAAAAAAAAAAAACAGAGATGAATGAAAAAATATACGAAAGCAGACGGCAGTCAAAGACGCAATGAAAACGCAGATAAACATATTCGCGAATTTGTTATTATCAGAAAAATATTGCTCAAATAAAGGCAACGATGCGGGCTTAAACAGTGACATGTTAGGGGTGGCTGAGGTGGGTTGGGGGAGGCGCCTTCTAAAATGTAGCTAACGTATGCAAAATACTTTAAATTCGGAAGTGTGGGGTACTTAATTCCCTTGTGACTGCATGTGACGCGTTTTGTGTGCGGTTTGTGTGCGATTTTTTTTTGGCAAAATATTCGATGGGAATTCGTGTGTTGAGGCGGGGGGGAGGGGTTACTTTCTATAAAGAGAAATTGAGCTGCTTTTGTATGTGTTTTTGTTATTGTTGTTTGTGGGGTGTTGCAAATTAGTTAAAAAGCCAAACCAAACAATCAAAGATCAAAACTTGGCTGATAAAGGAGTGAGTGTGTGTGAGCTTACTGCTATCTGGAATTTTTGTTTTTTGTTATTGTTGTTTGATTTAACAGCAGCTTAACGACATTTAAAAGTTATGCATTCGATAAATGCAGAGCTAAGGGTTAAGCATAGAAAGGGGATCCAAACTCAATAGTCCGGCGACCTTCAATATTGAAGAAACCCAGTCAAGCACCTCTTGGTACCTACTCAAGTTCTACCAACTTTTTATAGCTCATAACACGACTTCCTTAATCCTTTACAGTTTTCATGCAACTTAACTTTCAATTTTTTCTTGACTTTTTCCATTTGATTTGTGCTCTCTCAAGTCCCAGCTGACTTAGCGCTCAATCGTAACCGCAACTTGTCAAAAGCTGTCAAATGACAAACGCCTCCAAATTTGCCAACCCCGCTACGCCCCCCTCAGTCGCTGCCACACCCCCTACAGGCACGGGCACGTGTTGTTTGTCAAAAATTTAACGCGTAAGTGGAAAAGCATAAAAATAACAACAAAAACGACACCAAAAATGAGCAAAGAATTTCTATAAAAAAACACCCAAAAAAAAAAAAAAGTTGTTAAAATTATCAAAGAAAATTTATAAAAACCCACCCGAGCCGAGTGACTCCGCTTGTCCATTGATAACGTGTAAAAAAAAAAAGAAACCCCGAACCAAGCGAAACGTGTAAATGGACTTTGGCGCGTTGACTGACTGACTTACCGCTCTAGCCTCAGCTCCCTGCCCAGCCATTACTCGCTTGTTATATCTTGAGCGGGTGCACCCGCCCCACTGCGTCCATCGTCATCACTCAAATGCAAAATGGCGATTATTCATAAATCATTAAACACCATTTTGCATGCGTAGCCAGCAGGGGCTGCAGCGTTTGTATAAGGAGGGGTCAGGCTTGCTGAGCGGCTGCCTTTTAAATTTTATCGCTTTTCCAACAAACTGGCAAAGAAAAATTCCTAATGAGCCAAAAGAAAACTAGAGAATGAGTATGCAGCAAAAAAAAAAAAAGTTAAAAACTTCGAAAAAAATCAAAGGCAATGCCTTGACTTTTCGAGAGGGGGGACTAGCCATATCAGGCTGCAGCTGAGGAGGTGGTTGGAAAATTTCGCGGGCTTTTTAACAAGGCGGCCAGTCGTACGGCCCGAACGAAGACATTAAAAATTTTGTTTGATACTTTGGTCGCCTTCGGTCTGCGCTGCGCTGCCTTATATACATATAGATTTTTTTTTTCATGCTTCTTTTTTTTTTTTTGTGCCTGTTCTGGTCGTTTGATTTCCGCTTCCGTTTGCCGTTGAGATTAAAAAACATTTTTGTGCGTTTTTTCCCTCATTTCCCTGGTTGTTTTTTAACGCGAAACGACAGAGACGAGAGAGACGACGACGACGTCGTGGACGTCAGCGCTGCTTTATTTTACGTTTCGTTGGCTGCGGCCGTGCGACTATCTGTGTATCTGTGAGATACATTAAATTAAAAATTCATCTTTAATCAAAAATTATTGTTTGGCATACACAAGACAAAGTAGCGACGCAGCTGCCGATGCCGCAGCCGCAGCCGACGGCGTCTGTTAAGGTAAAGCCCAACCCACACACCTTGGAACCCAACCAAGTAACCGGACTACCACTATAGTTGACAATACATATATCAAAAGTAGAAAGTTTGTTGGGGCGGGTTTTATGCCATATTGTAATTGCAGTTGTTTTGGTGGTTTGATAATAAAGTAAAGTGGTTGGGCTGTGGAAGCAACACAAAAGTGCACATCTTTGCATCTCCGCAAAGAGATGGTGCTGAGTTGTGAGTAATGTGCGATACCAAAAAAAAGTAGCGCATCGAAGTTTTTAGTATTGAATAACTTCGATGCCAAAAAGATCGATGTCGTTGCTATCGGTATCGGCATTTTGATGTATATATGACTTTTTTCGCCATTACCCATAATGGAACTCATCTTTAGTCTTACCCGAAAAGTTCGACACGAAAAATATCGGATCGGTATTGCCCAACTCCATTTCTTGGCATCATTCTTGTTCTTTTACTTTTCGATCTCTTTGTAATTTTTCTTTTTCTATTCATATTTTTGATGTTTCGCTTTACAGATCAAATAACAAGAGTGTTATCGCTTGTCGTGCTTTGGAAGCGCAGAATTCGCGTTAATTCGCTCGGAGTTTCAAGAATTCCAGCAAAGTCTTTCCGCTGTAGCGGGTTGACTGGGACTCAACGTTTATACAGAGACACTTTTTTCATCGACTGGCTATGCTTTGCTTTATTCTCAATGATGATAAAACAAAGAAACAAGAAAAGACTGGGACGAGGGTTGACATGTCAAGCATGCAAGTGCCGGAGCCCCCCGTCTGGGCGTCTGGTACAGCCCAACCTGAACTTAACTTTTTACTTTTATTTTTCTGAAGCTAGAATCTTCTGAAAGCAACAGAAGATTTTTCAGAAGATTTTAAGACTTATAGAGCATTCAATAGTCAAGACGGCTTAATTATTGTTTCCTTGCTACCTGTAAGACACAACCATAACTCCACTTTTGATAAACCATATATATATACATATGCCATTTATTAGATATCACACTTCAAAGCTACAAATCTTGAGCAACTTTTTGCCAGCTTCAGCCTCTAGAAACCGGCTGCCCCCTTTGGGCCCGCCATTGTCGACCTTCAAGCTTTACTTTGCCAACAATTTCAACTTAATTAAATGCGTCTTTAATACTTTTTGGCGTTCAAATAGACAACCCCCTCCTGTAGCGCTTCCTCTGCCGTACTAGTGGGGTGTTTCATGTTACATACATTTACATTTATTTTCATGTTTGTTTTGAAAAAACAAAAAAAAGAAGATATGTGAAAACTTTCAACTCACATGAGTCTATGGCAAAAGCCTTGGTTCTGAGCCGTAGAGAGAACCGGGTACGACGAGTGCATAAGTAAATAGCAGCTAAAAATAAAGTTGATTAAAATTTGAAAGATTTTTGACAGTTATTATGCCATCAGGCGTTGTAGCTAAGGGAGGGGTTGGGCGCTTATAAGTTGACATAACGGCAAGTAGTTGAGTCAATATTGACAGCTAAGGTAGCTAAGGAAAGGGTGTTACAGCTAGCACACACAGTAGACTAGGTAAAATTAGTATACAATCATTTTTGGACTTAAAAACAAACTTATTCGAAAAGCACATAATATTATGACACATTCACTGGAAGATAACAACAAACGCCTGATGCGGGCCGTTTTTAACTTTGCGGTGCCTGCGATTGTTGAGCGTCCTACTCGTGCGGCCTTGGAGCTTCGTGATTTGCAAGCGTTGCAACGCTTAATGGCCAATAGAATTTTCCAACCAAGACGCTATCCAGGCCGCCAGCCGGTGCACTTGAATGTCCGTGGCTGCTAGAATGTCTAAGGAGACATTGCAGCACTTTTGCAACATTTATATTTTTTTAAATTCTCATTTTGATAATTCTCTTGGGTTAAAATTAAAGTTACACAACACTGATATTTGTGTGTTTATGTTTTTCTAGACTGTGCATAAAAAGCTTAAATCGATTAAGGTCAGATGTGATCTCTCTCTGACTTCTTTGCCTTCTCTACTCGATCTAGCTCTTCGATGTCTTATCCCTGAATCTTCTTTAACCAGGCAGCCTCTGGGTTCGCTTGTCCCTGTCTCCGAAATGCTTGTAACTTAATCGTTGGTAACGCATAAAAGCCAAGGATCAGGAGCAGCGTTTACCTCCTCCTCCAATAACCATGCTAATTTTTCCCGTGCACAATAAAGATTGTTGATAACTGAAGTATCTGCAACCAAAGTAGAACCGATTGGCAGACGTGACAAAGTTCGGAACAAAGTTCCTTGCGATTGATACCAATGGCAATACGAATAATTGACCGCGGCGCCTCCTGTGTCGTCTTCTTAATCTTTTTCCAAAATAAAATTTTGTCTTTATAATAGATTACCATATGTTATTTTATTTGCCCGCTGTTAGCATTAGAGCTAACGAATAATGCTTGGACAGTGTGCAGGTAACCGAAGAAGAGCGCGACCGAAATTGAGATGGTTGGATGGGGTCGATCAAGATGAGGAGGACGAGATCACGACGAATAGAGGCAAAACTACAACAAGCAAAGTCCCGACCAGGGTTGACTCGCCAATGCTGATGGTGATGATGTTAGCTTAACGTTCAAGTATTTTCTTTCCGATTATCTCAGAAACCTGATGCAATCGGTTCAAATGGGTTGCGAGGTTGTTTTCAGCAAACCAAAAACCGGTGTGAATTCGCTATAAGAAAATTGGACTATATTTGAAAACCCAAACAAACCCTAATACGCAATAAAGTAGTCTTGGTTTTTCTTGTATCACGAATCGGGCTATAAAATAACATTTTATGATGCCCAGCCAAGTTAAAGATGGTTGGTATTTGCTTTGGCGGTTCGATTTAATGAGCAGACATCGCAAGTTTCCAGCGCGTTAAACTAATCAACGTGGCTACGGTAAAGTTGCAGTGGCTCAAAACCCCCTACCCCTCGACACATACTCACGCACACACTGCCCATCAACAGTTGTTTGCTTGTCTGCTCAATTGCTTGTTAACATTTTGTGCAATTTGGCTAGAATGCCACCGCACATGGGTGTAGCTGTTGGGGGAGTGGTGGGGTTGTGTAAAGGGGCTGCAATGCGATACTACCTGCAAACAAGTAAAAAAAAAAAAAGCGCAAACCAATTGAGCGTGTTTCTGTGTGTGTGTGTAGAAAGTCGTAAAATTTTATAGTTTAGTTTGGCAGTTTCGGCCGCAGGGGGCTAACGTACTTGCGCTTTAGAGAGTGGGGTACCTGTGTGTCTGTGTGTGTGTGTTTTGTGTTATGACTGGGAACTAATCGCCGCAACGTTTTTGGTTTTGGCTGCGCCTGTTAATGAAATTGCCAGTTGGTTGTTGCATTTAACGCAGGCTCCACTTATAACGTACAGTAAACCCCGAAACCGAAAATTGTGACTGTACGATGGCAAGCAATTAAAAGTAAGTAGAAAGCAAGTGAGCGCAACTCAAATGAAAGCCAGCTGCTGTGCCAATTAAGTGCGCCCCACATTGGGCGCCATAGATTACTTTAAGCTGCAGCCTGTGGGAAATCAAACGCTATTGTGCCCCTTTTTTTGTAGGCAAAATAATATAAGTGGCGCCCAAAAGGGGGCGCATACGTTGCCATGTCATACAATGTCAAATCAAATCAAATCAAATCAAAGCACACAAATCAGGCCAAATCGCTGTCGTAATTTGCCTACAGCGCATAAACCCGCCCATAACATATAGCTACAGCCCACACATGCTCTGGCATAAAACATAACTCACGCTTATGATTTTTAAGGGCACATCAAAGCAAAGCTACCCCTTATACACTATAACCAATAAACATTGTAACAAAATTGCTTGTTTTTGCAGCTAATAAAATCATAAAAAAAAAGTAAATAGCTTGCTATAAATGGCTAAGTGGGTTAGGGTTGGCGAGGGTTAAAAAGAAATGACAAGTATCTTTTTTTTTTTGGAACACAAAGTCATAGATAGATAGCCGGCCCAGCAGATAGATGTATGGATGAATGGGGCCCCAACACAATGCATGCAAATTGTAGCAAATATAATGGCAAACTCTCAAAAGACCACCGCAAAAGGACTATGGATAAAGTAGAGTGTCTAAAGAAAGCAGGGCGTTACGCAGCAACCCCGTGCGGCTAAGTGGGCCAGGGGGCGGACGCACGCACTTTAGTGCCACTTGACAAATTGGTCAAGTGATTTTGCAAAAAAAAAAACAGAAAAAGGACCAAATAGCGGTGCAGTTAAGTAAAGTTGCGTGGCAGTTCGAGAAACTGTTTTGTTTTGATATGCGCTTAAGCTGACATTGACTAAGCTTGACTTACCAAGCAGTACCAAGCAGTGCCAAACGCTTTGCAACCCTTTTTTGTGTTTTTTTGTGGCAGGCAAAAACGCTAAGCTCATTAAATCAACTGATTGACAAATTGCTTGTCTTCCACAATATTGATATCATGCTTACTGACAACTTAATGAAATCTCTTCGCATATGTAGAACAAGCAGGGGTTGTTGCAACGCGCTGCCACTCCACTCTGCCTCTTGCCCAATCAATCTGTATTGATATTACTTCTGATTGTTGGTTTGATGGACCAAACAATTTTGATTGAATTCAATTACATAGCGCGCGCTGTTAACCCCTTGAACAGGGGCTTACGGTGGTTGTGTTCACAGTTAGTTGTTGTTCTTGTTGTTGTTGTTGGTTTTAGTGATTTGCAATAATTTTTTTGTAAAAGTCCGCCCCCGGTTGGCTCTGGTATGGCTCATATGTGAAATATGCCGTTGTCATGGTTTGATTATTTCTGCGGATGTCCTGTGCTGTGTGTGCGTGTGTGGGTGCGCCCTTAAGTATGCCGTCAAGAAAGGGTTTTCTTTTTTTTGGGTTCGGTCTCGTGTTTTTTTTTTTTTTTTTTCTTACCAGAGTAGATTAAGTGATTTTCAAGTCATGTCCTTTTTTCGGTCTACTGATGGACTGCTGCCAAGTAAAAGTCATGTCATGCCGTGTGTACTTGTGTGTGGGTGTGTGGGTGTGTGTGTGTGTTTATATTACAAGGGTTATTGAGCAAATCACCACGACACCCAAAGCAATAAAATCTAGTTTGTTAGCATAATTTGTTTGATTTTTATAGCATAGACAATATATATATATACATATACATATGTATTTATATGCCGCACACACTTACTTGCCTCAAAGTTCTTTTTTTTTTTTGCTACTTTTTTTTCTGTCGAGTCATATTAGTGGGGCACATTCGGGCACAAAGTTGCCTCGTCCGACACGTTTTCGTTATTAATTTTTATTACTAGTTCTGACCCGCTACTAAATAAATTGCATTACCTACGCACACATTTTGCAAATTGAATTTGCAAAAACAACAAAAAAAAAAAAAAAAACACAGAGAGCTCTAAACCCTTTTAGTGGCAAGAGCAAAAAAAAAAAAAATAAGCACCCAAAATATAAAAGATACGAGCATAAAAAAGTAACCATCAAAAAAATAACTTAAATGGCTTGATGGTCAAGACACAAAAGCCAGCACTATAAACGTTATATAATGTGTTGTAATATTTTGTACATTTATGTAATATTTATATAGCTAAATTAGTTAAAAGATTGGCAGCACTTAGCTAGCGCTAGAACTCTTTCCAATACATATATCTTCGGGTGTTTCTTTTTATGTATATCATTTATTATTATGAGTACTTTGGAAGGCGCCAAGCGGCACACTACATGGGATTGTAAATGTAGCTACATTAAAACGTTATGGTGTTTTTTATACGTATACCCTAGGGCTAAGAGTTTTAAGAACTTCTACAATGTATATAACAGAATATAGATTCCTTATATTAACTTCATTTAAACTACGATATATCGATACATCGCTGTTTTTCAGCTGCATTTCTCCAGAACTGCGGCTTGAATTAAAAATGAGAAATGATATAAAAAGTGAAAAAATCTTTTTTTTTTTAATTAAGTTAAAACGCGTTAAGTTTAAAAACTGAAATTTTGCGAAAAACATTTTTTGTTACCTAAGAATCGATCTTCTTAAAAATACTTGTTTGCAGTTTTCGGCACCTTATCCAGCTAGGATCCTTGTTTTCGAAAGTGAATGCAGTGTATCCCACAGTCGAGCACTGCGCTGACAGTTTTTATACCATGTGCCCATAGCGTCAAGTGAATACTAGCTTTGCAGAGCATGATTTCTTTATACCAATTTGTTTATCATAACCTAGGGTAGCGATTGAGATTATAAGAACTAGAGTTTCAAAAATTTACCAGCACTTAATGCATTTTCAGATCAACTTTTAAAAATAAATAAAACGAAAAAACCAAACCGAACAATTTTATTCGGTTGTCTTTTTGAGTGCTCCAGAAAACGCATTTTTTTTTCAATATTTCCCTTTTTATTTTCGATGAATTCGCATATTTCCCTTATTTTTCCGATAAATTCGGGCCATCGACGGGCCCTAAGCGACCTATGTGACGATTATTTTCTGTTATTTTTCTGTCATTTTGTTGAATCTCAGTCAATGCTGTTATGTAAAATATTTATGTGAAATCATTTACTTAATATCCACGGATAGATAGTAAATTAAATAAACCAAAAAATAAAAAAAAATAACAAAAAATTAAACTCTAAGTGACGTGAAGAGACTTCGCTTCAATTAATTTTTATTTTGTGATCTAGGGACCCCTTAGAGTATTTCGGGCCCTAGAAGAATCCCCCAGTTTAGCCCTAGCAGTCTACAAGCCTGCCCCTTCAATCGAATCATTTTATTATCGCATCTTCTTTAATAATAGAGTCTAATTAACAAATCAATCCACCGTGCTGCGGAAAACGAAAAAAACAAACCGAACAATTTTATTCGGATTCGTTTTTGCGTGCTCCGGAAAACGATTTTTTTTTCATTATTTCCCCTTCCAAAACTTTCAGTTTCAAACCACATGAAAAATTCGTTTTGCTGAAATTGACAGCATCAAATTCATTCGATTTCAAAACGAATCCGTATAAAATGTTCGGATTCGTTTTCCGCAGCCGATATAATCATTTTGAAATGGACATCACCAGAAGCATAATCGTTAAACTTATTTTTAACTTTTTTTTTGAATCTCTCGCTTACAACACTGCCTATAAGAAAAAAAAAAAAAAAGAACTACTTTCCTTTGGAACACCTTTAGCAGTTATAAAACTTTTTCGTTTCGAGCACTGCCTGCTGCTAAGTGAAGCCATAATCGCTCAGTTTTCAAGATTTTATTTCATTTGAAGCTCAGCCATTTATGCCCCTTGTAATTCCATGTCAAAAAAGAGACACACACAAATATCGCAACGCTCATAAATTTCGCCGAGTGCCATTAATTTCTCGACATTTTGGGCTACTCCAAAGTATATAAGAAGAAGACTTAAGAAATACATAACCGTCAGTCTATACATGGCCATTGTTATGGAACTTTTATATATGTGCGACACACACCCCCAACCCACAACTTACACCTCTCCCAAGGCACTGCAATGATTTACTTGAGCAAAGTTTTTCGGTTTTTTGTTTTTTTTTGGGGTGGGGGGGGTTTAGGTGGCTTGGTAGGAGTACAGATACTTTATATAGTACCATAAGTATATACATTTTTAATGTCAAACAATTTGTAATAAATAAAAATATTTTATAGATGGCATAAATGTCAGTTTAAGACGTTAGGCATAAAGAGCAATGGCAATGGCGGTTTATTGAAGGTTATGTTTGGCTGGATTAGGTAACGTTGAGATATAGTTATTTATGGCAGTAAATCTTAGGTGAGGCTTAAGAATTTTAAATTTTGTAAACTTTCCTTAACTAGCAGTACGATAATGAGCTGTAATTAATTTTTGGAAATATTTTACGGTTTCCGGAACTTTATCGAATTTACTTTCTCGAGCTCATCTTTACAAAAAACACTTTTTATATAATAAAAACAAGTTGCACTTCGTGCAGCTTAAGCTCAGCTTTTAGTACTCTCTCGGACTCATATGGCATATTTAAGGTCCTTAGCCTTGTTTGACTTAGATTCAAAGCGAGGCCTAGCCATGTTTGTACAGTTGTGTTTGCTTTTTCTAGGCAAGCGGCCATATTGTTATTTTAATTTCGAAAATTGCAACAACAACAACAAACATAACAATAACATGCGCGCTAACAATACCAAATTCACACATACTCACACACATGGACACATGTATTTATACATATGCACATGCATATGCATAACGGTATGCATATGTATGGCCCAGGTAAGAAAATGCTAGCGTTAGAGTGAGAGAGAGCCCATAGATGAGAGCGAGATGGGGTGCTCATGTATTTGTCTACATGACAAGTAGGCAATATTTGCATACTCAATTGCATTGTAAATTTTTCTATGCTTCACATAGGCGCAGCAGTTGCAACAACAACAACAACAAAAAAACCATAGCAAAAAAAAAAATGCAATACAGTCGATGCAGTGTCCGACTGTGGGATACGCTGTAAAGCTGTTTCAGCAAAAATTAGTTAACAACTTGAGCCAAACCCACTCAGCTAGTTCTGTTTTCGATTAAAGTCAAATAATGTGGTATAGACCTAACAGCTTAACGGCGAGACACAAGATTCTTTGTCATCCGTAGAGGGACTTATTTCTTTTGCTTGTACCCACTATGCTAGGATAGTATCCAACTTCCTCAGCTGTCTCTACAGTCCAGAACGTAAACATGTCAATGTCCTAAGGGGCTTAGCCTGCCCTGGTGATCCAATATGTGGATTTCAATTATCTAGGGGCCACGGCGGTGCGGAAGCCCCGTCACCAAGGAACGCCACTCCCAGTTGGCGTTAGATGGTAGCCCCACCATAGGGATACGATTACTGAAAATAATAAAAGAGAAAGAGCTCTTGTAGAGGCCCTAAGCTCCAAAGAAGAATAACAAAGCGGAAAAAAAAATTCGGCATTCCTTGTCTGCGATTTCGTTCCTGGACTCCCGGTGGTCCTAAGAAGGTGACCGATTCGAGAGATTGACCTGCGACCTTGTACAATCTGCAGTTCATCTGAATCTCTTTTCTCCTCTAGGCAGTTGTTGAGTATTGTGTCTGCTAATGCCATAGAAGATATCTGTACCCATAAGGTACACCATCCGCCTCTTACTTGTTTGACGCTTTTTTACCAGTGGCAGGGCAGGAATTAAAACAATGAGAATCCTAAGGGTATTGGTAATTTGAATGCGCTTGTTGAGAGGTGTCTAGGACTGTCAGCGGTGTTCCGCGATAACACAATTGACAGTTCATCTGGAAACGTTTTCTTTTCTTAGTAGTCTGCCAAAGCTACAGAAGACCTATTCGAGATATCGCAAGACTCTCTTCCCCCTATCACTTATCATCAGCGATGTCTTACCAGCAATCCATTAAAGAGTAACTTAATACCAGTATCCCCCATATTTTCATTTGGCACTACCTATGGCATACAGTACTGCACAAATCTATAATACCTTAGTTTACAGGGTATAACAACAACACTGAGAGAAACAACAAGAAAAGAAACGAAAAATGTCGCGCCTAAGTGTATGCAACGAAAAGATGCAACGCCAGTAAAAATTGTTAGAAAAATGCTGAACAAAGCAATCAGCTAAGTATGTATGAGTGTGCGTGTATCTGTGTGTATGTATATCTATGAGTGTGTGTGTGTGTGTGTGTGTGTGCAAGTCTGTGCATGTCGAGCTGTTGATGACTACAATAACAACAACAACAACTAGTAGAACGAGAGCGTCGACAGCAACGACTACGTACAGTTTTCATTTGAATGACAAAAAGTCAGGTGGGCACTTGAGTTCTTGCCGAGCCGCCCGTCAAGCGGGCAAGAGGCTGCTCTGTACAGAGAGAGTGGCGGGGTAGGCGGGATGCTTGCAGCAGTTTTCTGAGGCTGGTTTTGGAGGCTACACAAATATTTTTGCATTGTGTGGGCGTGGCATTTGTAACAGCGCCCAACTTGACTGACTGACTGACTGACTATATAAATATATACAATATGTGGTGCATGCAGATGTATGTGTTTGTTAGTATTGTGTAACTGCAAAAGGATTTCGAGTGCGTTGTTTCTGGAGCTGTGGTTGAAGGATGGCTGAAAACGGGTGGGGCTATGGCTGTACCTGGGCCCAAACACTTAACATATTCTAATTATTCATGCTTATTTTGTATTGTTTTGCTGCGCTCGTTGTTGTTGTTGTTGTTGTTGCGCGCACTCGCTAAAGTAGCGCAGCAGCTAGCAGTGGGTAACCCCCCTACTACTGCAAGCATGCAACCCTGCCACTCGAAGTCTTAGTTTTGAACTGCCCAGGGCATTGCTTTGTGTAGCTGTCTTATTAAAAATTACAAATAGTCAACGCTTAATTATATTTGTGTATGTGTGTGTGTGTGTGTGTGTGGTGTTTGTCATGTATGTGTGTTGCAAGTTATGTCATATCTCATATGCCTAGCCTAGTTTTTGATGCAACACTGAGAGGCAGCACCAATAAATACAAAGGTAGCAACAAATAACAATAAAAGGTTATATACACACACACACACTCACAGAAACCAAAAGTAACTGCAAATGCATTGAGCCAAATAAACGCACTTCTATGTGTGTGTACGTACGTCTGTGTGAGTATAAGCAAAAAACTAACTGAAGCAGTTTGCACCAATTTTTGTGACGATGTCAACAACAATAACAAGAACTATAACACACAGCTACACGCTTCACATAGATACACTCTCACACACAGCCAAAGACAACACACGAGCAAAGCAAAGCAAAGCAAAGCAAAGCAGAGAGAAAAGTAAAGCCAAGCGCAGCGAGCTGCAATAACGGCTAAGGTCCTCGTCTTCATCTACATCACCCTCTCCTATCCATCGCTCTGCACAGCGCCACCTGGCGGCCAGCAGCCATAATAGCCCCCTGACTAATGTTGATGACAATGTTATGGGTGTCAGGACTGCCATAAGCACACTTGAAAACTTGACAGGGGCGCGTGGGCATGGCACGTCTTCAACACTTGACACACTGCCCACCTGTCTCTAAGAACAACAAACATTATGATCAATATCGTAAATTTGAACATAATCATTATTATTATTTTTAACCGCATCAAAATTTTTAATATTATTATAATCACTATCTTTAGCATTTTATATCATTACTGCCATTAATCAACTTCATTATCACTAATTTCAATATCATTATTATTTTCAATATTATTATTATCTTCATTTATTATTAATAAAAACTTCATTAATTATCATTATCATTTTCAAATCTTCATCAATGTTATCATCATTATTATCAAAAACATCATCTTTATCAGAATCATCATAATCGTAATTTTCGTCATCATAGTTTTTTTTCCATATTATCACTATTTGAGCTTCATCATAACCAACATCATCATCATCCTAATTACCAACTATATTATTATCGTCATCATAATTACTAGCATCATCACTATATATTATTTATTATATTATTATTATCATCAAAATCAACGTTGTCCCATCTAAATCATCATCGTCGTTAAAAATGACAACATCATGGCTTTTTTCTACCATATCATCATAATCACCATTTCAACATTATCATCTTTATTACTTAATCATTATCATCGTCGCTTTTATTATCACCATTATAATCATTTAAATTCCATATATGATATAACCACTATCATTAGTAATTTCAAAATAATCGTAATCATGATTCTTAAAACAATATCATCTTTATCAACATCATCTTCTACATCATCGTGGCCAACACTATCATCATCATCATTGCCAACACCATCATAATTAATATCATCATTATTTTCAATATTAACACACTAACATCATCATCTACTTCATCACCTTTATGATCATCATCATTATCAACATAATCATTATTGTCAAATCAACATATATTTTATCAGCATCATCTGCTATATCATCATTGCGAACATAATCATAATTAATATCAACATTATTATTTTGAATATCAATATATTTTTAATATTACCATCATCATCAACTACTATCAACTATCGTCATCATCATTATCAACGTCATCTTCTGAACCAAGATTTCATACTAATTTTATTATTCCGCTTCTCATCAAAAGCTAAGGTCAGACTTTTAAAGATTTTTTAAATTTAATTTACTTTTCTTTGATCGATGCAAATGTTTTCCAGTGGCCATACCATGCAAACAATTCTACGAAATCGTTTAGGATATTATAATTTAAAGTCAATGTTTAGCAGCCCATATGCTTTCCAAACTTCCCCGATAAAATGTATCTTGGATGTAGGTGGCCTACCAGTTATAAAGCAATCTCTTCCCATCGCCCAAACAGATGATATGCAGAATGTTTATTGATGCATTAAAATCTTATCAACCGTCTGACCTTGTGCACCTATTTGAAAGCAATACAACCTGTCTACTTTGGCCATTGCGGAACCCCTCTTTTAATCTTCAGCTTCATATCTTTTTCTTCATCAGGGAACCCGGTGATGACCTGTTCCTGCGGGGCTGCCTTCTCAATCGAACACATCATGCGTAGGTGCCCAAATTCGACAAGGACTAGACTATTTTTTAAATCTTTTATAAAAGTGCCAGATTGCGTCTGGAATCACTAGAGTTGCCAAGGAGCAATATATAAATAATGCTCCTCGTATGAAGCCACATCAAAATCAAACCATCTAGAGCAATGGAATAAAGTTTTCCTCACATGGATAGCAAAAAAAAAAAGAACATCCACGGGAACAAGGTAGAAGCTTATGAGTTGGCAAGGAACAGCGCTTCCAAGTCAGTTCTTCTTTTTAACTGGCCTATACAACCCTTATAGTTGCCAAAAGAAGAGATTCAGACGAGATTCCGACTGGATCGGCACGGCTACGACAGGTGACAGGTAACTCTTCAAGAGTAGAGCCCTCTCTGGACATACAAAAAAAACCCTGTACAAATCCATTATCATACTCGATGCCTCTGCAATGGGAAGATCAGGCAATGGAGTATCTTTGTAGCCTTGGGGTCACCAATTGGCGCCGGCAGGCACAAGATATGAACACCAGGGATCGACAAATAGAAATAGAAAAAATTATCTCCCATCTGGGCAAGAATTTTCTTAGGGTATTAACAAGGGACGGAAAACTTCAGACTCAGCAAACACCTGAGCAAAATGGGCAACACGGATTCTTATACCTGTAGGTTCTGTGGGGTAAAGGAGCACTTAGCTCAACACTTACTCAGCGAATGTGACGTAGGGTACTGCAAGATATCACTTGACTAGAAATATTCATGCAGCTGTTTTACTTTAGTTAAACAGATCTTTACGATCTGTGTCAGAAATATTTTTTTAAATCAGGACTCGTACATAGTAATGTTATTGACGACTCACTGAATAGCTTTTTTGTTCTATACCACCCCACATATACTAGGTCCATCTCACAATACCCATAATCTACAATCTCAAGTGTTAACTGCTTGCAGCAGCAGCAGCCACAGCCGAGCTCTCTCTCACCTGTACATAGCTATCTATGTTATACAGTTGTCATTTATCTGGGGCATGAGCTATAGCTAGGACTACAACTGTGACTATGACTATATCTATGGTTATGGTTATGACTATGAGTACTATGTATGGTTCTGGGTCTGTCTCTGGCTGAGGTTCCACTACTACTATACTTGTGTATCTATGAGCTGGCAGCGTGTTTTTTGATATCAAGCGTTGAAGTAGTGTTGACGTCGTTGTCGTTGTCGTTGTTGAAGTCGTTGTTGTTGACGTTTGTTTATGTATTTGTTGTACCATATACTATGTAGGTACTATGCCATGTGTTGTTGTAGCTGTTGCTCTTCTGTCTATGTATGAAGACTGTTTGTGTGTGTGTGTGTGCAAAAGATTTGCAAACTAAAGCCTCATCACAATGTCCTCAAAATTCAAATAGCAACAACAACTGCGCTGAGGCAAAGGCAGTAACCCAAGCCTCGCCCACACCTCTAGTTACCCATGACGAAACAGCACCACCTGACTGCCTCCCGTCACTGCTCAGCTCAGTGAGGCAGCCAACAATTGTCACACGACGCTACTTTTGCAAATTATTTTTTCTACTTGCCATTTGTTCATGTGTGTGTTGGTGTGTGTGTGTGTGTGTGTGTGTGTTATGTCTCGTGTATATGAATTGCAAATATGCCCATTGCCCCTCCACTTGGAGGCAGTGTTTTTCTTAACAAGCAGCAGGCAGCGGCACCTGTGTGCCGCCGCCTTGCATTACCCCCAGTTCCCCAGTATCCACTGCACTCTCCCAGACCCCGCTAGAGCCTAAGCCAAAGTCCTGCACCCCGCCTCTAACGCCTCTACCGCCTCTGCCGCTGCTGAGCTGCTTGCTCTCTAAGTGGAATATGTTTTATTTAGCATTTTTAAGTGTTTGCTGGCGTTGCAGTCACTTCAGCTGTCCTCACCTCACCTTACCGCTGTGCGCTCACTCGCTCTCTGTCGCTCGCATGCTAGATCCAATCATTGGCTCTCTGTCGCTCATCTATGCCTCATCTCGTCGAGCTCTGTGCCATTGCAGCGCTGATTGTTGTAGCTGCTGCTTTGCTGCTTCAAGCAAAATAATAATTATTGTTATAGAAAGGACAAAGTATAATTTCAGATATGTAGTAGCATCATATGCCCGGGGTTCGGGTTAGCAGATTGGATGCTTGCTAGCTCAGTTTGTGGAAGGGTTAGTCACACGACGCCAACTTGACGCATATTTTTTGTTTTCTGTTCTTTTGCCCAAGACAAACAGAAATAGAAATTAATGAGTTGATATAAGGCGCTGCATAAGGTGACAATGCTATGAGAACTTGGAAAAAAAAAAAATAAAAAATATATATAAACCCCTTTGCCTCTAAAGTGTTGTAGGGTTTACATATGTACATACAAGCAAGGCCTGTCAATTAGACGTTAGGCGTTACATTGGTAACTACAATACGAAAGCAACTACAACAAACACGGCAGCTCATTCTAAGGAAGCTGCAGATAGACAATGATATGAAAGCCTGATGTATAGCCATCAACCGTTTGGTGTTAAGTGGCCAACATTCTAGTTTTTGTAAGTTCAAGTTAAATAATAGAGGGTGGTACTTGTGAGTCAACGAATATAATATATAGAAAAGTGTATGGAAGCAGCGTTTTCTTCGATGTGTGTATAGTTTATATCTGATTTACGTCACAGCTAGGATACTTTCTAAAAGTTCAAGACCTGAGTCAAAACATTTATTAATTTGTTCGTTATGTGCCTTAAAAATAGTAGAGATTAAATTTTATAGTAAGGTACGGATCCATGATATGGTCTTGGGGAGTCTTGTCAAACCATTTTTCAAATTTTTGTGGGGTCTGGATTCGAACACCACTCGATAGATCCGCCACTGCAGTTAACAATAGTGAATTTTGATCCTCATCCTCAACAAGGTCACTTTTTTAGGATTTAAAAATCTATAATATATATACTCCAGTATTAGAAACTATTTTATTGACACATTCTCAAAGGAACTATGCAAGGGGTTGTCAACGACCACTAACGTTGATGTTGGAGCTTTTCTAGCATGGTTTGGGGCGTTTTCTGCGTCGTACTGGGTCCCTGTCGTAACATACATAAACTATTCAAAGAAGACAACTTTGTTGTTTGAAGAAGAAGATGATCTCTGACAAAAAAGTTGAATTATAAAGCATTGTCCAAAAGTCTCCTTTTTGAAGAGTTCTGCACTTGAATTAAGTTTGAACTTTGGATACCCTTCCAAGACGTAGATTTTTGAGGTGTAGTTCCATATCTTCCCAACATTACAAAACATACTCAACATCTTTCCATAGTAAGATGGCTTGCTTAACTCGAATATGGTGTCGTGGGGTCATTCCCAGACTTATTCACAAGAAGTCAAAAATACATTGGCGTCTCTTAAAGCTGTCTGTTATCGGCAGCAAACGTATTGTAAATTTCATCTCTGTATCTCGTTGATACGCCATTTTACCAAAAACGGAAATGGGAATCATAACATCACAATGGCTCTGACCAGGCCGCCCCTTCTAACCTAACTAGCCATGACTGAAAGCGGTAATAAGATATGTTGTAACCCTGTCCAACTCCATACGCAACACCCCCTGATGCTAATTTCCATCATTTAAATTCTAACGCATCACCTGCAGCCCTACCCAAAACACACATAGAACAAAAAAAAAAAAAAAAAAAAACGCACATATTAAGCTCCATGTCAGTATCAACTAATTAAACCATATGAGAGAATGTCCCATCGAGCCATGGACTGACTCGAGCTCGAGGAACAACAACCACAGCACCCAACACCCAACAGCCAACACCAAGTGCAATGACAAATTGTTTAGCTGTCAAATGTGACATTTAGCTGTCAAAATAGCAGCGTCGTCACTGACGATGGAACCAAATTGGGTTCATGACTTGAGCCAATCAGGCAAACACGACGCTCTGCAAGGCCAGAGCCCAGAAACTGTGCCAAATGGCAGTGGATCTGTTTGGAGTTGGAGTTGCAGCAGTTTGGCTGGGTTGACTTAAGCTGCTAACATTTTTATTATATATGTATGTATGCATGTGTATTATTGTTTTGTTTGGCAAACGTTTAAATTAAAATATTCGTTAAGCGGTCTCCATATGAGTGCAAAGCGAATGTAAGCAATGAAGGAAGCAATGATGCGTATGGCATGGAGCTTGGAGGCGCTTTCGAAGCGTTTTTGTTGGCATGGCAATGCTCAAGTGTCAAGCTGTCAAAGTTGCCATTTTTCACACACAAACACAAACAGGCACAAAACAGTGTTGTCAAATATTGAAAAATGCTTTGGCCGCCATCTTACTCACACTCTCTAAGGGTTTTTGCTACTTGCCGAGGCTTAGGACAGACGTGTGCGACGCCACATGTGTGTGCCGCATATAAGTAATACATATATGTATGTGTTGCCAAAAAAAAAATGAAGCAAGCAAAGTATACGGCCAACTGTATACATGTATCTGTATAGCTGTGTGCCACTTAAGCCTTCACGGGCTTTCATTTCATCATTTTGTCTAAATAATAAAAATGATGACGCCAACGACGACGACGACGAGGAAGAAGACGACAAGGACGCTGATGAGTTTTAGTTATCAAATAGTGCAATGACAACCCTTGGTCACCCTACACACACACACACACACACACACACACAGCTGTAGCTACTTTAAATTCCATGTGTGACATTTGATCATTTGTCATTGAGACTGAGCCGTGCAGCGCCTGTGCCCAAGCTTTGGACTTTTTGTGGTTACTGCGGGTTGGCCTAGTGGACAGGGTTCAGAGTTGTTGCTGCTTTAACGCTTTTGGGTTTCGCTTATTACTAATGATGATGATGGTAATGGTGCTGGCTCTGGCAATGGGTCACTCCTGTCAAGGTAGCCCCAGCAGCAAAGCTACAATGATTCAGTCAGCTGCAAAACCTGTCTGTCTACTTATGAAATCCAGCTCGCATGATTGTAGCAGCGACTTTCAAGGACTCTGTTCTTATGGAATCGGCAACAATACGACGATATGTCAAGCATATTCATATCGTGAGCCGCCCCTTAATAAAGTCCTTCCAGCTCAATTCAGCTCTGCATCTAACTAACTTGCTCTATGAGCAGGAAAATCTGAGTCTAAGGCTTCACCGACTCTTATCGATGAACAATCTGACTTACAAACAAAGGGACTCCGCACCCTGCATAGTTTGCACGTCAACTCCCGTAGAGTCTTCTATATTCATTTCAAGACATCCCGAATATAATATGACCTGCACTTGCCTTAATGCACACAATGTTTGTGGCATTGCGAATGCTACAGTTCTGTCTACCCGATTCTAAAATGCTCTTTACCAACATAGTTTGTCGCTCAAATCAATCCTAATTGTGCAAAATTGGTATCCATGGAATACCATTGCAACGACTAAATGTTTCTTTTGGAGGACACGTTAATACCTAGGCTGGTAGCCTAGTAAAAATTGTAGGACAAAAGTTATAATAAGAGCTCAAGTTACTTCACTTGCCTAAAATACCGCGTCCTTAATGTAGTTCTCATAAAGAAAAGGCAACCATAAAACCAATCCCTACATTAAAACAAAAACAAATTTAATTTGCAGCTCAAAGAAAATCAGCGAGCATTACAAAAAATACCAAATGCCAAGTATCTTTCAATAACTGCATACCCTCGCTGCCAGCTGCCAGGTAAGCCTGAACATTCATCCATCCGCCCAATATACGGCATTGGCATGCCCTTGGGCCATAGAATGAACGACTGGGGTAACATTTTTTAAACTTGGTAATAAATTTTTAATAAGCTTGCTTGTTGTTTTGCTCCATCCCCAGCGATGTTGTCATCCTGCCAAAGATATTTTTTAATAAATCGTTTTCGAGTACATTGAGAAATGCAAAGATGCAACGTCTACTTCGACGACTTCAACTTTGAGTTTAGATACAGATACAGATACAGCGACATGGCATACAGGCATATAAAATATACATACGACAGATAGATAGATGAATGAATGAATGAGTGAATGAATGAATGAAATGTCTGCATAGGTAACGGCAACGGGCACGGTAATAGCAACTTCAACTGCTACGTCACTGGCACCGGAAAAATGCTAAGGTTAATGCCTAGAGAGCAACTTGAGCTAACCCTCGATGACTTACCCATGACATGTCTAAGGGTGTCTCGCGTTTGTCGTCAATGTCAACAGTTTGCTCGCTCGCTGTCTTACCCAGCGGCAGTTACAGTTCCAGTCTTACTTATCCAATTCCTACCTCACCCCCGCCTGCCACAAGACACATCTCATTTTCATTGACTTGCGTTTTGTTTTTACCCAAACAAAAAGCTAAAATGTCAATGTAACTCCCCCCGCCCAGCTGCCGCAGCAGATTTATAAAAAGCGCGCGCCAAATTTTTACATCAATGATATTGAAATGATATAAAGCTTCGGAGCAAGCAGCAGGGGCTAATGGCGTAGGTTTGGCGGTTTGGGTTGGATTGCGTTCTACGGCGTTACGTTACGCGCATATTTTTCAATATTAAATATTGACGAAGCTGTCGTGGGTGCTGGCTGCTGCCCGGCGGCTTGCCTTGGGTAATTTGACAAGTTGTCGAAGCTTTACAAATGTCACGACAACAACCAGGTCGGGGTAGTTGGGGCTGTTGTGTTTGCAACTTGGGCTAGTCATTGTAATAGGGCGGCTGATGTCTCACTTAGGCAACGATTTGTTGGGCGCTTTCCGGCTGCCTCGGGCCAAAATCATCTTGTTCTTGTGCTCGTTGTTGTTGTTGTTGTTCAGTGTTAAGATGCGGCTTAGACTAGGTTGCAACTAGCGTCAGGTAGCACCACTGCGTTGTATGCAATGAAGTCCAAATTAATGGCCTAAGTATTTAGGGGTTAGGTAGAGGTTAGGTGCAGGCAGCCAGCCATGTTGAGCAAAATGACAACTGAAAATTAGGAGGCTAGCACCTCTCCCACATCCCCATCGTGTTGTAGCTTGTTGTTGTTTAGTGTTGGTGAACGAAAAATACGAATGTCAACATTCCAATTACGCAAACATTTTGCGCACACCAATAATATGGCTTGACAGCTGGCAAAGAGAGCGAGCGGACAACAACAACAACAACAATGAGCATATGGCCAAAGGTGAGATGATGCCCAGCAACACAATGGGGGCTACAGCTGGGCAGAAATACAGAGGCCAGCCAACAAGAACAACAAGAAGAACAACTACAACAATGTCGACGAGAGCACAACGACAACGATGACGTTGATAATGGCGTAAAATGGTTGAAGGCAAAACAACAACTACAACAACTGCAACAATAACAACAACAACGTTGATGATGACGACAACAACAAATAGTAGAAGAAACTAGTAGTATGCAGTAGCAGCAATATGCATGTTGTATATGGGGCCAGCTTGTCCCCATTTACTGATGTAACATGAGAGCGAAATAATCAACAAACAACAACAACAAAAAAAAACTGAACAGAAAATAGAAACGAAAGATGGATAAAAAAAATATTTGATTCAGTCGGTGTAGTTACCGACAGCAGAATACGCTGCACGTCTTAGTCCTCTAGGGAATAGAGAGAAGGTTGTTTAGAAAAAGGAGACAGTTTTTGTTTATTAGGTTCATATGAGTCTAAATACCAAGTTTGGTATCCTTTGTTCGTATTTTAATTTAGTAAAAAACTTGGACAGTTTCTTTGGAAAGGGTCTAAAAATCGCTTAAATCTTTCGAAGTTTCCATCCGATCTTAATTGTTCACCAAATTTTTCTACTGAGGCACGAGGTTTAACAGCAACATAAATTGAAAAACATCCGCTAAGGCGACTCATCAATTCGCCACCCCATAATTCGCATTATTTAGTAAAATTTGGTGTCCCTTGCTCTCATGGTCTTCGAGATTCTAGATGTTTAAATAGACAGACGGACATAGCTTAGTTGATATGCTAGTTGATTCCAATCAAACCACTCTTGACCCTATGGAACCAGGTTAAGAAATTGAGCAACACACACAGCTCCAAGAAAGAAATCTACAGAAAGATGCAAAGGAGCAGAATCTGAGGTCGGCTTAACTCCATCACGCCAGAGATATTGACTTTAAAATTTTACACATTCCTAAGCAATAAAAGACGGCTCCTGCTATATAATGATTTAAACAAGTTCAGGGATTTCTTTTTTAACTTTATATTCTTTCAATTACAGGATTTCCTTGGGCAGGTGCTCTGGATGGTACCTTTCAGTCTTCTTTTTCTAGCTCCCAAGGTCAGTTTTAAAGTTTTGAGGTTCTTTCAAAAGCCTAAGCCTCTTATTCGAATTTGTAATTGAAGTCTGTGACCGTTCTTCCAGAAAGGAATTTCGTACCTTCATTCTTTAAAAAATATTCTGTCTGGACTAAATGTATAATTATTTATTGCTACTATGCGCAAAAATTGCTTAATATCGATTTAAATTAAAATAAAGATTAAGTACTAGCCTAATAAAAAAAAAGTTGTGATCATTTTCTCTTCCTCTCCCTGTCGCACATATTCGGATGAATTTAATATACCCTTTTCGCTCTATGAGCAAGGGGTATAAAAAAAGCAAAGGAGCCAAAGCAGAACACAGGTAACGCTGCTGGAACATACCAAACAAATTGGATGCGAATGCAAATAAACGAAAATTATAAATAACAGCAAACAGTCGACGACGACTACGGTGAGCAGAACGATGAGAATGCGATGGGGAATAAGAAAAATGGTGAGCGGAACAGGTAGAATGAGTAGAAGAAGCTGGTCGGTCTATGGAGAATGCGGATGTGAATGCAATGCAATGCAATGGCGAGTGGCGGCCAGCTGGATTGGAATGAAATGGAATGGAATGGGTTGGCTTGGGTGGAATTGGGTGAGCTGCTCGTAGATGGCGCAGACCAAAGATGATGAGATGATGAAAAAATAAGTGAGAGAGTGAAAGAGAGCGCGGGCAAGTAAGAAAAACGAAAGCCCTTAACAAAACGAAACAAAATATGGCAAAGAGGGGCGCGGAAAAAGAGAACTTTGACTATGGATAGCCAAACAAGCAAGTTGCATGTGTGTGTGTGTGTAGCTGTGTGTGTTTGTGGCAGCAGCCAAGGCAATGAGTTGCAATGAATAGAAATTGCCAAAGCAAAATGGCTAAAAAGAAAGGTAACAACCATAACAAAAAATACACACACAACAAATAACAATGACAAGAGTGACAGCTAGAACGGCGACAGAGGCGTGGCACACAGGTAACAGCCAACAGCCTACTGATGAGCCGTTGACTAGGCCGCTGTCAGTCTGTCCGTCATTCCGTCAGTCAGTCTGTCCGTCATATTGCCCCACAAGGTCTGACATTTCCATCAGCTGAGGCTAATGTCTGACTGACATCTTGGGCCCATAAGAGCGACAATAAATTTACAACAATTTGTTCAGAAATTAATAACATGTGGATACTGAAAATCGGTTGCAGAATAAAACTACAAATTAATAAAGTTTCTTTAGTTGCCTCAAATTTCGATAATAAATTACAAATCTTATGTTTTACAACGGACAGTTCCGACTGTTTGCAAAAAGATTTAGACAAAATGAAGCATTTAAAAGATGTGGAGCACTTGGGTAATGGAGAGGGACAATTCCTTCAACAGAGTTGACTTCACAACGTCATCTAGCTATTACTAATTCATAGTTGTTCTCAAGCGATTTAAAAACTACAAAGCGGTCAGGAACGACCAAATCGATAGATAGTTTAAGCAGCATTAGATCGCTCGTTAAGGAGTATGTCCCACTGTCCAAGTTTACTACGCCTCACCGACATAATGAAGATTAAAGTCAGCATACGGATCAACAGAGAGAATCAGTCTATTTCCTACTTAGCGCTCAGTAATTAATTGAGAATTAGAAACGTTCTCACAAGAAAAAGTCTGCGTTTCCAAAATGATTATCCTTCTCGCCTCGATTAATAGGAGTATTTAGGAAACAGCGCCATAGGCCTAATGGCTATTGGGATCCATGTGTCATCATGAATAGTGTCGTAGCTGTGAAGTTGTGTAGAAGATAGAAAACATCCAATACTTGAACAAACAGTCAGCAACAAAAGCACACCGGTATCTCACCCACCTCCAACAGTAGCCACCGCAATCATCTCAACGGGCCTTACAACCCCTTGGTGTTCTTGGCATTCACCGAGCAGCCTATGTCACCTAATCTATCCATCTGCGATTAATAATCAGTCAATGACGAAGCTATGCATATCATACTTTGAGGTCTCCTCGTCCACCTAAAGAGAATCTAATTCTCCAGAGATGCTGAGAAAAGTTTGAAAATCTTGTAGGGTGCTCCCAAATCCCACAGGTTATCTGCTGTATTTTATTCACCATGCTCACTACGCCACCAATTCAATGGCATACTTACATATTTGATGCGGCATTTCCAAACACTTTGGTACCATCAAAGAAAAACACGAGATACCAATAAGAGATACAATTTGCCATAGAGGTTGAGCCCTACCTACAAACTCAGCCATATCCGCAAGTCTTGCCCGGTTTGTCAGGTATGTTATATACAGCAAACAGCGTCCTGTCCACATTCAAGTTCCCTGTGCTAATCACTTGCCAAAGGATACTCCAAGTATCAATAACTAGAGCTCAACACAAAATGATCTAAATATAAAGGGTTTCCATTAAATACACACACAAACAAAAAACAAAAACCCGATCCCAACTCTTTGGAATTGAATGAAATCATTTTTTTTTTTTTATGCGCTCGGCCGCAAAGTATGCAACAAAACTTGAAGAATGAACCCAAAGCGTCGCTGCTGCGGCTTTCCGGCTTTGCGGGTCAACGCGCGAAATAATCAACCTGCTAGGGCTTAGCTCTGAACTCTGAAGGGATTGCCCGACCAGTGGCTTACCCTAGCCCGCCTCCCCCGGCTCAACTGGCCTGCTCACGTGTGCGAACTTCCGGATGAGCTGCGGCTGCAGCTGTGTGAGCTGACGCTTCGTTGCCTAGAAACAATGCCAGTGGCGTTGGTAGCTCGCTATATTGGATATGGAGAAGGGATTGTGATTGGTTAAGAGGGGGCATGCGGTCTAAGGGGGGTTGGGTTAACTGTAGCTGCTGCCAATTCAGAAAATGCAAATGAAACAGACTTTGGCGTCTGTTGCTGCCGCGCGAATTGATTAAAATTCGATTGTTTCTTTTATTTCCTTGACGGCGGCTGAAACACCGCATTGGGGGTTGCTGTTATCAAAAGGGTTGCTGATGTTCTTGTTGTTGTTGTTGTCGTTGTTGGTATTTATTGGCCGTGCCTGCCTTGGCATTTATTACACGGCACTGGGAGTTTTAATTATGCTGCCGTCGTCGCCTTCGACTTGCTTCGGTAATGTTGCCTTTGGCCTTTGCCGTCCTCAGCGTCCTCATCGTCGTCGACGTCGCCATCTTTGCTCCATCCACCAAGAGTCAGTGCGCCTAATCAGCGGCAACACATCAGCAGCTACATTCAGTCTTAACCCCTTACTGCACCACTTACTTTCACCACTCACCCCGCTCCCAGCCACAAGCCTAATCAGCTTTCACCCCTTTTTGTTTTTTTTTTATATTTTTATTTTTTGTACCTTTTGCTCTTTGGTGATGTTGTCGTCGTGCTTGTTTTTTCGATTTTTAATTTTTTAATTCGTTATCCTTGCGCTTCCTTTTCGTTTTTTATTTTATTTTCGCTCGTTTAATGACTACGCGTGTGTCGCTCTACTAGTATCTAGGCTTGCCAGCCAGACCTAGGCACTGCGATAGTCTGGCAAGGGTTAAGCATTAAACGCTAAATCAGATAATGTTAGACAATTGAGCAGCTACGATGACGATGACAACATCGAAACCGTGAGCTGACATTAAAACACAAAGTCGCGTGGTGTGTGCTTGGCTATAGGTTGGGGTTTCCTGAAAGCAGCAGCAGCAGAAGAAAGCGTATACATGCTTCAGGCGCATGCAAATACGCGCGCCCCCCCCCTCAACATAATGCCGCGTGTGCTCGGTAAACTTGCTAGAAACAACAACGAAAAAAAAAAGGGTTAACTTTTCATAAAATATATTGACTCAAGTCATGTACACCAGTCTGAGCCCAACAACAGCAACAACTTCGATTACAAAACTCTCTGTTTCAGCGTATTATCCGATTAGGCAGATTGCAGGCAGGCGGCTGAAGGGTTTGCTAGAGTAGGCGTGTCATACAACGCCCATGCCATTAACTAACGAAAGTAACCAACACAAAAATTATGCAACAAAAAGAAAAATACAAAAACAAACCCAGCAGAACCAAAGAACCCGACTAGCATCCATGGAAAACTTCAAGCAAACTGAAAGAGTAGTAATGAAAAATCGCGCCACTGTAGAACACTGAAAATGCAAAGTAAATAAAAATTCGTGAAACAAAACGGAAATGAACGTTGGCGACAATAGCGGTAAACCCTTTTCTTTTTTTGTTTTGGGCACAATTTTTCCAGCTTTTTGTTGTTGCTTTTGTTGATGAAAATTAAGCCAAGTAACTGCGCGGAAAATATGCCATGTCCCGTGTTCATGCTTGTGTTTTTATTCATCCAGGCATCATTGGCTTTGGGTCAGTCGCTATGTCATCAATGATATATATGGAAGCTACTGTAAGCAAGTAACAAAGAAAGTTGAAATATTTTGCGTTGTAAATGTAGAGCTAAGAAAGCATATTAGCGTGGACTCCAAATATGTCAGGTGCATATTCAAGCATTTTCTTTGAGTATAGAGGTATCTAGTAATATTTCATTTCCATTTGTTCCAAATTTATCAACAAAATCTTTTAATGTCTAAATATTATTATTGATCATAAAAAGCTGAGAAAGAATTTTTTTTTTATATAAAAATTTAAAAAAATAAATTAAAAACGAAATATTTGAAGAGCAATTATTTTAGGTTGAAGATCGCTATGCTTTTTTAATATTCTAATATTATGGACAGCTAAGCTCTAAGCACGTTCCCTTTCCACGTGCACCAAATGAATAAGCTTAATTTTTGAAAAACGATTTTTTAAGATTCAAGTATAGTTGTTTTTTTTTATATATACGCCAAGAAAGCATTTGAGTAGCTGGGAATGTTTAATTTCTCTGTGTTCCAAATTTATAAACGAAATGTTTGAAGCAAGATTTGTTTTCGGTTTAAGAAACGCTATGCTTTTTAATATTCTAATATTACGGGCAGCTATGGTTAGGTTAGGCTGCTCAGTTAATAAATCGAGATTACTCGGACACCTTAAGTTTCTATGTGTTGTGCAATTGTGACGATAGAGAAGGAAGCATGAAAAAGAGCAGGGGTACGGAAAGGGATGGGTGGTGACCTTCAGAGGTTCGATGGTCGAAGCTGGTGGGTATTCCTACTCCTCTACTCTTGACAGCTATAAAAAAAGGAAAATTTATTATCCAAGCATGTTCCATTTCCGCGTGTTGCAAATAAAGAAACGTAATATTTGAAGAACGATTTTTTTAATTTTTCTTAATATTTTTGTATTTATGATTATGAACAGTTTCAGTTTTATGATGAAATTTTTTAAAAAACATTTTTTAAGATTCAAGTATAGTTGTTTTTTTTCTTTATATTCCAAGAAGCATTTAGGTAGCTTCATAATGTTTCATTTCTGTGTGTTCCAAATTTATAAAAACAAATATGCTTAAATTAAGAACAGTTTGCTTTTGCTAAGCGTCTTTGTTCTCAAAATCAAATACAATAGGTGTGCATAATAATATTGATAAAACTCATTTGCGCCCTTACAAAAACCCACAGCAACCAAGACAAACTAATGCCCACCGCTTTAGCAGACCCACTCCGAAACTGAAGCTGGACAAACTCACGCTTATGGAGCTTGAGCTTGATGGGTTTAAGAGCCATACCGGGTAGCCTTGGTGGCATTCACTTTTGGTTTTGTGCATTTTTAATTATTGGTTTTGTCTTAGACATTTTAATTGTATTTGCTTAGCATTTGGCAAAGTGCGCACAGACTTGGCTCGAATCCGTAACGAGTCAGTCCGTGCATACCGGAGTCTGGGTTGCGGACTACGCATTTAAATTGCATGGAATTTGCAAACTGAAATTAAAATAGTTAATGATTTTTGGTCAGGCGGCTTAAGTGCGGCTCAATGGCAGCCAGCAGGCGGCTTCAAGGGGGGGTTTGTATAAGTCAAGCTGGTAGCAACTCTAGAGTTGACCAAAACAGTCTGTAGCTGGCTACGACGAATATGTCGATGGGAATTGCAAAAGACAAATAGCAAGAAAAACAACACTGAAAGCAAGTGTAGCTAAAAAAGTTTTTTGTGGCGACAACCCTGGCTGGCTGGCTGGCAGTTGGCAATACTTTTACTTTGGCCCTAACCCAACTTCATTGCATGCAAAATGTTGTAAAAGTTTTTACGATTTGCCAAACTATAAAAGGGGCACTCAGCGTTAGAGCCGAGAGGAAGGACCAAGTGAATGAGGAACTGTTGATACTACTTACAATATAATAAACTAAGTAATTACATGTGTGAGTTGCTGCAGGCGTGGGGCTGGAGGGCGTACTGTATGCCATGGGCGTGGCATACTATTTTAATTTACTAATAAAAACCGGCCATAGTTATGCTATAGCGCAAAAAGTGCGTTCAAATTACCTTGACATGGCCAGCAAACCACTTGGAACACCTTTCCCCGCTCAACAGCACTCAGCTCCCCAGTTGCCTTTCACTTTTTATGACAATTTCACTTTCACTTTCACTTTGACTTGCACATAACACACAGTGCTCTCTTTTGCGCTTTCGTCATGTCGAAGTTGCCGAATTTGCCAGAGTTACTGATTCTGGGGTGTCGTCTGGGGTCTGAGGCACGTTGCGTGTGTGACCATTTTGCTGGCATTTGTCATTAGGCGTCAACGTTACCACAGCCAAGTCCACACAATCCACAAGTCACCAGTCAGTCCAAATGCCCAACAGTAACAGAGTCATCAACGTTCGCGTTTACAACCGTGCACAGAATGACACTAAAATGTCGAAGTCGCCTCATAAACTTCCATAATCGTAAATATAGATTTGTGTGTGACACCGCACTGTGTACGGGAGGGAGTGTGTTCTGTCGGGGAGGGTATGTCTTTTGGAGATAACAACAAAACTCTGAAACAAGTTATCAACGGAAACAGCAACGAACTCTCGAAAGTTGATCAAAAAACATAGTGTGGGCAAGCTTTAGATGTGGCGTCGTTACTTAAGAAATCTAGAGCATATTATCGACATATTATTGCGACGAAGCTTTCTTTCCGCCTTCCAGGCTAGTGTAGCGTTTTTCAGTCCAAGATTTTGCAATCTGGTAAGCGGCTAGAATTATTAACACCCCAGATGCAACTCCAAGGAACGTTTTAATTCTTGTCGATAGCCAGGGTGCAATCAAGGCTGTGACATCGCATACCACAAAAAGTAAGCTTGTCCGTAACGCGTTGTTAGTCTAGCTTTGGGTACCGGGGTACTACGGTGTCCCTGGTAACGAGAAGGCGGATGACTGTGCCAAGAACGGCTCAGCATTACCAGGTAACCTTGCGGTTACGGATATAGGATGACACTTACAGGACAACGTATTGAATATTAGGGGGACGGCCAGAGCACAGACGGAAAGAGAATGGGACTCTGTGTCCGGTTGTCGCATCTCCAAAGCGAATATTTGAACTCCTGCGCTTTCACAAAAACAGGTAGGAGTATAGGCCTAATGCCTGAGAGGCTGCACGTTCCCCTTACGACTTCTGCCGCAGCTGCGTAGACGAGGAAACACCTGCTATGCGGCTGCCCGGCACTTCTATGGACCTCATGGTCTCTGGGTGATCTCAGTTACTGACTGAGCAGCCTATTCAACCAACCAACTAACCATCGACCGATTGATAAGGTTTGATTTGAAAAATGCTATTGTTTTACCCATCTCTTTATTACATGGAGTAATAACGACCCTATCCGGAGTCGACTAACTCTTTAATTCGAAAAACTGACAAAAAGCTGGCTTGTTTATTTTATCTCTCTTGACGTCACACTTTCAATTCTGAATTTTTTGCTACCTACCTAAGTTATCAAAAGGTACCATCTCAATTCAGGTAACTATATTGCGCTGTCCATCTTTCAATCCATATGATCCTTCTGTTCCAAGAGTTCGAACACTAGGTGGGCCAAATTTTTTTCGGAATATTGCGGAATTTTTCAGACCTCGGATTCGGCTTCAGTGACGCCAAAAATAAATAGTCTGACTTCAGAACCCTAAAATAGATATTTTCTTTTACCATATGGGAAGCGAGTAATCCGCAGTTATTCGGGCTTATACTAAACATGTGCGAAATTTGAACTCTCAGATAGACGTCTATTAGCTTCAGCGTGTTTCACGAACAACTCTTTTATGGAACGTTTCATGTTTAGACAACTCCAATATAAGACCCTCTATGCGACTAACCAAGCACTATCATCTTGAATTGATATGCTGATTCCAGAGAATTGTTTCACAGTGCTAGCAAAGTCTTCACGAGTCCTAGTTAAGAGTTACTTCCCTACTTACTCCCAGCTACCTACTAACGAATACCAAAGAATTGATCCATTTATATTAAGTCCTTCCAATTTCATATCTCTCAAACATATACCTTTTTAAAAATTTAAGTTCAGACGTCTAAATTGGCATCATTTAGATCCCAGAAAATGGTTAAGGAAGATTCACTTCCTCTATTACTTACTACCCCAGTCCCCAATCTGTTCACACTCAGCTTATAAGATTCTGTGGCGCTTAATGAAAGTCTCGGTGGATCACAGCCTAGTACTTTCACCTTAAATTATTGTCATCCCCTCTACAACCTTTCAAGATCTACTCTCATAATAACTACCTACTTTCCTTAGATGACTCCTTTCATTGAAATTTAAATCTAAGATATGCTTGACAAGAGATCCATTTCGAGTATCTTACTGCCAAGCATTATCATCTTCTCTACGCCCTTTCCACAAGTCCTAGTCAGTCTCTTTTTTTATAATAGCTACCTACTTGCCACACGCAACTCCTCTTATTGAAATTGAAATCTCAGCCACTTTAAATTGGCATCATTCTGCTTCCAGAAAAGACTTCAAATATTGTTTCTGATTACTTAAAAAATTTATACACGTTCCGGCTAAGATCTACTTTCCTAATTACTCCCTACACCCCACTGCCCACTTACTCTCTGCCCTCTACTAATATAATACGCAGCTCAGCTCATAAAGTAAATTCCAACTAAGCACATATTTCTATACATATTATTATTTATTTATTTATTGCTATATGTAGCTATGGTATACATATATATAAGCATATACAGAGCCCATATTTTGTCTAATGACATTTTTAACAGCTGTTCTGTTTCTCTGTGGCAAATTCTTGTCCTGTTGTTGTTATTGTTGTTGTGGTTGTTGCTGCAAACGCCCCAGACCCAAACCAAAGCCCAACAACAAAAAAAAAAAAAAAACCAAATATCCACCTAGACACAGTCGCACATATTTGAAGACATAAATAAATGTCAAAAAATGCAGATTACTTATTAACCCCTGTGGCGCACCACAACTTCGACTTTGTTTCCAACGTTATAGCCATTTTCATCTCTCCGACTCCGACTCCAACTCCATTTTCATCTTTGACTATGCCGTCGCCGCCTCAGTCGCGATATTATTCATTAATACAAAACCCGGGCCGTGGTCCGGGCTCAGCCAAGGCAGTTAACGTGCCACACTCACACACACACACGCACACACTTACACCCACTCTGTGGCAACTTCCCATGGAGCAGCGGTTCGCGCTTTTGCCACCTTGAAAACCAAAAAAAAAAAAAAAAATAAAATAAAAGGAGGCTGAGAAAATTATTAGCTCTTTGGTAATATTTTCTTGCATAATTTTTTGAATAATTTTTTTTTCTTTTTTTTTTCGTACTGTCTCACTCTGGCATCTTTATAATTTCACATTTGGCAGCATTTTGTTGTAGCTCTCGCAGTTCTCTGTGGCCGTCGACGTCGACGTCGCTGCCGACGTTTTCGCTTTATTTTCAATTTAACCCTCATTGTTGTTGTTGGGCGGCGTTATTTTGTCTTTTTTTTCCAGTGCTTTTGCATGTGGCATAAAAATTGAATCCTAATCCATGAATATAGATGATTATTATATGCCCATGCCTCCCACCCAGCCCCCCCAACCACTCCCGGCCAACCTATAACCAGCGGGATGGCAGCCATTAGAATATTTTGCCAGCCAACGATAACAACAATATTCTCGATTACTCTGCTGCTTTTGGTAATTTTCTTTTGTTTTGCATTTTGAGCTGAGCTCAGCGTGGCTCACCACCTACAAGTTCCGGGGCAGTACCTCCCACTGTACCGTACCACCGCCCAACAAATGCAGGGCAACTGGAAAATTCAAAATGAAAACGCAGCCAAAGTTGTCGTAAAATTTTGTTATGACTTTTTCTTATTGCCATTTGCCGCGTTCGAGAACGCATTCCGAATGTATCTGTAGCTGGTACTTTGAAGTATCAAGGGGCGTATACCTGCCCCTCCCCGCGCCACCACGCGTTGCAGCTTTACTTTTTGCTAATATTTAAAGTTATAAAAATTGATGGGCCTCTGGTAGCTAAAGCTATAATCGAAATGAGAACTGTCAGTGCTATAAGTGAAATGCATTCTACTCGTTATCAAGATACTTTATCTAAATTTATAAAAGATATAAATATTTTTGTGATTATGATAAATAATAAAAATAAATAAATTATAAATTGCCAGAAGTAGTTTTTGGTTCTGAGAAGTGAAGAAGTCTTACAACAAAAAAAAAATGATTCTCTGGCTACACTTAAAAAATTTGGCCACACTTAAAAACTACTCTGTTGAAAACTATTCACCAAAGTTTGAATACAAATAAAAATCTTTTACAAAAATAAGGCTACACTTAAACAAAAAATTTTAACAAAAATTTGACAAGACTTAAACAAGTATTTTAACAAAAGGCTACAATTTGGTTTAAACAATTTTTTACAGAGTTTGGATACATTTAAAAAATGTCCTACATAATTTTGCTTAACTTGTAGCGAACAATTTCGTACAAAATTTCGATACATTTAAAAAACTTTCAACAAAATTTGGCTGAACTCAAAAAAGATTAACTAACAAATTTTGGTTAAACTTAAAAAATTATCTACCCAAGTTGATTACACTTAAAAAATGTTCCACAAAATTCGGCCACACTTAAAAACTGTTCTGCAAAGTTTGACAAATAAAAAAATCTTATACAAAATTTGGCTACACTTAAAAAATTCTCTATAAATATAGATAAATTTTAAAAATTTCTACAGAAATGGGATACACTTCAAAATTGTTGAACCTAATTTGGCTGAACTTATAAAAAATAAATTAACCACAAAATCTGGCCACACTTTAAAACTGTTCTGCAAAATTCGACAAATAAAATATATAGTTCAAAATTTGGCTACACCTAAAAATTTCTGTACAAATACAGGTAAATTAAAAAAATTTCTAGTAAATTTGAATACACTTAAAAAATGTTCCACAAAATTCGGCCACACTTAAAAACTGTTCTGCAAAGTTTGACAAATAAAAAAATCGTATACAAAATTTGGCTACACTTAAAAAATTCTCTATAAATATAGACAAATTTGAAAAATTTCTACAAAAATGGGATACACTTCAAAATTGTTGAACCTAATTTGGCTGAACTTATAAAAAATAAATTAACCACAAAATCTGGCCACACTTAAAACTGTTCTGCAAAATTCGACACATAAAACATCTTACACAAAATTTGTCTACACTTCAAAAATTCGCTACAAATATAAATAAATTTACAAAATTTCTACAAAAATGGCATACACTTCAAAATTGTTGAACTTAAGTTGGCTAACTTAAAAAAAAATAAATTAACCACGAAATCTGGCCACACTTAAAAACTGTTCTGCAAAGTTTGACAAATAAAAAATGTAGTTCAAAATTTGGCTACACTTTAAAAATTCTGTACAAATACAAAAAAATTTCTAGAAAATTTTAATGCACTTCAAAAATGTTCCACATAATTTGGCTGAACTTATAAAAAATAAATTGACTACAAAATCTGGCCACCTAAAAAATTGTCTACAAAAAAATATAAAATTTTGTACATAATCAAGGAAAACTTAAAAAAATTTCTATAAAGTATGAATACACTTTGGAAATTTTCTACAAAATTTAAATGAACTTAAAAATTTGTTTTTGTTGTTGTGACCTTCCAAGCTGTATAAGGCAGCAAGACCGATTCATAAGAAAAAAAAAAAAAATTATTTCGAAAAACTTCAGTTTTTAAATGCTAAAAAGCCTAAATATAAATTTTTATAAAATTCGATCAAAGCAAAAAATATTTTTTTTTTTCGAAAAAAGAAAACGATGTCTGAGTGTAAGTACTACAAAAATAATTCTAGTTTTTATTGATTATCAAAGAGTATCAAAACAAGAATAGAACGAAAAATGTTAAAAAATTAAAAATAAAAACTGTGCCAAATAACAAAAATGTTACTCAGGTATTTATTCTAATGACATCATAAAAGTATAGTGCCTAATAATTGGAATTATGCTGCATCTATGCTAATAATTAGCTTTAAAAAATTCGAAAACTATTAAATAAATATTTTAAACTGCTTTGCCAAGCACGAGGGCAGGTTTCAGAGTTATCGATACAGCAGCAGAGCAACGTCGTGCTTAAAAAAAAAACCTATTTTGTTGCACAAAAAATTTCTTTTGAAAACGACTCAGCTAGCTGTGCTCCAATTTATGTGTGCCCTCCTGAATATGTCAGGATCTGAAAAAGATGCGAAGAGATTACAATATCTTGCTGTATATTTTAATTAGCATCGAATTGATCTAGTAGCTCTGAATTATTTTTTCAGCATTCCAGCGGATTGTTGTTGCTCACATTATTAGTGTGGCACTTTTGCCTTTATGCCTCGTTGTTTGTGTTCTTCACGCATTCGCATTTGTTCGCACTAGAGTTCTTGAGCAAGATCTATATATCACGCTGATGGAAGTCGAGATATATAAACATAGCAGCAGGCACTAGGAGCCATCCAATTATTGTGAGTGTTGTGCTAAAGGAAAACCCCTCAATAAGGCTGTAAGCCTATCTAAACCAATCAATTTTCCGAATATGAAATAAATTTTATATCATAATCGTGTAAGTTTCTCTATTTATAACTCAAGAACGTCCGAACCGACTTTGATGATCTATAATTTTTGCGTTTGACTTCGCACCAAATGAAAAAATAAATACTAAAAAAAAAAAACAAAAAAGAAAATCACGAAAAAAACTTTCTTATATAGTACGCAAACTTTTTAAAAAGGTGAGCTTCATCAATATGAACTTTTGCTGATACAAGTTTCCTACTTTGGAGTTCCTTCTCTTTATTGACTATTTGGACAATCTTTTTCTTTTGGGCTAACATTTCTTGGTAATTTGTAAAGCAAAAAACTTATAATACATTTAAGGTCTTTATTATAAAATAGAAAAATGTTATAAAAAAAAAAAAAAATTGTTCTCCATCCATTTTTGCGAAAAACCAAACAGGAAGACACAGTTATTTAGATGATAGACAATCCCAATAGTTGCTAGCGTAGTTTCTTGTTTAGACCGATAACTATTTAGCCCGCCCTCGCAACAGGCACATTACCATTTACATTTATTGTCGTTTATCGCTGAACCAGGCTGTAACCAAATAAATAAATTATTAGAAAATTAACCATTTTTGCAATTAAAACTACAACTAAATTACAAATGCATTAAATTTACACATACACCTTTATGTGAGTGTGTGTGGTAAGTGTGTGTGTGTGCGTTGGGCCTTAACGAGCAAATAATAATGGCCGCGGCATTTGTAATAAGAATAATGAAAAGCCATTTTGCCATTTGGCTGGCCAAAAAGTCGCGGCCATTGCAATATGGCAACAGCTATAACAATTAATTAACAAATAAAATGTCAATTAATTTTACAAACATTGCAACAAAACAACAACAACAACAAAAAAAAAGAAAACAATAAAATTTACATCATGCACACACACACACGCACGCGGTCGACCATTACACATACGCCACTTGGGCCGGGCTCTGACCAGGCCAAAACAAACAAAATGGTTCCGCGGAGACCAACCAAACGCCCAAAAAAAAAAAAAAAGTACGAAAAACAACTGCAAAAATTTTCTCATTTATTTATGATTTCAATTTCAATATTAAAGGTGTGCATGTGTGTGTGTGTGTGTGTGGGGGGGGGGAGAGAGTGCCTCAAAATATGGCAGGAGTTGGCTCTTTAAATAATTTGAACCTTTCCAAGCGGGTTATTTGGCGGTGAAAATATTTTTTGGTATTTTAAATATTTAATTGAATGATAAATAAATTTAAGCCTTGCCATATATAAAAAAAAAAAAAAGTGCGTACAAAAGAGACAAGGACAAACACAATGAAAGCAATATATAAAAGAGATTGATGCAATGCTGAAGAGAGCTAAAGAGAGTGCAGCAGACAAAGATGGAGTGCGATTGGAATACACAATTTCAACGCATGCAAGTAAATATCGATAAATATCGACTGCTGAATACTTTTTTAATCGAACATGACATGGATTAAATTTAAAAAAATTAAATAAAAAACTAGTCTGAGAACTAAGTTGCTCAAAAGTTGATTTAAGAGTTGAAACTCAGGCCTGCATATTTTGCTGTTGCAAAAGTGCTCAACCAGCAGCAACCGTGAATACCCTAAATCATGATATGATCACTATAGCATATGAATAAAGTTAGTTATGAATACATTTTTCAGGGCATAATAGAACTGTTGCAATATCTGAATTAAGCCACTACCATGATGAAATTCAACATGTTACAAACTCTAGGCCAAAGTCCATATGCCGTTTTGCACATTTTACGACCAAAGTATATAATAAACACAAAAAAAAAGTTAAACCAATGACTGTGCAGCGGTTATATAAATGTTTTTACAATGCACATACACACACACTCATACAAATACATATAAATCGCTACGCCATTTTGTTGACTACATTTGTATAAAGTCCTGAGCATCCCGAATTCCATATCCGGCTGCAACTTTCATACAGTTACTGGCCGCAGACGTAAATGCAATTTAATTATTACATTTTGGCTGCCCAATGTTTACACTTTGTTTATCGACTCTGTTTTTTTTTTTTTTTTTTTTGACGTGTACGCGTATTTATTTATTTATTTAAACATTTATTTATTGTATTTACTTCGTGTTTCATTTGATGAAAACAAATAATTTGCAAACATGGCCGCCCCACAGCAAGTAACGTATCCCAAGAGCGAAATCTCATTTGTAATCATTGCAGCCAGAAGATGAACAACTTAATGCAAACTTTGTGGATAGTATACGGGATTCCAAAGGAAGCTGCCACGCCCCTTGCCTAGCGGTATGAGCTGGCTGCTTTATGTATTTCTTTTATTACTTTTATTATATTTCCGTCTTTAATATTTTGCTCATCGCTCTGGCTGAGGCGTTGTCCTGGATGCTACTAGCCAACGTTGGCGTCATCCGCGACTGCGCTGCTCCAAAACTAATAAAACTTTATCTTTTTTAATATCGACTGGTGGGCACTTTTGGCTGCCTCGCCTGACTGAGAGACTGACTGAATGAAGCAATGAAGGAATGCCTGCTAGACTGACGGACGCACGGACGGACGGACTCATGGATGGAATATAATATTTTACAGCTATGCGTAGCGGGCTCTGCTAAAATTTTTACTCACCAACTAGAATCAAACAACAACTCTATGTACTAGTGTACATATATACATACATACATATACATATAAACTTCGAAATATGCAAAGCAGCTGTGCGCCAGAGCGAGAGAGTAGCTGATATCAAGATGCGTTTGTAAGCAAAGTTTGTTGGCCATCTTTTATGCTAGAAACTCGCTACACTGAAAGAAATTACTAATATAGTAACATCAAAGCATGTGTGATGTCTATTAGGCTGACATTAGTTCGACTCCACTGCAAAAAATTTAGCAAGCTTTTTTGTTTTTTGTTTTTTTTTTTTGTTGTGGTACATAATCAGCCACTCTATCAGCACTTCGTATAAGAGAGGCAACCAAGACTTTGGTCACTCAAGTATTCTTAAGGGAAATCCTCTGATTCCTATGAGTACGGACTATTGTAACCCACAGGAGCACTTCATAACAAGTTTCAAAACCCATATTCCAACCAGGGATGAGTGGAATGTTGGCGCAGCTGGCTCAACTAAGATTTTCACAGACGCTTCCAAGTTAGACGACCGTGTTGGCGGAGGCGTCTACATAGAGGAACTCAACGTTAGAATATCGGTTCGACTTCCAGAACATTGCAGTGTCTTTCAGGCTGAGGTCACTGCAATCCAGGAGGCTCTCATAACAATAAAAAACTTACCAATAGGTAACAGAAATATCTGTATTTATTCGGATAGCCAGGCGGCCATTAAATCTCTCGACTCTTTGACTTCATGCATCGGTGCAGTCGAACAGTTTTCTATCCACCTCATCTGGGTCCCAGGACACAGGGATATTGAGGGAAACTGCATTGCAGACGAACTGGCACGTCAAGGAACTACCAGCATCCTCCATCAGGATAAGGAGCGTCTGGGTATTCCTATGGCCAGCTGCAAACTAAGCATAACTCTGCTAATCAAACGTGGAATTGAAATTCCAGCACGTGCAGGATCTCACGGCAAACTTGTCCTGTGTACTGCAGGAAGAAAACCAAGGAACTCTGCTGTCTAAGTAGAGCTCAATGCTCGAAGGTAATCCGAGCAATCACCGGACATTGGCTGGTGGGAACTCATGCATTAAGGCTAAAGGCTACTCATTATGACTTCTGCAGAAGTTGTGGCGATGAGGAAGAGTTGGGGACGGTGGAGCACCTCTTCTGTCACTGACCGGGACTTTGCAGAACAAGGTTCCGCTTTCTCAAGTCATACTTCCTAAATGACTTATCCCAGCTCTCTAAACAGAGTCCGAAATGCCTTTCGATGTTTATTGAGGCCACCGGATGGCTGTGATTTAGAGCATTTTGAACACCTCTCTAGTCGGGAAGGGTGGAGGAAAGTCCACCACGCGCTATCACAACGGGCCTATTTTTCTGGCCTAAGTGAGTTGGGACGTAACCTAACCTTGTTGTGGTAAACTGAAAAAAAAATACAGACATAGAAACAACTAAGCATGCTTACAATCAAGGCCTTTACACGAAATCCCAACATTTTGTAAAACCCGCCTTTGGGAATATTTCTGACTTCGAAGGTGCACCCTATGTCAAGTGTTTTTTTGCCAAGTGTACAGCAACCAAAATGAAAAATCGAGCTACTTGTAATGCCAATTAATAGAGGTAGTTTATATTTTTTTAAGGATTTACAATACCAAAAACTGCTCGAGTTCTTGGCAAGTAATCAGGACAATTATGCTACTAGAAAAAAAAAAAACATTAGAGCTTCAGGTTTACAAAGCCATATGTGCCGAGGATTCAAGCAGCCTCTTTAAGCCAATTGCTTAGCCTGATGAAGCCGTAGTCGAAGGCGGTGGTGGACAACCAGGTGGTCTGCCCGAGGGCGGTGGACCCGATGGCGGTGGTCCGCTAGGTCTGCCGCCAGGTGGCGGTCCGCAGCCTTGTGGTCTGCCGCTCTATTAATGCGAGAGTTAGAGTTAGAGTTAGCTGGTGTCATGCCAACTGGGTTTGATAAACTGAACTCACCACCAAAGCTCCACAGAGCAACAACATTATTAGACCAAGCAGAAAAGTTAGACGCATCTTTCACTGACTACACACTCGTTTTGCAATCCAAATGTAAACTGACAGCTCTGGCATTGTCTATGCTCTTTATAGCACTTGGATTGCTCGCCGTTGCGTGTCAAATTGCAATAATCAAATGTAAAAAATTAATGAAAACTCTGTTTTGTAGTTTTAAGGCTTGGCTGGTTCTACAGTTGGACGCGGCTGTACTGAGTGGACCAGTGTGAGTTGGACTGGTGTCAAAAGTTTGCCAATTTCGGACATGTGCTCCACGTGCGCCGCGCATCATCCCGCACTGCTTCACTTGGTACTTTGATAGAAATAATTTTTTTTGTTTTCAGCTAGTTCATGTCAATTATAATAATTTATTTTTGTTTTGGATCAACCATTAAGTGTATATATTAAAACGCAATCATTATAATAATCACTTTATTAAATCATTAAATTCAATTTATGACCATTGCCGGCAAAACTAATAAGCTTGCATGGCAATAACAAAAGAAATTTGAAACAATTAGAATAAGTAGGAGATAAAGATGGACACGCGCCATTATAATGTCCAGTCTTGGCAAGTACTTGGATTTGATCTGGAACTGCACGCTCTGTATTTCCTCAATCCACCAAAAAGTATAAGCTGTGTGCAACTTTAATTCTTTCATCTTACTCAAGCAAGCACTTGTCACCTCCAAACATCTCACACTATCTTCACCCCCAATCTTGAATGCCGTAGTACATCTTGAAGAAAGGCAATGTTTTTATTAAGTGAGTTTGCTTGGGACCGAAGTAATTGGAAGTGACAAGCTAGCATCAGGGAGAATGAGCTAACAAGCTACAAAGACGTCGGCTTGTAGAAGAAAGAAGATCCAGGAGCGAGCGTCTTCTTTGAAGAGCTTGCGACGAAGCTTCCATTTGGTAGTGTAGCATTTTTCCAGTTGAGAATTATGCAGTCGGGTTAGCGACAATAATGATATACACCTTGGGAAGGGGTCTTGAAGGCAGTCAAGCTATCATCAAGGCTACGGTAGTGGCGCAAACCTCTATGGAATAGGACGCCATCATCTCCTGCTGGGTACCCCGGTATGACGGGGGCGTAGGAATGTGTTATGAAAGGAGCAGCGCTGCCAATGCTAGAAAAGCTTATCTCTGTTTTGGAAAGAAGAGCGTTTAAGCTGACTACGATAACGCCCACCAGCTATCCCAAACAATTCCTCCGCCTCTCTTCTTTCTTCTTACTTTTAACTTTCAATACGATTCACAATAGAACATACACTCTCTGATTGATCTCGGGCTGAGCCGAACCTAAGCTAATCTTAAGTCAATTCTTCACAGTACCATGCCCGAAGTTTTTGAAGATTTGGGGAAAACCAATTGTCGAATTTGATTCTTCACAGAGGGTCTAAGCAATTAAAACATAGAACTAAGTTATCAACTCTCTACTAGCTTTGAGCTTATGGGATAGTTCCCACTTGAAAATAATGAGATGGATGGACTTTACTGTAACCCTCGACTGTAGCTCTAACCAATCTCCCTCTTCGTGCACGTGTGCTCTTGGTCGTCATAACTAATATAAAAGAAGGTAAGCCTTCATTCCAGCCAGTCTTACGTTGTTTAACTCGATCACGCGCCTCTGGCCAATTTTGCCTAACTCTGCGAAGCAAATGTTACATTAATCTACTGTCCAAGCAGTATGGTCTACTTCTTGATACCTAAAAATTGGCTTTTCAATAACAATTCCTTATCTCAAGTTTGCTAGCTCTTGTTCCCGTAATAGGAATCCAGCTCCATTTCTATGGCTTTGATTCAGGTTCTAAATAATGTCATTTTCTGGGACTTCCAATCGCAACTCCAATAGTTTCATCAGAATTACTACACGTCGCTAAGTTAGATCGTGCCCTGGTCTAAATCTAAATGAATTCCGCTCCTTCACCTGAGCGTATTCTAGACATCAATTACTCCACTACTTTCTCCTCCGTCGCCTTAGCTGGGTGACGTGTTTTATCCATTGAAATCCACTCCATGTTTCATCAAATGTTCTAACTTTATCGTTTCAAGAATCTAATGAAGTTGCCAATCTTCTATCGGAAGATACCGGGGTGCTACAGAAATCTCTAGAGATTTGAGGTACGTTTTGGAAGCCTTAATGGAGCTAGAAATTGTTAGAAGTTTCAAATTGATGAAGAATCTCATGGGAGCAAGAGCAATATATTAGATGAAAGTTAAGTAGTAAAAGCCATAAGCCACTCACTGTCCTTCACTGTCTCTGTAGGGATACGTTCGGCTGGTAATCTTTTTCTACCGACTTGCAGGAATATAAAAATGAGCGAGCCTACCTTTTGTGCAAGAAGTTCAATACTAAAGCTCAAGAGAATCCAATTCGCACTCAAAATTGTTTTGCTTAAGAAAGCATGTGAGATTTAGAAGATACCCGAATGCCTTGCCCTTTTACCTGCTTAATTAATAAAGTTTTCTTTACTTATTTGAATATAATGAGTTCAACTTATAGATAATTCCCATTTTATAGCAGTAACATGCTTAGATAAATCTCAAGATTAGTTTCACAATGGTTTTCTAGATTTTTCAGCCACAAAAGCAGCTAAACAGCTGTTGTTAGTCTAGGCCAATGTTGGAGCACATGCTGCCCGAAGCACTATACATACATACAACCAATGTGGCAACAGCTGCTTCTGGTCTCAATCTCGATCTGAACTGCCTCCACAACTGCCTTCTGCCCGAACAATAACAACCAAAATAAGCAGCAAAGCGTTTATATAAGAGCAACAAGAACAGTCCATGCAGTTCATTAAACAATTATAATTATATGGCTGGCAAAAGTCGAAGAAGGCATAAAAACAAAAACTCTCCAAGATTCAGCTGCCGGCAGACATAGCTATGACTCCTTGGCTTGGCTGTCTGTCTGACTGTCTGCCGGATGCTACGTGGCGTATGAGTAATAATATTAATAAGCCAACTTATTTGGCCGCACGTAGACAATGTAAGCAAGTAAAACAACACGGCGTATGCGTAATTTGCTTGTCGTTATTATTTTACGGCCGAACAGCTACTGCCAACTGCAACTTTTGCTTATCAACACTGGCTCAAGGCGCCAACGCGCATATCCCTCGTTCCCTCTAAATAACCCCTCATACCAAGCAAAAACAACTGGCCAAAGTTTAGGCAGCGCTGTCTTTGCCAGTTTGAATTTATGCGCTTGAATTTCACACCTTATTGCTCTGGCAGAGGTAGAGAGTTGCCAACGCCTTAAAACAATTAGCGACTACTCCAGCATTGGCTTTGCGACTTTTTATACTCTGCATTATCCCTGCAGAATACGGGGTAAGTTGAACTACTAAAAATAGGAGAGCGAAAATAGTATAGACTGAATGGACAAGCAGTTCGTTGCACTATTTATGAATATCTGCTATCATCGTCCATTATCATGAAGAAGGCGCAACTTTTTTCTTCAATTTGCCATTTTCCAAAAAAAAATTCCCAAACACACAATAAATATCATAAGCTAAGTCTAAAAGGCTAGTTAATTTGGAATTGAAGCTCATGTGAGCCCAATAAACAAAACTTATAGCTCTCTTTCAAATAAACCTCATCTTCGGGCAGTGTATACCACTCTCGACCGTCTTTCCGAAAGTTTCAAATTTTTATTTCAAGTTTACTCTCTTGTCTTGTTGTTGCCAAAAACGCAACACAATCCACAGTGCATTGTTTTTAGCCTTAATTGGTTGCGCTTGTTCAATGGTTTGTCTCTTGGCTTTAGCTCTCTTTCTACATTTCTCTCTGTCTCTTTGCAGCCCCTCTGCATACCCACCCCTTACAAACCCTCTCTCTCTTTCGCTCTGTAGAGCGGTTTTTGGCTCAGGTTTATGTTGGGTGCCATGTTGCTTCCATCTATTATGTGCGGCCATGTTAGTTACCTGGTTTAAGCCAGCGGACTCAGTCGGGTTAGTTGGCCATAAAACTAAAAATAATAGCCGCATAACATTTTATCTACCGCAGTAATAAATATTCAGTTAATTATAGCAAGCAACAACAACCACAACAACAATAAGCCCAAAGCTCATGTATGCAAATGTCATGTTGTTGTAGTTGCTGCTTTAGTGTTGAACAACGTAATAAAACACTGAAAATGCTACTTAAGTGCTAAAGAAAGCGAGAGAGAGTCAATAAAATAAGCAACACTCAGAAAAGAGCAAATGGCTATCACTTGCCAAAAAGATCTGAGAGCGCTATGGCAAGATTCAAGAAAATGCACACAAAATGTCACAGTTTCTGCTTCTTCTAAGTTGGCCATAACAACCTGGATTACAAACTGATGTGCTTTCCAGCAGGTGTCTCTTTTTACTGCATGTTACCAGAGGTAGCTATAGCGCCAACTATCTATCTGCTGGTAGGGTTGCAACATTATTTGCATGTCCATACGAACAAAAGTCCGAGCTAATGAAGTTCGGCCCTATGCTCCACGGAGAGTCAAGGATAGCAGGAGAAAAAGAAGTGAAATTGCGGAGCTTATGCGAAAAATTAAAAAATTGCATTAAACGATTTCGATCAAACATGGCATAAATTGGAGCACAGTATATATAATCTAGCTTTAAAGGCAACTAGTGTAGAATGCGTCCCTGGCTGCATAAAAGTTGAACCAGTGACGTCACGCTCTCTCATTTTATGATGCGAACTGCGCATTGCCTTAATTATTAGGAGCTGCATTTAGAGACCCATCAATCTATTGATACCATGAATCTTAAGGTGCAAAGGATATATGAAGTTTGTAGAAGCTAAATCATAATATAGAGAAGGAGACGTCGGAGGAGACTAGAGAATTGGATATGACATGTCCGTCTTGTCCTGTATCACACAGATAATATAAGCTATATGCAAGAAAACAAGTTTACGTCAGTTTTTCGATATTGAAGCTATATTATATAGCTCTCATCGGGGCATTCAAATTAAACCAAAGTTGAAAGCTTCGAACGGAAAGCTATAAAATATTTTTTTTACGTATACTTTATTTTTCCAAGAGCCCAACTTAAATAAGTTGTAGCTACACATTTTTGACGAGATCGGTACAATTCAGTGCAATATATAACTGCAGTGACGTCATTTTGAGAAACCTTGTGCTTCACAGCTTCTTTGCGTCATCTTGTAAAAATCAGAGCTCATATTGAGCAACGTTACGTGTTTGGTAAGGAAACGTGCCTCCTGCAGCAGCTATAAATTTTAAAAAAGTTTTAGAACCATTGTCGTATTAAGAAAACACAAACTCACCTTAAGTTAAAAGTGTTTCAAAAATTGACGGATTTCATTTCACATTTTATAAACATAACTCCAAAACCAAAAAAAACACACAACCAAGGCAAAAAAAATAATAAATATAATCATATAAGTTCCGTAAATACACATTGTAAGTTAAGAGCAAAACGAACTTGTACATATATAGCTTTGGAAAATTACTGAAAGCATAATACTTTATATAATATATGACAAGTTTTTCAAACGTTGAAAAAACTGTAGCCTTAAGGTCAGTACGCAGCAGCTCGAAACGCTTGCGAACAAAAAGTGTAACTTAATTTGTGCTTCAAGAGCAAACAGTAGGTGCATACCCTGCACCTATAGGCAGAAGGAGTATACTAGAGTAGTGCAATGTATGTAAGGGACGGAAGGAGGCGTGGCAGACCCCAAGTCCCTTATACCAAAATGCTTATGAGAACCTCAATACTCCTTCGGAAAAGTTTGTAAGCTAAAGAGAAGCAATTTGAACTTGCAATGATAAAGTATGCAGGAATATATTTTTTTCGGAAAAAAGAGGGTGCAGGATATCCCACTATAGGGCACCGCCACGACTACATTTTTTTACACTGCTAGTCATCTGTTTTAAAATTACTTAATTTAATCTCTTATCATAAAAGCATAACAAAAATTAATCCATTTAATAGATAACTTCAACAAAATCCAGCTATTATATAAAATTAGTTGGCAGCTCCGTCTTCAAGCATACCTGCAAAGTTACTTGCATTATTAGCATTCCAAGTTTAGTCAGCTTCTTTTAAAAATACTTCACCTATTTGCGCATTTATATCTCCATATATATCTTCATCGTCACTATCATCTTGATCGTTATTCTTTGTCAGTTCGCCAGTACATTCCAAAATGCTTTGCAACTCCATCATATCCATGATAAGTATTAAGTGCAGTGCACACCAAGTGAAACCGCCTAGGGCACATATACCATAAGGTTCAAGGGGTATTGTAGTCAAGCAAAGGGTAAAGAGTAATTCTGCAAAACCCAAAAATAAGAGTAGCAACATAAACAAGTTCCATAAAATTGAAATTGATAGCAACGGGTTGAAAAAAGGACACTGAAAGTTAGGAAAAAGTGCATTAATCTTCTTTGGTGGCAAACTGCAAACTTCAGACTGGTTCTTACCTGCCATAGCGATGGCAATACCCCAAAGACATTAATGATCGTGTTTAAAATATTTATTTGTTCTTGGTCCACTAAATAACTTGCTGTATCATCAATTGATGCAAAATAATGCCCCACAATTGGTAAAGAGTCGTACCAGTTGTCATATAGATCGAACACTGTAGTAAAAAATAAATTTAGAAATCAGAATTTCAGGGTTTCTTATATGATTCTTTCACTTACCATCGACAGCTCGCTTGAGTCTCTTGAAAAAGGCAAACATTGCAATATTAAGACACAATAAATTTATTCCAGGCAAATAAATCATTTTTGCGTTAAGAACTATTTATTTTTTGAAAACATATGCAAAGGTTACTATGTTTAACAATAAATCGATAAAACGATTTTTGACTATAATCGTCAGCTGTTAAAGTCACAAATATTCTTTACATGCTATGCCAAGCCAATGTTCCATGAGAGTCGATCATTGACAATATTTTCCGCACATCAATTATGGTTTTTTTTTTTCAATAGCAAGAAAAATGGACCTGGTACCGATCCATATGGCGTAGGATCAAAGAGTAGTTGCAATTAAATAATTAACCCATCGCCAAAAGCGATTCCCATCTTAGTAGCGCATCTCTTAGGCCAAAACATCATGGCCAACTAATCGTATACGACTTTAGTAGGTCCCAACTTGCACACCGAGTTGGCAGCCCTACCCCAACAAATAAAACATAGGCAGCGACAACCCTTAGCACAGCCCGAACATAACCGTTAAAATTTGTGTTTTTGTGGCACGCTCAAATGTGCGACGGTTTGTATAGAGCTGCCCCAGCTCCGAAAGCAGACTGTACCACATCATTGCCCGTCACCATCAGCATCAACATAAGCATGGGGCACGTCATGGCTGTTGTACTTAGCGGTTATAATAATTAAAATGAGCAAAATAATTTGAGTTGAAAGCATCGATGAAAGGCTAAAATGCTCAATAAATGGCACCGCCGCAACGCCAGAGTTGCCACAGTGACAGGCAGTAACAGTAACTCAACGCTTGTTGCACACACACACACACACACACACACTCGCACACTCCAACCCTGGGGGGCAATTAAAAATTGTTGCAAACAAAAACAACAGAAGCACAAGAAAAAGTTAGTAAAACTTTTGAGCAGCCAAAGCACTTGGTGCTGCCATATCGATGACTTTGCCAGCTGCCAAGTGATATCGATATGGCAGCCAGTTCTTCAGTTCAAGCAGGCCCCGCAAGACCTCCACACCCACCGCACACACACACACACACACACACACACTAACTCACTTACTCAGTCGACAATGCGTAAAAGTGTTAACCAAAAGCAGTTAAAATTACAAAAGGCAACGCCATGGCAATGGCAACAGGCAAATGCCAAATGGCAAATGGCAGCCCTACTCCCATCGCTTATACACTCTTTCGTAGCGGGGTGTATTGTTTTTTTGTTTTTTTTTTTTGTGTGTAAGGGGCAGCAGTACGCACGGGGTTTGGGGTTGGGGTTGGGGTTGGGGCTGCGCTGTTTGCTCTTTGAAAAATTAACACCTAATATCCGCAAAATCGCATCAAAGTATTGTTCCAGCGTCCCCGTCTGGGTTACGTCTTTTTGCTTTTGTTACGAAAACTTTGCAATTTCTTAAAAGTGTCGCTTAAAGGGTTGGCATGGGGTTAGGGGTGTTGGCTGGGTATCGTTCAAGTGTAACCAACTCCAATACTTGGCGCACACGGCACGGGCACATTCCCCGTTTTAGTTGCAGGCGCTTTTTAGGCGTTATTAGCAACACTTAAGACAAAACGGCCAGGGGGTAGCTCTACGCTAAGGTTTGGGGGGCAGCTGCTGCCGTCTTTTTTCAACACCTACGCACAAGTGTTGGGAAATTTGAGACAATGGCGCGTGCGAGTACTTGAGCTGACTACTATATACATAGTAGGTGGCTGGGAGAGAGTTAAAGGTTCTACTAGCGTTTTGGGGGGGGGTGAGGGTTGCCAAAGTTATTGTTGTTGTCGCTGGCATCGCTTTTTGCGTATTTTATGAGCCAATTTTGTTGGCTGGTTTGCTGGTTTGCTGGTTTCTTGTCCCATACCAACGTTTAAGTAATGTAACCATATTTTGTTTTTGCTTTTGTTACACTAGAGAGCGGCTTTTGTTGTTCTTGTTGTTGTCGTTTTGGCCATTGTTAGGAACGGAATTTTTGCTGTTGTTGGCAATGTTGTTCTTGGTGTAAATTGACACCACAGCAATGAGTTAATAAGGCAATCAAAAAAATATAAAAAGCGAAAAACATAAAAAACAATTGACAATGGTCAACCGACCACAGCAATATAATAATAAAAATTTACAACTGTCGGGATGATGTCCGACAAGGGGATACCCTACAGACATTATAAGTTTGAGAGTTGGGAGCGTAGTCAAAATAGATCTAGATGTTTATACGAACAGCCAGGTATTGCTCAATCGATTGCCAAGACGATGCTGATTATCTTTTTTCTGCGCCTCGTTTACAATCGATCCTTTGGGTGCCAAAGATTATACATATGTATATACTCTACTCCGACACTACTCGTATAGCGCGATTGCAACTGCGCGTACGTCTGCTAGAACTCACTTTCCGCTCTTGCCATTTGAGACCCCGTCATGGTTTCTTGGACGTCTTCAATGAAGCTGCATCGGTCTTGCTTAAGGTTCCGCTTGAGTTGTGGAGAGGAAGAAGTCCGGCGTTGCCAGTTTTGAACTGTATAGGGGTTAGGCAACGTGCTTGGACCGAAACTCCCTTGGCGCACACCTTTTGCATGACCAAATCTTCGGTAATAATTTGTTGGATACTACCGTAAGAAATACCTTACTCATCAAAATTCAAACGAGTGCTAGTGCACCGGACAGAGCCCAGATGCGCCTTCACTTTGGCTACATTTTCATCTATCCCTAAAGTGGATGTGCGGCCGGTGCGCTGGTCATCTACCACGAGCGGCTCATGGCAGCTTCCCAGTAGGCTTCATCAATCATTGCGAGGGTCGCCGTCGCAGTTTGCTCCAGTTAGACACAGAATTTAATGGCGTAGCGCTACACGAGATTTTTCTACATCTAGTATCGCGATGTCACTTGCCAACGGAGGTTTCGAAAATTGATGTGCAAACTCTTCGCAATCCAAGAGTTTTTCACTGACCAAATTCTTTTTAAGATCGCCGCTAACCAATTTATTAAGAAGTATACTAAGAAGTTATCGTCTTAGTTTCTGTAGAGCGAAGTTACGAAGTTAGCCAAATGCGTTCCTTTCACGCAGGATTGTAGGTGCGTCCTTACCAAAGTCTTTAACACCGTTCCATGGCAAAGAACCTACAATGTTTGTTTTATTGGCTTATTACTTCAAGTAGAGTAACTCTACGACACCTTGTACTAACGATGACGTCACTATGCACAATGACGTCTAAGTCGAAAGTCAGTGTGCTCCTTAAATTTGTGGCATCTCTCCGTGTTCTTAAACATCCTGTTCAAGCATAATATCAATCTTTAAAAAATCAGTAATTCTAACATCTATTGAAACTGTAACTTGGTTAAATGTTTTTACACATGAGAATACTAACGCAACATCTAAAATCTTCTGTAGTGTTCTGTCAGAACTATAACATTTAAATCAAAGCTGTCAAAATACTTGGAAAATCCATACACTTCTCGGGGAGTCTTTGGACTCTGATGATGATGTACGGCTTTATTGTCGAAGACATTTAAGTTGGGGAAGAAAGGTTCATCATCGAAAAATTTTTATGTGGATTTGTTTCTTAGGGCCGGACATGGCTCAATCGCTACTCGAGGTTATAATAAGCAATTTGGTATAAAGGGGTCTGCCACACCTCCTTCTGTCCGTTACATACATTGCACAAACCTAGTATACCCTTTGTACCTATAGGTATAGGGCAGTGGCGGATCCACGGGTGATTTTCGGGTCCGGACCCTCCCAAAAGTTGGAAAACTGGATTGAAAGCCTTTACACTTCGAAGCGAAGAACCCCCCCAAGACCAAATCCTAGATCCGCACCTGGTATAGGGTATACAAATCCTAAAAGTATCGGCCAAAAAAAGTGTCTCCACAGTCAAAAATAGTTTCTCATGTCAGCATTATTCATTAAGTCCAAGTAAGCAGCTGGCTGGGTCTGCAAGCTAAAAAAAACGTAAACCAATTTCTGGTTGCTATGATATGGATTAAACCCATAAAAGAACCTGCTGCCAAAAATTATTAAAAGTGTCTATGCCTATATTTCATTAGTGAAAAGAAAAAACCTGAACCTGATTCTACTACAAGCTCTCTGGTACACCCACCCTGCACGGAGTCAAAGAAATTGCAGCCTATGTATATGCTCATTAACCCCTTAACGCTTTTAATAATTTACACATGGCCACAAAGCACATACCTATGTGAGAGAGTACATAGTATATTTTTGACTATATACAAATGTATATACATATATATTTATGGGCATAACCAAATACGAACCTAACCAAAAAAAAAAAAAAACAAAAAATAAAAAACCAAAAATATACAAACCTGGCCCAAAAAAGCAATAAAGCTGTTCCCTGTTTATCATACAATATATGAAATGCATGTACATATATGGTTTGTATATATGCTTATATGTTTATATATGTATGTATAAATTTACGTGTATGTGTTGTGTGCGTGTGCTCATATAAATTTTCATACATATTTTTAATTATTTTCATTTCATGTCTTTTAATTAACATGCCTAATAAAACACATGCCGAAAAAGGGGCAGCGGGTAAGTAGGTAGGAAGGGCAGGGTTCGGATACCAGGACTGGAACTGGAACTGTAACCGTGCCTGTGTGTCTCTCTTGTACACAGTATCTGTATCTGAACTTGTATCTGTATCTAACTCGAGTCTTCTCCGTCTGGGCAGCCATATAAATTGCGTGAGTGTGTGTATCTGTGTGAAGAGATATTGTCAGTCTTTGCCGTCGTTTGGTCGCGGCAACGCGTCTGATGTATGCAAATAACACCCTTTGCACACACACACACATGTAAAACTATGGAGCGCTCAAAGAAAAGTTGCCAAAGCCTTTGAATCGTGCGAGTTGTTTGGCTGCTGCCAGTAAAAATCCCAAAATATAAATAATTAAAAAGAAGTGTACCAAAAAATAAAAGTAAAGTAAAGAACGACTTGGGGCAAATCAAGTGAGGCGGTCATAATTATAAGGCAAAAGTTGCACCCACCTACGCAAAGGCAGCAGGATTCGAGGTGAGTTAGAAGCCCACGCAAGTCATCCTGTCACCTAGTGAGTCAGCCAGTCAGTCAGTCAGTCAGTCAGTCAGTTAGACAGTTCTATTGAGGCTGCATACAAAGAACGGCGGAAAAGGCATTCAAACGACCCTATCACACACTCAAACCACACTCCTACACACCCACGCACCCACACACTCATACCATTTCCATCAGGTGTATCTGTATCTGCGTGTGTGTGTGTGGGTAAAACTCTCTGCGGTTTTTACAAATGCATAATGCTGATTACAACAATAATTTTATGAATTTATGTAAACGGCGTCGTCGTCATCGCTGTAGCCCTCCTTGTCCTTGCCGCTCTCCCGTTCCAGCAGTTCCAGGCACAGAGCGGCAGCAAGGTGTGCATTATGATAAGAAGGATAAGTCCTTGCCATTGTCATATGTGCGTTTAATAGTATGAGTGTATGTATGTGCGTATATACCATATAGTATATAGTATAGATAACAAATTTTTTTAAGAGCTGCTTTCAACTGG